>CM074297.1:13897076-14497076 GCA_037194245.1 Opsariichthys bidens
TTTCACGTAGCAGTAGGTGCTGCTTTCCCTTTAATACACAGTTTGATTTTTTTACTTGCTGTTCACAGACATAACCGACTGTGTTTATGTGAACTGTGTGCGTTTTTGACATAACCTTGTGTGTATTTGACAGTTTAAGCAATAATACGTGAAAGAGAACTTAGTTTAATACTCTCGGGACGCACCTTCTGACAGCCAGCTGTTTCGAGTGTGTGCGCTCAGAAAAACATTTATCTGAAGTTTAGACTGATATGACTTTAAAACACATGAGGATAATAAACTTTCATGATGATGAACTGCAATGTCACGTTATACGATAGAGATGATAATCAAAATCAAATAGATGTATTCGTTTTTGGCAGAGTGGAGGCACCACTCAAGGCTCCGCCCTCTTCTGGAAAGCGGGGTGGGGCACAGCAGCTCATTTGCATTTAAAGATACATGCACGAAAACATCATGTTTTTCCTCCCACTCAAAAATGGGCATTTACAGCATGGTATAATAAATGTTATAAAATGGTCAGTCCCTGTCCTTGATTCTGATTGATCAATAGCTGTGTTTTATTCATGGTAAACCACGGCTCTGACTGCTTCACCCAACGGTTCTGTGTATCACTACACAACACCCTTAGCAACCACTCTTAGCAACGTAAACTGTTCTCAATTGATATTGTTCATTGAAGCTTACTGTATTATGTAGAAGAGTATTGTGAGGAAGAGATCGATTGAGGGAGTTTATTACCTGCATTTTCCTTCAGGACAGTTCTCTGCTCATAGTAAAAAATCTGTATAAAAGTCCGCTGCAATATCTTGTCCTTTTTAATGGGTGAATGACAGCTCTAGTCAAAGCTAGACTAGCTTTTGTGTTCACAACAATAAAAGTCTTCACTACTAACTGACACACTCTTAAGTCTTTATGACTTTGTGACGCCATCTAATGTTGCCGTTCACGGTCAGGGACTACTTTTTCCGGTGGAAGGAAGGCATTTACTGATTTTACTTCATAAAAGTAGGTAGCTTTGATACATATTTTTAGCATTAATATTTATATTGTGTGGTAACTGTTTCATAAAAGCAATAAGGTACTCGAGGCTAGTGGTGTGTCATGAATAAGTCACGACTGAAGGACGTTGTTAGCCACGACGTGAAGCGGAGTGCCTGCAACCCCTTCAGCCGTGACCCATTCACGATACAGCACAGCCTTGAGTACCTTATTGCTTTCGTCTGTTTGGTATTTTAAGCGTAAACTTCACAGACATATTCTGGGGACACCTGAGACTTATATTACATCATGTAAAAAAGGGGCATAATTGGTCCCCTTTAAAATACAAGCACAACCTCCTGCACAGCAGTGAATGAAGCACAGAGAAGAGTTTGAGTTATGAGCCTTTCACAAACAGGAGATAAAAGCAGACTGGCTGCTCAGGCAGCTGAGAATCATCAATTAACTAAACACTTCCCAGTGATTAGGCCGCCTGATAGAACTTATCTCCAGAGTCAGGGCTGCACCCACCTAATGGGTTGTTACATCAACACGAACACAAACACATTGCACTTTGCAGAAGCTCATTTTACCAATATCTTTGTTGATCCTGGAACCACATTCCAATTAACCAATCAGATTTGAAGGGCAAGTTTAGACTTAAAAGGGTTAGTTCACACAAGAATACAATTTCTGTCATTAATTTCTCACCCTCATGACATTCCAAACCCGTAAGATCTTCATTCAACTTCGGAACACAAATTTAGATATTTTTGATACAATCAGAGAGTTTTTTTTTATTATCCTCAATTGAAAGCAACGAAATTACCACATTCAAGGACCAGAAAAGTAGCAAAAACATTATTAAAATTGTCAACGTGACTACAGTGGTTCAACGTTGATGTTATTAAGCGAGAGGAATACAAAAATAACGACTTTATTCAATAAATTCGTCTCTCCCGTCAGACTCGTAAGCAGTTGACGCAGTAAACGCAGTTCCGTGTTTCCGTGTCCGAACGCAGACTCATTATTGGCCGGCTCCTGCCTCAGCATCACGAGCATACGTCGTGCTGCTCACGTGAACAGGTGTTGGCCAATACTGAGACAGAGTTCTGATATAGAACCTGGAAATAGCCGAGGAGAATGACAGGGGAGAGACAAATTTGTTGAATAAAGTCATTATTTTTGTTTTGTTTTTGTGCACAAAAAGTATTCTCATCGCTTCATTACATTAAGGTTGAACCACTGTAGTCACTGTAGTTGACTATTTCAACCATGTTCTTACTACTTTTCTGGAGCTTGAATGTGGTAATTTCGTTGCATTCTATTGAGGATGAAAAAACCTTTTGGATTTCATCTAAAATATCTTAATTTGTGTTCTGAAGATGTACAAAGGACTTACAGGTGTGAAACGACATGAGGGTGAGTGATTACTGACAGAAATTTCCTTTTTTGGGTGAACTAACCCTTTAAAACCAGGGTTAGGTGCTTTTACATCAGTGTGTTAGGGTTTACACAGGGATGTAAGGATTCAATTTTCTTTTATATTAAAATAGAAAAGTTATTTTAAAATTGTAATAATATTTTACAATAAAAAAAATCTTACCTACCCCAAACCTTTTCACAGTAGTATAGATTTAATAGTAGAATATATTTAATAACTACAATATTTGTTGTTTTGTTTTTAACAATTGTTCCTACTACTATTAGGGACTGAAAAATTCTTTTTTCTTTTCTTTTCAGGAAATAACAATGGAAATGTTCCTCTTTTTTTTTTTAAGACTTTGAAGTATGTGTTTAAATTGACTACCCCGAGTGAAATGTGTTTCCTAAATTTCCACTGGGTAAAAAAAATGTAGGTTTGTGGTATCTTACTGCAAATTGAATTTGAATGGCAAAAACAGAGCGAGCACAATCCCAGCACTAGTGCCACAGAATGGCACTTTACTCGTCATAATTGTTCCCCACAAAAATAAAATCTGGCACCTACACTGCATCACAGAGTAATGCATTACATTTATCATTACAAAAAAATGATTTGAGTGCCTGTTCTCAGGTGTATGGGGTCCTTTACATGCTGAGAGACTGACATTTATTGAGCAGTCTCAAGACTTAATTTCCTTCAGATAATATTGGTGATCCTGCCAACTTTGTATCTGCATGATCACTTTGAATTAGTAGCATATGCAAACGTCTAAAAGAACGTCTGTGTCTGTGGTTCAAGGGGAAAGTTATTATGCCTTCAGGAGGTTTGTCACTCTCTGACAGATTACAGCCTGTCTAACAAAGGGAAGCCGCTCAAACTGCTTTCCCTTCCTGTGTTTCAGATCTGTATCTGTGGCCATTGAAATCACCTTGTCACTTGGCATTAATGAATAAAGGTGACCCTGTGCATGCATACTGTAAGAATTTTAAAAGTAAAACTTGCATAAAGAGCACAAAAGCATCCATCATACTTAGATTTCAGAGGACGTTGCTCCACCAGCACAATGTAGGCTGCATGTTAACAGGTAGATTTCATCTGGTATTGATGCTATCATATCTTGAGTTTGATATACGGTTCATTATGTGTAGGTCTACTTAATGCCGTTAACATCTTTATCAAACCTTGTTCACCTGATAAGTGAAATATATTTATATTACAGCAATAACGGAATATAAAATGACACATTCCGCTTTACAAATAGCATCATTTTATGCATTCTGCTTCATGAAACTATATAAAGATTTGTCTAAGTAATATCTCTCCATGACGGATGATTTCTCCAGTTGAAGTGTTTGTAGTTGTAAACTGGTTCATTGTCAAAGCTGAAAATTATTCAAGCATGTATGTCACAAGGTAATAAATCATACACGAACAGGAGCTTGAAAGCTAATGGCTTTGTAGCATTGGAGTATTTTCATTCGACTCAAAAGTCTCCTTGGTCTCGAATGTTTTTCTGACATTATGAAATCTTTCCAGAGCCGACATTCAAAAAAAAAAAAAACTGCACATTTTTCAAAAGTTACAAATGATTCCACGTAGTCACGTTTCTTATGCCCATAATAAGAAGTAAATGTTTGGTGGAAAACATGTTGACCACGTAACCAGGTGTGTGAAACACTCTTGCCTCAAGACTAAAAATAAAAAATGTAATCGATTAAAAAAAAGAGGAAAATATTTGCATATAAAGTCACATTAATATCATTTTCTTTTTTTACAATTTTTTTTTTTAAATGAGGCCAAAATATATGGAGGACCAAAACTGCAGAACTGAAAAATAAATAAATAAATCTCTAGATCAAATCTATCTATCTATCTATCTATCTATCTATCTATCTATCTATCTATCTATCTATCTATCTATCTATCTATCTATCT
Organism: Opsariichthys bidens; assembly: GCA_037194245.1. Classification (NCBI taxonomy): domain Eukaryota; kingdom Metazoa; phylum Chordata; class Actinopteri; order Cypriniformes; family Xenocyprididae; genus Opsariichthys; species Opsariichthys bidens. The sequence continues at coordinate 13,901,419 of CM074297.1, forward strand.
ATCTATCTATCTATCTATCTATCTATCTATCTATCTATCTATCTATCTATCTATCTGTCTATCATCTATCTATCTCTGTCCGTCTGTCTGTCTATCTATCTATCTATCTATCTATCTATCTATCTATCTATCTATCTATCTATCTATCTATCTATCTATCTATCTATCTATCTATCTATCTATCTATCTATGTCTGTCTGTCTGTCTGTCTATCTATCTATCTATCTGTGTCTATCTATCTATCTATCTATCTATCTATCTATCTATCTATCTATCTATCTATCTATCTATCTATCTATCTATCTATCTATCTATCTATCTATCTATCTATCTATCTATCTATCTATCTATCTATCTATCTATCTATCTATCTATCTATCTATCTATCTCTGTCTGTTTTAAATCCACAGATACAGCATATGGGAGACAAAAATAAAATCAAATAAAATATTCCTCTTCCTTACAAATGAAGACTAAACACAAATCTTCTTCAACACTAATCTAGGGCTTGTGGATCCTAAGCAGATCAGAAAGACAACCACCTGGACTCGTTGAATCTAAATCCAATTAAAGTAAAAAGCTTTAGCAAGCTCAGAAGTTGTTTTGAGGCTTAGACCAGCTACAGACAGTAATTAGATGTGATTTATTGGAACAATGTCATGTCACAATAAAGAGTTAACTAGACAGTGCTGAGGGAGTGGTTAGCTATAGTAGCTGAGGTGGTGATCCAAGCATATGTAAGCACCTGTCAAATGTCACACACTCTCAGGTTGACAGACCCTTTTTGCCTCAATCAGCAGCATCTCTGAGAGAAAGGGAGAAGTGAGGTGACATTTCTGGCATCTGTTTGGCACCATTAACACAAAAAGAACAGGTTTGCAGTGTGATGGGTGACATGAGACACTGTGTAACAGCACTAGAGCTGCCAGGAACTGTTATCAAGCTACCATGGAAACTTTTCTCTCAGAGAGTAGCAAGATTTAACCTTTGAGCAAAACCAGTGTTGTTTAGCATGTCCTTTGCTAAATGGCAGCGCAACATGGAGATGATAGTGATGTTTTACGATCACAAGGTTGAAGCCATCTTTAATCCACTAATTCATTTATTATTATTATTATTATTATTATTATTATATTTACAAAACAAAATCTAACAAATTATTATAACATTTTAATTGACATTGAAATGAATTGAGCTGGATGACGACACCACTCTTTTCTGCAGAGCTGTTTTATAGCTGATGAATTTTGCAAGTGTAATTAAACTGACCTAAATCAACACTGAACTGAATTGACCATTCAGACAAGCTATGCCACTCTCACATCACAGATCATGTTCTAACGCAGTGAAAAATACATCGTGGAGCAAAGAGGACACTGGCAACATGTCGACGGACAAGACAGAGCAGGTTACTTTTGATATGAAACAGTTTCATATTTAAAATATTGTCATTTTTTAGAGAAATTAACTTCAAGCGGCTCGTGAACCGATCATCTCTTCGTACTAGTTCATTTATAGTATCAAATAAACATGAATGAACATCAGAAGGAATGTTGTTACACACAATTTTTCAAGTTCAACTTCACCAACGTTAATCTACTAACTCCACTGCCTGTGTTGTTGGACAAAATAGCGGATTCAGGGGGTTATGATTGGTCAGATCGCCTGTCAATCAAACTGCTGGAGAAGGGTCAATTGAGCTGAGCTATTGTCTTCTGTAGAGTTGCTCTATATTGATTTATCTCATTTGATGAAGTTCACATTGATTGTTATTTTCCTGTTTATTACTGTGACTCTGTATTGTTTGAAGCACTATATAAATAAAAGGTTATTTGTTTTTCAAATTCATTTAGCATTTTATGTCAACATTTTTTAGTATTAAAAGGGCCCAAGCTTTTTTTTTCTTTAAAAAATCTTTATCTTTATTATTTATCTGTATCATTATTAAACAAAAAATAATAATAAACAGAAAATACATTGTTCTCATTAAGTAGTTTGGGAATTTAATGGAGAAAGTATTTGCTGTTTACGTCCAAACTTTATATAGCTCAGCTTACACATCGCCATAATTTAAATAATGCACTGTCGTCAATATTCTTTCCTCATGCAGACAAAGAGGAAATATTTATGTATTAAAAAGGACCTTTCACGCCCTCTGTTTAATTCAAAAGCTGCTCCATCAGTTTAGGGGATCTTGCAAAATGACTAGAATAAAGGATGTGGTTTCAATTTTCCAGTGATGGATTGTTTCTTTGTTTTGGCTGCTAAATTGAATAATTTTAAATCTGTTTTTATTATAAATACACATACATCAATACATTTTCAGTTGGAACTTGTATTTATACATCAGAAATAAATTATGGTCTTTATATGAATAATGGTTAGAGGAAAGGGTTTATAATAATGAAAGTCATTTAACATTTCAGAGTCTTCAGAGCAAGTTTCAGACATTTTTACCAGAATAACATGCAGATGCATCATCGTGACACCGGGAACATGTATTAAAGAAGTCAATCTTGATTTCGTTGATTTCAAACCCCATGAATATTGTGTTTCAGAGAGAGGCTGAGGCATTATAAATATATGACACTAATGAATCAGAATCAGAATTTTTGTTCTTTGAAGATAGTTTGGGTATTTGGGGTAAGTTAAAAAAGAAAAGAAAAGAAAAGAAAAGAAAAGAAAGAAAATCAAGGGAAAAATATCTTCAAAAGAAAAGACAAACAGGAATGATTACAATGACACAAAGCTTGCTGAGTATGAAAAAACAAGAAAATTTTACAAATGAATCTCAACTTGTCATGTTGTAATTGCTTCTGTCTTAGTTCTGTGAGTGATGCACTTCTACCAAAAACATTAATTGCAGATATGTGCAGAGAGCTGCACAATCGAACATTATGAACATATTGCAATACAGATATTCATAGTCATAAAGAACCTAATTACCGACATGATTCCGGATAAATTAAGCTACTCATTTTCCATTAGGCTCTGTCAGAAAACACGACACTAATAGCTTACCAAGTTTGTTATTAACCTTATCGGCGTCCTTGGTCCTGACTGCTGGCCGTGCTCAGAGGAACAATGATTAAACTGAAGCCTCTTCAACACAAAATAAGCCAGAACAATTAATGAATCTGAAAGTATCAAAACAGTGATCACTTCAATACTCAAAAGCGTCAGATGCGATGAAGTAATACTAATATTATATTCATCTTTAACTAATTTGAGACACTGTATATGATTTAGTCGGTGGCTTAATGAGCGTCTACGTACGATATGTTGTTTCAGTGGCTGGCACAGAAATAGAAAGGAGAATATTGTATCAGTTTGGTTCTTTGTCACTGTCTTCCAGTGTGGACAGAGACTTAATGAAAGTGTCTATCAGTGCAGGGTGGAGAGCGCACCTCAGGAAGCTCCTTCAGTTGTTCTGATAGGGAGGCTTTCATCCGTCATTGTCTGAAAGTTCCACAGACAGGTACTAAAGTTAGCAGGGGTATTTAGGTTTGTGTTTCAAGGGGGAATAACTCCTGAAAGGTTCCACAGGAGAACCTCTATATGGGGGGAGAAAATGAAAGCCTTTAAAAAAGTCTTTGGAAGGGCTTTCGTGAAAGCGCACGTGGTTTTGCATGGTAATGATTAACGGCCTTCCTAATTAGCAGACAGTTGACAAAAGACATCATGAGGAAAATGGATTACTTTAGTTTCAGATTTCAGTGAAATAACAGAACAGCTGGCACGGCCATTAATAGCTCTGCTGTTATGAATTAGAAAACAGAGGCACTGTAGTAATTGGCTAATATTAATAATGATAATAGTTACATTGAGAGAAGAAAGACATTGGATTTAATGTGTGCCATTGTTATCATTTAATACCACACAATGAAGTGTGAAATCGTGTAAAAAAAAAAAAAAGGGGGGAGTAATGAAATTATTTTGAATTATAAACGCATTATGAGTCATCCATGCATGTAATTGTTTCTGGCTTTATTCTACATTCTGTGACTACAGATTATGTCAGTATAACCCTGAAACTTCATTAATTCAGACATGTGAACGGAGGCGAAGTGCCTGTAGGTAAGGAAGGAGTGTGCATAAAATCCAAATGTAAACAGATCCTCTTGTGTGTTCATAAAAGTGTGATTTTTGAACTTAAAATTAGAGCCAGCCTACAAAAGCCCTATTTGGACAGGACTAGTTTTCCTGGAAGCGGTTAGAGAAATTCATGTTTCACAGATGTAGGCCTACTTGAGAATTTAATCTGTCCGAATACGCTAAATCCGTGTTTTTAAAAAAATAATAAAAAGTAAAAATAAAAATTCCGTAGCAAATTACCTGTTGTTTTTCGGAAAAACTCAATGGTCCGAATGAGAGTATCCCAAAGGTTCTCCTCATGTGTTTTTGACTATACCTGACCTATACTGTTTGTGCACTATAATCTTCCGGATGTTGCACTTTACAGCATCCATAATAATATAATAAATATAAATTATTTTTAAAAATTAAGAAGATCCAATTCTCTGATACCATTTTAATACCAGTGTCAGGTTTCTTGACCCAGTTACATGTTTTTTTTTTATAAACAACTCATTTTAAAGCTGCAGTCCGTAACTTTTGGCCCTCCAGCGGTTAATAAATAGAACTGCCGGTCTAAAATAGTCAGAATATTAACACTTATTATAAGTGTACCATAATGATTCAGGATAAGACAAAAAATTGGTTTGGAAAATGGATTCATGTTGTAATTTTTGTACATTTTGAACACACAAAAAAGGTAAGGACAGTAAGTAAATAAGGTTTTTATAACACATTTAAATTATATAAAAAATAATCAAAACATAGGCCTACATCACATGTGATGCACTCAACCATTTGCAACAAAATACACACTCACAGCCTACTTCTGTAATCAACACGAAGATGTTAGTCCCGTCAAATCCTATGGGGTTAAAATTGCTCTCTTATTCCAAATAAATAGATTATGGTCCACAAAAAATATTTCCTTGAGTATAAACTCAGGATTATACACAAATTCACAGATCCCGATCATCATGATCAGTAACACTCACTCTACGTCGGACCCTCGCACCAAAAGCAAACAAAAGTCATTAAAATCAGTGATGCTGTCTACACTGGATGTGTATTGGACTGGATTACAATTCTAACCCCATACAAACCGGTGCATAAAATCACAGACGTGGGGTGATATGAATTGTAACTCAAATGTTGTTCAGAAAACTAAACCAAATAGGGCTATAGGAGAACTGTATGGAAGCCCGTCTCTGCCACTGAAAAAAATCTCACAAATCTTCTTGTTTTTTTTTTTTTAGTGGCAGAAACGGGCTTCCATAGAACTGTAGTGCTAATTTGGAAGGACTTTAAAAAAAAATAAATCCAATTTTAAAGCAATTATTATTTAAGGTTTCATTGAGCATTTCCAACCTGAATAGAGAGGCACCAAATTTAAATAAAGCACAAGAGTGAGGAGACTCCCAGTGTCATTGTCCATCCTAGGTGGAAGTGATTAATGCATGAATAATTCCTCTGGAATAGATTATCACGTTATCACCAGGTGACCAGCTATCCATAAACAAATAAAATTATCATGTGGCTATCAAACAGCTCTTTGCAATGATGATCACAAACACACAAAAAAATAATAATAAAACAACAGCTCTGTAACAGATGGTGTGATAAAGGCTCTTGACAGAAGACAGTTCCCTTCCCCTGCCATTAGAACTCTCAAAACAACATCTTGATGCATTAGACAATACAGCTGAATTCTGACGACCAGTTATTTGTTCATTTTGCATTTGTGTAGTTATGCCACAGAGTTCCATTAGACACTTCTTTTCAAAAAAGCTTCTCATCAGAGTTACAATTTTTTTTTTCTGCCGACTTCCAGTTTCCTCTGCTTAGGACGTAAAGAAATAACATACACGAAAAGTGCACCTTTTGATAAAATACGACGCAAAGTGGAAATGGAGCATGCAATGAACTGAATAAATCACTGGTGAGTCACTGTCTGTGGGCACAAAAATATTAGCATATATTTTTTATGTAGTGGCGGATACAGTAAATGGAAGTTCTTGGAAACTTTTCTTAATTAAATTGAGGTGTTGCATACTATAATTTGGAAGGAGTGTAGCACTTTCACGAGAGACAGATGGTGTATCTTCAACGTTATTTATTCTGCTCCTTCACCTCAGATGAAAGGCCTCCATGCATGAGCATGGTTATACGGTCATTAAAAATCCCTTCCTCTGGACTAAAATCTTTTGCATATTCCTGTTGTCAGTGAAAGCACAATCAACTGTAAGACATTATTTGACATAAGCTGTCATTTGATCATAATGCATTATGTTTCATGTCAAGGATGAAATGAGAAATGCTGGCTTTTTACACAATCAAATTAGCCTTGTGAAGTAACTCATACGTAAACAGATTTAGCCATGATGCAACACTTTTAATGAATATTATTACATATGAATATGCAATAAATATATCACTGAATTATTTGAAGGCTGATGAATGATTGTCAGAATAAACAAATTTTAACCAATGAAAATCATATATCAATCTTATATAAACATTGTTTAGAGGTTTTTTTCTTTAGTGCTGATAAAAATATATCTAACAATTTACAAATAAAATGTCAAGGTCATATTTCTTCTACAGTCTCTCAGCTTTTGTGTTTGTACAAAATCCTTCAGTTAATTTAAACTGCCTAACAAGAGTCTCTGACACTTGGTGAGAAAAGATGAGTCACTTACACAGTCTATGCAAAACAACAGCAACAGCTAAAACATCACCCAGAATGTTGTCACCGTACCAGACTACCATGTGGAAGCATTACATCAGTCTTTTCTGATTAAAAATACATGAAAATGCTCCATATCTCGACCAGACAAAGTACTAAAAGAGAAAAAAGATAAAAGACACAGAACTTGTTCTCTGAGAGAGTCGGAAAACTATAGGAGAAACTCCCACTCTCTGTAAGTCCATGTTATTGTAGCAATACTGGTGGTCACCGAATACCGCAATCTGATAACAAATTGAACAGTATTTTATGAACAATGTCAATTTTTACATCACAATAGATTTGTTCTTTTTTCTGTACTTTCTCCTTACCACTATTATATTTGGATCAATCTGTCAGCCACAAATTAAACATACTCTGATAATCATTCCTCAAACACAAATGCAGAGAAAAGTCAGTTTAGACACGAGTTCACAGGTAATTCGAGATCACAGCTCTGCTGATATTTGTGAAAAAAGACAAACTGACCGTTCGCTGTCAGAGATCTAAACAATTATAACCCTGAATCCGCCATTTTGTCCGACAAAGCAGTCAGGGGAGTTAGCAGATTAACGTTGGTGAACCTGAATTTGAAAGCTTTCTGTGCTTTCCACATTCCTTCTGATGTACATACATGTTTATTTGATGTTATAAATGAACTAGTATGAAGAGATGATCGGTTCAGCTACAGCGATCTGTCGTGACACATTAAAGAGACACTATATGGTATTTATTGTTTAAACTTCTTTAAAAAAAAATGACAATATTTTAAATATGAAACTGTCTCATATCAAAAGTAACCTGCTCTGTCTTGTCTGTCGACGTGTTGTCAATGTCCTCTTTGCTCCGTGATGTATTTTTCATTCTGTGAGAACATGATGTGTGGCATGAGAGCGCATGACTGGTCGGACATAGCAACAGTAACTAAAGGGGGCGGGTCTTTGCGAACGGTCAATTGCGAGTGTGATTTTTCTTTAAATGGTCAATAATCCATTTTACTGTAAAGTTAAAAATGTTAGTTCACCCAAAAATGAAATTTCTGTTATTAATTACTCACCCTCATCTTATCAACACAAATTAAGATATTTTGATGAAATCCAAGAAGTTTTTTATCCTCCACTGAAAGCAAAGAAAGGACCACATTACATGTCCATAAAAGTATTAAAACCATTGTTAAAATAGTCAGCATGACTGCAGTGCTTCAACCTTAATATTAGGAAGCGACGAGAATACGTTTTGTGCACAAAAAAAAACAAAAAAAAAAACGACTTTATTCAACAAATTCATCTCTCCCCTGTCATTCTGCAATGTCAGAATGCTGCTTATTGGCCGGGTCCTGCATCAGCACCACACACATACGTCGTGTCACATCACAGAACAAGTGCAAGATGATCATTTGTGGTTAAAAAGTAAATAGATTTTTATTTATTTTTCTTAGAAAACGACAGATCGTTTTGCTAGATAAGACCCTTATTCCTTGGCTGGGATTGTGTAGAGCCCTTTAAAGCTGCACTGAAATTGCAATTTGGACCTTCAACCAGTTGAACCCTGTTGAAGTCCACTATACGGAGAAAAATCTTGGTATGTTTTCCTCAAAAACCATCATTTCTTTTAGACTGAAGAAAGAAAGACAAGAACATCTTGGACGACATGGGGGTGAGTAAATTATCATGAAATTTTATTTCCAAAGTCAACTATTCCTTTAACTGCTGAATGCTGCGATTGATCAATCAGAATCAAGTATGATAATATCCGTATAGTGCCGGCAAACATAAAAACCTGCAAGAAAATATGAACAAAACAAATTGATTTAGTAGAAAATGCTAATTTAAACCTGACAACATGTATCTGCAGTCCACACTCCTTTAGACCCGAAATGTATTGATTTTTGTTTGCAGGTTTGCCTATAAATCATATTGATTATTACTAAGCTTGCATTTCTTTCACCATAACAGAATAAAAATAACCCGCTTCATTCAATTTCGCTCACATTCCACTCAAATCATGTATATGTTTACTGTCATCTTAGTGCTGAGCCGATACAACGGAGGGGAGGCATGGCTGAGCTCACAAATCCATCTTCATGCGGCATATCATCTCTGACTGAGCCCTTGCAGAGTTGTGCTCCATGCTAAATGGAACGAAGTCAGGCGAATATGATGGTCCATTAGGAGAGGCTCAGTTGGGCAGCGGGTCAGACTGTAGCAGGTGACAGGGTGATGAATAGCTTTCGGCAGGAGTCGGGTCATATGGATTGCAGAGAGGGCAAGGCTGTGGAAATAGAGAAAGCCTCAGGTTAAGCCCCAGTGCCCGTGTGATTGAGTCTCCATTTGGCACAGCAGCTGGGGCATTCACCACTGGAGTCCAGAAGTCAGCAGCTGAATCGAGAGTTTCAGTGACTTCAAATGCAATGAACGATATTGGTATTCCTCAACAGGAGCACAAAGGCTACGCAAAGCTTAATGATTAATAAAGTACTTGATCGAACATTCCTTTTTACATTGTATTTTCCATACGCAAGCATTGCAAGGTGTCTCCTTTCTATAAATGTTGTCCAAGTGCAGTGATTCATCTACAATTCAATAAGATGAGAGATTTGTAGCGAGTGATTAGCAAGGACTGCGTGCACTAGAACATCTTTCAGTTGGCGTGACAGCTGTGAGTGAAGAGCTGGCAGTCGAGGGGAATGTCTTGTGATGTGATTACTTAACAGATCCCCACCGTTGCTTGTTAAATTGTGCATGACTAATAGACCTGTTCAAGGACAAATTTGTGTTGACATGTTTGATGGAGTACATGCTTCGGGCTTGATGGTTTAGGCTGATGGTTACCTATTTCCAAGTTTATCTTATAGAGAGTTAATGAGAATGCAACTTTCCTGATGGGGTGTAGGGGGAAGTGGATGCTGTTGGTCAAAACACTTTGAAGGTGCTTATGGATTGAAATACGGACTTTATCAAACTCACCGTCCATTGTATTTTTGACTCACTGCATCTGTTTCATATCAAACATATTTAATTTTAAATTCCAGCTTTACCTTGTCGCCGCAATCTGTTTCATATTTAGGAGCTTATTAATCTACACTTAAAAGCTGACTTCACTGTAAATCATTTTTGATAAATTACCACGACACAAATACATCTTTTGTAATCAAAGCTCATTTTATGTAATACAATGACACCCCTGAATTTGGAAGTTACTGTGCAACTCATTAATCATGCTGTGTGAGGTTAATTTCTCATCAGACTCATGTTCATAATGTAAATTTGTTTTCTGGCCATCACGCATCCAGTGACTCATTGTTTTACGCATTAATTGTTTTATTTTGTTGCACTATATTTGTTGAACAAATTAGAGATGTAGTACAAGAAATACAGGATTCAATTAAAGCTGAAATGGCCCTCGCCCCCGGAGGCCTTAGGAAAACAGTGAACAGTGGGCGAAATGCATTTAAGCTTGAAAATATAGGAGAAATATGGCAAAGGCACTTTGACTATAACTGAATATTGCAACATAGCTGTCTTCAGGCTAAGACTATTATCAAATATGTGAATTTTGGGGTAGATCGGACATTGTATGCCTGAGTTGCAACAACTTCCTGTTTCGTTGCGTTAATCGCATAGTTTAGCACTTACCCGAGTGGTGCATGATTAATGTGTTTCTAGCATATTTGGTATTTCGTGGCATATTTAAATGTGTTTCAGGGAGTGAATTACAGTGTAAATCATGTCATTTACTGTTGCCAGCAGGTTGCGCTATGACTAACTGAAAATGACCATTACCATTATCATACATGTGAAGTTTGGGGCAGACCGGACACTGAATGCTTGAGTTACAACAGCTCCTTCTTTCATGGCGAAACTTCAAACTTTGTCAGGCCAATGAAAACTTCAAGATCTTTGCAATTTAACATAGCTAAGGCCTTAAGATTAGCCTGACCAAATATGATACTGATCTGGTTAAAACTCTATGAGGAGTTAATCACAGTGTAAACAAGTCATTTCCTGTTGCCCGCAGGTGGCGCTTTGACTGTAACTGAATATTGCCATGTACATGTGTTCAGGCTAGGACTCTAATAAAACATGTGAAGATTGGGGCAGATCGGACATTGCATGCCCGAGTTATAACAACTTCCTGTTTTGTGGCGAAACATAGAATTTTGTGAGGCCGCCACGGACATGCCCTTCAGCGAAAACTCTAGATCTTCGCAGTTTAATGTTGCAAAGGCCTTTAGATTAGACTGACCAAATGTTATTGTGACGAGCAGGGCGGGCGAGAGCCGTGAGGGAACGGCGCGAGGCCGGTGACGCGAGTGTTAACGAGCTTCAGGTGCTCGGCGCACCGGTCTTGTATCTCTCGCGGAGGAGCTCCAGAAGCATAAAAGAGGAGCGATGACAGTGAAGGACGAGAGAGGACCAGGCCTGGATTTTATGTTGTGTTTTATTTTGTTGGTTCCTCACGGCGACTGCCGCCCTTTTACTTTTGTTTTATTGTTGGTTTATTTATTCATTAAACTTGTTGAATGTTCGCCGATTCCCGCCTCCTTCTTCCCATATTTACGAACTTTGTTACAGTTATGTTGATCTGATTAAAGCTCTAGGACGAGTTTGTTAAAGTACAACGTCTGGAAATGGCAAAGACTTCAAAAATCTTGCAGAGAAAATTCAAAATATTTCACTTCCAGTTGGGTATTCAAATTTCGCACCCATACTTTTTTGTAGGAATTGGGCTGTTAAATGTGTCTACCAAATTTCATACCTGTAAGTGAAATGTAACACGAAGGGCGCTAATCTGAACAATTTCTAGGCGGAGCTATCGAGCCATTTTGCCACACCTAATTCTGAAACCCATATCAGACGTAAATTTTCACCACTTCTGACGAGTGTGCAAAGTTTCATGAGTGTAGGCCCCGAAAAATTCATTTCGGAGAAGAAGAAGAATTGACCGAGCAATTACAATAGGGTCCTCACATCATCGGTGCTTAGGCCCTAATAAATTGTGTCCATAATATCCAAAATGTCCATTTTTAGATGGATGGATGGATATTTTTTATTGCAATTCAGTAAATTCAGCAAATACCAAATTTCAATCTTTGTTGCGGTTAATTCGATTCAAGTGTGAATTTGAAAATTTGAAAGAGATTGAAAAAGGAATTGAATTGAAAGGGATCTGATTCTAAAATCCCAGAAATATTATTCCAGGTACATTTGTTGTAAAGTCATTGCATTGACTTGACATTCTGATGTTTAGAATCATTCTAAAGGTGAATCATTTAGGAGGATGCCTAAGGCCATACAAAATGTCCTGTTCCTGGGTGGGTAGAAGAGAGACACCTTCCTCACCTAAGAAGCAGCAGCAATGGCAGCTGCAGTCAGCCAGATTAAATGATAGATTGACCACAAATCAATTGCAAACTGGTTCTTTTTAAAGCCCCAGATAAATCTTCTCTAATCTGTGCTGTGCAGGTGTGCCACACATACCAGGCAACCGACCTCCCAAGAGTTCACAATAAATCAAATACTAGAAAGCCCAAAAGCTATACTCAATGCCATTTTATATTAAAGCTCAGAATTAAAACAGTGTAGTTCATATCTCCACACACTGACTGGTGGCTTGAAAATATGCTGAAATAAGTGTCAGTATATGATGCTTTCACTGTGTGTGACGAATCTGAGGATGATTCATGCTGTCTAAATCAACGGCCACTGAATTTAAATCTATAAAAAACCAACAACACAAATGATTTTTGTCAACGCGGAAGTGTCTTTCATTTATTCATTGAGCATGATCCAGTTTTTCCTCTATTACGGATAAGTGTAATCTATTGAATTAATCTCACAGGCTCTATTTGCCTATTGAATGGGTTGAGTCATGATTCAGTCAATAATGGAGTTCTTTCATTACCACAATTTTTGTATGTTCTGCTTCTGTTAGTCTGCAATCATACTAATTTTATATCTTAGCTCAATAGGGTTTAAATCTTAAAGGGTTAATTCACCCAAAAATGAAAAATATGTCATTTATTACTCACCCTCATGTTGTTCTTCACCTGTAAAACCTTCGTAACACGAATTAAGATATTTTTTTTATGAAATCCGATGGCTCAGTGAGGCCTCTAATGCCAGCAGGGGAATTAACACTTTCAGATAGCCAGAAAGCTATTAAAACATTTTTAAAACCGTTCATGTGAATACAATGGTTAATCCTCAATATTATAAAGTGATGAGAAAACTTTTTGTGCACAAAAAAAAAAAATTAAGACTTTTCAACAATATCTAATGATGGCGGATTTCAAAACACTCCTTCGAAGCTGTACGAATCTTTTGTTTTGAATCAGTGGTTCAGAGTCACATGATTTCAGTAAACGGGGCTTCGTAACATCATAGGTGTTTTGCGATTTCAATAGTTCACGTGATTTTGTCATTTTGATACGCGAGCCAAACCACTGATTCGAAAACAAAAGATTCGTAAAGCTTCGAAGCAGTGTTTTGAAATCGGCGATCACTAGATATTGTTGAAAAGTTGTCATTTTTTTGGTGGTTTTTATACTGTACTCACATGAACTGTTTTAAAAATGTTTTTGTACTCTTCAGGTCATCTGAAAGTGTTCACTGAGCCATCGGATTTTTCAAAAATATTTTAATTTGTGTTCTAAAGCTCTAGGAGGAGTTTGTTAAAGTACAACGTCTGGAAAAGGCAAAAACTTCAAAAATCTTGCAGAGAAAATTCAAAATATTTCACTTGCTGTTGAGTTTTCAAATTTCGCACCAGGACTTTCTTGTAGGAATTGGGATGTTAAATGTGTCTACCAATTTTCGTACCTGTAAGTGAAATGTAACACGAAGGGCACTAATTTGAAAATTTGTAGGCGAGCTATCGAGCCATTTTGCCACACCTAATTCTGAAACCCATTTCAGGGCTTGGGCCCTAATAAATTGTGTCCATAATATCCAAAATGTCCATTTTTATATGGATGGATGGATATTTTTTCATTGCAATTCAGTAAATTCAGAAATAGTTTTCAGTAAATTTTTCAAAAATATCTTAATTTGTGTTCTTAAGGTCTTACAAGTGTAGAACAACATGAGGGTGAGGAATTAATGACAGATATTTCATGATAGGTATGACAGATTTTTCATTTTTGGGTGAATTAACCCTTTAAAACATCACACACTAATAAATTGCAATAATGGCTTACTGAAATCTTTGAAATGATAGACTGTAAGGAACTATTTTAGCAAACCCTGTAATATATTATACCAAAATATCGTAACAAATTCTAATATCCACAAGCCTGGAAAACGTCTTGGTTATGTATACAACCCTGCTTCCCTGAGAAGGTCTGCCTCAATTGGAATCTCAAAGTAGTCCGAGGCATGCTCCAGCAGAGTCTAGATCCCTTAGAGCAGAGCTACCAGAAAATCTACATAGCCTCGGCTAAGCCCATGACATCTTACAATTTCCAACCGTAGACGGGGGCAATGAGAAGTAGCACAAGCCTACTTAATATTGCGGGACTGGAAGCTTGGGCACTCTCGGTCTGTGGTTTCCTCCAATTTCAGAGCCTCCATTTGACTTATGCTCTTCTCTCCAGGAACTCATTCCTGGTGAGGGCACAAACAATTTAGGAGGAGCCTGAACTCAGCACACACAACATGATTCATTTGAAGCTAGTTGTCATTCTAAATGTTTAAAGGATGTTCCAAGAATGTTGTTCTAAGAACGTTTTCTTATGAGAACATCATGAAAAACCTTCTACAAACAATGTACAATTAACGTTTTTTGTGCTAACCTTTTGAGAACATGACTAAAGACCAGATAACTTAAAAAAAAAAAAAAAACACTTTATTAACGCTACTGGAAGAACGTTTGTTCATAACTTTGAGCAAACCTTGCCAGAATGTTAGCCAAAGTTACACAAGACCGTTCCGTTAGCAAGGCACCTTCTGTTGGCTACTTCCAGCAGGATAACGTGTCATATCGCAAAGCTCAAATCATCTCAAACTGGTCCCTTGAACATGACAATGAGTTCACTATACTCAAATGACCTCCACAATCACCAGATCTCAGTCCAATAGATTACCTTTCGGATGTGGTGGAAGGGGAGATTCACATTATGGACAAGCAGCCGACAAATCTGCTGCAACTGTGTGATGCCATCATGTCAATATGGACCAAAACGGTTCCAAAGGAATGTTTCTAGCACCCTGTTGAATCCATGCCATGAAGAATTAAGGCAGTTGTGAAGGCAAATGGAGGTCCGTAACCCAGTCCTAGTATATACTAGAATATATATATATATATATATATATTAAATATATATACACTTTATATATTATACCCATTCTATGGCTTTAGTGTTTAACATTATGTTTCCAGGTTCTGTGACCAGAGCTAAGGGAGAGAAGTCAGAGCTGTTCATCTGTTCGTCTTGGACTGTCACACTTAAGATGGCAACAGTGCTATTTTCACTAGCCAAGATTCACACTTTCACTGGCTAAACAGAACTGCATTCTGCATTGTATTCTTGGTGTAAAGTTTGAAAGATGGTGTGTAAGTGTTGCAGTTTTTGGATTTAATAAAAGTTTTTGGATTTAATAAAAAAAGTGTGTTTTGCAAGTCCATTTTATCTACAAATTATAAACCTGTTTTTCAGTTCGGTCATTTCGGTATAAAGATGCTCTGACTGCATGTACAAAGGATAAACAAGTAGTTTTCATTTAAAATAGCTTTAATTTAGTTTAAATTACCATTGCAGCAGGTGTATGAATAACGGACTGCAGCACATTTCCCCCCCCTCTGAATTAAATAGGTAAGATTTAGCAGTACAATACAGCTACTTCTTAAGTGTCTTATTACTCTATGAGGTTCTTATGTAAATATGTTGCACGGATTGTTTTCCATTTTTATTACTCATGTTCTTGTGCAATCATCCCATTTCTTTGCATCGTTACAGAGTAATCCTGCAAGGGAAATAAAAACAATGATGCAATATAGGTTCTCCCTTGGCTCTGTGTTATGTGTTTATCTCTCCTTTTGTGTCTCAGCATCACTGTACAGGGACATTTCATCGCCACATCATAGGAGGATATAGATTACACAGTGGCACTCAATAGCACATATTGTCTCTCAAATCAGGAGAGTGCCTCTCTGCAGTCTCTCACCAGAGATGAATGCAAATAACACGTTAGAGCGAGATGGAAAAGCAAAAGTGTTTTGCTCACAGGCTTATTCAATATATATCCTCCCACTCATGAACGATCAATGCGACGCTTACAGCTTCCACGCTGCGTGTATCATCTTGTTGCAAAGCAAGTGCCAATACAGTCAAAATTGAAACTATGCCAGCTCCAGGGTTTGCATTCTGTTGATTTTCATTAAGGAGTAAATCTCACAGTGATTTATTGAATGGATCTTAAAAAAATAGGATAAAAAAATTTGTGAATACAATGTCCAATAAATTTGAGCTGTTTATACAGGCATGGAAGTTTAGCGTGTTTAAATTGTAGTTTTGCTAGATTTATAAATAGCTCTACTATGTTACCATGCACTTGGCAAGTTACATGTAATGCACAATAACAGGATTTTTTTGAGTAATATTCT
The DNA here is from genome assembly GCA_037194245.1 of Opsariichthys bidens. Classification (NCBI taxonomy): domain Eukaryota; kingdom Metazoa; phylum Chordata; class Actinopteri; order Cypriniformes; family Xenocyprididae; genus Opsariichthys; species Opsariichthys bidens. The sequence goes on from CM074297.1 coordinate 13,917,821, forward strand.
CATGCATATCCAGGTGTTTTGGTATTTCTTGCGAAACAGCTCTCCACACAGACTGGATTTGATGGAAGAGATGATGTGCGAGTCATTAAGAAAGCGCAAACAGCCTTTCCCCCATTTTATTTCCTTTGAGAACCACTTCACACACACTTTGAATGCTCCTTAGGGTGTGTTCACACTTGTCATGTTTGGTTCAATTAAAACGAACCCTGGTGCGATTGCTCAGTTAGTGCGGTCCGTTTCGACATATGTGAACGCTGCCATCCGAACCCTGGTGCGCACCAAACAAGCGGACCGAGACCACTAAAAAGATGGGTCTCGGTCCGCTTCCAAACAAACTCTGGTGCGGTTCGATTGATATATGAACGCAGCACGGACCAAAGACATCTAAACGAACCAAAAATAGGATGGGATGTCACAAGATGTGACACTACAAGTCAGCTGATTTGACGACGCAGAAAGATAGGTGTATCCAAAATGATTAGAGGGCAAACGTGGAGCAACGAGGAGGTGAAGTGCCTCATCAATATTTGGTCCGACGAGCATGTTTTGAAAATGCTTGAAAAAATGCACAAAAATGCTTAAGTATTCAAAATGTTCAGTGATTAGTTAGTTTAAGTCATTTTATGAGCTCTTCGTGAGTTCTCAGCTGGTAAAAATAAAGCATATGTACACGCATAAAATGATTGCGTTTAATCCCGCACACAGCATTGTTTTGAATGTTCGGTCGCGAAATATACGTCATAAAAGCCGACCAATCAGGTTGTGACCGTACCCTTACAAAAGATTACTGCAGTTTTTTAGAAGTAATAGCCTACTACAGTTTTTGTTACATATAGAAAAATGCAGTTTTTTGGACACGAAAAAACTGCAGTATTGCAGTATTACCTAAAATGTCTGTAGTTTTACTGGAGTACAACTACTGCAATACATCTAAAGTACTAGTAAAATAAAACTGCACGCAACTGCAGTTATACTGTTTTTATACGTCATGCAACTTTAAGTTGTACTTCATTTTACTGCAGCTGTACTTATACTACAGTTTTACTGCTGTTGAACATGCAGTTGTACTGTGACAATACTTCATTATGCTGCAAATCTATGGTTGTGCTTAATTAAACTGCAGTTAAACTACATGGTACTGCAGTTTTAATGCAGTTCTACTTCAATATACTGCAGTTCCTTTTTGTAAGGGTATCCCTATGCCTTTGGTTCGGTAACTTTAGGTTCGCTGTTAAAAATGCCAGTGTGAACGCTAAGCGGACCAGGATTATATGTTTTGTTTTTGTCTTTTGATCCGGACCAAACGAACCGAACTACAAGTGAAATTAGAAATACACCCATTAGAAATACAATCTATTTCCCAAAACAGAAACTGTTCAATAAACAAATTCACATGCCTTAGTTATACCAGCAGATTTAAAGCCAAGTGTATTTCAGCATATTTGAACTTAAAATAAACCAGATATGTTTGTCATGCAAACACTTGAACAAGGACAAAATAGGGAATATGGAGGAAAAGTAAAATTCTGAGACAAAAAAAAGAGACATAAAACCAAAAAGCAGCAATGAGACAAGACTCCTATTTAAGGCTTTAAAAAACTCGGTCCAGACGATAAACTGCTTCTATTTTTTTATCAATATTAAACAGACAAACCCGATCTACAGTATTAGGGTGAAAATGCCCTGCAGTCCAAAATGACTTCTTAATGAAACAATTCATTTTCACTTATCAGCTGTGTTTAAAATCATCATGTAGTTGAATTATCACAATCTTATTGACATATTTTTCTAACAAGGATTTCTGTAAATACAAATCAGATCATTTAACTTACTTGTGACACTGATGACATCACACGCTGATCGAGCCGGACTCTTCCTCGAGGAGCAGTAATGATCCAGCATCAGTCAGAGGCACTGGAACCGCTCTCCGGCTCGTGAGGAGTTTAAACGGCGTTTTATTTGGGGAAATACCTGAGATATATGAGGATTGCTTCTTAATTTGCACGAATATTCTTTTGCAGCGATGGTAAGTAACAGCTAAACCCATGCACTTTTATTCCCAAATAATAATAATAATAAAGGTAGTTATTCACATTTGCTCCTTTCTTAGTGGAAAGAATAACGTAATATAACTTAAACTGCTCTCGCGATAAATATCTGTTGCCTATAAAGACGATCGACTTGTGCATTTCCTACATCAACAATGAGTTTGTGAGGACTTTCAAGTCGGAACTCGGTGTGCTTGGAGTTAAAATAATCAGAAACTTTACAAAGTCTTGTTTCAGCCACATAACTTCTTAATACAATACAATCAATAAACTACCAGTATTATATATGTTATATATAATAATTAGCAAATAATTAGACGATAGCCTGTTTTCTGTCAGTAACGTCGTTAGAACAAAATACGTATAAAACGGCGTTTATTCTGCCATTATCTTCCGTATTACATTACCAAACAAACAAATAAATACTAAAATACATATTTTATTATCTTTATTTTTCTATTATCTGACTCTTACCTTCTGTTATGAAAAGTACTCCCATAGACAACAATCGAAAAGCAGTACGTGCTTTAAGTAGCGTACTTGTGGAAATAGTATGTACTGTATAAACTCGCGTGAGCTGAGGAGCCGTTGGATTGGAGAAGCTGGAATTTAAAAATGGCAGAAAACCAAGTTTAATGTGGTTATGTCTAAGTTTAACTGCTAGAGCGATCAAGTAAATCTCCGTGGTAAAATTGTACTTCATCAATGGTTAAATGGTAAGTTTTTCATCGAAATTAGCATATGCTTCGTAAGAAGGCCTGCGCGATTTCAGACGCTTCGTGCTTGTGTCTCAATATTGCGATTGACCAATCAGAAGCATTTATACTATATTATAAGTATTTATTATAGTAGCCCTGAAATAATAATCAGAAAATATAATGTAATTCATGATGATTGAGAGATGTAGCCCTACACGTAAAATTTCCAAAGCCAGAAGTATCATATTTGAGACTCACTTTCTAACTTGATCTTAAAACAAAAGAGGTATGGATAATCAAACCTAAGCTGAATCAGTCCAGTAAATGTTTATCTTAAAATATTTAAACATCTAAAGTCCAAATAATAAATATCTAATATTAAAAACTAAAAATAATAATTATATATATATATATATATATATATATATATATATATATATATATATATATATGTATAATATAAACATTAAATATTACATTTATAAAAAATTGTAAATAATTCACAGACACATGTACCAAGACCATTTGCTTGCTAAAAATATATAAACTGTCAATCAGATGACAGAAGACAAAAGTGTGTAGATTTTTCAGCAGATTTGTTTGATTATGCTGATAATTTAGAGGCCTTATGAATTCACGTTTCAAAAATATAACACATGTCTTTATCTTTATCTTTTTTTGTCTTTACACAGGCTTTATGGGGTTAAATAATTATACATGGGGGTTGAATTGATGCATTATTGTGACATTTATTTCATTGTCATATTTACAGTACTTTCTTCCACCTGTTGTTCTGTTCTTTTTTCAGTTGGCTCTGTAATCACCTGTGTCACAATGGGTAAATCCTGGACTAATCATCTTGTAATGCTGTTTATGTGGAGTTGCTGTGGTTGCCAGCAAATGGAAGAAGCATTGCCTTTTCAGTTTACTCATCCAATTTACAATGTAATGATATTTGAAAATTCAGCAGCAAAAACCTTTGTTGAATGCCCCATAAAAATGGGTATTTTTATGCCTAACCAGACTTGGGACATTTGGTACATAATAGAATCCGGTGACCATGATAATTTATTCAAAGCTGAGAAGTACGTTTTGGGTAATTTCTGTTTTCTGCGAATAAGGACCAAAGGAGGGAATTCTGCCACTCTCAATAGAGAAGTAAAAGACCACTATCTACTGTCTGTAAATGCTGTTGAGAGACATACTGGTGCTGAGGCACAAACACAAGTTAAAGTACAAGTTCTGGACACGAATGACCTCAGACCTCTTTTCTTACCGACTACATATAGTTTTTTTGTACGTGAAAACTCAGCCATCAGATCAAGCATAGGCAGAGTTTCTGCCACAGACGCTGACACAGGCACCAATGGAGAGTACTATTTCAGCTTCAAAGAGTGGACTGACATGTTCGCCATTCATCCTACTAGTGGGGTTATAACTCTGACAGGCAAGCTGGATTACTCTGAGGTGGCTCTTTATGAGATTGATGTGTTGGCTGTGGACAGAGGTCTTAAGCTCTATGGGAGTAGCAGCAGCAGTAGCACAGCAAAGCTAAAGGTGCACATACTGCAGGCCAATGAACATGCACCTGTTATCACAGCTGTCCCGTTAACTCCATGGAACGCAACCAAGGATCCCACTTATGCGTATGTAACTGTGGAGGACGGCGATGAAGGGCAGAACGGCGAGATTGCCTCTTTGAGCATCGTAGCTGGAGATCCGCTCCAGCAGTTCAAGACATTCAGAACAAACCCCGGGAGCAAAGAATACATGATCAAGGCCATCAAAGAAGTGGAATGGGAGGGTTATAGTTTTGGGTACAATCTTACATTGCAGGCCAAAGATAAGGGCAGTCCTCCAAAGTTTTCCTCAGCCATAGTTGTGAGGGTGAGATCGCCCAACGAATACGCAGAGACTCCTACATTTGAGAAGAGCATCTATAGAGTTACTCTCAGTGAGTTTGCCCCGCCACACTCTCCCGTTGTTATGGTCAAAACTGTACAGAAACATCCTAAGATTAAATACTTGTTAGAATTTAAAATGCAACAACATGAGAATCCGTTTGTTATTAATCCAAACACAGGCCTTATTACCACCACGGCACCTATAAAAGCAGAAAGTGTCAGTCAATATGAATTTGATGTTGTTACCAGTGACAGGCGAGCAGTGACCAAGGTGGTGGTCAGTATATGTGACATGAACAACAATGCCCCAACATTTCAAAAGTCCAATTTTGAAGCCAGCATCGCTGAACATGTGCCTATAGGGACCAGCGTCTTAACAGTCTCTGCGACTGACAAAGATGATGGAGAAAATGGCTACGTCACCTACAGTATTGTCAATGTGAACAAACAGCCGTTTGTTGTGGATTATTTCACTGGTGTCATAAGCACTGCAGAGGATCTGGATTATGAGATAATGCCAAATAAATTCTCCCTAAGGATTCGAGCCTCAGACTGGGGCTCCCCTTTTCGCCGTGAGGCCGAGGCTGTTGTTTCAATCACTCTCACTAACCTGAATGATAATAAGCCTCAATTTGAGAATATCGATTGTGATGTTACCGTGCCAAGATCTCTAGGGGTTGGTGAGCAAATAATAGTGGTGTCTGCCATTGATGCTGATGATCTCGGCATAGTGCAGTACAGAATTGACACTGGTAATAACATGAATCTTTTTGAACTGGATTCCAGCTCTGGGGTGCTGACACTTAAAAAGTCGCTGAGGGATGGCGATGCGGCGAATAAGTCTTTCCACCACCTGCAAATAACTGCCAGCGATGGAGAAATAACAAGTGCTCCTATGTTCCTAAATCTAACAGTTGTCAGTGCTTTTAAACATGTCCGCTCCAAATGTGCAGAGACTGGCATTCTGAGAACTGTAGCCGGGTTGTTGCTTTTTGGCTCTAAACTACACGGTCAGAAAGAAGCAGAGGATAATTTCGCAGACATCCATTCAGTTAACCGCCATGCTCCACGGTTTATAGAGTCCACTCCAACTGTAATAGAAGTTAAAGAGGACCTTCCTGTAGGGACAAGCGTAGCACTCCTCAGAGCTACCGATTCTGACTCTGGCTTCAATGGGAAATTGCTTTTTGTGATCGCAGGAGGAGATTTTGATAGCTGTTTCACGATAGAATCTGACACAGGGTGGCTTAAGATTTTCCAGCCACTTGATAGAGAAACAACAGACAGCTACACTCTCAACATCACTGTTTATGACCTTGGCTTACCGCAGAAATCCTCATCTCTCATTTTAGATGTTAACATTTTGGATGCCAATGACAACAGTCCAGAGTTCCTTCAGCGTGAGTATTCGGTGGACATAAGTGAGGACACTGCTAAGGGAACGGAAATCATTCAGCTTGAAGCAAAGGATAAAGATTTAGGGGTAAATGGAATGGTTAGATACTTGTTTCTTACCGAAACGGACAAATTTGCCATACATGAAGAAACGGGGATTGTAACTGTTATTGGTCTGTTAGACAGAGAGGCCAATCCGTCGTTTGTTTTGAGGGTGGCTGCTTTTGATGCAGCATTTGAGCCTAAAATGGTATCAACAGTGTTGTTACACATTCATTTGAAGGATGTGAATGACAATGCTCCTACATTTATACCCCAGCAATACCATATCAGAGTGAGAGAAGACATTCCAGTGGGCACCTTGGTGCTCTGGCTCGAAACTCAGGATCCTGACCTTGGCTTATCTGGACAGGTGAGATACAGCCTAACAGATGGAGAGGATGGAAGTTTTCAGCTGGATAAAATGACTGGAGCTGTGTACGTCTCTCAGACTCTTGATTTCGAAACAAGACAAGTATATAATCTGACAGCAAAGGCCAAAGACAGAGGCAAGCCGAACCCTTTATCCTCAACCTGCTTCATTCAAATAGAGATCGTGGATGTTAATGAGAACATGTACCGCCCCTCTTTCCCATTTTTTGTGGACTGGGGCGCTGTGAGTGAAGACGCCCCAGTTGGCACCTCTGTTATGAAAGTTACAGCTCATGATGAGGACAGCGGCAGGGATGGAGAAGTTCGCTACTCCTTACGAGGCGGTTCAGGTCTCGGAGTGTTCACCATTGATGAACTGAGCGGTAAGTTCATTTGTATTCATTATTGGAAAAAAAAAAAACACTTAAGAAAACCCCAAAAACCTGTTTGCGCCAGGTTTAGTCTGGTTGTTTGGGCTTATTAATTCAAAACAAATAATTCATGTTAAGGAACACACCAAATCTAAAAACAAAACAAACAAACAAAAATCTATTTTTAATGAGCATATCATGGAGGCTTATAAATTAATTTTCATGGTCATCTTTTTTTTCTAACATCAATCTGCATAAAAAACAAAGTGCATTTTCTTCTTCATATTCCTTGTTATTCAACACATTGCTATTTTTCCTATAATTCTACAGTACTGACTGATTACAGATTGCCCCAGAAAGTATTTGGACACTTAAACATATATTTCTTTGCCTTGTGAATGCCTGTAACGTAATGACTGACGGGAGACGAAGGCATAAACTAAGCAGAGAGGTTTATTCACAGAACGGACACGCAACAGTGTGCATAGCACAAACAATAACCGACCACTGAACCAGATACGGACAGGAACTAAATACAGAGATGATGATTACTAAATGATAACAGATGAAAACACTTTGACTAATAGGACGAACGAGGACAGGTGCAGACATGACGTAACAGAATGAAACAAGACTGAACTGAACTAAACAAGACATAACTCTGACAATGCCTTTGAAGTGTCATTCATATTAGAAATATAGCAAATACAGATTCTCAAGCAAAACGAAATATTATATTTTAAAACAATAGATATGTTGTTCAAAATTATGGTTACAGCTAATGTGATGACCTACATCTGTGTTTACTCCGCAAGGACACTGAAGAAGAACTGAATTTATACACTCTTAAAAAATAAAGGTTATTGGCATCGATGGTTCCATGAGGAACCTTTAACATTCATGGAACCTTTCCATTGCACGAAAAGTTCTATATAGAGGAAAAAGGTTCTTTATATTATCAAGGTGTTCTTCATGCCAAGGAAAAAAATGGTTCTTTTAAGGCCTGTTCTCTGAAAGGCTCTCTGGAGACCCAAAATGATTCATCGATCACATCACTGCAAAACCCCCTTTTTTGAAACCTCTAAAACATTAACTAAAGATCACCTTGATATTAGTTAAAAGTAATTTGTTAAATAGTTGTGAGAAAAACTTTAGTGGTGTTATTTGTTAGCAGACGCCTATTTATTTTTGATCTAATGCAATAAAATCCATTAATTTTAAGTGTGACTGAAGTGTCCAGTACTCTTCAGGCCCACGCTATGCATTTTTAACAAAACAATGATTGATTTTTGTTATTTGAACCATAGTGCTATCTAAGGACACGTGAGAGAGACAAAATGAAAAAGAGAGAGACTAAGAGGGAGAAACATAGAACGATGTGCTGGGCACTTTTACCCTCAGGAAAGAGCTTATCACATTTTACTAGAGTTGTAGAATCTACACCGCTGCCTTTAGAACAAAGCCCACAGCGTGAAAGCAGACACTGCCGAGAGACAGACAAACAAAAAGAGCTGCCTCATCTCCCCTTACCCTCTTATTCACTCAAAATGTTATGTACAATGTCTGCCCTTTACACATTTAATCTTTTATGCAAATGTCTGCGTTATGAATTTTCGGTTCCCTGCTAGATAATAGATCCATTTCTTTGCTTCTGCTGTATGTTGATTACATTTTTCATTTGAAAAGCATATTATTAGCATTGGGTAAGTCGTTTCTACTTTGTATGGTTCGTTTCTATCTCATCCTTATCTAGACTTCAGAGTTTGCAATGCAAAACTCCCAGTGCCATGTGACTAGATTTTATGGCAGCACAGTTGGTGCTGTCTCAGTCTAAATATTTAAAGTGCTTCATGTAGTGCAACATGTTCCGTCTTCTTTTCTTTGTCACAGGCATTATAAGGACACAAGAGACACTTGATCGTGAGACTACTAATCATTACTGGCTCACAATCTATGCTACAGACCAGGGAATTGTGCCTCTTTCCTCATTTGTGGAGGTCTACATCGAGGTTCAAGATGTCAATGATAATGCTCCTCTGACAACAGAGCCTGTGTACTATCCTTCTGTAGCTGAGAACTCTCCCAAAGATGTCTCTGTCATCCAGATCCAAGCATTTGACCTGGACTCTGAATCAAGTGATAATCTCTCATATAAAATAACCAGTGGAAATCCTCAGGGATTTTTTGCTATCGACTCCCAGACAGGTAAACCGATGCCTCTTATCAAAAACCTTACCTTATATATATATATATATATATATTTTTTATTTATTTTAGTTTTATCATCATCATGATGATATCCTGAAAATGTCTAATTATGCTCGGTTTTCTGGCTCTGCGTTATTGAAGAAATGCACTTCATGTTTCAAATGCAAAAAAGAGCATCATGAACATGTAGTGAACATAATTTAAACAATTTTACTGTATGTGAATATATACACCAATAGAGATGAATAAACTGCAAAATTTGAGTGATTTTCTCACCTGTGAGGGATTTCAAAAATGTATGAATGTAAATAATACATAGGCTGAACATAAAATAAGTTTTGACATGAAATATTTCCTGAAGTTTTTTTACGCAGTATATAGACATAATTGATATTCACACCAGCTGGTTAATTACATTCACTGAGCAGCACAAGTAATGAATGCAGCTAATTAATTTGACGCGCCAATTGATTTCTCCTCCACCAAATTACTTACCACACTCAGTCAGCTCAGCTTAAAGTCTCAACAGTGCAAGTAAAAAAGTTTTTCAAAGGATTTTGCTGCCAAAGTCAATTGAACAGACTGAACTTAGTTGGTACATTGAGAACTGAATGTTTTCTTGAATAAGAATTGTGACCGTTCAGAGAGCGTTTCCAAGAACAGTGAGCAACTATGACTCTCTCTCTCTCTCTCTCTCTCTCTCTCTCTCTGTATTTGCAAAAAAATACATGAAGGAATGCAACATAAAGGAAACACTCTCTGAAGAGAATACAAAATGTAGGGTAGTTTAATCTGTCAAGCCTGTGTGTTTCTTTTTTTTTGTTAGGACTAACCCAGTATCAGGAGAACAGCTTGAGTCTTTTATTACTGATAGAAAGTTATCTTATTTCGAGAAAGAAACACATTGAAGTGTACCATTTGTCATTTAATGCACAGGGTTGGTGACAACAACATCACGGAAACTGGACAGAGAAAAGCAAGCAGAACATCTTCTTGAAGTAAGCTGCACCCTGTAATTGATGACACTGCAATATATTTACTTCCACAGAAGACAAAGGAAAATTTTCATGCTCTTTTTCCTCATATATCGATAAAACATAGTGACCACAAATGTCCAGCTGCAAAAAAGGACACAAAAAGAAACATAAAAGTAGTCCATACACTATGCTTTGTCTTTTGAGACATTCTAATTTTGTGTTTCACTGAAAAAATGACACCATATGGGTTTAAAACGACATGATGGTGTGAAAATAATTTCAATTTGAGTGAACTGTTCAAGTTTTCTCAAGCACTCAGGCATGAGATCCATTTTTTTCTTAAACAGATCACTGTTTCGGATGATGGCAGTCCATCCAAGTCTACAATGGTTCATGTGATAGTCAACATATTGGATGAAAATGACAACAGTCCCCAGTTTCTGGAAAAGATCTTTAAAATCAAGCTGGTGGAACGACCAGAGGCAGTCGAATGGGAACCAATTTATCGAGTGATTGCTTATGACAGAGATGAGAGTCCCTCCTCTGATATCTCATATGCTATCGAGGAGGGCGAAGAGCACAGGAAATTCTTCATTGAGCACACTACTGGGATTGTGTTCTCCAAAGAGGCTTTTTCAGCAGGGGAGTATCATATTCTCACGGTACGTTTGTTTCAATTCCTAGACTCCAAATAATGTCTGACTTAATAGAGGCGTATTTGCGACTTCAGAATGAATGGACATATCCTTCTGCATATTTTGGATCCAAGTGCATCTGAATGATAGAATATTTATACATATTTATTCACTAAACTGTCAGAAATCACCCATTAAAATACAGTTAACAAAATAATACAGTATTCCCAAACAGTATGCATCCTTAAAGTAGGCTCTTGACATGTCACTCACACTGCGGTCTTGCAGATTAAAGCATCAGACAATGGGAAGCCTTCAAAGTCGTCCATCTGTCGGTTGCACATTGAGTGGATTCCAAAGCCTAAGCTGGCTAAACAACCACTGTTGTTTGAGGAGATTCCGCTCTCATTCTCTGTGATGGAGAATGATCCAGTGGCCCATATGGTGGGAGTCATCAGTGCTCAGCCACTTGACTCTCCTGTATGGTTTACAATCAAAGGTAAAGATCTAAAGCTCTTCAGTTAGCCTTAAAAGTATATTTCTAAAAAATTGAAATTCTGTCAGCTATTCACCCTCATGTGATTGCAAACCCATATGACTCTCTTTCTTCAGTAAGTCACAACAAGAGAATTTTTTTGTTCGATTTCATGCAATTACTATGAATGGCAGTTGGAGCTTCCAAGCTTCAAAAAGGACACAAATTCATTGATAATGTTTCCTTGAAAGTTTCCATATGACTCATGCGATACATTTCAGGCCCACTGAAGTCATACGGTAGCTTTAAGTGAAGAACAGCCTAAAATTTATGCTGTTATTCGCAGATAATCTTCCCTTCAAGTGGTGTGTTAAGCCATAAAAAGTCAACTCCAGAATCAATGACAAATGATAAATGCATGGGCATTGATACTTCTATCATGACATGATAGACGTGATAGTTCACATAAAAATGCAATTTCTGTCATCGTTTACTCACCCTAATGTGTTTCAAAGCTTTATGACTTTCTTTTGTCTGTGTAACAGAAAATAACATATTTTGAAGAATACCTTTTTTTTTTCTTTTTTTTTTTCTTCTCCATACTGTGATAGTCAATGGCTTAGAACGACTTGAGGGTGAGTAAATGATGACAGAATTCATTTTTGGATTTTAATTTCATTTGAACTTCAGTCTAATCCTCACAGAATGTCTTTGAATGGCTTCAGAAGACACATCAAACAAGTCATGTATCATTTTTATGATACTTTTATGGTTCTTTTTGAAGTTTGAAAGTCTTAGTTTGCATTGAGTGTAATTGCATGGTGGAAAAAAATCGTCAGTACATTTCATGGACATTCCATTTATGTTCGGAAGAAAGAACATCATAAGGATTGGATCAAGATGAGGGTGAATAAATGGTGACAGAACTGCATTTTTTGTAAAAGAAATAACCAATAAATACAATGCATTGTAATCTCTAATCATTCTCGATGCTTCAGTTCTTTTAAGTTCAATGTTCAGGTGCTCTTTAATAACAGAACCTTGATTTTGATCAGCTTTCAAATAACTTTTTCCCTCTGCTGCCTTTTTGTCCTCCTCATCTGCTTTTTTTTCCCTGTTTCTCTACTCTTGCTTCACAAGGAGTCACACATGTTAAAGAAGTTTTTCACATCCTACAGATGTCTTGTGGCCTGAACTGTACAGCAGGTATCTGCTGATAAATAGAAATATCGCTTCTTATTTGTCTCACAGCTCTTGCATTATTTCCTGTTACAGCTACCAGAAAGAGTTCTGAATTTGCATTTTGTGGACGAGATCTTGCACAATATTTGCTTTCTTTGAACGTTTGCTACTTTAATAGCTAATGCAAATTCTATATTATGCAAAAAATCCACTTAGTGAACAGCATTAATATGTGGCCTTTGTGTGTTTTGTTGCTAACAGGTGGAAATGCTGACAGCCGTTTTGATGTGGATAAGGCGAGTGGCACAATCATCTTCGCTGGAGATTTAGATGCTGAATGGCAGTCAAATTACAACCTCACTGTTGAAGCAACAGATGGAACAAGATCTGTCAGCACTCAGGTGTTTTGTCTTTAATGGCACTTACCAAGAAATTGCCCATGCATTTGTAAGATTGGTTTGGTTGAATAATGGATGGAGAGATAAGAAGAAAAATTATACACATCTTTGCTTTGACAAAGATTGTGTACGGTGGTTGTATTGTGACAGGACAATTATTTTGTTGCTTAGAATGAACTATACGTTTCACCACTGCTCAAATTGCAAAGGATGAACAAGATTACTTGCAACACAATGAAAGCCAGGTTTAAATTCGTCACAAAGCGAACATATCATTTTGCTTTTTCCTGAAAGCTTGATATCTTAATCTTTTTGATCACTCATCAAAAAAGTACAAAAAAGAAAGAAGTATAGTTGTAAAAATTTCACGATTTTCTCTTGCTACACGTGACATTCCATATTCCAGAAAGGTCAGATTTAATCTTAATAGAAAATATTGAATTTCATCTGAAAAAAAAGAAGATAACCCAAGTAGCTGGAATGTGCCCTGGCACCTGCAAATTGCAATACTATTGGACGCACTTAGCTGGAGTCAAGCTCACTGCTGTCTTTCTAATGTACAAGTTGCCATTGTCCTTTTGTCATGGTGTGAACATACCTCTCCTTGGGCGAAAACCTGCATGTATCAGCCAAGCCAGCCAGCCTTATCAGGTCACAGTGTGAGACTCATCCATCAGTGTGAGCAGACCCAGAGGCAAAGAATGATGTGAGAGGGAGTAATGTTTTAAAAGAGAGCTCCGTTTCAGCCCTCAACCCATCTCTCCTGTTGCAGGGAGCATTGCCCTCCAGGAGATTGCACTCTGTATAGTTTGTCATCCTATAATGGGCTTCTTACTTGTGGGTAGTTTCAGGGTCTGTGTGAATTAAAGATTTTTATACATTTGTGATTATACGTACTTAGTGTCCTTATGTTCTTGTTGCTTGAGTAAACGTACGTCTTCCGAAAAAAAAATGGAAATCTAAATATGATTTTGACTCTAAGTACTTTTTTAAGAGTACTTCCTTAAAAGCAACTGGATTCTTCCCTTTGTATACCATTTGATTCTCAGCTGATCTCTCCGCCCATTATTGTTAATATAAATGGTAGCACTTTACAATAAGGTTCATTAGTTAACTGCATTAGTTAACATGAACTAATAATGAACTGCACTTATATAGTGTTTGTTCATCTTTGTTAATGTTAATTTCAACATTTACTAATACTTTATTAAAATCTTGTTCACATTAGTTATTGCACTGTGAACTAACATGAACAAACAATGAACAACTGTATTTAATGAAAATACCATTAACTAATGAAGATTAGTAAATACAGTAACAAATGTGTTGTTCATGGTTAGTTCATGTTAGTTAATACATCAACTAATGTTTAACTAATGAATTTTATTGTAAAGTGTTGCCATATAAACAATCATATACTTAAAATATATGTTATATTATTTTATATTATAAGGTTTAACAAATACATATATACCATAATTACTGTGTGGCTTGTGCTTTGTTAAACAGGTCATAATTCAAGTTCTTGACACAAATGAACATCGCCCCCAATTTGGCCAAAACCAATATGAGATTAATATTCCAGAGGAAACTCTGCCTGGTATGAAAATACTGGAAATAAACGCAACAGATAAAGATGTGAAGAACAAATTATCCTACACACTGTTGAGCAGCACAGACTTATTTAGCCTGAAGAAGTTTCGTCTTGATCCTGGGACTGGCTTTCTGTACACTACTGAAAAGCTGGACCATGAAACCAAACGCAGACATATCCTCACAGTAATGGTAAGGTCATGCATAAACTTTTTTTTTGTCCACTACACTAGTTATTATTAGGAAAAGTTCCACTGCATTTAACAGCTGTTAATATGTATATTATTTCAGGTTAGGGATCAAGGTGTGCCTGTAAAGAGTAATGTTGTGAGAGTGATCATCAACGTTGAGGATAGTAATGACAATGCACCATGGTTCACCAGCTCTCAATACACCGCCCGTGTATTTGAAACAGCTGCGATTGGTTCATCGGTATTACAGGTGACTGCCCTGGATAAAGACAAAGACTTAAATGCTGAAATCCTCTACAGCATAGATTCAGGTACAGCTTATCTCTACTAACACTGTCAAGTCATTGGAAAAGTTTTACTGTCAATAGAAAAAGACCCAAATAGTATTTATTTCTGCACATCATATATATATATATATATATATATATATATATATACCACAAATAATACACTTAGTATCAGATAGATTAACAATTGCTCTATTTTCAAGCTTTCTATTTTCTCTCTGATGATGTAGGAAATCATGGAAATTCCTTCAACATTGACGAGTCTTCAGGCATTGTAACAGTTGCAAGGGAACTTGATCGTGAATACAGGGACCAATATGAATTGTTAATAAAAGCGTCTGATAAAGGAGAATTTCCTCTCAGTGTGCTTACAACCGCCCAGGTCACAGTCACCATCTCAGATAATACCAAGCCGAAGTTCCCCTTAAATTCAGTGTTGGCTGAAGTCAGTGAATCTGTTCCTGTTGGAAGTTTTGTAACTTTAATCTCTGCTTACAGTCAATCAACCATCTTCTATCAGATCAAAGAGGGAAATGTGAACAGTGCGTTTGACATCAATCCAAACTCTGGTGCTATCATTACAAAGAAAAAACTGGACTTTGAAACCCTTTCTTTCTATAAACTGATTGTGCAAGCTTCAGACATGGCTGAAATGTCAAGCAGTGTCACAGTGAACATTCATCTTAAGGATGAGAATGACAATGCTCCTGTTTTCACTCGACCTGAATTTACTGGCTTCATCGGTGAGTCAGCTATTGTCAGAAGTGTGGTTCTGACCTCTCAGAATGTTCCGCTTGTTGTTCGTGCAACAGATGCTGATCAGCTGTCAAACGCCAGGCTTGTCTATGAGATTATGGAGCCATTCGCTCATAACTATTTTTCTATCGATTCTGGGACTGGAGCTATTCAAACTCTCAGCAACCTGGATTATGAGCAGAGAAAGTTGTTTAACTTCAGAGTTCAGGTCCATGACACTGGGATGCCACGTTTGTTTGCTCAAAATACAGCCAATGTGACAATACATGTCATTAACATCAATGATTGTGCTCCAAAATTCACTCAGGATTCATATGAGACAACGCTCCTCCTTCCAACATACAAAGGGGTTAAAGTGACAACAGTAAAGGCTACAGATGAGGACTCCCTGCCAGACACCAAACTACGCTTTGAACTTGTAGATGGCAACATAGGGAACAAATTCCTGCTTGATCCAACTTCAGGTGATATTTTTGTGCAAAATGCTACACAGTTGCGGAGCAGGTACAGGCTGACAGTCTGGGTTTTTGATGGAATTTTTACTGGCACTGCAACAGTGAGAGTCAATGTAAAAGATAATAAAGGCCATATTCTGAAATTCACTCAGGAAATTGTCACCGCCTATGTGCAAGAAAGCTCAACAGAGAAGAAAACCCTGGCAATCCTTTCCGTTTTTGGAAATAGAGTTAATGAGCCTTTGTTTTATTCTATTCTCAACCCTAACAACAAATTTGAAATAGGACGCACGTCTGGAGTGCTTTTCTCCACAGGCATCCCATTTGATCGTGAGGAGCAGGATTTGTTTGAAATCTTTGTTGAGGTTACAAAAGAGTCAAGGTTGAATGGAACCGCCCACATGCTTGTGAGAGTGCATGTTGAGGATGTGAATGATAATGCCCCTGTCTTTGTAGATCAGCCCTATAGCGCCGTTGTTCAGATTGACAAAACCGTGGGTTCCGTTTTCATGAAGGTGACCACCGTGGACAAAGATATTGGCAGAAATGCAGAGGTTACATACTATTTGAAAGGGCATGATAAATATTTTCAAGTAAGTCCATCTGGAGAAATATCTCTCAAGAGACCTCTAGAGCTCGAAAACATTGGCAAGTTCGTCATTAACATCACTGCACAAGACGGAGGCAGTCCGCCACTGTTCTCAAAAGCAGAGGTCGTTATTTCAGTGGTGAACAAAGCCACACCAGTGTTCGAAAGACCTTTTTACAAGATTGTAATCCCTGAGAATGTGCAAGTTCGTACTTCTATACTGCAAGTCGTGGCCAATCAAACTGCAGGACCTTGTACAGTCTACAGCATCAGTGGGGGAAACCCATTTGATCAGTTCTGCATTCATTTTAATTCGGGACTCATTGAAGTCATCCAGCCATTGGATTATGAGACTCATCCCGCATACCGGTTGAGTGTCCAGGCGACAGATTGCCTAACTGGGGCCAACTCAGATGTTTTTGTAGATATCATACTGGAAGATGTCAATGACAACACACCCAAATTCAAAGCAGCAGTGTATAACATCAGCATCTCTGAATCTGTGGTAATTGGAACCTCTGTGTTACAAGTGGCAGCCATGGACTCTGACACAGGAAGCAATGCAGTATTGTTTTATCAGTTGTATGAAAAGGATGGAGCCATTTCAGATCACTTCAGAATAGATGTTGAGAGTGGAGTCATTTGGACTGCAGGACTATTGGACTACGAAACCCAATTGCAGCATGAATTGATTGTAAAAGCTATTGATGGTGGAATGTTTCAGCTGTCTGCTGAGGTTCAAGTGAACATATATGTAACTGATATTAATGACAACCCACCTGTTTTTGCACAGCAGCTTTATAATGCTACCATAAGTGAGATTTCTTCTCCAGGGCAGCTTGTGACCTGTGTTAAAGCATATGATGCAGACAGCAGTGGAACCAGTCAGCTGGAGTATGCTATTTTGTCTGGAAATGACAACAATATCTTTGCAATCGGTGTATCAAGTGGTGAAATTGTGATTGCCAACATCAGTCGACAGTCTCTTGAGCACTTCTACAGCTTAATTTTGTCCGTAACCGATGGTGTTTTCAGAAGTACTGTTGAGGCAAAAATCTATGTGATGCGTGAGAATAGCCACAGCCCATCCTTTACCCAGAATGAGTATCTTTTTGAGCTCCCTGAGAACTCTCCAGTCGGTACGTTGGTTGGACAAGTTGAAGCCATTGACGACGATCCAGGGATATATGGTCAATTGACATTCTTCATTGTAAATGATATCGCCAGGGATAAATTTACCATCAACAATGATGGCCAGATTCACACAGTAGAGGGTTTTGACAGAGAAAACCCAGAAGAGGGAGTGATTAGCATCAGTCTAATGGCTAAAGATGGCGGTGGGCGCATAGGCTTTTGTACTGTTATTGTAATTATATCTGATGTGAATGACAATTCACCCAAATTCAGACTCTCAGAATATAAAGTTACTGTGCCAGGAAATGCTCCCATCGGTACAACAGTGATCAAAACATCTGCAGTAGATGAAGATGAGGGAAGTAATGCTGATATCATTTACACTACTGACTCTGATTTAGGGCACTTCGAAATTCATCCAATAAGTGGTGCAATTGTCACAAAGGAAAGTCTAATTGGACTGGAAACTGGCCTGTATTCCTTCTTTGTGAAGGCTAAAGATTCTGGAGACCCACCAAAGCAATCTATTATTCCTGTTTCAATTAGAATAGTTCCCCCTGAAACATCAATCCCAAAGTTTGCAGAGCCGTCACTATGGTTGGAGCTTTCTGAAGACCTGGCTGTCGGAACTGAGATGGATATCTTCCAAGCCCAGAGTGAGTGGTCTGTGATCTACAGCCTTGTTGGAGGGAACACCCCAGAGAGTAACAAAGATGAGTTCTTTGCTATTGAAAGCAGTACTGGAAACCTTACCCTCACAAAAAGACTAGACTATGAAACTATCAAAAGGTATCAACTTGCAGTGCAGGTCCGAGATGTTAAAGATGGCATGGAAGTGCTCTCAACCATAGATGTGAGTATCCATCTCAAGGATGTCAATGATAACAGTCCACAATTTGAGTCCTTCCCCTATCAGTCATATATTGTTGAAAACCTACCAGAAGGGACTTCTGTAGTGCAGGTCAAGGCCACTGATCTGGATTCTTCGCTGAATGGTCAGGTCACTTATACTCTGCATGAAATCCAGGAGCACCCTGATGTTTTGGAGATGTTCGCAGTGGACAGTGAGACGGGCTGGATAACCACCCTCACAGAGATAGACAGAGAAAAGACAGATCAATATCGAATCACAGTGGTGGCCACAGACAGAGCCCAAGGGCTACAAATGACAGGCACTACTGTTGTAGAAGTGACAGTTGTGGACACCAATGACAATCCTCCATTATTTGCTGAAGCAGTTTTTAAAGGTACTGTGAGAGAAGATGAGTCTACACCAGGTACAGTTGTCACCATTCTCAACTGTGCTGATTCTGACAGTGAGGAGGCCAACAGGAGGTTCAGCTGTTTTATCACAGGTACACTGTCCATTCTACCAAATGAAACTAGTTAGAGTAATAAGATTAACGAGATACACTTGTTTATTTACTCATTCCCTGTGATATTTTTGTAACACAAAAAGAGGTACTTCAGAAGAAGAATGCCCAGACTGCTCTTTTCTGTACAATGAAATCAAATGGTGGCCAGAGTATGTCAAGCTTAAAAATGTGTAATACATTTCCATAGAGTTTTTACATTTCACATAAGTCATCCAAAGCAACATTTCTTAAATAATAAGGCAGCTATATTTTTCATTTAATATCTGTTTATACTGTGTGAGTTAAATAGTATGCATCTTGTTATAAAGGCAATTGTCTTATATTTTTGACAAAACTAAAAGCAAATAAAAATAACACAAAACATTTTTAGTTCTGTTCATTTTATTCAGATTTATTTGTAAAGGGCTTTTCACAATCCATGTTATTCCAAAGTAATGTTAGAAAATATTGCATTAAACATATTTAATAAATAACTTACATTTTTACGACCCTAAAAATAGTTTAAAATATTTTCTTTAATGTTTTCCTTTTTTGGCCCCATAAAATTCCCTTACAGCCCTGTTTAAAACCCCTTACATTTATGTGAGAAATGGAACAAATTTTCATTTTTAGGTGAACTTTCCACCACTGAAGAAAGAAACTGGTATATTGGCATTTCAACATGCTCATTTTCTGAGGTGTTTATTAACCTTTGGATAGTCGCAAAGAAATTACAGATCTAATGTCACAAGCTCAATTGCTGGATGTTATGAATAATCTATGATATGTATATGAGTGTTCAGTATTATACCAACGCTGATTAGAGATATTCAGAGCATCTTGTTATTGTCCTCAATTTCATTACATGGCCTGATTAGTATCTTGTATGCAGCTAGAAATGCAATGAATCTCCAAGCTGTTTAGAATGATCCTAAATGCATGATGATTTGACTGCTAATCTCCTTATTAAATATTTCTGATTTAGACTGAAGTTAATTTTTCCTTGTTTAATATATTCAGGTGGAGACCCACAGGGCCTGTTTGATGTGAAGCACACAGATGGTGTTTGGGTGGTCGCTGTCAGCAAAACCCTGGACAGGGAGGAGAGAGATTTCTATCTTTTAAACATCACAGCCACCGATGGAACCTTTGTGACAAAGGCTACCGTTGAGATCACTGTTCTTGATGCAAATGACAACAGTCCTGTTTGTGAAAAGGCATGATGTGTATATTCATTAGCCCCTGAGCTCAGACTGTGCAGAGAACTTTTAATGAATACGCACATTTTTCACTTTTTTAGATAACACCCATTGCTGCAGTGTCACTTTAACTTGAAATACACTTTTGTTCTTAGGATGTGTATGTGCAAACTGTTCCTGAAGATGCACCTGTTGGAAGACAAATTCTTCAAGTCTTAGCCACTGATGCAGATATCCAGTCAAATGCGGAAATCACGTACCAGCTGAGTGGCAGCGGAGCAGAATCATTCACAGTTGACAGCAAAACAGGTAAAATGAGCAAACTGGAAATATATACAGGGAGTGCAGAATTATTAGGCAAATGAGTATTTTGACCACATCATCCTTGTTATGCATGTTGTCTTACTCCAAGCTGTATAGGCTGGAAAGCCTACTACCAATTAAGCATATTAGGTGATGTGCATCTCTGTAATGAGAAGGGGTGTGGTCTAATGACATCAACACCCTATATCAGGTGTGCATAATTATTAGGCAACTTCCTTTCCTTTGGCAAAATGGGTCAAAAGAAGGACTTGACAGGCTCAGAAAAGTCAAAAATAGTGAGATATATTGCAGAGGGATGCAGAAGTCTTAAAATAGTCAAGCTTCTGAAGCGTGATCATCGAACAATCAAGCGTTTCATTCAAAATAGTCAACAGGGTCGCAAGTAGCGTGTGGAAAAACCAAGGCGCAAAATAACTGCCCGTGAACTGAGAAAAGTCAAGCGTACAGCTGCCAAGATGCCACTTGCCACCAGTTTGGCCATATTTCAGAGCTGCAACATCACTGGAGTGCCCAAAAGCACAAGGTGTGCAATACTCAGAGACATGGCCAAGGTAAGAAAGGCAGAAAGTCGACCACCACTGAACAAGACACACAAGCTGAAACGTCAAGACTGGGCCAAGAAATATCTCAAGACTGATTTTTCTAAGGTTTTATGGACTGATGAAATGAGAGTGAGTCTTGATGGGCCAGATGGATGGGCCCGTGGCTGGATTGGTAAAGGGCAGAGAGCTCCAGTCCGACTCAGACGCCAGCAAGGTGGAGGTGGAGTACTGGTTTGGGCTGGTATCATCAAAGATGAGCTTGTGGGGCCTTTTCGGGTTGAGGATGGAGTCAAGCTCAACTCCCAGTCCTACTGCCAGTTTCTGGAAGACACCTTCTTCAAGCAGTGGTACAGGAAGAAGTCTACATCCTTCAAGAAAAACATGATTTTCATGCAGGACAATGCTCCATCACACGCGTCCAAGTACTCCACAGCGTGGCTGGCAAGAAAGGGTATAAAAGAAGAAAATCGAATGATATGGCCTCCTTGTTCACCTGATCTGAACCCCATTGAGAACCTGTGGTCCATCATCAAATGTGCGATTTACAAGGAGGGAAAACAGTACACCTCTCTGAACAGATCAAAACACTGACAGAATCCATGGATGGCAGGCTTTTGAGTGTCCTTGCAAAGAAAGGTGGCTATATTGGTCACTGATTTGTTTTTGTTTGGTTTTTGAATGTCAGAAATGTATATTTGTGAATGTTGAGATGTTATATTGGTTTCACTGGTAAAAATAAATAATTGAAATGGGTATACATTTGTTTTTTGTTAAGGTGCCTAATAATTATGCACAGTAATAGTCACCTGCACACACAGATATCCCCCTAAAATAGCTAAAACTAAAAACTAAAACTTCCAAAAATATTCAGCTTTGATATTAATGAGTTTTTTGTGTTCATTGAGAACATGGTTGTTGTTCAATAATAAAATTAATCCTCAAAAATACAACTTGCCTAATAATTCTGCACTCCCTGTAGTCATTTAGTTTGCGTTTTATCTAAAGCAAGGGGTTAAGTATCTTATTCAAGGACATAACGGTAGTATCTCATTGATCAGTCCTTGCCAGGTTCAAGTCCACAACCTTGTGATTATCAGTCATGATCCTTATTGACTTAATAAAGTGTTTCGTGTTCATTGTGAATTGCAATATTGTTCCAAATATACTTTTCATAGAATAATCCATTAAAACCAAGCTGACAGTAGCAAGGAATAAACTCAGTAAGATGTAAGATTAAAAGAAAACATTGGCTGGAACCGAGACTCAACAGAGGGAGCCCATCCTTCACTTGCTGGCATGTAGTAAGCACTTCTGTTCAAACTTTTGGGGTCAGTAAGGTTCTTCTTCACTAGATGTCTCATTCACTCATTCAAATATGCAGATTTTCTTTTTTCAGAATTTCTTTATGAATAAGAAAGAACAGTAGTTGAAGTATATCGTTTGTAACATTATATATGTCTTTATTGTCTTTGCTATATCCTTTAAAATAAGTACTGACCCCAAACTTTTTTTTTATTTTTCTTCCAGGTGTCGTAAAAACGCTGGTAACCCTGGACAGAGAGCTGACAGATGTGTACAACCTAACTGTGCGCGCAGTGGATGGAGGCAATCGCTTCTGCCAAGCTTCTGTGGTCATCACTGTTGATGATGTTAATGACAACGCCCCCAAATTCACATCAGACCCACATCATGTGAGCATTTTTCAGAATACCCAACCTGGGACATACGTGGCACGACTAGAGGCCTTCGATGCAGATATTGGTATGAACAACTTTTCAACATAAGCAACCATTTCTATTATTTGGTAACCTTGTTGGTGCAAATTCTCTCATACAATCACGAGGAACGATTTGTTAGATTGTAGTTAGATGTACAGTAGTTGTTTCCAGCAGTGTAACTTGATTGAAGCAGTTGTTGCATTAGTAGTTATTAGTCTGTGCTCTGTGTGGCATTTCATCACTCTCGTCTTCACTCAGCGTGTAACGTTCCCTTACAGTGGAACATATGAATGCTGTATGATCTTCACTGCATGTGCATAATTGTCTTAGCTCCCTAAAAAGGAAAAAATCACTTTCTTGCAGTAGTCCACACTCTAATTTTTTACATAATCTTACATTTTCTGCCTTGTAAGTAAAGCTCACGTCATGTTTTTTTTCTTTGACATCTCAAGCACATTGCTTGTTGCTTGTTTCACTTCAGATTTGTAATATTTCAATCATTTTTGTCCATCTGGACTTTAGTCTCACTACTGGAAGATAGCGAGATGCCCGTCTCCTTTGTAATGATCTCTACCACATCATTAATCTTCGAAGCTTCTGGTCACTTGAAAGTGAAGTGAAAAGTGGAAAGGCCCGTCTGTCTTGTAAACATTATTGTGGCCACTAATAACTAAACTAACTGCCAGGTAGATGTCTTGTAATTAGTGTTTCTTTCATGAATTATCATCAACAAGATGTGATTACAAGTATTTGCTGATTGGAGAGGATATTTTGAAGTGATTAATTCCAATTCACTCAGCTGTCATCGTAGGATTTTCATAGGCGTTAATTAGTCAGAGGTAATTAGGCTGGACAACTGGGCGACTCCAACAACAAGGTCTGTTCTCATTGCACTAATGAGCATATGAACAAGTATGTTTTGTATATAAACTGCAAATTAACCCAACAAGAAGCAATTAGATCATATTTCTGCCACCCTGCCTCACTATGACATGAAACAGATCAGACTAGAGGAACAGACTAATTTTTGCATCACTTGGGATTCATTGCAAGCCCTGCCACTCTCCTCAGATTATCATTTCAACCCACTCATGACTTAATGATTTAATGACATTCTGCCCACTCGTACTCATTTAGGTCTAAATTGTAAATGTTTACTCTTCTCAGCAATGTGTCTTTTTATTTTAGACTTCATTTTTGTCATTAAGTAAGGGGTCATTTTAATTTCAAGACCACAGATCACAGCACAGGTTGCTGCTTCCCTGTACAGTAAATGCAAATTTTAATAATGCAATATTGAGCTGCTGTTGGGCAGAAAACTTGTATCTCCATATTTTGTCATTTGTTTTCATAAATCATTGCTATTTATCACCCTTAAATTTAAATATTAAATATTTATTTTTTTTAATATATATTTATTCACCCTTAAATATTTAACTTGTGTCTAATCCCATTGGATCCTCAAATTGTCCATAAAACCTCATTACTCCACCCCGCCTCAATCTTGAATAAAGTGCAGTACACATTTTAGACATTCTCTGCTTGTTTGCAATGCCAGGGTAAATGAACTGGTTGTTTGACTAAGTTCAGCGTTTCCTTTTCTTAAGAAACACTATATGAAAAGGCTAATATTTTATGTTTTTGAGGAGTGAGGAAGATTGTCTTAAGACATGTTCAAACCAAGAATGATAACTGTAAGAATAAGAATATGAGCATCCACACCAGTGGACGATAACATTCTGTTTATTTTATGTGTGCACCGAGTTTTGTCGTCTGCATGCTCAAGCTCTTTAAAGCAGCATTCTGATATGTATAAAAGCCTAAATTAAAACTGTTCATCATATAAAGAAGATTTGGACTAAAGCACTTAATTTATATAGATTAGTTTTTACAATCTCTATATGAGCTTTTTGAACTGTCAAAGTGTCAGCTGAATAGCTGTCTATGTCTGGCATTTTAAAATATTTGAACAGAAGTATAGTATATTGCATTTTGTTCACTTTCAAAGAATTAAATTCTGACCATTTCTGATAAAAATGTAAAGGAGGGAAAAGGGACTTCTGTGAACACATATTGGACTCAATGAATTCAAAGTTTTTTGCTGAAATGAACACTTGAAATGAATTGATTCACAGAAATGTGAAAACTAAAAAAACATTACAGGGAACTGAGAACCAAACATAAAATAAAATAAAACTACCATCAGACAGCCTTCTTCCACCAACAACAATCTGTTCCCAGCCTTCAAATCAGAGTCCCATGGTGCCACAAATCAAATACGGGCTGTTAGAAATCTAATGGAGACCTCCTGAACTGACATTTCCTAATACTCTTTCTTGTTTCTTTATTTCCAGGGATGAATGGAAAAATACGTTACTCGTTTGAGGACTCTGTCGGAGGTCTGTTTTCAATTGAGGAGAGCTCAGGTATTATCAGTTTAGAAAGGTCCCTGGACAGACAGATGAAGGCCATGCATGTGCTGAGGGTACGTGCTACAGACCAGGGCTCTCCTCACAGACTCTCCTCTCTCAGCTCTGTAGTGGTGACAGTGCTGGATGCTAATGACCATCCACCAGCGTTTGAGCGCAGGGACTATGTTTCCACAGTTCCTGAGGATGTTACGGTAGGGACTAAGCTTTTGAATGTCTTTGCCGCAAGCAGTGACAGGGAAATTACTTCCCAGACAACGTACTCTATCACCAGTGGCAACGAGCAAGGAGCTTTCCGAATTGATTCACGGACAGGTGATTCACACATACACACACAGTTTCTCTTTAGACTGTGTGACTGAAAGAGGACTCCACTGTGGATTTGGGGATCTAGTGAATGTTTGTGTTTGCAGGTGACATCTTTGTGATGAAGCCGCTGGACTATGAGGTGTCTCCACAGCACTACCTGAGAGTGAAGGCCACCGCCAGAGGGAAACAGTCGCTCAGTGACACAGCTACTGTTACCATTCACCTTCTGGACATCAATGACAACAGCCCTGTGTTCAGCCAGAAAATCTACTCAGCTGTTGTAAGCGAGGACACCAGACTCGGGAGCACAGTGCTGACGGTAAGTGTTTTGCATATGTTTGGTTTAGTTCACTCAAAAATGAAAATTCTGTTAATTAATTACTCACTCTCTTTTTGAGGAAATCTGAGAGCTTTCTGACCCTCTATAGACAGTCTATGCAATTGAAACTTTGACGCTTCAAAAATTTCAAAAAGAGATCGTAAAAGTAATCCTTATGAATCGAGCAGTTGAGTTCCATGTTTGCGTGATGCGTGTGAGAACCAGTGAACCAATGAGGTTGATTCTCGTGCTGTGCAGCATGTTTAAGCTTCTGTTTATGTTCGCTGATCAATGTTTATGTGAATAAAAGCCTAAATTGAATCTGTTTATCATATAAAGCGACTGAGTCTCTTCAGAAAATTTGAAAAAAAAAAAAAAAAAAAACCACTCAATTCATAAGGATTTGTTTTACTATCTCTTGATGAACTTTGACTAAGTGTCAAAGTGGTAGTTGCATAGCTGTGACAGAAAGCTCTCAGATTTCATCGAAAATATCTTCATTTGCGTTCCGAAGATGAACTAAAGTCTTAAGGGTTTGGAACGACTTGAGGGTGAATTTTTGGGTGAACCAAGTGTAATGATCCTTTTTTTTTTAGGTACAAGCAAATGATATTGACGGGTATTTAAACAACCGAATCCACTATTCCATTGCTTACAACAACCAAACGTGTCCCTTCGTCATGGATGCAGTCAGTGGTGAACTTCGACTTGCCCGTCAGTTGGACAGGGAAAAGGTAATGCTTTTGGAATGCTTACCTACTGAAAGGTGGGCTTTGATGTGATCTCCACAGGTCTTGATAACAGTGTTATCAGTAATTCCTTTGCAGAAGCCAAGGATGACTCTATCTTTTCTGCTTTTTTCTTCTTGTTTTAAATTAGGTAGCAAGTTACATGCTGACCGTGCTGGCCTCTGACCGTGGAAATCCCCCCAAGTCCGACAGCGCTGTAATCAACATGGTTGTATCTGATGTGAATGATAATCCCCCTGTCTTCTCTCAGGCTAACTACAGTCTCATCATCCAGGCAAGACCACACTCTCCTATAGAGTAGGGCAAATCAAATCCTACGAAATCTTTTCTTTCTCCATGCCTGAGCTCTCAGTGAGAGGTGATGATGTAATCTCTCAGGCCTGTTGGAATAATTCTGGTTTCTTTCTCTCTTCGGTAGGAGAATCTGCCTTCAGGGGCCAGTGTGTTACAGCTGAATGTAACAGACAATGATTTCCCCCAAAATGGACCCCCTTACTCCTTTAGTATTCTAGGTGATGAGACAAGCCCCTTCAGCATAGACCAGCAGGGTGTGGTAAAGACAGCTGGACCGCTGAGGAAGGGCCAACACACACTCCAAGTGCAGGTGAGAACTGAGCTTTGTTCAATTGTTTGTTGTGTAGCAGTCCTTCGGGGGACTTTCAAAAAGCTGTTTCTCAAACTGGGCTTCACAGATCCCTGTGGGTCCTTCACAAATAGCCAGAGGACCAGAAACCTCACTGATATAGAGTGCAACAGTCCTGTGTTAGGCAGGGCTGGGTAGGTTACTTTTAAAATGTATTTCACTACAGATTACAAAATACATGCTTTAAAAAGTAATTTGTAACATATTTCGTTACATTACCCAAGTTTATTAACTTTATCTAAATACTTTAGAATACTTTGGAATACTAATAAGTGTGGAACAAACACAAAAAAAGTAATTGCGAGTTTTTATCTCACAATTCTGACTTTTTTCTCAGTGATATAAAGTTGCAATTATATTAATTAATTATAAACTCTGAATTTTGAGAAAAAAGTCTGAATTGTGAGAAGTCAGAATTGAGATATAAACTCGCAATTTTCCAGAAAAAAGTCAGAATTGTAATGTGAAATGGCTTCAGTATTAAATAAAAATGTAATTTTTAGGATCCCTCTTATTTTATTAATGATTAAATTATTTTAATGATTAAAATGCTGCATATTCTGCAAATTTATGAGCAGAAATGTTAATTAGGATTATTTTGCAGACTATTAGTTTCGGAGAATAACCGTTACAGCTATCACATTAATGTTTAAATGAAATAAATGACATTAAAATTCAAAGTAATCACTTTGGTAATCTAAAATACTTTTCAGATGTAACTGTAATCTGATTACCACCCATTTAAAATGTAACTGTAATGAAATACAGTTACTCAAATTTTGTATTTTAAATACGTAACTAAGTTACTTGTATTTCGTTACTCCCCAACCCTGGTGTTAGGCATGTTCCTAGGTGAACATATTTTGTTGATCATGGAACGAAATCATAGCCATATCACTACCCCTAACCCTATCCATAAGTGAAGGGAAATGATAGGTGAGTAACACTGATGTAGAAGCACTTAGCCCTTGTTGTAAGCCTAAAATTGACATAAATTTGTCCTTTAACTGTGATTGGTTGATTGGAATGTTGTTCCAACAAAGGTTCGGATCCAGTAACATGTTATACTTGGTGAAATCAGGTTCGGCAACCAAATGAATTAAAGCAAAAAAGTATCTGAAATCAGAAAAAAAAAAAAAATACAAGGTTCAAAGTACTTAACTAGTACTAGTGTCTGTAAACATTTTGGGCTCATGAAAGGGTTCCTTAGCTCAGTGTTGGACAAACCATGCATGCTCAGAAGGTGATGGCCTGATTTGTTGGCGAGAACAGCATTATGTATGTAAAGCTAAAAAAATACATTTGGTAATAAATCAAAAACATGCATAATTCCAATATTGACATGAAGATAATACCTGTTAGTAGAAGATTTCTAGTGTGTTATATCTTACATGATGCAAACATTCTTAAAGATTTATGTGTTGAAAGTTCCCTCTTGTGTTGAACAAGTGTCATAGCAGGCAAGAGAAAACACCTCTACTGCCTTCCAATCCAAAATGCCTGGGACAGAATTTGCTTACATTAAACGCATCATTTTATAATAAATTATAGACACATTTTATATTTCATTTATATTATTTATGGCACATGTTACATTATATTTACACTACCATTCAAAAAGTTTGGGTCAGTAAGACCCAAATTAGATATTTTAGATTATAATAATATTTAATATATAATTTAATCAAGTTTTCATTTAAAAAATATTATTCAGTGCTTAAAACATTAGTTGATATATGTTCATTGTTGATGTATGTAACATTACAATATTAAGTTTTTTTTTTTTAACTATATGTATGTATAGGTTGAATATAAAAGTATATAAAACCATTACCTTAATTTCACATTTAAAATGAAAATCTGATTTCAGGTGTCTGACAATGGAAGGCCCCCATTGAAATCAGTCACATCCGTCAGTGTGCTTGTTGTACAGGCGAGCATGTATCCTCCATCTGTGTTTTCTCTGGATGTTTTCATCATGATCTTGGAAGATGAGTATTTAGGAGGCATGCTGGGAAAGGTCCATGTCACAGATCAAGATGAATACGACACGCTCACATTCAGTCTGGAGCCACAGTCGCACAGCTTGTTCTCTGTCATTGGCACGGATGGCAGATTGTTGGCCCGTGGAGGCTTGGACGTGGGCTATTACCAGCTTAATGTATCAGTCAGTGACGGCAGTTTCTCTGCCTTAGCCAGCGTCACAGTGAATGTGCTGCGAGTCACAGAGCAGATGCTGGACAGTTCTATTTCTGTGGGCTTTGCTGGCATCACTGGAGAGGATTTTATCCAGGACCACTGGAAAAACTTCCAAAAAGCTGTCCGGAGTGTAGCCGGAGTCCGCAGGGGCACCATGCAGTTGATCAGTCTGCAGGCTGCGGAAACTGACGACAGCCTGGATGTTCTTCTGTTCTTTGAGAGACCAGGACGAGGCGCCAGCTCGCTGGAAGTCCTCTCTCAGAAGCTCAACTCTTCCAGAGCAGCCATCAAAGAGATGACAGGACTGCAAGTAGTGAGGGTTTTGAATAGTCAGTGCTCAAACTCTGAGTGTCCCGGTAGTATGTGTAGACGAGTGGTCCTGCTTAACCAGACCAGTATGGCCACATACAGCACTGCCCGAGTCAGCTATGTCACTCCCAAACACAACATATCAGCCAAATGCCTGTGCACAGGTATGGAATGTGACTGTTATAAACTGTATTTTACAAGCAATATTTTAATTTTTTATTTTATTTTCACTATTGTTCTATTATCAGTAATAATAGTTATTATTATATTAATATTATTATGTGAAACAATAATGTCAATACAGTAAAGTACATTTAAATTGAATTTGAATCTCATTTTTTCAGACAATAAGTGCCTGAAGTATGAAACCACCTGTGTAAACAAGCCATGTCCTGAGGGCTATGAGTGTGTGCCAGGCTTTGGAAAAGACAAACACAGCTGCATATGCACAGGTGGTGGCAAAGTCAAATGCTCAGGTAACAGTGAATTAATTTCCTTATCAAACAAGACAGTGTCATCTTAAGGACTGGTCACATGTGCAGATTAAATTGCTTCCTTCTCACTTAATTAATAATAATTTGTAAGCGTTTAGTGCGTAGTGTAAACACACATTCATTATGTACAATAATACGGGGTTAATGTTCAGCTATTTGCACATTTAATCATTAGGTGAAGCAGTGTTTACACGCACAATTTAACACAAGGGTATTTTTTTCATAATGCGAAGAATGGCAGCTTCTCTTGAGTAGGATCTATGAGGTGTTTAACAGTAAATCATCTACAAGATAACAGAAGTGAATTTCTTCAGCTGAGAAATCAGTGCCCTGCATTATATCCTTAATGAGAATGTCATAACAGTTTTAATTGTCTCTGACTCCCACAACTACTTCTTTTGTTAGAGTCAAGAGGGAATTTTGTAATTACAAAAAAAATACAATTGTAATTTAAATATCTGCCAAAATACCATTTATCTTGCAAAACCATAATATATTTAAATGGGATATTCTTCTAATCATGTATGAATTCTCAAAATATTTCTGTAATATTGTTATATAGAATCAATAACTGTAGTTCTGTCATGACAACTCTCTTGAGTGTTTGACATGGCAATGGTTATGACATTGTTGATGTGTTTTATCTTGGCGGAATAGATCTGCTAAGTTGCTGCAGAGCTACTGCTGTACAATATAGCATTCATGAATTACCCATAATCCACCTGCTGTACAGATGGAGCTGGGGAAGCTGGTTTCTGCAAATGCTACTCGTGTATTTGAAGACTGAACACGCAAGAACACTAGATAATGACATTTATTAATTTGGCAGACTTTATCCAAAGCAACTTGAGTAGTTGGTCTTGAACCAACTTTGGTGCATTAGAAGTCAGTGGTTCCTCACTGAGCTAACTCCCCAATGATGATTACAAGCAGGTTGAGTTAAGGACCTATTACCCTGCACATTTTTACCCAGTTTTATGACAACTCTTGGGAGATTAGTATAGTAATAGAGATTGGTATGGTAATGTATTTGGTCTTGGTCTCGCTGCAGAGGAAGTACATAGATTTACTGCTATTTCATTTTCATTTTTCATCATTTAGCAGACACTTTTTATCCAAAGCAACTTACAAGGGGAGCAATTAGGGGTCAGGTGTCTTGCTCAAGGACACTTTAGTCATGGTGTCGAAGGTGGAGAGAGCGCTGTTCATTCACAATCCCCACCTTCAATTCCTGCTGGCGTGGGAATCGAACCAGCAACCTTCTGATTACAAGCCCGACTCCCTCAACACTAGGCCACGACTACCCACTGCTACCATTACATTCACGGACATTGCTGTGAGCATGTAAGACATGCTGCTGCACATGTAACATACATCAATTACAGTAACCCCCCGTAGCAGATCTATACAGGGGGAGCTGGGGAAGGTGGAGGGTTTCTGAAAGTGCACTTATCACGGACAGAACAGGACCTTGCGCCGTTCCCTCACGGCTCTTGCCCTGCCCTGCTCATCATCACGCTGCAGACTGCTGACAGCAGCACTACCAGTATTTCTTGGAATGTTGAGCAACTTGGCCGTCGATGCAACTGCAACCAATCAGCTGGGCTATGTAGATAATGACATGATTGCTACCAAATGAGATGAAGACCTGTCAGCCTGCTTCATCTAGAGTTTCATGCCAGAACTGCTGCCAAAGGCAAAACTCAGTAACTGTACATTTACCTCACAACTATGTTCAGATTTAGAGAAATCCACGTGTGAAAACTTACAACCAACATTCAGTCCAAAAATTAAAAGCCATTTACTCAGATTTAGGTTTGCTGTAGTTTCTGTGTTTTGCCTTTGTAGGGCAGAATGACATTGTGATAGAAACATTTTAGTATTGGTGTTCTGTGCATGACATTTTGTACAATTTTCCATGGCTTAAAATGATTTAGTAAGACATTTATTATTCCAGAGAGTTTTAAAGGTTTGTAAAATGGACACAAGCAACCATCCAAACTTAAATGTCATCTATATTTATTTTAATTAATGTTCCACTAACTTTATTTTCTCTTTTTCTCTATGTTCTAAGCAGGATCTTCAATGACATTTAGTGAGAGCAGCTATATTAAATATCGCCTGAGAGAAAGCACAAGAGAATTAAAACTCAGACTCAAGTTAAAAACTCTCTCAAGAGAAGGAACAGTAATGCTTGCCAGAGGAACAGGCCACAGCATTCTAGAGGTGCTTGTTTTCATGTTTAATTTGAAAACAGTTGCATAAATGTATACATAAAGTTGTCCCTACAGAAGTTTAAAAAAATGTTATTCGTTAACATTAGTTAATGCATTGACTAACATGAGCTAACAATGAGCAATATATTTTATATAACGATATATAGATAACAATATATAACAAACGTATTAACCTTTATTAATATTAATAAAAATATTCAGTGCATTAATTAATGTTACAACGTTTGAATAAATGCTGTAAGAAGTATTGTTAATTGTAAGTTACTGTGAAGTGTTGCTTAAAAACAACTTAAACCAGCCTAGAGGTTAACTGGTGTAGCTCACCCAAAAATGAAAATTCTTTCATTTTCTCACCTTTATGTTGATCCACGTTGTTATGTACACATCTCTTACTTCTGTTAGACACTATTGAAGTGTATATATATATATATATATATATATATATATTGAAGAATGTTGGTAACTAAAAAGTTTTGGTTCCCATTGACTTCCATGTATGTAAAAAAGTTCATTGGAAACCAATGGGAACCAAAACTAGATTAGTGTAAAATAGAAACCTGGGACGAAGCTTTACAAGGTTAATGATAGTTTTAGAGCGATTTTGCACACTGGCCAGGGTGTAAGCCTAGCTAAACAATTAGTGAAGACCTGCAAACCAACTTACCAACTTAATTTACTGACTGTATGTTTTCCACAGATAGTTGGAGGCAGACTACAGTTCCTGTTTGACTGTGGCTGGGGTCTCGCCACAGTTTCTGTCCACAGTGTCCTGGTAAATGACGGACAGTGGCACATGGCGGAACTTGAAGTGAAGGGTAACCATGCCAGGTTGGTTTTGGATCAGCTCCATTCTGCTTCAGGCATCGCGCCTGGTCCCCTCAACTGCCTCAACCTGGATGACCAGGTGGTCCTGGGTGGATACGCCCAACGTCTCATTTCCAGACTCAGACGCAATCTGCCTGTATCTAACAGCCTACAGGGCTGCATGGACTCCGTGCTGTTTAATGGACAGAGACTGTCCTTGGGCTCAAATGATCCATTAGGGGTTACCATTGAGGACATGGTGGGAGTGTCTCCTGGCTGTGTCTTCTTCCCATCTCCAGACTGCTCCAGTAATCCCTGCCTCAACGGAGGGAGCTGCTTAATGAGGCAGAGTGGAGGTAGACTGAACCCCACATACTGTAGATTAATGAAAATACCTTACTAACAGTATCTGTATTATCATAAAAACTCTTTATTCTTTTCAAATTAATTATTCAGATAAATATTCAGTGACATGCACAGTGGGGCCCAATAATTTTATTTTTAAACCTTGAAATAAACAAAACAAAACAAAAAAACTATAGAAGCCCATTTCCATTTTAGGGTACCAAAAAGGTAATTGTAACTTTATATCTCACAATTGCGACTTTATCTCTTGAAGGAGACTCTTTTTTTTATTATCCCATTGTGACACATTGCGAGTGTTTGGGGTCAGTAAGACTTGAATGAATACTTTTATTGAGCAAGGGTTGATCAAAAATACAGTAAGGATATTTACAGTGTTACAAAAGATTTCTATTTGCCATCGCAGGAATAAATAACATTTTAATATAAAATAGTAAACCATTAATTCAAATTGTAATAGTATTTCATGTTTCTATTTTTGCTCTTTTTTGACCAAATAAATACAGACTTGGTAAGCAAAAAAGATTAAAATATTTTACTGACTCCAAACCTTTGAATGGAAGTGTAGTCACAATTTTGAGAGACATATTTTTTACAATATAACTATGTATTTTTAGATGTTTCTTACATTTATTTTGTAATCTGGTAAATTAAATATAAATTAGAATGACAAGCATTTTTGCTTGTGTTTTCTAACCCCACTGTAGATGATAAATCTTTATCTGACATCCATATTATATGTATAAACTGGTTTATATTCTCCCAGGTTATGTCTGTAAATGCAGTACATCATTTTCTGGGACTCACTGTGAGGTCAAGATCAGTCCATGTGACTCCAACCCCTGCTTGTATGGAGGAACTTGCATCCAGAATAACCTGGACTACTACTGTAAATGCAGGGGCCAGTACTCAGGACAAAGGTACTGCAATTTCAATGTACTGTAAAAGTGAAATGTTGACTATAAAATCTCAGTCAGTGGGACAGAATTACTGTATGCCCAAAACTCTCTGTATGAACGCAGGTGTCAGATGGGTCCTTACTGTAAGGACAATCCATGCCAAAATGGTGGACAGTGTATAGACAGTCTTGATGGACCCATTTGTGAGTGTGACTCGGGATTCAAAGGAGAAAGGTTTGTTATTATCAACCTCTTGAACATATCGTTGTACTTTCCTCAAGAATGTTTGACGGAGCATTTTTGTTGTTTAGGTGCATGATAGATGTTGACGAGTGTGTGGACAGGCCTTGCTTCAATGACGGCCGTTGTGTCAACACACATGGATCTTTTAACTGTTCTTGCTTTGGGGGATTCAGTGGGAAACTGTGTGAGATGGACACAGAAGTGCGGAACCAACTGATATCTTCATCCTGGAACTATTGGATTGGAGGACTGGTCACAATGCTGGCCTTCCTTACGGCCATCTTTGTTTTGACGTTGCTCGTCTTAACAGTGTGGAAAGGAACCTGCAAACTTGGCAAGAGAGATAAAGACCTTGATAAGTACAAAGATGTTGATTCTTACATTCAGAGGTACAGTGTTTACAGCCAAGCCCGAAAAGAATCCTGCCCGGACACCCCGCCGCAGGTCCCAGTGCGACCCATCTCCTACACACCCAGCGTTCCTGGAGAACGTCGAAACAACCGAGGTTCTGTGCCTGAGTTCAGCAGCTATACGCCAGATCCACTCTTTGGTCTTAGGAAGACTGTGGCTGTGTGCAGTGTTGCTCCTAACTTACCACATCGCAAAGCATCCCACTCACACTCGGAAAAGGATTCCTTACAGCAATCGGATTGGGATGAGGAGTATGATGGTTAGTGCAGTCTGAAGCCTCAGTTGGAGTCCTTCAAAGTCATGAAATCTAAACTGACGATTCTTTTTATGAAATATTGGGATTTCTTAGAAATGATTGATCTGAGCAGATCAGAATTCGTGACCCGTGCTGGCAAAATGAGTCTAGAATGCGCACGGGCTAATTTCGAGCTACAGAAACAAGTGAAAAGTGTCAATTTTGGTTGAAATGAAGGTTTTCACAAAAATTAGTAAGGGTTTTAAGCAAAATTTGGTATCACTTTAAAGTTGAATGTAAATATAGATTTTTTGTTCCTATAGATATGGGTTTTGACTTGGATTATGCCAAATTTGGTGGTATTACCAGGGATTTTAAGGTATGGTTGCTAGGTTGTGTTTTAGAACCTTTTAACTCGATTTCTTCACAAAATTGACTTGACTGACTCCATTGACTTCAAACAGGTGTAGCTCAGTGATTTTATTTTTTTTTTTTTCAAATTCCAACAAATCATACATCATTTTGAATGTAACAATAACTAATTTTTGAAAATTTGCTCTTTGCAACTCATTTTACCAGTATGGGTCACATTTTTTTTTTTTTTTTTTTTAAATGAATGTGCCCTTAATCCTAAATTAGCTTAATCTCTTCTCTTCTCTAATGATGTGTTTACTGGTTAAGACAACCTGTCACACACATGAGATCACAGTAATAGCAAACCAGGAGATCCAATGATCCAATCAATTCCTGATGGACTAAATGAACTCCACCCTACATTTTTTCTTGTTCGAGAAGTTGTTTCATGCAGATATACGTCATAGGGAAGAAAAGTCTATTGCAACTTCCATTTATGCAAGTAATATTTGTGATTTCCACATGAGGCCTCCTTGTAGATTATAAGCTTTATTTATTTATTATTTAAGACTTTTTTTGGTGTAAAACTAGTTACTGAGTGCACCTTTAAACTAGAGTAGAGTTCATAAATAGTAAATAAAATAGTAAAATAGTAAATCAGTTGGTCTTTGTCCTTTACAGAACTGTTCTTAACTTTTGTGTTCTTTCTTTGTATTTATTCTTCCAGAAAAAATCCTAGACTTGACTTCCTGTTTAGCAATTGAAGACGACAGTGTTTCCTTTTCTCATGACAATAGAGGGCTGCGGTCCACGTGCTCCCTCCAATCAGATGCCACGGATGACAACAGTAAGTTG
The DNA here is from genome assembly GCA_037194245.1 of Opsariichthys bidens. NCBI lineage: Eukaryota > Metazoa > Chordata > Actinopteri > Cypriniformes > Xenocyprididae > Opsariichthys > Opsariichthys bidens. Next base: position 13,954,518 of record CM074297.1, read on the forward strand.
CACATTCCAAAAATTTCAAGTTTGAAACTATACATTAGTCATAGACAATCTGTTTTTTATATTGTGCACTGGTGTATTCACTTGCAACATATGCATCTTTGCTGTGTCTATAATGAATTCAGCCCCCATATGGATTAAATCTGAGCACACATTCTGAACAGACTGCAGTGTAAGTTTTATGAATGCAACACAGTCATTGACTAGTTATCAATTCATATTTCCTTTAGGACTAGAATGTGTTTAGCCTTGTGGTGCTTATACTATCGTTCAAAAGTTTGGGGTCAATTTATTTTTAAATTAATTGTATTCAGGAAGAACACATTATATTGATCAAAAGTGACAGTAAAACGTTTATAATGTTACAAAATATTTCTATTTTCTATATTTCTATCAAATAATCCTGAAAAAAACACTTCAAGACTGGAGGCATGGCTGCTGAAAATTCCGCTTTGCATCACAGGAATAAATTATATTCTAAAATATATTACAATAGTTATTTTACATCATCATAATATTTTACAATATCACTTTTTTTTGTATTTTTGATCATATAAACTTCATTTATGTGACCATAAAAGAATGCCTTCAAAAACATTAACAAATCTAACCGACCCACAAAGTTTTGAACTTAAGTGTAATATTCTTTTGATGATATACTTTTCTTAGTATTCTTGTAGTCATTTTGTCATCATAGTGATTTTACAGAACACCTAGTTAACAAACACCATCATCAGAATCAGATTTAGGCCATATCACCATGCGGTTACACTTTATTTTAAGGCGTCAGTGTTACAGTGTAATTATACATTTAAGTACTTACTATAGCGTTAGGATTAGGATGAGGGTTTGGTTTAGGGTTAATTGCATGTAATTATGCATAATTTATAGTTATTACAAACACATGTAACAATGACACTATAAAATAAAGTGTTACCCAACATGCCTTCAATGTTTAATACACATGGTCTCTTGTAGTTGTATGTAATTAAAGAAATGTAAAATAAGATTTAATGACTGGCGATTTATCCTTTACTTTTACAAGCCTCCAAAGTGATACACCCTGTCAAAACAGATTGACATGGTGAGAAAAAGGTACATGTCACATCTCACGTCATGTTGGTGGTTTCATATTTATCGTCATTCTTTCTGTTTCTCTTTCTGTTTACTTACTGTCAAGCACTGACCAACTTAATTGCATGGACATTTTATGAGATTAACTTTGCTGTTTGAAATTTATTATTCAAACTCTTGAAATGTGAAAATGTCATTTTCCTTTTCTTTGACTCGTTGAGAAAAGATTCTCATGAGCTTTGGAACTTTACAATGAATGACAGTAGTTTTTTCTGTTTGTTGTTGTTTATCAGACCCTTCGTGCATGCTCCATTGCTTCAGCAAGCTTGGTTACACTGAACAACTGTGTGAATTTGATAGGCTCTTGTGACTTGCCTATAACAAGCTCCGCTCTAACACACTGGCATCGATCTCAGGGGTACTTTGATGTTTAATCTTCTTTAACTCGGAGGAGTTATAACAAGCTCTTTCAAACCAGTGTGCTCAGATCTTTCTCACTGTCTAAGATTAATGAGCCTCAGAACTATCAAAGCATGCCATAGTCTTAAAATACATGTGAGCTTTACTGAAATGTGTCTCGTGGAGCTGCTTGCAGCTTTTGAGACTGCGCATGATCTGAAAATATACAAAAAAAGAAAGTTTGGGGTCAAAATGTTTTATTTTGTTTCAAAGAAATTGATCCTTCAGCTTAAATTGATCAAACGGGACAGTAAAGACATTTATAAAAACCTACAAAAGATTTCTATTTCAAATAAATGCTGTTCTTTTAAACTTTCTATTCATCATTCATCCTGAAAACAGTATAACTGAACTGTTTTCAACATTGATAACAACAAATGTTTCTTGAGCACCAAATCATGTTTTTGAAGGATCACGTGACACTAAAGACTGAAATAAAGGCTGCTGAAAATTCAGCTTTGCTATCACATTTTAAAATACACTGAAACATAAAACTTTAAATTGTGATGATAATAATACACAATATTACTGTTGACGGTAGTCGTGGCCTAATGGTGAGGGAGCTGGGCTTGTAATCAAAAGGTTGCCGGTTCGATTCCCACGCCGGCAGGAATTGAAGGTGGGAATTGTGAATAAACAACACTCTCTCCACCTTCGATACCATGACTAAGGTGCCCTTGAGCAAGGCACCTAACCCCCAATTGCTCCCCGGGCGCTGTAGCAATAGCTGCCCACTGCTCCGGGTGTGTGTTCACTGTGTGTGTGTGTGTGTTCACTACTCACCGCTGTGTGTGTGCACTTGGGATGGGTTAAATGCAGAGCACCAATTTCGAGTATGGGTCACCATACTTGACAACACGTCACGACTTTCACTTTCACTTTCACATATGAGCAAATAAATGCAGCCTTGTTGAGCAGAAGGGGCTTCTTTCAAAACCATTAAAAAACCGAACTCACCCTAAACTTTTTAATAGCAGTATAATGACTAGTGTTTTAATCGGTTTGCCAATACCTGCATTATTATGAATTGAACAAATTTATGATAAATGTGTCTGGTTTTATAACAGACTATTACTGGGATACCTCAGATTGGCTGCAGAATATCTACTCTCCTGGGATCCAAGGTTTTCTCCAGTATGAATTTGTGCAGATGTCCATGCACACCGCTCCAGATGTTGTTGACATGGACTACCTTACTGCTGATGATGACACTGAAAACTTCCTGCCAATTCCAGCTCTCCCTCTTAATACTAACATGCCTGCAGTTCCAGAGTACGATGCCAGACCACAGATCCATCACGTTAATCGCCCAACAGCAAGGTCAAACTCCATGTTTCCCAGTCAACATCCCAGCGATGGCTACCCACAGCCAATTGAAACAACCTTCGGGATGCCTCAGGGCCAGAATACAGGACCTGCTGAGAATTGTGATTCCTTGGAAAGTTCTTTGTGAGACACACACTTGGAAACTACCTGACTCGGACTTGCCAGCCTGTGGTTAGAAATTCAATTCTACGGTTAGTGACCGTGAAAAAGTCTTGGAAGCTGTGGTTGGTTACACCACCAGAGACTGAGGTGTGACTGTGATGGGTTTGTGTGCTCTGATGTGAAACCACCGGTAGTCTCTCATGCAGAATCATCTGTCTTTATTCCTCAAGTCAAATCTTCTATGGTAGGATATGTCACTGTTACATGCAATCCTAGATTTACTTTAAAAGTGCACTCAGTATTTTTTTGAGGAAAAAAAGAAATTCCGCTGGGGACGTGGCAGTGGTCTTGGACTTTATACTCTTTATATACTTTTTAAGTTATCAATGCCGTCATAGTCAAATGTGCTTTTCACAGTCAGCACTGATTTATTCTGCAAGTGAAAATGTCCAAATCAGGAAGTTAATAAGATAAACTGAGTAGTATTTGGCAGGGCATGTGATCTTAGCATGAGAGGACTCTCTCCATGTAGAATAAAACTCTTTTTAGGCCTCTGATATGATTGATCTTCATTTCATGTGAGTATATATGATTTTAAACATACATTTTTTTATAGTACTATGCATTCATTTTGTGTATATTTCTGAGGAAAGAAAAAGATTGCACCTTGAAATATTTGTGAATAAGTGTCATTTCTGTCCCACTGGCATCACCAAACAGAATTGCCCCCTTCTGACAGACATATAGAGTAGCCCATGCCATGGGTTTAGCCATTGTTTACAGAATTTAACTTAAAAAAACTCACACTTCAACTTTAATTAAACAATTTCTTTTTCTATGCTGAATTGACTTGAAAAGAAATGTTGTCATTGAAGTTATATGGTCAGCGTGAGAATTGACCGCTCGCAAAGACCCGCCCCCTTTAGTTATTGTCGCTTTGTTCGACAAGACATGCGCTCTCATGCCACACATCATGTTCTCACTCAGTGAAAAAATCATTGCGGCGCAAAGAGGACACTCACAAGACAGACAAGACGGAGCAAATTGCTTTTGATATGAGACTAAGTTTCAAATTTCAAATATTGTAATTTTTTAAAGAAGTTTAAACAGTAAATAGCGTAGAGTGTCTCTTTAATGTGTCGTGACAGATCGCTGTAGCTCCTTCAAGTGGCTCGTGAACCGATCATCTCTTCATACCAGTTCATTTATAGCATCAAATAAACATGAATGAACATCAGAAGGAATGTTGTTTCAGGCGCGGAAAGACGTGAGTACACACAATTTTCAATTCAATTTCACTGATGTTCTACTAACTCCCCTGACTGCTTGGTGGATTTGGGGTTTTGATTGGTTGGACCGCCTGTCAATCAAACTCCCAGCGAGGGGTCAATTGTATAGTTGTGAAGTTTGCTATGATATGAGGTAGTTTTGGGTCATAACCAGAGACAACTTTGACAAAGTTCAGGTTTTAAGTTTTATTCCCTAAAGGTATTTAATCACTGAGGTGCCCAGCAAAGAGGTATTATTTAATATGTCAACTTAAAAGTTAAAAAAGATAAAAAAGAAAATGTATTTGTTTTCTCAGATACTTTTTTACACAATAGACATGTATGGTCTGTCAAATGTATATTATATTCTCCTCGTGGACTTTGAAATGTTGATGTTCTGTATACAAAAATGTATAAAAAAATATTTTTTAGACATTCTGTCTCTTTTATGCATTCTTTGTGTTTTGGTTGTTTCATGACTAAAGGAGGTGAAGGTCTCTGTTAACAAGTAACATACACATCAATCAGTAGCAAGAGGTTGGGAGTAGAGAGCATCTCTGTGTTCATACAGTATGGTGAGTAAAATGACGAGTTAAAAATAAAAATAAAAGATGATAGGATGTGATCTTTTTACTGTTCTCCTGCTGTTAGCCCCTATATTGCAATCTAACCGTGCCATTAGGAGATTTTAAACTTTTCTGAAGCTGTGAAATTTTGCATTTGCAAAGGTTGATGATCCAGAGCTAATGGCAGATGTCCTCAGAAGGGTCGTTATGGCAATAATGACTAGAAGGTCATCTGCTGTCAAGGTTGCCCTTCTATTTCATGGAAAAATTAGGAGCGTTATGCTCATTTACAACTTAGGACCACATTAACATTTTAATGGTTCTAAATGTTGCCTATAACAATGGTTTTAAATGTTGTAAAATTAACATTTAAATATAAGAATGGCTAATTAATGAAATGTCTACATTATTTTTTACTACAGTATTCCAATTTATTTGTATTGGGATTTTCACAATAGGCTACATTTCGTTTCAAAGCAATGCTTGAAACAATATGTAAAAAAAGTGTTACAATTTAGTAAGTATTCTGGGTAACACTTTATTTTACAGTGTCATTGTTACATGTTACATCTAGTTACTATTGTAATAACTAGAAAGTGCGCATAATTACATGCAATTAACCCTAAACCAAACCCAACCCTAATCCGGTAACACTTTATTTTATAGTGTCATTGTTACATATGTTACATGTATTTACTGTAGTAATAACTAGAAATTATGTATAATTACATGCAATTAACCCTAAACCAACCCCTCATCCTAATCCTAACTCTATATTAAGTACATGTAGTTAATTGTTATTACTCGGTACTTAAATGTATAGTTACACTGTAATACTGACACCTTAAAATAAAGTGTAACCCCTAATCCTTACCCTATAGTAAGTACTTAACAGTGTAACAAAAACACCTTAAAAAATTAAAAGTCTTTCAAAGTAATATCCCTGTTAGGCAGCAATTACAACTTGTGCTCGAAATGATCGCAATTTTAAATTTTAAAAAAGTAAAGTTTTGTATGTCGATACAAAACTGTAATCATCTCCCTAATAAAATTCTTCATCATGGTATTTTTGATGATTTAAATATAATCGTATCAGCGTTGGTGCATGTCAGCAATAACAAAATGGTATTGTAAACTTATATAGGCCTCATTTAAAGTCTGCATTGAAAGCAGGATTGCAAGGCATATTCTTTCCACATTGTACATACAATTACACACTAGAGGGCAGCACACTCTAATAAAGTCATACAACTAAGTTGACTGCATGCCTGATGACTGTAAAAATGCATTTTATTACAAGATTTTCAGACCTTAATACAGTTTGATAGCGATAACATTTTAATAATTTTGAGACTATTTCTTTTCATTTTAGAATATTGCCAATAGTCAAATGAGATTAGACAGGTCTAGTAGCGCGCAGTAGTGTTCTGAAATGAGGAGGCAAAATCCTCCCAGTTTTTTTTTTTAATTTTTTTTTTTAATGTGTGTGTGTTGGTTATAGTTACAATTAATGTTACACTTAATGTTGTCATATATTTCTGGTTAAATAAACATTCATCAAAAATTCTATTTTTACATTAACTATGCAATTCATGTTCTATTTATTAAAAATGTGTAACTTCTTTAGGCATTTTAACATCTATTCCAAAATAATAACTAAAGGCAGAAACAATTTAAATAATATATTTGATTCGTGAACTGATGTTCAGCTGTTCTTTTTAATACTCAACTTATTTTCGGATTATCAGTCATCATGTTTGGTAAACACTGCTCGCAGACAAGGAGAAATTCGATTTTGATTTAAGTGGGTGAGATGTTTACTTAATTTTTAAAAAAAACTCTAATGTTCACTCAGACCGATTTGCGAACGCGCACGAAAATAAGAGCCGGGATTTATCGCACAAACCAATCATTTCCAATCATAACCGATCTAAATCCAATCTTAGCGTGATGAAGGCATGTGACTTCCCTCCATTCATTCTCAATTACCCCCCACTAAACCCAGCACACTCTTTAGGGGGTCTGTTATAAGGCAATGGGATCAGGGGAGGCACGGGAGACACAGACTCCTGCTTGTGTCTCTGTTGGACAGTGTTAGTTTAGAAAACGAAAGATTTATACGCTTTTTAATGTCACATTTTCTAATATTTGCATTGTTTATTTTTGTAATATGGATTTTTTTTTCTTGTGCTGTTTCTTGTGCCCTGCCTCCTTTGCGTCCTCGGAGGAAACGCCCCTGGTCAACACTAGTGCGCGTCTTACAAATCACTGTATGCCAGTGACAGCACTTAAATGCTTTGACAAGTAGCGACAGAGCCCTGAGGCGAAGAACAGGATGTATGTGCGTAACACAGTGTGACAGGTTGACCTTGACTGATACAGTCATGTGACGCTTTCATAGTGTGGATCACCCTGCTCCTTGATAAACAACAAATATTAGCTATAAGGGTCTCCATGAATGGGAATTCATGTATTTAATAAGATAATATAGATTACATTTGCCAAAATTAACACCACATGCAATACTGTATGAAATGTGCTCAACTTGACCTTCAATTTCCTGTTACAAATGAACTGGAAAAACATGTAAATGCCAGTTAGGCAGTCATATTTGAGTGAACTGCCAAATAAGAGATTTTAATTTATTAATAAAAAAGTCAAAATAATCAAAATATATCTAGCCAACCTAAGTGTCTGAATCACTTTGCACCCGTGCACTCGTATAAGCCAAAGCACATAGAAGAAGAGACATGCTTTCCTATAATAGATGATTGAATTTCAAATGTCAATGATGGATGGAAACTCTCTCCTAAACAAGAGGTGCGTGAAGGGGCTTTTCAGCTTGAGTTCAGGCTGTCTATATATATCTATACCCCGAGTAGCAGTTACATAAAAATCAGCGTCCTCCAAAAATATGCCATTTTTTAAGAGCAGCAGTTATAGATGTTTAATAATGCTTTTAGATTCTTCAGTTTGGGAAAAAATAAACTTCTTCAAACTGTTTCAAAAGTAGACGGTTTTTAAAACTTTATTATAGAACAGTAATTTTGAGTCTGAGCAAAGGACAGTTAAATTAAATGTTAAATTAAACATTTAGAAAAGAATTTGAATCATTTCAAAAACACATTAAAATTCATATTCTATTCTTTATCTTTAAAATCATCCAAGTGGACAAAAAAAAAATCTCCTAATTGAATAACCACCCATCCAAGAAAGCCAATTTTCAGAATTCCACATTGACCTTGACCTATATGACCTGAAGATTCAGTGTTATCCTCAGGATCACACACACACACACACACACACACACACACACTGTACAAAGTTCAATTAAACATGTTAATGAGCAGACCAGGTGGTAATAGCCTGTTTAGTGGGACTAATTGTCATGAGCAGTCTCTTCACACCTGGCCTCTACAGAAGGTGATAAAGCGGTGAAATATTGAGTGTCCTCATTTCAACTCTGTGCGGGTACTTACAGCGGCCAGAGCTCTCTTAAGTGCTTTCAAAGCATTTTGGGGAGGAAAAAAAAAAATCCACAAAGAATAACCACTTCATGGCAGCTATTATTGCTCTCGGGCATTTCCAGGAAAACTAAGAAATAATAAAATAAATAAACAAGCTAAAACATTCCAGCCTTGAATACCTATTGTGCTCTTTCTATTCAGTCATGCTCAATGTTATTTACCATCCAGAGAAAATGGAGAACGAAATCCCTTGTTGCTACAAAATACCAATTGTCCATAAAATGAAACTCAAAATAGCCCGACAAGACACACACTCACACCCTTCTACCTAAATGTCACATGAAATGATCGCTCCTTATCAATTTTCCCTTCATTGCTAAAATTTTGCTGATGACACAATGTCATTTTTTAACAGCGTAAGCTACTTCATTATTGCTGTGGTAGACACTGGCTTCTGCATGTTTGTGCATTTCACAAATAGTTGGCTCTCATATATATATTTTTTTTGTACATTGTGAAGCTGTTTGGTATTTTAGCAAACTTTCATCTGGTATAAACATTTTTCAAGTTGTTGATTTTTTATTCAGCCTATTATGATAATTATTAAATAATATTGACTTGACTAATATTATTAATGGTCACATGAATAAATTATGATGTTTGATTTGAAAGACACTCTATTGTTTCATAATGACATCTTTTCCTTACAAAGACAACCGGTCAATAATTGTTAACTTTTTCTCAATCTGCTTTTCCTGATGTGTCTCCATTCTCTCTGTAGACCGACCTCATCCATCTTCCCAGGTGACTCTCTTCACTCTCATTATCTCTGCTTTGTTTCGCTGATGACCTCCTCTTTCCTTCTTCGGTCGTCTGTTCGGTAACTGATATGACCGTCACAATCCCTTTGTCTTTTCCATCCTCCTTCTTTCTTCCCTGCCGTTTGCCTTGACCTAACAATAAGTCAAGCTTTACTACAAGCCTCTCTTTATTTCAAATAAACTTCAAGCCGCCCTTTTGGTGGCTCATATGTTCTTTGCTCAGCACAGAACATGGCATTTCAACATTTTATATTCACTTCTCAAATGCTAAGTGAGGACTCACAGTCACACGAAGACCTGGAGCAGCGTGCCTCACACCAAGACTCACTCATGGCTGTGTCATAACGAATCAGTAATATAATTAAGCTGAATATGCTGTCTGTTCCTTTACAGATTTGCTGTTGCTCTTGAAAATTGGTTTAATGCCAGAGGTAGGTAATTTCTGTACAGAAACATCAACATTATCTTACATTCCCATCCTGGTAAGGGCATTTTCTATTTATATGTACTCACATGCCTTTTAGAGGATCTTCCTTGAAGGTATAAACTGTCTGTGAAATTTACAAACCTCGAGTCTCCTAAAAATTTGTCAACACCATGATAAGATGTTGACCACAACCTCTGAAAGCCAATGTATTGTCCTTATTTAAAACACGCTTACTTCCACACAAACATTTGGATATCATTCTTGAAGTTTTCACACAGAAAAGTTGAAATGCGATTCAAAAAGCTGAATTATTTGAATACACAGTGAACAATATAACCAAGCGTCTCTTTACTTCTTAACAACTAGAGCTCAGTCTCAGAATTAACTCGCAGTAGACTTTAATGATTTATTGATGACTACGGCCCAGTATCCCCTTTCTCACACTCTCTGTAATATGAGCGAGGATTCCTTGTATCTGAGGACTGACAAAGTTCAGAATGTAATTAAACTCAGTCCAAACGGATACCTAAACTTTGGAAACCAATAGTAGAGGTCGCACGTCCACCACACGCCAACCTTTATCAATGAAATGCCAGTGAGACGAACAATGCTCTTTAAGTTAATTACTTAGGATGTAGCTTTGTCCTTCATTGTTCAATCTGACAGTCATCAGATCATCATATCTTAGTAATTTCTGCCATTAAGCCAAGCTGTCTGTTCTTATCTATCTGCTTCACAATAAGGTGTAGTAGATAGTGTGACATGATTTGAAGGTTGAGATATTTTTCTATCACAAGTGTAAACAGAAATTAAAGTCCAAGCCCTTATTTATTTGCAAGTGTATACGCATGTCGTATATGTTTAACTTCAGTTTGAAAGCTGGTAGCTTCACACCATTGCATATTTATGTGTCCCGTTGCAGAGATCAAATCCAACGTTGTTTCAGAATTATATAACCATGGCCAGGAGATCGGAATAGAATTATAGTAGTCTCTTCCTCCACTAGGGTTTACTGTAATTATTAATGTCAATGTAATGAAGAAATGCTGGAATATTTGTCCTCTGGAGTAACCAATACCACGAGTAAAGTGTAATGAGATCCAGTGTTAATGTGTTCTGAGGGTGAGGGTACTTGTCAATATATGTTAAGATCTGCATTCTTGATGAATGAGCTAATGCAAAACTGTATTGGATTCTTCTTCATTAAATTGTCTCCCAGACTCTAACTCATTAATCTGTTCCATTTCAGATAAGATGATTTTTTTTTTTCTGTGATTGTTCAAGTGCGTTTAACTGCTGGATCAAAAACTAAACCCAAAGTTGTCTGTTCATCATTCAAGTTATACAGTCAAAAGTTCAATCAAATGCAGTGGTTATCGCTTGAACAATATACTGGAATTTCAAAATGGCATATTGATAGATTTTCAAGTAATTTGCTCACTAAAAAGCTGATCATATGAGGGGAGAAGTAATAAAAGTAAGATCAGTCAAATGAGTGATGTATTCTGAACTTTAACTTCTTACTTCTCATTTGATCATTCGATTTTTTTTTTTTTCAATAAAACAGTTTTAAATTTGTTTCAGTAGCATGTGCTACATTTTTTAAGGATCTCAAGATTAGGAAAGAGAAGTTTTAACCGTGTCCTTGACACCATCAGTGACCTTAAAGAGATAGTTCCCCAAAATATTAAAATTCATTTACCCACACTCATGTCATTCCAAACCAGTACAACCTTTGTTCATCTTCAGAACACAAATGAAGATATTTTAATGAAATCTGAGAGATTTCTGTCCTATGCAACTATCACTTTGACGCTTCAAAAGGTTCATAAAGAGATAGTAACACTAATCCATATGAATCGAGTGGTTAATCAAACATTTTCTGAAAAGACACAAACGCTTTATATGATGAACAGATTTAATTTAAGCTTTTATTAACATATAAACATTCATCAACTCACACATCAATTATGATAAACAGAAGCTCAAACATGTTTTCTTGACATGAGAGAACCAATGAGGTTCATTCTCGTGTTACATAGGACATTTGAGGCTCCGCAAGAACCAGTGAGGTTCATTCTCGCGTTCCGTAGAACGTTTGAGCCTCCGCATGAAACAATGAGGTTCATTCTCGTGTTCCGTAGAACATTTGAGCTTCCGCAAGAACCAATGAGGTTCATTCTCGTGTTCTTCCGCAAGAACCAATGAGGTTCATTCTCGTGTTTCGTTGAAAGTTTGAGCTTCCGCAAGAACCAATGAGGTTCATTCTCGTGTTCCGTAGAACGTTTGAGCCTCCGCAAGAACCAATGAGGTTCATTCTCGTGTTCCGTAGAACGTTTGAGCCTCCGCAAGAACCAATGAGGTTCATTTTTGTGTTCCGTAGAACGTTTGAGCCTCCGCGAGAACCAATGAGGTTCATTCTTGTGTTCCGTAGAACGTTTGAGCCTCCGTGAGAACCAATGAGGTTCATTCTCGTGTTCCGTAGAACGTTTGAGCCTCCGCAAGAACCAATGAGGTTCATTTTCGTGTTCCGTAGAACGTTTGAGCCTCCGCAAGAACCAATGAGGTTCATTCTCGTGTTCCGTAGAACGTTTGAGCCTCCGCAAGAACCAATGAGGTTCATTTTCGTGTTCCGTAGAACGTTTGAGGCTCCGCAAGAACCAATGAGGTTCATTCTCGTGTTCCGTAGAACGTTTGAGCCTCCGCAAGAACCAATGAGGTTCATTTTCGTGTTCCGTAGAACCTTTGAGCCTCCGCAAGAACCAATGAGGTTCATTCTCGTGTTCCGTAGAACGTTTGAGCCTCCGCAAGAACCAATGAGGTTCATTTTCGTGTTCCGTAGAACGTTTGAGCTTCCGCAAGAACCAATGAGGTTCATTCTCGTGTTCCGTAGAACGTTTTAGCCTCCGCAAGAACCAATGAGGTTAATTTTCGCGTTCCGTAGAACGTTTGAGCTTCCGCAAGAACCAATGAGGTTCATTCTCATCTTCCGTAGAACGTTTGAGCTTCCGCAAGAACCAATGAGGTTCATTCTCGTGTTCCGTAGAACGTTTGAGCTTCCGCAAGAACCAATGAGGTTCAATCTCGTGTTTCGTGGAACGTTTGAGCCTCCGTAAGAACCAATTAGGTTCATTCTCTTGTTCTGTAGAACATTTGAGCCTCTGCATGAACCAATGAGGTTTGTTCTTATGCATCAAGTACAACTGATCTTCTATTTATGTTTGCTGATTAAAATTCTTAATATGAGTCTTATCATCATATTAAGCAATCGTGTCTCTTCAGAAAATTTGGACAAAACTGCTTGAATCATATGGATTAGTTTTACGATCTCTTTATGAACTTTTTGAAGCGTCAGAGAGGCAGTTGCATGGACTTTCAATGGCAATGTTATGACTCTCCGATTTCATTTACAACATCTTCATTTATGTTTCGAAGGTTAAAAGAATTCTTACTGGTTGGAAACGAGTAATTAACGACTAAGTAATTTTTCTTTTTTTCATTTTTGGGTGAACTAACCTTTTAGAAAATTTGTGCAGACATTGCAGTGCAGACTATTTTGCCATAAAGTAATGAATGTTTTGCAAAAATGCTATTGACGAATGAGGGAATTATATTGAGCCTGATATCCACAACCCATTAGTAAAAATTATAGTAACTGTAAAGGCCAGCGAGAGAGTGAAGTTTAAATTATCACTCGATTTGGTGCAAGACACCTTGACTAACTTAAGAAATGGACCCCGGAGGAAAATATTTCCAATATATGATATAACCCGTTTAACACACTGGAATGCATATCTTTGACATGTCTGAAATAGAGTGTGTATAAGAGAGATAAAACTGCAACTATTCAGTATGGTTTATGTAAAGAAGCTGGCACTGACAGTCATCCTCCAATGCAAAGCTAATGCATGGTACTGAGCCACAGTCTAAAGAATATTTGGACCACATTACGCTATGACGAATACATTTGGCTGTATGTGCAAATGGACAGCTGCATGGTCTAAAGGTTGTTTTTAAGGGGCAGTTTATTATTCCTGCTCAGATGCTTTTTGCAGTCCTGTCTGGCAGTTGGAAAACTCCTACATTTAGATAACAGAATGCGAAGGCACACTTTTTTTTTTTTTTTTTTTTTAGAATAATACGCACTGACGAACTATTGGGATAAAGTGATAAATGATAAAGTGTTCATGCATGATACATGACTGACTGCATGTCTATTATAGGGCTGGGTGATAAAAATTCTCAATATTGTCTCAGGGGGAAGCTGTCACACAGGAAATGTTTCAGTAGCTCTATTGTTTTAAGTCAAATGACCAATTAGACCATTTAAAAAAAAAAAAAAGGTCAACATGTGTTTAATGAACTGTAACTTCTGTTCTGAGCAATAACAGATGCCAAATGCTTACAGACTTAGTATAATAAATAGAGATGCACTGGAGTAAAAAGCGAAATAACTAGCCTTTCTAGTCTTACTTTTGAAATTAAACTGGTATGTTGTCAAGTGCATTAAACTGCTCTGAATGTGCTACTTTAAGGCCTTAACTTGTGATTTTAAAGACCTTTTGTTCAAAGGGACTTACAGTTCACTTTGTACAGAAACAGCCACAAGGCAACCTGGGGTGTCTTGCTTAAAGGCATTACGAAAAGTTTCCACTTTTTGAACCTACAAGTTTCATCCCTAGCCATCAAAAATGCCAAGCACAATTTGACGCTTGATTTAATTGCATGAATGTGTCACTAAACCATGAATGACCAAAAATAATGAACGAACGCATACAATCGCAAGTGGATGTGAAAGGTGAAAGAAGCAACTCAACCCAAATTCCGAGCAGATTTCGTTGTCTTCCACAGCGGGGCAGCGTTACAGCGATCTACAGACAGCATCCAAAGGCATTTGAGAAGAACTTAACTTGCTGTCGGATGTCACATACCAACAATCTGATGTAGACAGAAAGCTATAAAAGTGCGGACACATGTCCGCGCGCAGAGCATGAAGGCGTGCGCTCCACCGAGGACCATGGCATGATACGAAACCTTCCTTTTACGCACGTTTACGTTAACTCAATTACAGCCACACATGATTTTCCAATGGAATCAAATCCTATGATTTATGGCGAGGATTACTGAAGTGACGATAAAATGAAAATAAATGGCAGCCGGTTGATGAACAGTTCTTCATTGAGCCCTTACGAGACGCTGGATCGCCCTCCCTGGGTCGCCACAACTTTGGGCAGCTTTCTGATCTTCACTATCGTGGTTGATATATTGGGGAACCTCTTGGTTATCCTCTCCGTGTGCAGAAACAAGAAACTTAGAAACGCAGGTAAGATCGCTTTTACATCAAACGTGGCAAGCCTTTTATTCATTTAAACCTATACCAGTACCTATTTTTTGTCACTACTAGCCTACAGCGCTTATTTTTAATTACTTGCAACTAATCCAATGTTAGTATATTTGGTTACACTTTATTTTAAGGTGTCAGTGTTACAGTATAATTATACATTTAAATTCTGAGGAATAATAATTAACTGTATGTACTTACTATATAGGTTGGTTTGGCATAGTTTAGTTATTATTACAGTAACTACATGTAACATGTGTAACAATGACACTGTAAAATAAAATGTCATAGTTTTTCACTTTCACCTGCAACTACTGGTACTAGTTGCTTGTACAAATAGTGACTAACTAACATATATTCAGTTCATTACCATACTTATTCCTTAGATGTCAGTAGTGACACGGACCTATTGAACTATATGACTTTTTTTTTTGCCATGCATTTTTTTCATAAAATTATATAGGTTCAGATATTAACTACATGAATTGATATAACAGACTAGTAGGCTATTTACAGTTGTAGCTGTTCCAGTTCTCACTTCTACATTGTTTCCAGCTTTACTCATGTCTAATATTTACAGTAGCCTAGCAATTCGATTTGAAGTCAAACTTTGTATCTCACTACTGTTGCTTTTTTTTTCTTTTTTTTTAACTGAGGTAATGGCTAGTCAGAATAAAAACTTTATAGTTCATCAATACCTTACTAGTAGGATTTGGGGACCTGGATTCCAGTTAATGGGGTGCTTAAATTACAGGATATCAAATATTGACAGGATTACATGCCTACTGTTTAACAGACACTGCATGAAGTGAGATCATAAAAGAATTAGGATCATGCAGCTTTCTGCATTAACTGGATTCTTAGTGTGATTTCATATTTTCTGTCATAGGAGTTTTTATTATACTGTTATTGGACAGTAAGGAACTATTTTTAGAGGTTTCAGGTAACTGGCCCAATATCAAACAAAACTGAACAGGCCAGTCATTTTCCTGTGAGTGGATGGAGTGCTTATCACCGGTGTCACACCGACCCATATGTCATGTTTCTCTGCCAATAAAGACAGAGACCTTATGTTGTTCCTCAACGGTGAAGTTTGTGGCACCAGTTTGAAAACTACAGCAGCACCATTTTTACAAGGAAAACAAGTTTTAGACTAAAAATGTTGCCTGCACTTGTTCATACTTTACAGTGCTTATGTTTACATTAAGTACAAAGCAACTCCAATTAACTTATTAGGGATAGTTCATCCTAAAATGAAAATTTTGTCATCATTTACTGACCCTCAAGTTGTTCCAGACTTTCATGAATTTCTTTCTTCTGCTGAACAAAAAATAGCATATTTTAAATAAAAAAAATGGAATTCAACTGTTTGGTTACAAACATTCTTCAAATAAATTCATATAGGTTTGGAACAATTGAGGGTGAGTAAATGATGACAGAATTTTCATTTTTAAATGTGTATTATTATGTGGAGCATAATAGGTCAGTAGGAGGTGGGAATTAAAATATGGTGTCAAATATTCATATCATGACATAGCTTTTATAATGGTATATCATAAAAAAACGTTAGTGTTGTCTTCTTAATAATAAGTTTAATAACTTATCAACAATAATAAGAGGAACCATTAACATTTAAATATGATTAAAAAAATACACAATAAAATGTAATAACTAAAATGTTTCAAAATGATTTGCTACAAAACACGACTGCAGTATAAAGAACAATAATAAAGAATCAGAATATTATCAATTACCATCTAGATATCTTTTTTTTAGACCAGAAAAAACCTTAAGTATTTCTCTGTGTGAAGCGGGAGTAAGAAACAGAAAGTTGCGCAGCGCTTCAACCGGGGTAACCACTGTGTTTCTGCTTTTCCATAAGCGTCACCTACTGTCACATTTTTTTTAAGCCATCAAGCAGCATGCATTGCAGTGTTGTAAATTGTAACTGATTGTTGGGAAAGAAGCTAATGTGTGTTCTAAAAATCTAAACAATTCAGAAAATAAAGTACCTATAGAATTATTAAGTGTCCTTGATAACATATCCATTACCAAAATCTACCAAATCTTGGCATGTGTCTAAAATTAAGGATATTACTATGTAAATTGTAACACTTTCCCCTGAAATTTACTGTACTTTGTACTTTAGTCTCCATTTTGACCTGATTCATTATTGCTTCTCCGGTTTACAAATCTTTGTTGTAATGTGGTGGACTTGCCAGGTGCTTTATTTAATATTATAATTAATAATACATTTTATTTATTTAATAAAACAAGTGTTTATTTTTGTGTTCCTCCTGTATTACAGTACTCCATGTTCTTTAAGTAGTGGGTCAAATTAACCCAGTAATTGTTCCATTAGCCTCCCGTGATGTGTGCTTCATTATGTTCCTCGCTATTGAGAGGACCTCCCATGGCCTATTTTGAAGACCACTGACCCAGTGTGAATATTCAATTAGCAATCATTCCACCACATATCCAAAGTTATAGTGATTCAAAAAACTCATATAGGCGCAGTCACATGAGCACGCACGCATTTGGTCTTCATTGTTCTTCTGTGCTGAAACAAAGTGGTTCCGCTCCTCCCCATTGCGGTCTATCTGTTTTATTTAAGCTACTCAACCTCAAAAACTCTATCTGCTGTGGCACCACTGTCTGTTTAGATTATTCAGACCAACCATTCCCTGCTGTTAGGTAAGCCTCATTTCAACACAGCCAGTACCTACATCATAAAACTGCCAATGCAAATCCATATACATGAAAGCAAGAAATGATATGCTGTACTACATGCGTGTTAAGTATTGATATGGGACAACCTGTAGATTTAAAAGTATATACACTCACTGGGAATCAAATCCGTGACCTAAGCGTTGTGAGGTTCATGCACTGCCAGTTGAGCTACAAGAACCCTATACAGGCACTTGGTTCCCTTTATACATTTTTCAAGGTCTCGGACAGTGTAACAGCCCGTCTTCTCTCTGTGGCTCACATCTCTAACTACTGTTCTTTAGTTGCACCGACTTTGCTTATGAGCCCAAGGCGGTCTTATTAGATGAAGTTCACTGTTCATTCAAGAGGAACTCTCCTCCACCAATTATTCACAGAGGTTGTGTGAGAGGAAGACGGGCCCTTTCAGCAGGCTCTACATTGGTGGAATGAGGGCAGAGTCTTTCTAGAGAATATGGTGATTACTTACAGTATTATTTTCAAACAACAACATCTAAAAGTCTCAATAAAAGAGATATAAAGTAATACTGCGGAGGATTTCAAAGTTATTGTTCGGGTTTAACTAAACCATGATGTGATTGTTCAATCTCAATAAAAATGTTGGCATGTTAAAGTAAACATTCAATGGATAGTTCATGAAAATTAATGTCACACATCTAAAAATTGCAATTTTAGACAAAATTGGTTTGTAATTCAACCTCCAGATGAACTAGATAGATAGATGATAGATTGAATAGCCGTAATGCATTACACCGTGGGAAACTCTCTCATTTTTTGCTTTTTGAAATGAAGCTTTATATATTCTTGAGGACTTCATGCCTGCCCTCAGCCTGCCCTTGGGCTCGCTTTGATGCCTTAATGAATGGGCAATTGCTGATACACTTTACTGATGCTGCGCTCACTTACAGACTTACACATTTCCAGAGTTCCATTCTTGGCTCCGTCACTGTTAAACACAGCCAGAAATGCCTGCTCTCTCAATCTAGGGTCTTTATCAAATGTCACAGAGATTATGAAGTTTTTTGTAGCCACAGTGGAGATAAAGTAATTTTTTATTTAGCTTTTTATTGCTGCTTATATGACTGCTTTTCAAAAAAGAGAAAACTTTTCTTTGTCCTCTCTGCTTAGTTAAAAGTTAAAGCTTATAAAGTTAAAGCATAATACATTGAAAGCAGTTGCCATGTTTGTTTATTGGGGTCATTTATATATATATATATTGATATATATTGTTTACTTGAGATTCAAACCAAATGTCAATGTGGAGTTGTTTCTCAAATTACCATAATTTATGTGTTAATGCAGATAAAACAATATCCTCACTCAAGCATACTGATGGTCTGTGTGCTGCAATTGGCTTTGAATTGATTTGTTCAGTATTTCTGCAAGGCCAGACTGTGACCCTATGTTTGACTGTGGAAGATGACAATATCAAATGTCACATCTCCTCCTGATCTGGTCTTTATATTGTTCTCATTAACTATAGAGATGAATGTTTCTGTGGATCTAAATATATATTTTTGCTTGAGGTGTAGGTGAACATCTTAAGATCATTTCAATTAGTATTTTTTTTGTCACTTGTTTCTTGTCAAATTTGGTTATTTCCCATTTTTTACCTTAGATTATTGCACGGCTCTGTCGAATCCTTGATTCTGATTGGTCAGTCGCACCACCCAGCATAACAACCGCTGAAAACAGGTACAGCCTGGTCTCATTGTTAATATGCAGGTATTAATAAATAACTTTTAACGATACAAAACATACATTTTTTATGTTTAGAAAGGTGCTGAAATGTACAGTATTGACATATTTATAGCACTAAAACTGAAACATTTTTACGTTATTAAATAATTGCGAATCATGTCATAAAGATATATGTATAATTTCCCTTTTATCCTTTTTGTAGATAAATGTAAGATAACCCCATCCCGAACCTAAACATACTGGACAGAAATGTGTAGGTAAATAACCATTTTAGTAAACATATAACAATAAAACAATATTTTGAGCCACTAATGCTACACCCACCCATAACCATGTCTTAAAACTATACTGTTATAAGGAAAAGAATAACAGACAAACAAGTGTAATCGCAACAATTTATTTATTGCAAAAATGTCAAAGGGTGTACCAAAGTAGTTCAAATGATGATGAGTTGCAGTGGCAGTCCTCTCTGACGGTAATAGTTTTTTATTTGCGGCATGTCGCAATCTGTGATGAAGCAGGTGAGAACCAATGAGCGTTCGATATAAATTTGAATCATAATGAACGCGGGCTTTGACTGTGCCGGTCGCTGCTGAGAATCAAGATGCCGATCGCCGGATAAAGGGCTAAATTTGGATCTGTTCCTTACAAACAGATGGATTCTAAAGATGTGGAATACAGTGAAGAAATAAAATTGATGTGATTTGTGAATTCATGTTGTGCTTTGGTGTGTCTTATAGTTGTATCATGCGGTATCGTGGACTTGCTGTCTGTTGTTTCATAAAAACGCAGCTGCTGACATTTTACGACTATTGTTTTGTACACTGTTGGATTATAAGATAACAAAGAGGTATGGTTTTAAAAAAAGTTTCATCTCAGATCAAAATCTCTCATCCCCATAATTATTTATGTGGTGAAATGCCATTTAATAAGTAATGTATCCCTTAAATGTTTGTCTAGTTTGAACTTGCCACGTTGGCAACTGCTCTCTCCGCGGAAGCTTTGCTAATAGAATCAATATTTCGGGTCTAATTATTTACTTATGTGGCAAGTAGCCATGTAATAAGTGGGATAATGTACATCCACCCGGTTGTTATCTCAGAATAAACCCCTTCAGGCTGATGCAAGACCCTTAAATGACACATTGTATTGTGCAGATCCTTTAACATAATCATGTGCCCAGTTGTGAGCTAAATGGCTACTTCTTCACCATTCTGCTTGTCTTTATTTGAATTAAGCAAAAGTACATAAGTGATGAGTTCTGTTTGACAACGCTCCAGTATCATTTGAAACTTCCCTCCAGGATCCCAAGGCAGTAAAATATTGATTTAAGCATAATATTTCTGTGAACTCAAGGTTAGTGTAGAGCTTCTCTTTAGAGCTGTATTTATACTCAGTTGGAGTGACAAAATGATATCAAAGTTTATTTTGCAAAGGCTACAATTAAAATATGCGATATCCAGCATTAATTAATAAGAAGCTGGTCTCGCAGAATTTCACCATCAGTGTGATATTTGTATATTTTAGTATATGGTTGCTTAGATGTTGAGGCTACATTAAAGGGATATTGAATAAATATAACATACCTACGGGACCAAAAATCTTTGGTTAAAGCCAAGAATGCTTAGTTATGAAAACCAATACCCAACATTGGCCTGTGTAGTGAGTGCTGAATTATTATTTTAGTAAGATAAAGATGGAGAGCAACTGTGAATCAATGTCTTTTGCTGTATTTGACTCTTGACGAATCAAGGGCACAGAATATAAAATAATGTTATATGTATGCTTTAACTATTTAATACAGTTACATCTCAGATCAATATCTCTTATCCCCATAATTATTTATGTGGTGAAATGCCGTTTAATAAGTAATGTGACTGTACTGTATCCTTTAAATGTTTGTCTAGTTTGAACTTGCCATGCTGGCAACTGCTCTCTCCGCTGAAGCTTTGCGTAATAAAATATTTTGACTCATATTTCATATATCATTTTAACATATATCATGTTATACCTCTGTACATACATGTAGTGCAACAAATTGGAGCCTAGGGTACCTAATAACAACCTATTATGTCATTAAAATTACTATATTAATATTTATATTTGTGTATTGCACCAGTGGAAAATATCAGTTTACATTTTCAAACTGTTACAAACTCCACTGTTCTGAACCCAAGTGCAGTTTATTTAACAAACGTGAACACAATAAATAAAGACCTGACTTAAAGCAAACTCAACAATATTGATTACAGGGAACAATACTAGATGAGGAAAATGAAACATGAGAGCTTTACACAATGACTAACTAGGAACGCTTGTAAATAATCAAACCAATGAGAACATGATATATAGACA
Organism: Opsariichthys bidens; assembly: GCA_037194245.1. Classification (NCBI taxonomy): domain Eukaryota; kingdom Metazoa; phylum Chordata; class Actinopteri; order Cypriniformes; family Xenocyprididae; genus Opsariichthys; species Opsariichthys bidens. Next base: position 13,976,149 of record CM074297.1, read on the forward strand.
AGGAACCAATCAGAACAAGACACATGAACAGAGGAAGCACATGACAGGAAAACATGAGGAGCAAGGGAAAGACAACCATGAAACATGGTTAAGGCAAACCAAAGTCCCTTTCAAGGAAAGTCTGTTCGTTCTGCGGTCATATTTGCAACGCCTCCGGAAAGCTATTTCGGGCATCCAAAACCAAGTCCTATCTATTTGAATTTGGGAATCCTGAAATCTCAAAAACTACTTGGTGAACAAAAAAAATAACATGTTTTAAAATGAGGAACAACATCTGACATAAACTGTCACATAAATGTTGTTTATTACCCTCAAATAGCATTAAAAAAGCTTATATTTCAGGTTAGACGAGTCCTAAGCGCGAGTTTCTGGTTTCTTTGGGAACCGGAGCTTCTAACGGCAGCTGCAATGACGCAATGACTTTATCAACCAGCGATATTGTATTCCGTCATATTGTGCGTTGCAGTTTCATAAGTAACAGGAGTGAACTGTCTTTCTATATCTATAGTCTTTGGTTGAACTACAAAATAAAACATAAAAAAAAAACCCAAACCAACATGACACAAACCTTCCTTTTGCCATTATTTGTAATAATCCAGTGAGATATTTGTCTGCATAACAGCCGGTGTGCTCCACACGACCATGATGATCTCACCATCATTGAGCTTGTCTATGAATACATGAAGAAACAGAAAAATCTCCAAGACGCTTGAAGAAACCTTCCTGCAAAACTACAGTACTGTGAAAAGTTCTAGGCACGTGAAGTGCGGATGCTTTCAAAAATAATGTCATGAATAGTTTGTTTTTATCAATCACTAAGTAAATCAAAGCAATATTTGGTGTGACCACCGTTTGTATTTTGCTTTTGTCTGGTGCATAGTTTTTCAGGTAGGTTTATGAATTATTATAATGATTTTCATAACATTATACACATACTCTTGCCTTGCAAATTTGTTGCACTATGGATCTTTTTCTCATGTTTATTTACTGTAGATTATAAGAGTCCTGTCACTGACGGTCTCTACCTTAAACCAGGAATGATTATGTATCTGGAGACTTCCAGGTTCTGACATACAGTGCATGAACTTGTCTGCAATCCTTGAAACACCTTGAATACTAAATTATTTCCTGAAACCATGAGATTTCTGCTCATTTTTGTCTGTGTTCCTTTTGAATATCTCATTACTGTCCTACCTCAAATTACTTCAAATATGTGAATGCAAACAAGGATGTGACTTACTATATAGTTTTTGCATTTGGGCTTTTAATGCTTTGTTGAGCAGTTAACACATTGAACACGCAAGTAGGGCTGCAACAATCGATAAAATCGATAATAATCGATTGTCATTATCGATTAGTCGGGTCTGCCCACGTGCACGCAAAACGTTCGCCAGTATTGTCAAATTACAGCACCGAATAACGCATTTCTATGGACAAAATGCATTTAAAAACAGTGGAGGAAACAGAGTGAGCTGCTGCGGGAAAGGTGCGTGATCCAAACTGCCCAAAACATGAGAACTCTTTATTTGAAGCTTCAAGCTAATGCATTAGCTCCGTGTTTAGCATGGCTTGCCCCGTCAGACGCTTGGCAGATGCGTGCGCGTCCTCAGCGCAAAACGTTCATTCTACGGCTATATCCTTATCAGTACATGTTTCAAATTCACGCGAGGAATTCCGTTTTGCATAGAGGTTTGTCCTGACAGTCTGCGTTAAACTTAAAACTTTACATTACTGAATGACGCGACACGCTAGAGAGTGAGACAATTAATGCTCAGCGCAAAAATATTCATTTTGCTAAAATATCTGTTGTTGACAGTTCAGTTTAGGTTTAAAAATCAGTATGTCATTCAGGAATTCATGGGAGTAGTAACTGTAAAGGGATAACAGCATGTAACTGAATAAATGTAAGACGTTTCTATTATTTACAGGATAAAGAAATGACAGTGTGTGTTCCTGCAGAACATTTCTCTTGACTGTTGGTTAACACTGAGTTTGTGTTTTTGATTTTCTTTATTATCAAATTTTTTAATGTAGAGATTTAAACTTTATTCACTATATTCACAGTGCTTATATTTATTAGACCACCGCCACCTAAACTAATGGTACTGGTGATTACCAAAATCATTTTTATTTTTCTGTAATGGTTAATACATTTTTCTGGTATGTGTAAGCTGTTTAGTCACAGTAGCATTTCTAATGCTAAAATGTAAATATTGTCGTCATGAATTTTCAAATTTACTGTTTTACAAGAAAGACAGAAAATTGGTCATCTTTTTTCAGATGCCCGATTACAGTCAACAACAGAGACTGTGGAAAAGCACATGAAAACAATGCCAGCAAGAATGCAAGCTGTTATCAAAGCCAAAGGAGGCCGAACAAAATATAAAGTTTTTTTGGACATTGTGTTAATAATGACTTTTTGTCAGATCCCTAAAATATTTGTGTTCTCTTTTCTGTGACAGGTAGTCTAAGTCATTAAGCACTGTATGTGTTCATAGCATTCATTTGGTACATTTGTTTGAAGAACATTGGGCAGGATGTGCAATAATGTGTTTTTTGTCAATAAAATAATAATAAAAAAAGAAACTTAGGATTTTTATCCGATTAATCGGCCAACTAATCGATTATCAAAAATAATCGTTAGTTGCAGCCCTACATGCAAGGGCGTACAGTATATTAATTATAATCCGTGTATAAAAGTATATAATAACATGATAATTGATGTTCGGTTCTTCACTGAATAAACAAACCCTGACATCTGGATTTGAGTGTCGAATCCCTTTTTGTTTTGCATTTACAGGATTCTGAATCACCTGAACGGCAAGTGTCATGTGACAACACTGATTGATCCCACGAATGCTTCAGTGGTGATTAACCTGGGCTGCGTTTCCCAAAAGCATCATAAGCCTTACAGTACTTTTCGGAAACGCTGCCCTGATCTGTGATGTCAAAGACAGCAGACGAGAACAATATAAATCCACTTCACTCTTTTAAGAGCCCAACAAAAACAAGTCATGGTCTGGCAAAAGAGTTAGCTGTTGAAAACATGGCTGCTTTTAAATGGCAGTCATTGGAGAAAGATGTTTTTTAGATCTAGATGGTATAGTTACAGGATCTACCAGCAGCGTCTAATGGGGCTTAAATTCATTTCATCTTAATGATGCTGTGTTGATAGCGAACATGTTCTACCACATTTCCTGCTGAACAAGTTGTTTGTAACCGTTTAGTCTTCATTACCATCTCCTACTACTATAAATACATTCACCTCTGCATCCTGTAGACCTGTTCAGCACAGAAGAAACGTCTGTTTGCATGTAAGCATGAGTACACAAGTGTCTTATGTGGCAAAAAAAGAGATCTCATTTACACCTTAGGCTTTTTTATAGTGAAGAAAATACTCTTTTCTTTATTAAGTGTTTTATTGAGCAAAAGAGTCATTCATCATTGAATCAGACTTCAGTGGTCACGTTGTGCTGCATGTGTGTTATTTATTTTTTTATTTTTTTATAGCACAGTTGAATGATCTACTGTCTTCACATTATTTTGCAGTACCCAGTCTTTTTTTTTAATCTCATAACATTCAATTCAAACTGCAAGCTCAAGACTCAGCTAATAAAATTTAATTTCTTTTGCCATGCTGCTTTAGATTCGGCAGCCGTGAAATAGCAGTGCGGGAAACTGTAAGTAGTCAATGAGAATTTTAGTAAGTAATTATCTCTTTGCACTCTCTATGGCAACTTTCGTACTCTTATCCAACACAGAGCAGTCTGTGGATTTGTGGTTCCAAGGTAATAGGGGTCCCTCACAGACAACAGTCAGATGGAAGTCATTTGAGTCAGGCTTCTGGCTCATTCAATGTAACCACATTTTCTCCTCCCTTGCTTTTCTTTCTCTAATTTCTGCTGGCTCTGCATCTATTGTGATTTTCTAAATCAAATACTACATCATTATCTTGTTTGCTTTAGCTAAGGAAATACTTGCTTTGTTGATATACTACTATTCAAAAGTTTGGGGCTAGTAAGATGTCTTTGAAGGATGTCTCTTATGCATAATAAAAGCTGCATTTATTTGATTAAATTTGAGATATTTTTGTTTAGATTACTGTAATATTGTGAAATATTATTATATTTAAAATACTATAATGTAATTTATTCCTGTGATGGCAAAGCTGAATTTATTCCATTCTTGAGTGCCACATGATCCTTCAGAAATTAAATGCTCAAGAAACATTTATTATTATTAACAATCAATGATTTAGTGGATACAATTTATTCAGGAATCTTTGATGAATGGAAAATTCAAAAGAACAGTATTATAAATGTCTTTACTGTTATCACAGTGCAATGATGTGTAAGAGGAGAATTTGAGTCATATATCTAATCGCATGCTGAATTTATTAAAGCAAACCAAAAACATAGGAACAGGAATCCAGTACAAAAACAACAGTGTCACAGTTTTCTATCAACATCAAACTTTGGATATAGTAGGATAAGAACCGACAAAGGAATGCTAGATCCTTTTTTTAGGGCTATATACATCAAAACAAAAACGAAGACCTAAACTAGAAACAGGTGAGACTAATTGGTAACCAAGAAACAAACTCAAACACAGGAAGTAAAAAGTGCATGAAATATAAACTAAATGTCTTTGAAACAGACTAAATGAGACAACTGTCACTTTTGATCAATTTAATGTGTCCTTGAATTAACTGGTCCTATTCGACCAGTGGGCACTCTAACAAGGACACTTCCCTTTAGCTCACTCCCATCCAGGTCACGGCACCAAATGTAACTAGTCCTATTCAACCTGCTTCAAAAGGGAGGCAGGCGTGCTAACAATGATGTTAAAAATCGCAGTCTCTATTGCCAGTCACTAGTGCGCTTCTTGAGGCTGGGGGAGTGAGGTTTACAAGCACAACTCTCACTAGCTTGCTTTCCCATCACAGATACGTGTTCCTGATTGAAAACTTTCAATTCAAGAAACTTCTTCAGTCGATTTCAAGACCGTGGCTGAAAGTTTCTCTTTTTTCTGTTCTGGATTCTCTTTCCTTCAGTGATTCTGCTTGTTAACAGCAGGCGTTCATCATTAATTCTTAATCATCACTTAATTAACTTCAACACTTCACACAAATGAACACTAGGTAATGCTAATTTATTATGGGCTGTTACTATTACATAAATCTTACCCGTTTTAATTACGTATGGTATATACGTAATATATATACGTAATATATATATATACGTCATATATAAATCACATTAAATTTATTAATACAATTATGTAAAATTTTTCTGTTTCATTTATATATGACTGAAAAAATATAAATCAAAGTTCATTAATTGCTTTATGTTAAAACTATGTATTCCAAATGGATGGAAATTTTATATGCAATGCAAATACATAAATCTTAAGTTTAGACATACTTTTTTTGGTGTATGCTATGATTGCTATTTTGCCTGCTATCATGAAGCTCAAACAGCGAAGTGTGGCGATCATAAGAGCCAAGAGCATTTGGTTTGATTCCCAGGGATTGCAAGATAATGTAAGTTGTTTTGCCAAGCGCATGAAGGTAAATGTAAACAAAAAATCTCACAAGATAATTTAATCATAGCTGAAAGAAAAGGGGAAAAAATCAGTCACATAAACAGTTGGATGTATAAAATATAACAGAGTAAGAAATTCTATTTTCACTCCTCTGGCTCCTTAAGGATCCTGTGAATCTGGCCGTGAATTTCTCTCACTGTATGTGAGGTGGTGTGGAAAAATCATAACCAAAGGTTTGCCCGGCAGCATAGATGCCATTAGTGGCACAAACAAACTCTCCAGGGAGAAGTGACGGGCTTGTAAGGGCTTTTACTCTAGAGTCTTTGCCTCTTCTGCTACTGTAGAATGGCTCAGCATTCAGAGACACATGGATCAGTGCTGCATTCATGTTTGCAGTGGGAGGATGAAATACTTTTTACATTTACTTTGGACATTTTATCATTTTTATACCGACAAGATAGTGATTAAGATCATTTTGTAGTGTATGTCCAAATTAACTAGACATTGACATGTAATATGAATAAATAATAATGACACAATGTTGACAGTTTTGTTAAACTTTCTAGTGGTTTTACATGTGCTTACAGACAAAAATATATTTCAGATATATCAGATTTGAGCTAACAACTAGCATGCTATGTCACTATGATGTTACACTTTGCAAGCACCGCAATTAAGCAGATCATCTTCCTCACACATTGTCAACAGATCAGATACTTAGCAAAGGTTGTATAAAATAGTACACTTACCTCCTTCCAGTTGTTATCATATAAAGCATCAAGAACTCTATAAACGTAGCTTGTTGTAGTTGTGCACTCAAAATAATGATGTCTCACATGAAGTCTACAGCTGGAGATGACTTCTGCTTTGAGATTTGTGGTCCATGCTACAGGGCTCCTGCTGGGACTCACTTCATATTTCCCTCTTTCTGCTAGTTGTCCTCAGTTGAAAATAGAGAAGCCGTTGAGATGTCACTAGAATAATTGACTAAGTCACTGTTCTGGAATGATCTTCTGCTCTGATGATTATTCTTAACATTGAGCTAAATTTGCTATAGTGAATCATGAATGTGTTTACTTGGCAATTCTTCGGGGTTACAAGATTTGCACAGCATGTTCTCACAAGTATCTGAGATAAAAATGGCAATATGTAAGTGCAGTGTCCCACATGTGAACTGGAAACCATTAGTTAGATTGATTCACATTTTTATTTTAAGTGAGGCAAATGAAATGAGTATAGAATGAGTATAGAAATTGACAGAACAAGAATAGAAACAAACTTCTAGACATTTTCAAATGTGTCCTTCCTGTAATATAAAAAGATTTGTGTTGTTCAATTAAATGGATAGTTAGTTGCTTGATTGTTTAATAGCACCTCTTTCTTTCTTTCTTTCTTTCTTTCTTTCTTTCTTTCTTTCTTTCTTTCTTTCTTTCTTCTTTCTTTCTTTCTTTCCTTTCTCAAATTCCACAACTAAAACAGCACCTAAGGCTGATGATTTCTTAAAAATATAGAAATGAATTATTTTAATATTTATATTATATGAAAATTATTCATATTTAGCCATGAACTATTTATTAAAATATTTTAAAGAAAATATTTGTCACTTTGAAAATGTCTGATTTTATAAAATAATTATAAAGACGTATAGAAAACAATCAGTTAATCATAATAAATAATAAAGAACAAAAATTATTATTATTTTTTTTAAATCAGCCACTCCAGGTATGAAGCTAAAGCCTGGTGTCATCTGCTAGTGTTTCTTCGTGGGGCCCCAAAGTTCTAAAAGGTCTTCATTGGAGAGCGAAGTGTCATGTGACAATAACAGATGCAACCTAAATCCTTTTAATAGTGGAAGCAGCTGCCAGCTTTGATTTAATTATATGCAATAAAGGTCATGCTGCAAAAGTATTCTGGCATCCATCCTGAAAAGTGCCTAAACTTTAAAAGTCATCACACACAAAACTTCACTCAAAAATAATCTGATGACTTTAGAATCTGAGGTAGTGAACACATGGCAGTCATATGAAGTCATTTCCCCTCAAAGAGTATTGTATTTGTTTGCCTCCCTCCTGTTTGCCTAATAAATTGCATTCGGGAAATTTTAATAAGCTGTTTGCTTGAACGTTTTCCATTTTTACAATGTCGCTTTATTGCTTTATTTGCATTTATCTCCTTTCCACTGTCATTGTTTTGCAGGGAACATATTTGTGGTGAGCTTGGCAGTAGCTGACCTGGTGGTAGCAGTCTATCCTTATCCTCTCGTGCTGGTCTCCATTTTCCACAATGGATGGAACTTGGGATTTGTCCACTGCCAGATCAGTGGATTCCTGATGGGACTGAGCGTGATTGGATCTATATTTAACATAACCGGCATTGCCATCAATCGCTACTGCTATATCTGTCACAGCCTCAAGTATGACAAGCTATACAGCGACAAGAACTCTCTTTGTTACGTCCTTCTCATCTGGATACTGACCGTGGTCGCTATAGTGCCAAACTTTTACGTAGGCTCCCTGCAGTACGACCCCAGGGTCTACTCGTGTACGTTTGTGCAGTCGGCCAGCTCAGCGTACACCATCGCCGTGGTGTTCTTCCATTTCATTCTTCCAATCCTGATTGTGACGTACTGCTACCTACGGATCTGGATCTTGGTGATCCAGGTGAGGAGACGCGTCAAACCCGATTTTCGGCCTAAACTCACACCGCACGACGTAAGGAACTTCATCACCATGTTCGTGGTGTTTGTTCTTTTTGCCGTCTGCTGGGCTCCTCTCAATTTCATCGGCTTGGCGGTCGCCATAGACCCCGGGCGGGTTGCGCCTCTCATCCCGGAGTGGTTTTTTGTATCCAGTTATTTTATGGCCTATTTCAACAGCTGCCTTAATGCTATAGTTTACGGACTGCTGAACCAGAACTTCAGAAGAGAGTACAAAAAAATTATTATCTCACTCTGCACAGCGAAGATGTTCTTCCCGGAGAGTTCAAATGATGCGGTGGACCGGATCAAAAGCAAGCCATCCCCTTTAATGACAAACAACAACCGAGTAAAAGTAGATTCGGTATGAAAACACAGAAAGGGCACTGTAACTAAAAACCAAATAAGCATTTCAGCTGCTTCCAGAAACAACTATTTATAACCGATATTTATAACCTGAACACAGGTGTCTGTATTTCTTGTACCTGTTGCTGTTTCCAGAGGGTGCATCGCAAATATCTTGCTTTGTCTCCGTGTTTACAAGTTCACAATGATAGGCTTTTTTATTTTCTTTTATACACAGCAGGTTATAAAATTAACGCTACAAACCAATGTACTCACTGTCATACATGAAAAATAAGGTGCCAAGTGAATAGATTAAAAGCCCTTAAAGTTGTTAAGTGCTCAACAATGTCATTTTATAATCTTTATAAAATTATTTTTTAGGTTTAGTTATTTTCACAGTGTTCTTTAGAGGCTGTCTGTAGCACATGCCAAATAATGCATTTGCAAAGTAATACTTTGTTTATGGTACTTACATATAGTTATTTCTTGGTAACCTTGGTCTTACATGGTCAGATAGCCAGTGCAGGGAAAATAATGGGAAAAATAGTATTTGCCCCATATTTGAAAGCAAATATCTTTCAGTTCCCATGACAGAATGTAGGCAAGCCCTTGAAGGGATAGTTCACCTAAAAATGAAAATCACCATTTACTCACCCTCATATCATTCTGTATGATGTCCTTTTTTTCTGCATAAAACAATAGAAGAAATTGCCATTACAATGTAAGTCAGTGGAGTTCAAAACATCACTGCACCACATATGTAAAAAAAAAAAGTTTTTAAAAATAAATTTTTTTCGTGTGTTCAACTGAAGAAAAATAAGATTTGGAACAACATGATGGTGAGTGAATGATGACAGCATTTTCTTGTTTTGAGTGAACTATTCCTTTAAAGGGTTAGTTCACCAAAAAGGAAAATTCTGTCATTAATCACTCACCCTCATGTCGTTCTACACCCGTAAGACCTTCGTTCCTCTTCGGAAATTAAGATATTTTTTGATGAAATCTGATGGTTCAGTGAGGCCTCTATTGCCAGCAAGACATTAACACTTTCAATGCCCAGAAAGCTCCTAAAAACATATTTAAAACAGTTCATGTGAGTACAGTGGTTCAACCGTAATGTTATGAAGCGACAAGAATACAATATCTACTGATGGCCAATTTCAAAACACTGCTTCGAAGCTTTAACAAATCTTTTGTTATGAATCAGTAGTTTGGAGCGCCAAAGTCACATGATTGCAGTGAACCAGGCTTCATTTCATCAACATAAGTGTTTCGCAATTTCAGTAGTTCATATGACTTTGGCAGTTTGGTATGTGATCCGAACCACTGATTAGAAACAAAAGATTCGTAATGCTTCGAAGCGGTGTTTCAAATCGGCCATCACTAGATATTGAAAAATCGTTATTTAGTTTTTTTGGTGCACAAAAAGTATTCTCGTCACTTTATAATATTAAGGTTGAACCACTGTTTTAAATATATTTTTAGTAGCTTTCTGGGTATCTGAAAGTGTTAATTGTCTTGTTGTCAATAGAGGACTCATTGAGCCATCGGATTTCATCAAAAATATCTTGTATTCTTAAGATGAACGAAGCTCTTACGGGTGTAGAACAACATGAGGGTGAGGAATTAATGACAGAATTTTCCTTTTTGGGTGAGCTAACTGTAGCAGCATGCATATCTTAAGAAATGTGAATAAAATAGTAAATTCTAAAAATTTAATTTTAGACATTCATGTGCCATAACAGGTTCTTCTTATTCATCTGTTACAGCTCTTATGATTTATTTGAACAGACTGCATTGAAATTCTGCTGCAAAGGAGTGCATTTAATGACAACCAATAGAAGTCTACTTATTTTGGCATATAGATCAAGTTCAGTATACTACTAAAAAACATCTTTATAATGTCAAATAAATGGCAGATGTTCAACACAGTACCTTACTTTCTTGTTTACAACAAAATCAACAAAATGGAACATATTTGCTTGTCCTTGAACTTTTCAAAGTTAATAAAGTGTGCTGAATAAACTGAGATGAAAACAAGATGTGCGCTTGCTTAAAAGCTATAGAAGAGGAGAAATGGATAAACTGATTTCCATTCTTTTACTGTTATTGTCTTTTAATGTTGGTTGAGACTTGGAGTTTCATTAAAAGCAACATTAAGCAGCTTTAGGGAAGTAGCGGTGCTACTAACTTTACATTTTTCAGTAGCATGACGTAGCTCAACTGCTTTAAAAGTCAACATGTAAACAAAATAAACCCTATTTACATTTTCATTGCATGTTTATGGGTTTAATTTATTGGTGCATATTCTTTTTTATGTTATTTGGCATTTCTGGAGTTATTAGATAGGACAATGAAGCAATAGGAGAGGAGAGAAGGATCTGGAAAGGATCTCAAGTGACAACTCAAACTGCCCACAATGCAACAGCACAACCCTGAGCACTACCCACAAGGCTATGGAGTTCCAGTGGTGGAAAAAAATTCTTTTGCAACAACTTTCTTTTTCTGCAGATGCCATACAGGCCACAAAGAGTTTTGGATAATGTTGACCAAGTAGCTGTTCAGCTTTATTGGTTGGATTTAATGTAATCCGTTTAAGCCTAATGTTGTGACTCTAATCAAGATTCTCATTGTTTTTGCACCAGATACCATACCGTCTGATAATTATGAATTTAAATAGGTACTGCCCACTTAAACTGCATCAATGTAGAAACTTTTTTTTTTTTTTTTTTTTTTTTTTACTTGTGTTGCTAACTTTTCACACTCAGGTTGTTCTAAATTTGTATGAATTTCTTTCTTCTGCTGAACAAAGAAGAAGATATTTTAAAGAATGTGGGTAACAATATATACTATGGAAGTCAATGGGTGCCATTAACTTATTGGCTACCAACATTCTTTAAAAAATCTTCCTTTGTGTTCAACCGAAGAAAAAAACTTGGTTACACTTTATTTTAAGGTGTCTTTGTTACACTGTAATTATACATTTAAGTACTGTGTAATATACTTACTATAGGTTTAGAATTATGGTTTGGTTTGGTTTGGTTTAGGGTTAGTTGCATGTAATTATGCATATTTTATAGTTATTACTATAGTAACTACGCATTCTACATATACTACATGTATAGTAACTAAATAACTATATAACAATAACACTGTAAAAATAAATAATATTTTTGGGTGAACTACCCCTTTAAGTAGCCTACTTATAATTTATAAAAACCTTGAGAAGGTAAAGATTTAGTGGCCTCCTCAACATTGTAAGGAAAAGACAATGATTATCGCATGATTATTTACCATCATGCTAATGGATTATCATTTAATACATTTAAAGATTACATTTTTTAACCAAACACTATTTCAGTGTTATTTTAACATATCCCAGGAATAATAAAACCTCAGTGTTTTTGCTGGACACCCTCCACAGAGACAGAACATCCATTCATTTCTGGAATGATCCCGCTGGTGTTCTTAATACACGCTGATATGCATCCTGTTTGCTGCTTTCAGGCTTTCTAAATTCCAGCACATCACATAATGAGCTTTGACAACTCACAACTCTTTTTTTTTTCTACCCTAGAAACACGTATCATGCACATTCACATACATGAGCCTATCACATCCAGCTCTTCCAATGCATAGGCTTTGAGCAGAATCACACGATGCTATTTCAGAGCAAACCGGAGACTGTTTGCATTGATCTGCTTACGTGCCCACGGATGGTTATTTCTGGACATTCGTCGAGAAGTGTCTTTAACACGGTGAAAGCTTAAGTAATTACGCATGTCTCTGCACGAGCTTGACGAGGGATCAGGCTGCCTTTGAGAACCCCCACCCCCTCTTTTCCCGGGCGTCTCTTCCCCTATACCCTTCATCTTAATGAACTTGAACAGATTAAATAAGATCATAAAGGATGAGCCATAGAGTAGCCACCCCCATCTGCTGAGAATTTATATATTTATTTGTTTTGGATTACATTATGATGACACATTTTAATCTCAGGCTGATTCTCAGAGGAGGGATTCAAGAGGTGATGAGATCGTCCCCACCTCCACACGCATATGAAAAGAAGCTTGATTAAATCATTTCTACTATTCACTGACAACATAAAGGAACCATACTGGTGAAATACTAATACAAAATTTAATAGATGGCAATTTTTTACAGCACATCTCGCCAACAAGGATGTGTGAGGTGGCATACACTGAGTTCATTAGATACTGAATTAAATAAATTCCCATTTTTCTGTTTTGTCAGGAATGCTAAAAATGTGATTCATGTGGTTGTATTGAAGTCAAAAATATGATCAACCTGAGGTTACACCAGTGAAAAATCATTTTTACAGGTCAGGGATCAAGGTTTGGCTGGTTGGCATGACACACTAAACCCCTGCTGGTAGATGCAGGTAACTACACACCTCAAAAATAGTTTTTTCCATTGGCAGTCATTAAAAATGACCTGAATTCAGAAAGAAATCATTAGAATATAGATGCTTTACCCCCATGCTCGCTCCCCCCATTGAAATGTTTCTTAAAATGACTAAATGAACAATACTTGTATTTGAAAGGCATTACAGGTGAATAGGTTACGTTCATTAATTAATTAATAGATATCACCATGTTTCCCCAGTTGATTTGTACACATTTTGTTTAAATATGCAAACGGGGCATTTTCTAATTAAAAATGCACTCATTTGCATACTTTCCCAGAACAGAAATCTGAACATCGGCTCAAGCCATATTTAATTTTGTGTTGTTTTATTATTTAGTCATTGCCTTAACCAGTTGAAGGTTTTTACAGAGGAGATAATACTGTCAACAGCCAGGAAAAAACCCTGTAAAAACCTACAGAATGCTTTCTTTCTTTCTTTCTTTCTTTCTTTCTTTCTTTCTTTCTTTCTTTCTTTCTTTCTTTCTTTCTTTCTTTCTTCTTTCTTCTAAGAAAGAAAGATCTATCTAGATCTAGATCTAGATTCTAGATCTATCTATCTATCCTTTACAACTACTTTAAACTTCAAACTGAAAACCTTCAAACTTTTAAAACTTGGCTTTAGTTTGTCTCAACAAACTTATTTGTCTGGTTGCGTAATATAATTCATATAACTTTGATATCGCAGCTCAAGATCACTAATGAGGGTCTTGGGATTGTTCACATTTTTGTGTTGCCAGTGTTTTCCGCAGCTTCAGATTGATTAGTCACATTGTATTTAAAGCTCAGGTAATTGGCTCATTTTTTAGGCAAATTTTATTGAATACTTCCTTGGACAGGTCAATTAAAAATGGTTCCTTAAGCTAACAACGGCACATTTCCACCTTTTAAAGTAATCTGGATCAGTGGCTCTCAAACCTGGGGATGGCCCACCACTGCACATTTTGTGTGTCGCCCTCATCTTTCACACTTGATTGAAGTCATCAGCTAATTAGTAGAGACTGAAAGAGTTGAATTGGGTGTGTTAGATGAGGGAGACATGCAAATGTGAAGTGCTGGGGCGTCCCCAGGACAGGTTTGAGAACCAGTGGTCTGGATGAAGGTTGAAGGGATTATTTTCCTTAGCATTAGTGAGGTTAGATATCTAGTCGACCTTCTGCATTCACATGGCCACATTGACCCGCGTATCTGTGGACAATGTGGACAATGCGAACAATGTGGACAATGTGGACTTGTCTTCCCTTCAGGACCTGAGAGTGCTGCTATTGAATGGGATTCACCAGAGAAACTCGACTGTAAACCTGCTCAAGTCCAGAGCTCAGCAGTTTGAAAAAGCCCACTGTTTTTGTGCGTTCAGGCACGGGAAATGAGGGTTTTTGTGTGCATGTGTGTTTGTGTGTCTGCCTGCAGAGTCAAGATTCTGCTATCAGCAAGTCTCAGTCTAGCATGAAGCCACTGGACAGTTGAAGGAACAATGGATTACTATTCCACAGAATAGAAAACATAATTGAGTTAGCAACATTTACATTTAGTGTTTGGCAATGGAGAAGGGGTTTATAAAGTCATGTTGTGTTAGACTCTCAAGGATTTCAAACCTGCTCCTTATCTTGAAGCCTAAACTGCGGATGGAGCCTCTTTCCAGGCATATGCAAGAAACAAGTGTGAAATGCAATTACTTTGCTGTTATTTCACAGTTAAATGCTTTCCTTTGGAATTCTTCCCTTAATTCTCCACACTAACCGTGATAACAATAACATTCCTGTCAGTCTGGTAACTGCACTGAAAACGTGAATGGAAATATATCAGTGTTGTTCAGCTATAGTCATAAATATTTAATGTATATCTAATGTACCAATTCATTAAATAAGGTATGCGAGAGGTAAGAAGAGTTTTGTTTATGTTGCTGGATATGTTGGACGGACACGTAGACAATCAATATTTATGTATTTGCTTATTTATGTATTATTTGAATAATTTTGATTAATGTTTATAATATTAATAATGACTTATTAATTATTTTAAAAACAATAATAGAGCAAAGTCCAAGAGTATTAATAATATTTATAACAGTTAATAGCTATATAATTTTTTAAAAATATTTTAAGCTCTCCAAAAGCAAGAAAGCAGGATAGAAGAAAAACCAAACTTACCAAATGGGTTAAGAAAAGTAATGTGCATTAAGTATATACACAATTCAACAGTTCAAATTCTTTTGAAAACCACATTACAAATGCAAACACATTACTTTCTTCTTTTTTTCCCTTTTTGTTTTGTTTCTCAGAAACAAGTGCTGCATTCATGAAATCAAATGCAAATAATCATGGAGAGCTCCATCTCCACACCTCTTCTTCAATTTCACCATGCGTTACACATTTTAAAGCCAATATTTGTCTAGTTTCTTTTGTACAGTGGAGGAACGAGCACAGCAGGTGAAAACACACTTATCTTTTCATTGTGGTGGAGAGAACAAACAGTTCTTATCAAATGAAAATATTACAATGTTTTATTAATTTTTCAACTCTGACCTATGGGCATGAATAGTGTAACTCAGTAGGTAAACACACAATTTAATTATTTAATATCTTTACACAAGGATATTTGCGTTTCCTTGTTGTGTGAACTGGAGCACATAAAACCATTGTGGCTAACACTGTGTGCATCAGAGGCATTCATCTCTAATGCAATCTAACATTGTTAGTGGAACGGATGGAAAATTCTCTACAATGCCACGTGAAAGCCAAAGGTCGACCAGATGCTCATCTGACCTCAAAGAGAGATGATTCAATTGAACATTCGGAGAAGAACAACTGGACATTCAGCTTCTCCTGGGCAGATGTTAATATCCTTTCCTTAAACTCACCATGATTCCAATATTTTCTTTAATTGAATATTACATTATTTATTAAAAAATTATTTATCCACGAACATCATTTTTTAAATTTTTTTTATTGCTGTGCTGTCTTTTCTCTCATGACGTGTTTACTGGTGCGAGGGCGGGGACAACCTGTCACTCAGATGATGTCATATCCTAAATAGCATTTGAAATTGGAATTTGTGTCCCAAATTGCAGTATGCTGAAATGAGTATTCCAAAGATGCCAGGATGGTCTACTTTTTCCAGTTAGAATCCAATGCACACTCTTACGGGTAATATTGTCCACAACCCATTGCGTGTCGGACAAGATGCAACAGTTATGAAATTGGTGATCGAGAAATTCATAAAATATTATAAGGTAGCATTAATTCTCTGTAAGATAATTTGAAACATTCTTTTTTGTTCATCTCATGCCTTTTATTTGGTCATGTGTTTGATGAAGTTGGTGCACACTATAATGTGTTTGGATGTAGTGTTCTTAGACATTACATTATTCAGAAACAGCAGCAGTCATAATTCATTTATCACTGTGTATTCTTAGACTTGCACACAATGTGCCTCCATGACAATTTATTTGTACCAAACTGGAGAAAATATGCTCTCAATTTGAAGACTCTACAACAGAAAACAATAAACGTCACTGACAAACACAGATATGAGCATATGAATCTCAATAATGGTGACAACAAAATATTCAGATCAGCTCTGGACGTTACAAAAAGACAGAACAAAAACCACAGTAAAAAAAATAAATGCAAATTGTTAGAATTATTTCAGCTGCATAATTTATTCATGCTGGGAGTTTATGACACTTTGATTGTCACCATTGTTGAGATTCATGTGCTGTTTCTTTATGTGTTTGTGTGTTGTCTTAGGATATAGTTTGATGGTTTATTTTATTTTTTTGTTAGTTAAAATCTCACTGTTATTTGTGTCTGTGTGAGACTTCCGATCTATTGACCAGTATAGGGAAATGACAAGAAGAATGTAGTCTTTCCTTGCAAAGTGACAGCGCCAACTACTTGTCTAGCATGCGTAATACGGTATTTTTTGTTGTTTGCGCGGATCCATGTGAATGCGGATGGTTTTGATAATGTTGTACAAAGAAAAAACTTCCGTTCTTAATACATTGTTGTCACGTAAATGTATACCCATAACATAAACATATATATATGGGATATATACATATTATATATACAAAATATTGTATACAAAAATAGCAAGGTCAGGTGATGTTGACAACCTGATGATGAAGAGGTTGTCTTCTCGTAGTGGTCTTATCTTACACAAAGTTTTTTTTTTTATAATGTAGATGTAATGCAGCTAATTTCAACTTAATTTTAGTCTTGTGGAATGCATTGCAGCATGAAGCATGTCACCAATGTTGGAGATTCATATTTTGTCTGAGTGAGTCTAACAGGTGTGGCAGTTCAAAATACTTAGCGTACAACATAGAATTAGTCTTACTATAATTAATAATTATGTAATATATAGTGAATCCTAGATAACACCAACCAGCTGTGCAATGATCTATCTTTATTAAATAGATAACATCATCAGCTTTTCTTTCCACAACAAACAGTCACAGCAGCTGAAGTCCAACTATCGTTAAAAAGCACTGCACTGTCAAACTGCACAACTAAAGCAAATACTGACCAGCATTTACATTTATTCATTTGGCAGACGCTTTTATCCAAAGCGACTTACAAGTGAGGAAAACAAACAAACGATTCTTCATGAAGAGGCAAATAGACACAGTAAGTGCTCACAGTGTGAACATTCAAACATTGCAAACATAAGCTAGCGTAGAAGGGAAAAGGAAAGGATAGATTTTTTTTTATGAAGTGGTTAAGTGCTCACGAAAGAGATGAGTTTTCAGCTGTCTCTTGAATATTACCAGGGATTCTGCATTCCTGATGAACCTGACCATAAAGGTGAAAATCATTATGAAATCCAAATGACCAAAATGAAATCTGTTTAGTCAAAAGTGAAGCTGGTAATGCCGTTTGTGGAGTTGTTTAATCCTCCTCTGCTGAGATCTTAAAAGATTTATATTTTCTATGATAAGATTTGGTTTTGCATATTTATAAATTTATTGAACGTATAAGTCAGTGATCTCAAACTCAGTTCCAACCAGGAAAAGTTCAACCAGTTTAGCTCCAACCAGCTCCAACTCACACCTGCTTGAAAGTTTGCAGTAAACCCAAATAACCTTGATTAGCTGGACCAGGTGTGTTTGATTAGGGTTTGAACAAAACTCTGCAGAGATGTGGCTCTCCAGGAACTGAGTTTGAGAACACTGATATACGCAGTACATATACACACAACAACATATGAGAGGCACTATGCCTCTCATACTTTGTGCATTTTAACATGATGTTTTATATATTTTGTTAATAATATCACAAGTACCCCTTCATACACTAAACAATTCATGAAGAAGCCGATTATAATTTTTGATGTTTTTACACAAACATTAGCCCTTTGTAAGTATTCCAGGCTAACCTCAGGCTATGCTCTTTAGCACAATGGTAACCTCAAAAACGCAAACGCACCAGAAACCATTTTAAATTCCAAAATAATAGGACATTAAACACTAACAGATGTCCCCCTATATTAATATTGAGCAAAACACATGAAATAACACGTAATTGCAGCAATTTTGATTGAGCCTTCCTTTAAAAGTCAGACGTAAAGCATGAAGGAAACTTGAAATCTGCTGTAAATCTGTATAGTATGTTGCAGTATATTGCGAAATATGAGCACTAGTTTCCAAAATATGTATTATTTAATATATCACATTATATTTTGCAATATATTCTCATATATTTTTGCTACGTATGGATCTACGATTGGAAAGATGCTTCAGGTTGACAGCCTATATCTGGATGGGAGACCTTCTTGGAGACTAAGTAGCAGCGGGAAGAGGTTTTAGAGTGGCCAGCGGGTCTGATCAACCTGTGGCCTGAGTGGGTCCTAACGCCCCAGTACAGTCACAATAAGCTGTACTGTATAAAGGGTTAACATAAACCCCATAATAAAAGGGGTGTTGCCCAACCCTGGTGAAAAATACTCCATGCAGCCCAATGCCCCAGTACAGTCGCCATAAATTGTACTGAATAAAGGGTTAAAATAAACCCCAGAAAATAAGGGGTGTAACCTTGGGGCAAAAATTACATCACATTCCATGCAGGTAATTAGTTTCACATCACAAATGATATAGTCCTTTATTTAGTTCTTAAAGATTAAATGGAAGCCCTGTTTTTTTTTCCATTACTACTTTTAATGTTTTTGAAAGAAGTCTCATATGCTCATAAAGCCTGCATTTATTTGATCAAAAATACGGAAAACCTCCAGGGTATTGTGAAATATCCCCCTGGACAGCATGCCGAATACGCATAACTTTTACTCCATTTAATAATTTGTACATGGAAACTCGTGAATTAGTATTCCAAAGTATTCTAAAGTATTTAGATTGAGATACAAAACTTGGGTAATCTAATGAAATACGTTACAAATTACTTATTAAAACATGTATCTTGTAATTTGTAGTGAAATACATTTTAAAAGTAACCTACCCAGCCCTGGTTATGTTTTATTACAAGATTTTAATGACAGTGTTTTGTTCAGTTGCGAGACCTCAACGATGGTAGGTTTTCAGTGACAGATGGTTTTGTTCTGTTACTAGATTTCAATGACAGCAAAATTGATCTCAAAGATGGTCAGTTTCTTTCCTTTTTTCTTTCACAAGATTTCAAAGACAGTCAATTTTGTTTTATTTACAAGATCTCATTGATGGTAGGCTGTCAGTGTCAGTCAGTTTTGTTCTTTTAAGAGATTTCAAAGACGGTCAGTTTTGTTCCTATGTTCTTTTACCAGATTTCAAAGACAGTGAATTTTGTTTTTTTTGCGAGATTTCAATGACAGCTGATTTTGTTCGGTTGCGAGAGCTCAATGACTGTGGGTTGCAAGATCGATGTAGGTTGATGGTAGGTTTTCAGTGTCAGTCAGTTTTGTTCTGTTCTGAGATTTAATTGATTTCAGTGGTTCAAAGGGAGCTCTTTGCAGACCAGAAAGAACCACAGAAAGGTCCCACAAGGAAATGAGGTACAACTTGGGAGAATCGAGCGCCCTGGTGATTTTCAGAAACCTGACAACCAGCTCATGCAGTGCACTGTGACCTACCATCAACTGCATCATGATGTGCTGTGGAGGTGGAGACCTCCGCTCCAATTTCTCTTGTGGTAAGGAAAGCACAGAACTGATTGGGCATTTCCAAGATTTTCCTTAAGTCCTCCGAGTCCTGTCCAGAGACCACACATGGAAAATCCAGAGGTCTGGACACCAGGGAGAGGCTGTCGTGAGGATCATCAGGTCCAAAAACTAGTGGACCATTAAGGTGCACCCATCAAGACCTGCTCCTTTTCCCTACTGTGTCTGTGCAAACAGGCTTCCTGGGGGAAACGCATACTTGCCTATTCCCTGAGGCCAACTGTGCGCCAATGCAACAGTGCCGAGGGTCCCCTCGGTCAGAGAACAGAACAACTGGCAGTGGGAGGACTCCTCTGAGACAAACAGGTCTGCCTGTGCATCCACAAATCAACTCCAAATCAACTGGACCACCTGGGGACAGAGTCTCCATTCTCCCAGGAGCACAAGCTGTCGTGAGAGCGCACCAGTTGCATGACTGGGCTGGCCAGGATATGAAGAGTACGAAGAGATTTTAGCCGTTCTTACTCCAGAGGAGGATGGCGGGCGAGTTGTGACATTTGATGTGAGCGTACCCTACCTTGGTGGTTGATGTATGCAACAGTTGCTGTGTTGTCCATGTGGACCAATATGTGCTTGCCCTGAGGCAACGGTTGAAACCGGCGCAGGGCGAACAGCAGCTCTAAGCAAATGGTATGCAGTTGAGGTCCTGAAGCTGCATGCCAAATTTCTTAGCAAACTTTTTGTCATAATGTAAACGTAAAACGTACATCTTTGTAAACGTACAACGAGTAAACGTTTAGCAGTGAGTTACTTCACAGATTTTGGATGGATCCTTTTTTACATTCCTGGGGTTTTCAGAAGCAGAAGTTGTTAGTTGGATAAACTTCCATAGCAATAGCAAAAAAAAAAAAAAAAAAAAAAATCATGATAGCATTTCCATAACTTTCCAAAAAAGAGAAAATATAGAGAGATTGATTACAGCAGTCAGAAGAGAGATAGTATCACTCACATTAGACAAACCTTCTTAATTTACTGCCATTTTTTTTTAATTTACTGCAATATAAATGTTACATTTTAAAAAAAAAGATCAGATGCATAACTCATTCAGTAGTGAAGGAAAAAGCAACGCAGCAAGGGAGGGGTTGTTTAAGTAAAGGTGGGTGAGAAAAATAGAGAAGAAAACACCAGAGGCAGCAGCTAAGAATAAAACGTGATGCCTGGCAGTTGGCTGGCATATTCCCAGCTGGAAGAGAAGACATTTATGTGAAGTCAGCATGCATTAACCTCACTAATCGTAAGGAGGTCTGTGTCAACGAGGATTCATTTTAAACATAAACATCTAACTACAGCCTTACCCATGGTAATATATATATATATATAAATATATTAATAATTCAAAAAAGGTAAGACTGTTCTTGGTGGGTTCATGAGGGCTAGATTGAAACTACAGCTACAAGAGTTCAAAATTTGGCAGAATCTGGGACCCCGATAAGAAATAAAAAATAGACTAGATTCCGTTTGTTTTCTTTGTTTTACAAAAGCACAATGTTTTGTGTTTATTTATTTTGTGTCTCACACTTCTGAGTGACCATAAATGACGGAATATTTCGGGGTTCAAGCGCATATTGCTGAAACCCTACTGTGATGGTTAACATCTTCAAAGATCGGCATTCTTCCATAAAAATGATCTGGCAGATCAAACCGTAAGTTGTAGAGACTTGAAACCTTGTATATGTACTCACACCATATACAATGTAACCAACGTCGCCAAGATGAACAAAATATATGCCTTCGACCATCGCCTATTTCCTAATTTTGCAAACTAGTCCTAGTTGGTTATCCAATCCAATCTCAACCAAACCAGTGCAGAAATACAATCCAGAGTCTTAATATCAAAAGTTATCCAAATAAAAAAGTTAAAATTGGCATTCATGGTCGTCAAAATGTTCAAAGTGGGCGGAGCCACTTTTACTACATTGGCTATCATGAACGAAATGAAATATTTTCACCAAACTCGGTACACATATGTATGGGCTCAATCTTTGGTCATGTGAAAACGTTGAAAGATACAGTACAACTTACTGAAATGTATCATGTCTCATGTAATAGAACAATTAGTGTTTCAACCGCAGAAAGAGATCAGTAAAACAGCTGGAGAACATGTAACATAATGTTATTTACCATTATTTATTGACCATAGCATGTTAGTTAGAGAAATTAACTGTAGAGAGGATTATTTTGCTAAATATATGCACTATATTGCATATTTATTACCAGACAGTCGATGACACCCATTGACTTCCAATGTAGGAAAAATACTATGGAAGTCAGTGGGTGCAATCAACTCTCTGATTAACATTTAATATATATATATATATATACTTGTGTGCTGAACAGAAGAAAGATTTGGAACAACATAAAGTAAGGGTGAGTAAATGATGACAATATTTTCATTTTGGGGAGTCCAGTGCAGTAAAAAGAGGTTTACTAAACTACCACTGAAAGAAAAGTTGTGTTATCTTGACTAAACACATTTATTGGTTTAGGCTTTTGTTCGACCAGCTAATAATTAAGTTGATAATCAAGTCGTTCTGAGAAATCACGAAGACCTCAAGCGTAAGGGGTTAATTAATATCCAAATAAAGTATATTGACAGTTTTCTCTCTCTAAAGGACATAAACCAAGTGTTATTTATAGGACCAGACCGGAGAATGCTTCCGCATGACACACGAGGCTTACATATTTCCAAATAAAGCAAGCCGGATAATCATTTGGAGAGAATGAGATGTCAGGAGTGAAAAACTGCTTCTTGTATTAATAGGGATTTTAAATATGCACCATTTAGTGCCATTCAAAAAAATCTTTTTTGAACACAGGCGCGTGATAAAGAAAGGAAATTATTAATATTCTGGCTTATAGGGCTTATTTATCAATGACAAAATGTCAAAATGACAAAATGCATACAGTATGTGTTCATATCCCTTTTCCCAGAGCTACTGGCAATGCGCTTTCACTATGAATGGTTGAGCAACCTTTTGGAGAGTTAACACACGTCCATTTATTTATTTATTAAAAAAAGCATACTGTGCTAGATTAATTGGGACTGCAGCACTTGCATACTGTTGCCCTCTTGTTGGTTCGATTGCTTCTATTGTTCTCCTAATTTGTAAGTTGCTTTGAAAAAAGGCATCGGCTAAAAGATTAAATCTAAATGTCCCAGGGATACAAGTGTGAAGTTTCAGTTCGAACAGAACCAGCAGCACTGGTGATCACAAGCACAGAGTACAGGCCTTTGCTCCAAGTCAAATGATTTTGCACATTAAATGTCATATACTAGTTCAGTAAATAAACATTAATTAGAACTAAATGATATTCTCCAGTGCTAGAGTAATGAGCTTTTTATTTTTAATCATCCATCTGCCTTAGTTTTTAATTAACGAGCTGAGCTAAGAGAGCTGAGATAATTCCCATCAAAACCTCTCTCAACAGTACTGATTTGGATTTTCTTTACCGAGTTTAATGAATCTACTTCCTCTAGAAGTGAGTACTCAGATAAAATGGCAAAATCGAAGCTAATGGTAACCAGAAATGTAAGTTTGGTATTACAACAGCTTTGGGGATATTTCTGAATTATTTACGAGACTATAGCATAGTTTATATGTTAACAAAGTTGGTTAAGTGGTATATAAAGCCTGCACAAAAACAAAACTGCATCCAAATTAGTAAAGCAATCAGCACTTTCCACAAAGTGCGCAAAATTACTCAAATAATACTGATTTTTGGCACTGTTAAACTGCATGGAATTGCAATCAATTAGAACGATGTGACTCCTGATTGGAGTTGAAGTCTGAATAAAACAGGAAAAGAAGCATTAAGGCTTCACATGCTGTTAGTGGCAATGTGACCCAAATAACACACATTTTAAAATGACACATTTTACTATGAAAAATACTCATTTTGGCATCGCTGGAAAAAAGCATGTAGAACAATGTGGGAAGTGCACCGAAAGATAATACAACCCTGCATAATGCAACCCTGAATGAATTATTACTACTACCCTGAAAACATGAATCTTTCTGGGAGGAATATGAAAATAATCACTTTTACATTCTGTAGCTGCACATATTTACATTTCATTAAACCTTGGTGTTAAACAAAACAGATTTCATTATGTATTCCCAATGCTTTGTTCTGTAAATGCAACACCTCTGTTCATAATATGGGGAAAGAGCAGGTTTGAGAAGAGAAGCTTTGGAAGGAATTGGAGCTAGATTATAAAATATTCTTAATCTACCCGAATATTGTGTTGTTAATTTAAAGAAAACAAAATAATCAAAATAATCTTGTCCTTCTCTTACTTCTGCTTTTTTTATTTTCTACCAGTAAAAGCTCTAACAATGCCCAACAATGTTGCATCATATTGGAATAAATTTCCATCACCACAAATCACTCTTCATTCTGAGCTGGAAGTGATGGTACAGAAATGACATTTTAGACATTTTTGGAAGAGAATGGCAGACTCTCTCCTTCTAAGTCTGTTTTTTTTTCTTTTCTAGCTAGCATTGTATGTAAAGTATTGTAAATATACACAATAAAATAATATTTTTGCACTTTTGCCATAATTTGATCAAATTACAGCACAATTAAACATCTTAATATATCACATTACATACTTCTCATTGAGTACTGTTTTTTTTTTTAGAGAAATATTGGCATTTTAATGGTTTTATTTCATTATTTGTTTAGATCATAACATGAAGCAATTAATCATTTTATGAAGAATTTCAAAAGTCATAAATCAATACATAGGCATTTGAACCAAAACTTATCTTCAGTTTATTTAAAAAAAAAAAAAAAACAAACAAAAAAAACGATAAAGCAAGAAAAAAAGTTTTCAGTTCTTCATATAATACAAGGAAAAACCACCGTAGTAAATTTTAATAAAAAATCAACCCCTGTGACAAAAGAACTCAAAGTTGCTGCAACACCCAATTATCAACAAATCTCTCGCATGAACAGAAAAAAGATTACCAGGTGCATCTTCTGTCATTTGAAGATACTGTGGTTATGATTCAGCACTGGACCCATGAATGGATTTTAATTATGAGTTCATAAAGTATATGAATGATATTAAACACCACAAGCCGAGGAAGCTAAATGGACAGCCTCCCACTTTCATCAATCATTGACCAGCATGTGTCATGCGGTTGACCCCAGGAGATCATTCTCTGCCGGGCAATAATGAGCCAAGCCGCCAATATATTCACCTAAGTAGGGCAGAGACGGTCCATAACGAGAGAACTCCTGTCTGCAACTCCCATGATCCTTCACCCTCGCATATACAAACTCCTCTATTCTTATCTACCTCGCCGCAGCGGCAAAATCTGTAATTGAGTTTTTGGATCTTGCTGTTTAGCGTACACCTTCCTTCACCTTCATCCTACCACACTGACTCAATCAAAGGAGACAATGGGAGCCTGACAAGACAGCGACAGGTAATGCAGCCAAAAATCTGCATTACAATCAAGCCAAACAAAGCAACTGTCGTGTGCTTACATTTTACGGCAGCCATCATTATGTGTACAGATGGTCAAAGCTAGTCACATCCTATGAGAACTATTGTTGAAGTGTACAAGACTTTTCTACCTGTTCCAGTGTGAAGCTACATGGGGTTCTGTATGTGTGAGCTTGCAGGTTCAAAGCGAGTGCAGTGAATCATGGCTTAAAGCTTGCTATGTTCACCCATGCACACTGATTGAGCCAGCTTACTGACCTCCCACTGTTATCCGGCCTCTGCAACAAATAACAAGATGTTTTCTTCCAGAACTATCCGAATGAAAAATATGATTTCTTTGTTTGAAGCACGACTTCATGCGTTCTATCCTCACAAAGGACTGAGAGCAAAAAAAAAATGCAATAGCGCATGGTGTACATCACGTTAATTCCCATCTTATTTTGCCCCAGGGTGCCAATGTTCAAGTTCAAAATCTCGATTTTATTGCCCTTAAAAGGCAACACAGAACAGTTAATGTAAAATTGGCATCACTGGCATCATTTACTCGCTGTCATATCCAAACCTGCAAGATTTTCTTTTCTCAGTGAATTACAAAAGATAGTCTGCACTATAAAAAATAGATGCTGCCACAACCTCATCATCCACAGAGAGAAACTGACATATAATTACACCAAATTCAAAAGGATGGATGTAAAGACTGGATTGTGAAGATATTTCAGCACGTCCTTCATTACATCTCTTTTGTGTATTATTTCTTTGTGTACTAATTCATGTTCATCATGAATGATCATTTATTAAAGTGTTAGTTCACCCCCAAAAAAAAAAAAAAATTCTGTCATTAATTACTCACCCTCATGTCATTCCAAACCCTTAAGACTTTTGTTCATCTTCGGAACACGAATGAAGATCTTTTTAATGAAATCTGAGTTCTTTCTGTCCTTCAACTGAAAACCTGCGCATTACGACTTTCAAGCCCCAAAAATGTAGCAAAGACATCATAAAAGTAATCCAGTTTTATGAATTAAAAGTATGAGTGCTTTGTTTGAGCAAAAAATTATAATTAAATTACCACTATATTTACAAAATATAGAGGTTAAATATTGAGGTTAAACCACTGGAGACACATAGATTACTTTAATGATGTCTTATTGAGTAATTAATGACAGAATTTTAAGAAGGATTTTCGGGCAGATTTATAGATTGTTTTTTAAAGTTTCTTTAAAACACCATTAAGGTTCTACCCAGCTAAGAAAACATAAGTTCTCTGAACATTAAATCCCTTTAAACAACATTAAAACTTTATTTTATGAAGCAACCAGAATATTTTTGTGTGCAAAAACTTTATTTATTCAAAAATATCTTCTCATACCCTGTTCACGTTAAGCCCCTCCAGGTTCTATATCAGTATTGGCCGGCTCCTGCGTCATCATCATACACATGCTGCTCACGTGCTGCAACAGCGTCTGCCGATATTGAGCCGGCGTTCTGACGTACAGCCTGGACGCTCTGGACATAAATAGCGTAGAAGACAATACACAGAAAATAAGATATTGCTGAATATAGTCATTATTTTTGTGCACAAAAGAGTATTCTCGTCACTTCATAACAATAAGTTGAACCACTGCAGTCACGTCGACTTTTTTAATGATGTCTTTAGTACCTTTCTGGACCTTGAAAGTGGTGGTTGTATTTCTGTATATGGAGGAGTCAGATACCTCTCTGATTTCATCAAAAATATCTTCATTTGTGTTCTGAAGATGAAAAAAGGTCTTATGGGTTTGGAACGACATGAGTGTGAGTAATTAATGACAGAATTCTAATTTTTTGGTGAACTAACCCTCTCATAAATGTCTATTCAGCACAAAATGGGTTAGAAATTTTTCTAAATGAATGAAGGATGCTTTTTTTCATACAATGAAAATCAAGGGGATGCAGTGTTTTTGTTTTTGTTTTTGACCAAACTGACTTTTATTGTAAGGACAAAACATTGTTCAAAATATCTTCATTTGTGTTTAATTTTTAAAAAAAATTTTTTTAGGTGTATTATCCCTTTAAGCTCGGCTATTCTGCATGATAACCTTTTATGACCTCATCAAAGCACATAATGTTAAATATAAAGCCTAATTATCAGTTTTCATTTATGTCAAAATCCCAGACCTCACTGAATGAATAGCCTCACTGAGATATACTGGAATTGTGAATGAGCAGCAAGATCCACTGAAAGTGCAGTTGAGTCACGTTTTCCCTTATAGTTTCTGAAAGCCCTGGAGTATCAGTTAGCCACGTCTACTTCCTCCTGGTTCACGTGTGTCCTTAACCTGCCACAACTGATCGCGTTTCATCTGAGGAAGCATGTATTGCCATTCACTCATGTTTTATGGGGGAGTCGAGGCAGTGCAGATTTGCTAAAGGCAAAAGACAAACTGATTCATGTAAATGTATAAAAATATGAATGCAGAAGCTCTAAAAATAGACTTGTTTTCCCTGCAAAACCCATTCATTTGAGACGGGCTCCTTTCACTGGGGAGATTCTGTTTATAGAGGCACTTCCCGTCTCATAGGAGAATACTACACATATGGTAGAAATGTGTAATGCATATTTATTGTTCGGCACTACGGTCTGATTAAACGGTTTCCCCCTATAAAATGTAGGTGGTATAAAACCCCTAGATTTATGTGGAGGACATCAGCTTCATGGAACTGAATGTATCATTCCAATATCCACCAAGACACTGACAAAATTTTCACAGTATACAGAACTGAAGGACTCAATGCAGTGATTTGTTGAGCACAGATAAATCAGTAACTTTTTTATACTGTAATATAGAAAATGAAATTAGTTTTGTTCAGACAGATCAAACTGCCTGTAGAGATGATGATAACTGTTTCCTTCATTTTCTCTCAAGAACATTAAAGCACTTTAACAGATTTGACAATATTTTTCTGTGAGCCGAACATTGTTGACGGTTAGGATTTTGAGTATAATGAAGGTTTAAGAACGATTAATCGTTTGATATAATACACCTGTACATGTTTTCACA
Source organism: Opsariichthys bidens (assembly GCA_037194245.1). NCBI lineage: Eukaryota > Metazoa > Chordata > Actinopteri > Cypriniformes > Xenocyprididae > Opsariichthys > Opsariichthys bidens. The sequence continues at coordinate 14,004,800 of CM074297.1, forward strand.
TTTTATATTACATGTAATTACAGCTGTATATAATTTCTGGGTTACACTTTATTTTAAAGTGTCAGTATTACAGTGTAATTACACATTAAGTACTGTGTAATTACAATGTACTTACTATAGGAGGAAGTTAGGGTTAGGATTATGGTTTGGTGTTGGGTTAATTCAATGTCATTAAGCATAATTTCTAGTTATTACTATAGTAAATACATGTAACAATGACACTGTAAAATAAAGTGTTACCAATTTTAATGACATCTATAACTACACCATTGACCCTTCCCGTCAATAAGGTAATCCCTTAACCCAACCATGACACTAAACCTGTCCTTAATCTTACCTGTATCCCAACTCAATAGCTGCAATAGTGTTTTGATACAATATGAACACAATACGTGCATTGTACACAATTAAGGAAGTACATAAAAATATAAAGTGTGACTGAACAATCTATACAGATTTGATGTGTGAGATCTGACCCATGGTTATGCATGTCAGCATGATTATCAATAAGGCATGCATCTTGAAATAAAGCTGAGGGTTTTAGAATCTTTTAGAATCTAGGCCAGCTCACAATGCACACAGTCCTATACAATCCACATATAATGTAATATTTTTGTCAAAGAGACAGATGAGGTCCATCTGGTGAAGAAAAGGAATCCAATTCTCTTCCAAGTCATGAAACATTCTGTCATACCCACAGTGGTCCTGATACCGGTTTGAGAATGGACCATTTCCAGCTCGGCTGCTCTTCTGGAATAGAACCGGTCATGTGACTGACTACGACATATCAAGGATATGAAAGCAGCGTCCCATGTGATCATGATTTATGACTAGAATTCAGGATAAACTAGCTGAATTAGCGCTAACATTTCAAAACTGGAGTCACGTCATTGTTTGTGGTGTTGATTGATTTGTATTTTCACACCTACTGATTTATGACCAATTGTGTAAATATATTTGGGTTCAAATCATCTAGCATGAAGATAATAGTAAAGGTAAATGAATGCGTTCGCACACACCTTTGCATTTAAATATATTTTGTTTTTCCAACCATCCTTTTTAAAGCCTATAGTTAAAGCATTGCACTATAACAATTGAATATTTTACATGATGAAGTCAATTTCCCTTTGACTTTTTAAATCATAATCTCTTTGCATGTGATCTTTATTTGAAGGACAAAAATGTCAAAATAAGTGAATAAATTAAATAAAGAGAGAATAAATGAGATTATGAGAATAAATTAAACTATTGAACACTTATAAGTAGACTGTGAACATGTTCTAACTGATTAACTGTGCATTACCATTATTATTATTATTATTATTAAGAGGAGGAAGAACAACAACAACAATAACAACAACAACAATTTATTAAGCATTATGATGGTTTTAATTAAAGAATGTTTTTAATTAAAATTATTATAACATGAAAAAGAACCCAACATCTAATAGGGTTAATTTGGTTGAGTTATCAGAAAGTATAAGCTGCATAAAACCACCTATACAGTCTTTTCTCAAAACTGTTGATGTGAAAAGGAGCCTTGTGATAAACTGAGGAACTGAGAACAGAATTGCACCAGTCAACCATACAAAAAGCTCTGCATATCACTGGCCAATATGCGAGGGTGGCACAAAAGATGCCTTTACTCTAAAAGAATCACATGAAAGCATGTCTGGTGTTTGTCCTTGGCATGCCCCTGAGACCAGCCATCTTTTAAAAAGAGAACACAGAAGAAGTCTTCACAGAGAATAATGGTAGAATAGGAATATTTCATAATCAATTCTGCACATCCACTTCATGGATGTACGTTTTGCCAGTGCTCAAAGACACATAACTAGAGATGTTTCAGCCAACTGCCCATCCCAAGTTCAATGTTTGAATCCCTCTCTCAGTGGCCCATATTTACTTTCCTTCTGGATCTCACTCATGTCATATTAATCACTCAAGTTTTCTGCACTGCAGGCAGCCTGCTTCCCAATGCATTTTTATTTTTATTTATTTTATTTTTTTTGAAAAAGAAATTAATACTTTAGTTCAGCAACAATGCTTTAAATTGATCAAAAAGTGAGAGTAAGGATATTTATTCTGTTACAAAAAATCTATTTTAAATAAAATTATTTTGAACAAATCCTAATATATATATTAGCCCAAAAGCCCAAAAATATTGAGTTTCATCATTGATAATGAAATGTTTCTTGAGCAACAAATCAACATATTAGATTGATTTCTGAAGGATCGTGTGACAGGCTTTACCATCAAAAGAAAGAAATTATATTTTAATATACATTAACAGTACACAAATATTACTGACTCCAAATTATTGATTGGTACTGTATGATCTGTGTTTTTGCCAGCGTTTTTGCCAGTCATTCAAGCTGTTTTTTAATTATACAGTAACAGAGTTTAGACAAAAGTGGAAATAAAAGATTTTTGATCAAATAAAACACCTCTCAGGGTAACATGAAATGAAAAAACACAATACACACAACCACTGTTACATATGGTGCATTTAGGTCCTCTTGGAAAGTTCGTATTTACAAGGTGAGACGTTTAGGACAGCAGGTGCATTCAAGTCACTTTTGTCAGAGTAGATGGCGGTGTACATTCTTTCAATTAATTACACAAAAATACAGCAAAGTTTTTCACTCTAAACTTCTGCAAAATGAAGAACAAAGAATATACATCAGGTGTGTTTTGATTTATGTTTTTAATCCATGAAGCCACTGTAAATTTTATCATTACATATAATATTGTTATATTACTATCTTATTTTGTGCAAGCAATTAGCTTGCTTCATTGTAAATAGAAAAGCCTGACAATGTCATAGCTAAATACCATAAGTATTGTTGTATTCTGTCATGTTTCTCAATGGCACATTACCAATTTGTAAAGACTGGGCTTAAAGGAAATCCCAAACTTCCCACTCGTATTTACGATATTGTGGTGGCATGCATGTGTGATCTTTCCAACATCACTTGGATGTACATGATCAGCCAATCACAGCTGCTAGGTGGAGCCAGCGAAGTAAGAGTTGAAGAGATGAAGGGAGCCAGTGCAGGCAAAGAATTGAAAAAAAAAAAAAAACAGCCTTCTTGGCCAACACAGAACAAGCAAAGTGTTCAGAAACTCTTTTAGCTGACACGGAAGGTGGCAGCGGGAGGCTGGATGGGAGCAACATCAAAGAAATACTTAGTACTGGGTGACTAGGTGCTAGGCGGGACCAGTGACGGGAAACCCTGGGAAACAACTTCCTCCAATTCTTCACACGACTGTTGAGAAGTTATGAATGGCTCACCCTCAGCGGCGAGAGTATGGATGGGGCTCCACATCATGCCCACTGATACAACATTGATGCCGGCTCACACACCTGGTCAGACCTTTTGTTGGGCTCGGGCTCCAGGACGAAGCTGGAAAAAACACACAGAGGCTAGAATCGTCATAATTAGAGATGAGCCATGTCCAAAAATCTTTGTGTGTGCTCCTCCAGGCAGCAATCCCTCTGGGAGAGGAGGTGGAGTTGGATCCATACGATCAGTCAAACAAAGGCGGACATAAAAGAGCAGTTCTTTTAAATCAAATCAAACTTAAAAGAACACTTCTCGGGAAAACATGAAATAAAATTGCGATACACAGAACAACCACTCTTACATAGATGAGATCAGACAAAGACTAGAACAAAAAAAGGACTATAAATATACCGGAACACACTGAGACTAAAAAACCCAAGATAATTAACAAGACACAGGTGAGACACATGAGGGCAAATCAAAAACCATGGCAACAGATGAGCATGAACAAAGGAAAACACAGAAAACTGAACTGAGAACAGTGCAAAACCAGAGATTGTCGGAGATCAATGTCGATTATTGGGGAGATGAACATCTTTTGTTTGAACATTGGAGAAAGTGTTATGGTTAACTTGGATCACGTATACCGTATAATGGCAGTGCTGTCCATGCCCGGCATTCAGTTTTATGACTGCCAGTTACAGTTTCAGTTTCTTGAGGATTAATGCTTTGTCTTGTGAATAACTGTTCTATATTTGGTGTTATATCATTAGTAAACGGACTGTAATGTTTGTGGAATGTGTTTTACTGAGCGAAAAAAAAAGAGCGCAAATTCCTCTAGCTGCCGATTACTGGTCACTGGTAAAACACATCACATTTAAAATTAGATTTGAATCTGTTCATTAAACTATATGATACTAGTCACTAAAATCTAATTGTAATTTAATTGCTGAAATCTGGAAGCCATGAAAAGAATACATATATTTATTAAAATCTTTTCATTTTGTTTACCTTCATTCATTAAAATATCATTATTAGACTTGCACAGCCATCTAAGCAAGTCTAATTTACGGTGGCCGAGAGAGCTCAATGCGCTGCAACTGAAGAAAACACATGCAAAATAGAAAAAACACCAACAAACTAAGAAAACGTCTCCATCAGTTAGACAACACGTGCAGCAACTAAATACATAAATACACTGCAAATACCACAGACGACAAAGGAAATGTTTCAAAGGGATCCCAAACAAGTGACGAAGCTGAGACATGCTTATTGTCAATGGTGTTGTTGATTTCCTGAAAGATGAGGTTTTTTCCATTTATTTTAAGTGAAAGTGAAAGTCGTGACGTATTGTCAAGTACAGTGACCCATACTCGAAATTGGTGCTCTGCATTTAACCCATCTCAAGTGCACACACACAGCAGTGAGTAGTGAACACACACACACACACACACACACACACAGAGCAGTGGGCAGCTATTGCTCCAGCGCCCGGGGAGCAATTAGGGGTTAGGTGCCTTGCTCAAGGGCACTTTAGTCATGGTATCAAAGGTGGAGAGAGTGTTGTTTATTCACAATCCCCACCTTCAATTCCTGCCAGCGTGGGAATCAAACCCACAACCTTCACGTTACAAGCCCAACTCCCTCACCATTAGGCCACGACTACCCCTTGTAGTCTATTTAACATCCTCGTCGTATGAGTATTTGCTGTATTTGAGACACTGACTGAAAACAGTCTCCCACTTGTGAGTGTGCCAACTTTTATACAGGGACCTCGTTGCTTTTAACCTATAGGTAAGTTTCATTGTGATTTCATGATGTGAAGTTGGAATTCTTTGATCATAAAAGGGCCAAATACGTTATGTTGCTGGCATTTATTCTCCCTAGCTGACGGTAATATAATGCCTATATCTCTGTTGTGGACTGTAACGGAACTGATGACCACAATAAGAGATCAAAGTAGGTATTTTGGCCCTCGCAAAATACATTTCACACAAAAAAGCAATTATTTCGGTCCACTTTACTTGCTCAGCATAAATGTGTCTAATCAAATACAGTCACACACTTCACAATTACTAGGGGTCAATGCCTATCGTTAATGTCCCTGGGTGCATTTTTTTGGGTTAATACTATAACCAGTCAGCGGCTTGCACATCAGAAGAGTCTAATAAGCATTTACTTCTCTCATCTTCTCTCAGTTTGGAAAGTACTTCTAGCACTAACAGGATTAGAGGAAAAATTCATTGCTCAGGCACAAGCGAAAGCCTTGAGGTGCCTAACACTGTTTGCCTGTGATCGCCAATATGTCCTCTGGGGATTAGTACTGCTGCTAGAGTGGACATCTATCACCTAAATAATATTAATAAGCGGCATTTATAAGCCCAGGTACATATGTGGTAATGTGATCAATCATAGTTTTTGAGGAGGAAGTGTGCATGGAAAACATTATGTTTTGGAGATGAGCCATTCACATTTTCTCATTTTCACTGGACTGTGGCTCAGCGAATTTTTCCCAGCTGCAGTTTAAGAGTAGTTTTGGCATGTCATGGCATTGATTTGACACACCTGTCACTTCTGAATATCTTTGGTAGAGTTGTACAACACTTTTACCACCTGAAACAAAACTATATAGCTTTTCCGGAGAGGCTGCTATGACTCCTCTGCCACATAAAATATGATGCTAATAAAATATTATTAGTTTGCATTAAAAATATCTATGGGCAATGCTTTTAGTATCACACTGTTTCACGAGTTCAATCATGAACTCTAGAGGGCGTAAGCTGATCAAGCAATCATATAATTTTTGCATGGCACATGCTGATTGGTCTCTGCTGATCCTGCAGCCAATAAGATTGCTTGCACAGCATTTAAATAGTCTGGTTCTTTGTTTGCTGTAAACTGGTCCTGCAGCACCAGATTATCAGATTAACTCTGAAACCCTCCACCTTCCCCAGCACCACCTGCCTAGATCTGCCTCGGATTTATGTATGCCTATTTATGCAGCAGTATATCATATATGCTCACAGCAACGTGTATTATTATTAATATTATTATTATTATCAATATTAGCAAGCCCATAGTTGCTCTGCAGCACCAGCAATAATAATCAACAGCAGCACATCTAGGCTACCAAGACCAAATACATGAACATTTCCATATTCATTAACATGCTAAGACTATTTTGAAAGTTGTCATGAATTAAATGTAGATATAATAAAGGCCAGCTGGTACCTGTCTTTCTCTGCAGATCACAGTTGACTGATTTTGCAGTGAGTACGACTGACTGTACGGTGGCAGTATGTAAACATACAGAGTTTAGAAAGGCTTCAACAATACAATGCTGCAAACATGAAGAAATTTAAATTCGAAGAGACGCAATACATGTCAGTATTTTTTATTTAGTTTATTTAACATTAAACTTATAATGAAATGGGTCTGAATTGGATTCTGTTTGTAGAGAATCTGTTACTATTGTACTTGTTGTTAAAATAAATTAAACAGTTTATGAAACAAAAACAGCATTGTAAAATATATAGCACAAATTTAATTACGTTTTGAGAATAATTAGCTTCTTCATTGTAGTTTATTTACCCAGCCAGCCATTCCCATTCTCTATTCTATACAGTAAGTTGACGTTTCGTTTTTTGTTTTTGTTTTTTTTAACTATGCCTGTTTGTTATTCTTGTGTGCTTTGTGCACTGCCGTTGTGGTCTGGAATATTTCCTGCTTCTCATGCTTTGAGTATGTCATCCCCATTCCCTCAGACAGTATAAAATGCTCTCAAGATCCAACCTATTATCCCCTTAATGCACCTAAAATCATCTTCCTCCCTCAGGCCTCGTCCTCCACCACAGCTCTAATTCCATGCTGACTTTGGCAGATGCAGCACCTCTCGGTAATGAGTGGAGGAAGCCAAGCCAAATAAGACACACTTTCAATAATTTTGGCTTGGGATTAAAGGATATTTGTGTTCTCTTAACTGGTCTTCCCACCTACCGTGAGATGAAGAGTAGGCTGAACTGGGGACAAAACAACATAGTAATTGACCTCACGTTAAAGGATAGCTTGTCATGTTGTAAAATCATTAATTACATCAGATAAAAACATAAATGAGAAAAAATAAAAAATAACAAAGGGGGACTTTAGCCCCATACAGAAAATATATCAATATTTGACAAGCAAGAAATAAAAGTTCAGCCAAAAAATCAATCGTAAAGAGTCTTTTAGCCCCAGTAAATAACTTTTTTGGTTCAATAAATAAACCCAGCTCTCTGTCTCTACTTTTGTTATGAGTTTTTTTCTTTTTTTTAAATTAAATAGAGCGCAAACTTATTAATGTTTCTCACCAGTAAAACATGATCATTACTACTGTCATGCAGTTGTAATTTTCCTTTTACAGGGCTCCAGGGTCCACAACCCATATCAGTAGGGTGAACTGGGGAAGTTTTTTCCCACTCTGCTCTACAAGCCGAATCTATAAACATGAAAGTAGCTCCCACTCTCAACAAAAACAGCTTTTTGTTAGGCTCGCAAACAGGAGTCAACTAAATTTGACAACGTAGAGTCCTGCTGCAGATGCAACTTTTGGTTAAAAGACATTTTGTCTTCTACTGTGGATTTACACTGTCTGAATGTTGCAACTACCCTGCATATATTTGCTTGCCTGATTTAAGATGTGTAGTTGGGGATGAACAAAGCTTTGCATCCATATTTTTATAGTCTACACTGAAAAAAGTGCATATGCCATGTAGTTACTCTAAAGAACTGTTTATACAGTACTTGATCTAATTTAAGTAAAACTGGTTTTGTAAACGTAATTTATACTAATTGCTTCAAATCCAACGACATTTTTTCAATATGTGAAATTTAGAACATCCACATAAAATCACGTATGGTGGCTTCAATTAATTTAAATAAATAAATAGTGTATATGTCTATAGTTCATGAATATGTCAATCTAATTTGCCACCTTATATAGAGTGTAGTTATTTCTGGATGAAGTGACCTAGTTTCTACCTTCATAATATACTTTGACAATGAAGTTCTAAAAATGACTTCATTCTCACCCGGGCAGCCTGGCCCTTGCTCCAGAGGTATGTTGAAAAAACCCAGTTAGTGTGACGGGGTTCACAGTGATAACTCTGCTGCATTATGGACTCCAAAATGCTGCATCATAGACTCCAAGAAACTGATTTATTCATTGGATAGGAATCAAAAAAGAACTTTAAGTTGTTTAGCCATCTGTCCAACTGCAGCTAAACCGTTTGTCACGAGTCCAGCAACAGTTGTGCTGTTAAACCCTCAGATGAGATTAACAGAAAAGGGTGTTGGATATGTGATGAAGTAAGATAGCATTTCACCCTTTGAGGAATGTTACAGGTTCACTTAACTAAAGGATTTTCAAGCGCAAGATCCCTGTTTTTCATCCTTAAGTCACACTATTTGACTCTTTCTCAGCTTTGCATTTGTTGTACTGCGGTGAGGATTGAGATGAACCCACATGTTCCCAACATGAAAAGGCTTCACGAAATATGGACTAATGGGTTGAGGTAATAGTCAAGGAAAGGTGCAAAGTGATATCACCTTGTGCACCTACACTAATCTAGCCTGTCCTTCAGGGAGCACAAGTGATATAGCAAATATATTACAAAGACAAGCCCTTTTTCATTCAAGGTTAGAGTCGAGGTTATGGTTTAAAGGGTTAGTTCACACAAAAATAAAAATTCTGTCATCAATTACTCACCCTCATGTCGTTCTACACCCGTAAGACCTTCGTTCAGCTTAGGAACACAAATTGAGATATTTTTTATGAAATCTGATGTTTGAGTGAGGCCTCTATTGCCAACAAGACAATTAACACTTTCAGATGCCCAGAAAGCTCCTAAATTATATTTAAAACAGTTCATGTGAGTACAGTGGTTCAACCATATGCAGCAATGAGAATACTTTTTGTGCACCAAAAAAAAAATATATAACGATTTTTCAACAATATCTAGCGATGGCTGAATTCAAAACACTGCTTCAAAGCTTTACAAATCTTTTGTTTCGAATCAGTTGTTCGGATCCCGTATCGAACTGCCAAAGTCACGCAAGCTATTGAAATTCGGAATCACTTATGATGTAACGAAGCCTCGATTACTGAAATCATGTGACTTTGGCGCTCCAAACTACTGATTCATGAAGCAGTGCTTTGGAAATCGCCTATCACTGGATTTTGTTGAATAAAGTCGTTATTTTGTTTTTCTTTTGCACAAAAAGTATTTGTGTCGCTTTATTAAGGTTGAACCACATGAACTGTTTTAAATATGATTTTAGTAGCTTTCTGGGCATCTGAAAGTGTTAAATGTCTTGCTGGCAATAGAGGATGCGCTGAGCATCCAACGGATTTCATCAAAAATATCTTAATATATTTTTCCGAAGATAAATGAGACTAATGTACTGACTAATGTACCATCAAATTGTCATTAAGAATAATAATAAAACAATTATATTTTAAAAATAAAAACAAATATTTTGAAAAAATGAATATTATATTTTACGATAATGACTGACTAACTGTACATTGTCTCACTTGTTATATGTCTACTCAACAAATAAATAAATAAATATGTAGATACAGTATATGTCAGGATTCCATGTTTTTTGGGAACTTTCCATATACTGTAATCATTTTTATACAGTACTAACTGCTAACCCTAATCCTAAACACAACCGACACAGAAAACATTCTGCATTTCTTTACATTTTCAAAAACACCATTTAGTACTATTTTTAAGCTGTTTTCCTCACGGGGACCAAAATAATATCTCCATATAAGGTCAAAAAGTACTGGTATTATTATCCTTGTGGGGATGTTTCTTAACACTCACATCTCAATGACATAATAAAGAGGGCAGAAAATGAATTTAGGTGTTAACCTCATATAGATCAGTCTAAAACCTATAACCTTTAACCTTTTTGTCGTTAGTGAACCCATACTAAAGGCTTTCTCTCCCATCGTACTCGATGCTATATGAGTTACAATATGAGTTAATAATGCTAAATTACATTAACTGGAAGGCTTAGAATGAAAAGGAACAGATTTTTTTCTAGAGAAAGTCGGGCTTAAAAAGGTAGTGCACACTAGCAAGGTGCATAGATCTCAAGGGAGCATGACTGTTGGTTTAACAGCCTGTTCCTGCCTCGCCTTTTAGCACCTTGCACTTTTTCATTTGGATTTATGGATCACCAGCAATCTCAGGCTGGACTCTAAGCTGTGCACTGGGCTGCCAAGAGTGCATGCACTTTTAAGTTCTAAAAATTAAAGAGTTCTAACACAATATGAAGAGGTGAGCTTGTACTTTTCTTTTGACAAACCTGTCTGAATTACTTACAGAAGGCACTTTAGAGTGATCAAAGCTGTTTATACTGTCATCATTTAGGAGCTTCACTAAAGCACTAAACGCTACAATTATAAATTCAAACGGATGAAAAACATTTCTAATATTTGACATAAGCATCTTTGAATGTTTAAATTCCAGCTCTGAATATGTCATGAGCTCTCTTTGCAAGTGAACTTTTAAATACAAGGATTAATCATTTGTTTGGAGTTTGGCCGATTTATTTCACAGACTATTAGAAGCAGTTGCTAGACGGCTCTCTTCCGGGATTATGCAACACAGCGGGTCAGTCAAGTGCTCGTACGACAAACTCTTTACAGTAGCATCGCGCAAAGAGGGGGAAAGAGAAAAAAAGAACAGCTGTACACGTGTATATCACTCAATTAGCATGTGCGCTGTGACCTCCTGTACATTCCCCCAGGGGAGCAGTCACAGAATTCCACTGTATCTCTCTCTCTCTCTCTCTCTCTCTTGCTCCCCTTCCCCCCCCCCACCCCTCTTTCTCCTGAGATTTCAACTTTTATCTCTAGACACATCGTTAGTGAGCGCAAATATCTCTTTGTGCACAGCCGTCTTTGATACAATATGTGTGTGAAGAGCCAAATTATTTCTGCTGCCATTTTATCAGCTCAGTGGTTTTATCTCTCAAAGAGGAGAAGATTTGAGTTAAAAGCTAATTAAAATCTGTAGATATTTGTCATCATTGCACATTCAACTGAGAGCAGGGGTGTGTGTAACAGTCACAAAAAAATCAGCAGAGCAAAAGCACAATATCGTAAAATTCCAAGCTACACATTATAATAGATTATACACACATTTTCATCTCTTGCTTTCAGACACCATACATGGTTTATAAAGAGAGATTTATACAAAAAATGAAAAAAAAAAATGACGTATGATTTACATTTAAATAATTACACACAGAAACTTTTTATAAATTTAACAAATAATCACACAGAAACAGTTAAAGTAACACACTGAATTAAATATGAAAGGCTGAATGGTATTTTCTTGTAAAACGCTCCAATAATCTTTGTTTTATTTTCAACTTCAACAAAAATTTATAAAATTTTATAAATAATAAAAAGAATATCCTGCCTCGTTGTCCGGACAGGCTTAGTTATGTGGACAACTAAGTAAATTTTCTCTATAAGGTTAACAGGTTTTCATAGCAATGCTATAGAAGAATCATTTTGTGTTTCCCAAAGATCTTTTCAGCAACCAGCTCTTAAAAGAACAATTTTTCTCTTAGGGTGACAAACATTTTAATAATTTGAAGAATATTTTTTCCTCTACAAAGAACTTGTGCAATGGAAAATTTCCATCGTGGATGCCAATAAAGACAGAGTGTTTCTCCAGCAAATGCAGCAAGTGTTTGTTATGTACAAAGCATTTTATTGTGCCTAGTCATCATACACCAGATAGCAGCCCAAAATAGTCATTCAAACTAATGCCATTTGGTTAAAAACCAATGAAATCCTTAGGCATCATCAGAGAACAGACTTCAAAAAGAAAAAAAAAACCCCCAGAGCAAATCTCCAGAATTTGCTGAGAGATGCGGATGCTGTCTTCTGCACCTCTGCTCAGTTTCTGCAGGGCTCTGGTTGATTGTGTTCGGAGGAGCTTTTGTCATGTTGAGTGACTTTTAGCAGACACCTCGCCCCCAGGCCCACCGTCTGATTCTAGCCTTGGATATATCCTGGCATCAGCATTTGGCTCATTCTGACAGCAAAGCTACCCCATCATTCCAGTCTTTCCCTCCCATGTGTTGTCCATTCCTCTAAAAGCTGTTTGGAACAGCCGGTTCTAAAAGATTATGCCACTGAACAGATTGAAATCGAAAATGTATAAAAGTTGTGTTAATAAGAATCTCATGCCTTAATTGTAAATGATACAGAGGGAAGCTGGGGCATATGGTTCAAATATTCAAATTTGTTTAGCCGAGTAGCGTTCCAAGAGTGCTGATATAGACCTACAGTCCAGCAACACTAAGACTCATTTCCCGACGGACAAAATCATTTTCATTTGGCTGCATCGTTTGCAACGATTACATTGGCAGTGAACTGAAGGAACGCGCAAGCACAATCCTAATACAACCATAACCTACTCACCTGCCTCAGCCAAATCAGATAGGACTATTGGACGAATGTTATATGTAACCTCACTCATATTAATGAGCCAAACTGGTTCATAATGAGTCTTTTCAAATCATTTCTACCCCTGGAAGGAGGAGTAGCTGGATCAGAAACATCTCGAGTGTGGGCTTCACTACTATGTACTTACATTAAAATGAATCATTGACACAATGCACTTATTGTGTAAATACATGCTTTTTACTTTGTACTTTGTATTTTAAAAATACCGGTATGATTATAAATGCATAATTACAAGTAACTAACCCTAAACCAAACCAAAGTAGGGCCTAAGTGTAACTTTATAGAAAGTACTTGTAGTTAATTAATAGTACTCAGTTCTTATTTGAGTAATTACAATGTAACTACGGTACAGAAAAATAAAGTGTAACCAAAATACCAGCATACAATTACTCTGTAATTAATTTATGTAATTACATTTATAAAAATAACAGCAATTATTGGGGTTCAAGAGCTTTAAGGCCTTTAAGTATGTAACCACTTTACATAAGAAATATATGTTTTTTAAAGCTTTTTAACAGTTACAGCACCACCTATGGTCCGATTGCCATAAAAGTAGGCATACTTCTTTAGAGTCATATGCTGCATGTGCTCACCTATTTTCGTGAAGTTATAGGCTCTAGGCCTGGCCACTTTTCAAATTGACCCTGTTAAATTTTGACTTTTTTATATTAATTATTGAGTCCAGAGAATTGTACTGCACTGTTTTGGTTTTCCGATCGGGTAAAAAACCTGGCACTGGTCCGCAAAAGTATTTTTTTTTTTTACATAATCGCGAATAATTATTGAAAAATTTGATTGACAGCAGTGGTTTTTGAAGCAAAGTTGTTCAGAATGAGGAAACCTACTTCACAAAAGTAGTTTTGGACAAAATCCAAGATGGCGGAAACGAAATCGGAAATATACTTTTTGTTCGTCATGAGCCAAGGATTTCATGATATAAGACACTTGAGTCTAGGACAAATGGTCTAGGAGTTATGAAAGTGTTTTGCAATACAATAAGTATATTGTACTTTTCTTTGGTGTAAGTACATAGTAGTTAAGGCCATCTAATATAAAGTGGGACCCAAGCATAGCCAAAAAACCAAAACAAAACAAAACAAAAAAAACGGAAAAAGGAAGTTACAGCAATAAGACGGATTAAACATCATGTTTCCATCTCTGCTGTTGGTATGCCAAAGAGTCACATCCCTCTTCTACTGCAAAAACTGGAACTCATTACAGCATTATTAGGATGAATAGCTCTTCATGGTTCTTAACTTCTGTCAGGGAATCGATTGTAAGAAAATTGGGTTTCACACAAAATAGGGCTATTTTAGGCTCAAAGAACTTATAATTCTTGTAGAGTGCAATGTTTGTGATATAGGATTTGATTGATGCAAAGCACGATATTATTTAAAAAGTAATCCCATTTTTTATCATCTCAAAAGCCTTGCCATGGGGGCTCTCGAAGTGAGTAATTAAAAACTCATATTTAGAGAGTGTTTTCACCCCAGTAGGGCCTTTTTTTGGCCTTTTCACGAATCTGGAAGGATGTCTGTGCTGCTGCAGGCAGAATTGTTGGCTCTAATAAAAGGTGTAATGCTATGTAAAAGTACTAGCATTTAAACTAACTTTTTACTAAGATACACTCCTTTTTGATGACACAATATGTTACCGATGCTGCCAAACTTGAATATTGCAAAAGTAGGAATGAGTGCAGCAGTGCCTTATGATTGTAAATGTGTAGGAATCCGTCTTCCCTGAAACAAAATTTCAAATCAACCATATTACACTTTGTATTAATCTAGTGCAGGTCTTAGTAGAGATGAAAATCAGCAGGGTGCTCTAGACTTCACAATCCTCAAATTATCTGAGTCTAAACCATCACGTCGATGCTTTAGAAGAGATAATGCTATGTTAAGATTTTGCTCAGTAAGACATGAGAAAAGCATATCCCACCATACTCTCATGCAAAGATGTGTAATCGTGACCCATTTACTACATTGCCCACAGGGATAGCTTTGTTTTGTGCATTACGTGTCATCCCATGTGCTGTGCCTCAGATATTGACTTTTTGCCTTGCTATTGGTTAACCCATTCCTTGACCCATTTTAGAATTGATCAAAGATCAGATTTTAAGCTTGAAATTTCATGACATCCTCCAAGGAGGTGATTTGAACATGACAGTGTAAAAGAAATAATTACATACACTGATAAATATAGAAAAAAACAGCTCATGTTATTGTTATAAGTAGACTCTTATAACTGCTTGCACACACACACTGTGATTTAGGCGTTAAAATGAGCCCCGATCCGAGCTTTTTTTTCACACTTATATTATCTCCTGAACCTTCAGATGAAAAAAAAAAATCCGAAATCATTCTAAAAATTATGGGGAAACGGCTTTTTCAGAATTCTTTAATGAATAGAACATACAACAGCATCTATTTGAAATCAAAATCTTTTTTTGACTTACTCATGATCAATTTAATTTATCCTTGCTGAATAACCGTATTAATTACAATTAAAAAAATCTCACTGATTCAAATATTTAAATGAGCATTTTACAGTCATTCACGAATGAGAACTGCTGCACGCTAGGTAAATTACTCAATTTATTGTATATGTGATGATAATGCATCATAGTTTTATGATTCACATTGAGGTGTCTGTGCTGAAATAATGGATTGCCTGCTATAATGCATCTGTATTTTTATGTTCCCGGGATATCTTAAACAAGGTTTTGTGTGCTGTTTTATAAAAAATTTTAAATGCAGGCATCTGGTTCATTTAGATGAACACACCGATTTAATAAAATGACTCATTACTCCCAAATACTGACAACAACAGATGTGAGATGCTCATTATTATGCATTTTTTAGTTGTATTTTTCTGACCTGGTTCATTCATCACTCACTGTTATAGAGATTTTCCAAATAACTGAATTTAATCTCTGTATATAATGTTACACATCATTGAGTATATACCGTTACCACACATCATTGGGTCAATTTCTAATAACCCAGTCTCCTGTACACATGACATATACAGTACTTCCCCTCCTCAACCCTCTCCATGGTACACCCCTGATCTCCCATGCTCCATTAACCCTCTGACCCATCTAGAATCCAATTTAAACACATTCACTTTCCTCATGGTTCTGCTGACTCAATTGGTACCCCTGCCCCCACGCATCTCACTTCTTATCGCTCAGGTTCCCCACTTCTGTAAATCCACCCTCTGCTCGGCAGTTTATTATCTCTGCGCTCACAGTCTCAGAGCTGATTCCTTCATGCTAACCTTGCCCTAGGGAAGCCCGTCGAGTTTCATTCCTTACAATGTCCACAAACTAAACTTTGGCTTATTCCTAACAGTTTTCCTCCGTTCCTGAAAAAAAAAAAAAAATGTTTATTAAAGTTTTGGAAGTGAACTGTCTGTATTTACTATACATTCACTTTACATTAGCTACAGGATGCCACACTCTCACAGCAATTTCCTGTGATTATCTGTGTCTGCGTAACACTAATCTCTTGTATATTTAGACATGAATTGTAATTGTGTGATATACAGTATAAAAATATATATACAGTAATCTACCGTTCAAATTTTTTTTTAATGTTATTGAAAGAAGTCTCTTGTGCTGTATTTGCTTGATGAAAAAAGTAAAAATAATAATATTTTATTTATTTTATTATTACACAGGGTGAGGGCGTAATTAAAAAACAAAAAAACAAAAACAAGAAGGTTGTGCAAGGGATCTACTGACGAAATAAAAGAACACGGACGCAGCCGGATCATTTCTATAAGAGCAGCACAAATGCTTTTTGGGGGCAGTAAATAACAGCACAAATACCAGTGCAAACTTTAGTAAATCACTTTGCATGAGTCCTTTAAAAACTTACTCCCATAACACTACAGTAATTGTAGAAGGTTTATAAAGGTGTTTTTTAATAACTAATACATAATTTATACATGCATTTTAAGTCGTTTTTCGGACAGTTATAACTGCATAAATAAGAATAGTGACTTTAACGCAATATCTGCCAAATAGCTGTTTACAACCCGCAGGGATGCGCTCAATGGTTGTCAAGGCAGTGCTCCACATGTCTTGTGTCGTCATGCCTCACGGAAAAGAGGGGTGGGGTGAACAGTAGCTCATTAACATTTAAATGCCATGCACCGATACGGGTCACTGTGAACAGAGTTGTTTTTTGCAAGAAAAATGGTTTCACACAACCATTGAGAATTTTTCTTTTTTTGCCAAGTTACAGACTTTTCAGGAATACCCTAAAGAATCATAATAACGTGTGGAAAATGGGCATCTGATGTCCCCTCTAAGGGATTGAACAGACAGGACAAACCACATTTCATATTTCAAAAGAGCATTAGTGTGTATGCAGCTTAATAGATCTCCGGTTGTCTATGACGTAGTAATCGCACAACAGTAAAGCTGTGAGAAAGAGAAAAATCACTCACAGCTCTTGAACAGAAAAACATTCAAATACTCTTAAATACTGACAGCACTCTTTGTTTATTAATTACAATATATATTTTTTGTTCCTCTTTATTATTTACCACTTCCATTTTAAGCTATATTTGTTTATGTATTTAAAATGTAATTAAATAATTTTAAAAAAGATTTTAAGATTTTCAAATTGTTAAACTCATTAATTAATAAAGAAAAAAGTAGATCAAGAATCGTTTTGGAATTGGATCGTGACTCCCAGAATCGGATTTAGATCGGATCGTGAGGTGCCAAAAGATTTCTACGCCTAGGGCATGAATACCCTTGTGTTTTTCTGGTTTGTTTGGTAGTCATTGTTTGCTGTAACATGTTCCTGTCCTGTGTTTCCTGGTTTATTCTGGCTTCCCTATGTTTGTTTCTCTTGTGTATTATTATTATTATTAAATCAAGCTGCAAATGGATCCTCTTCTCTGCCTGCGTCTTTGCCTGTAACTCAACCATAACAGAATGACTGACCACAAAGGATCCAACAGTTAGACTCATCCATCTGTGCCAAGGTAAACAATCACTCGAGGATCACACCCAAGATTTCCTGGACCTTGCTTATCTAACAGACTTCATTTCGCCCTCATTGTCTTTTATATTTACAGACTTAGTGAACAATACCAATCTAAACTAGTTTGTGATTGTCCTCGAGGATTATTGGCTTAGTTCTCGGACTATGTGCTTTTGTTGAGTGAGTCTTACGTCGCTTTCAGAGAAACAGAGGAGGACGCCTCCCCTTAACTTTTTTTGTGTGTGTTGGGGGGGGGGGGCATTCACGACTGGTTTGGCAGACAGCTAATGTTGGTAGGAGCAGATGGAATCTCGATGGTTATATCAAATCTGTGGGTCTCAGTGGTTGTTCAACTGTCTGTTACACTCCTCGTTTATACCAATGGCCATTTTGTGTGTATAGGCCGCTTACGCTTAAACTTCTCGAGGCGCTGACGTGCAACCATGAGTTTCCAGTCTGCCCTGTTGCGACCACAGAGGGTGTCCGAGTCTTCTGTCTGTCCAGACGTAACCACGTGGTGGCTCTTGAACCGCCTGTTTGCACATACACGACTGCAGACGCCTTTCTGAGGTCGTTCCTGAACTGTCTGCCTGTACTGACACGACCAAGGGTCGCTTATGAACTTTCTGGCTGTCCTAAGATGACAACAGAGGTCAACCTGAAACACTTTGTCAGTCCCGTTATGACCATGGAGGATGCCCTCAAAATCCCTGCCTGTTTTGAAATGGCTCCTGAGGCTAACCATAACCTCTTTTTGCTCTGTATTAAAGTTTCGCCTGATCAGCCATGGTGGTCTCCAGTTCTGATCTTTGGCTCTGCCAAGGTTGTTGGTTCCTAACTACTCCAGGAAGGCTGGCCGGGGCCATCTGCAATGAAGGAGACTTGGAGCTGAGCAGAACCAATGGTGAGGAAGCTGACCTGGAACTGGGCAGAGCCACCGGAGATGAAAGTAAATTGAGACTAAGCTGAACAAGCAGAGACAAAGGCAATGTGGAACTGGCCAGATCCAGAGGAAACAAAGGTGTCTTTGGACTATGCTGAACCAGCAGAGATAAGGGCAACTTGGAACTGGGCAGAACCAATAGCAACGACAGAAACCTGGAGCTTGGCAAAGCATATGGCAAAGAAAGCAATTTGAAGCTGGGCAGAACTGATGGTGGTGAAGCTGACTTAGAACTGGGCAGAACCACCAGAGACAAAGGCAACTTGGAACTGGGCTGATCCACCAGAAACAAAGGTGACTTTTGGACTATGCTCAACCAGTGGAGACAAAAGAAACTTGGAACTGGACCTAAACCAATGGCAACGACAGAGACTTGGAGCTTGGAAGAACCTATGGCGATGAAGGCGTGGGTGGAACCAGTGGCGACAAAGGAGACTTTATACTGGGCAGAACCAATGGTGACAAAACTGACTTGGAACTGGGCAGAACCATCAGAAATGAAGGTGACTTGGGACTAAGCTGAACCAGCGGAGACAAAGGAAACTTGGAACTGGGCAGAACCAGCGAAGACAAAGGAAACTTGGAACTGGGCTGAAACAGCTGCGATGAAGACAACTTGGGTTTAGACGAGATCAGTAGAAACTGATCTTGAAACATACATCATCCAGATCATCAAATAACAATTCTGTGAGGACTGAGCTCGCTGGGAGTGTGGACCGAGCTCAAATCCATGTCATCAAACTTCACAAATGTCCCCTCATGACTGGTGTCGACTCACGCATCTGGTCAGACTGCGTGATGGGCTTGGGCTCACAAATGAAATTGGCCTATGGTCTGTGCTCTGCTCTAAATCTGGGTCAGGAGTGGGGCTGGCATTGTTCTCATCCATATGAGGCAGACGGTAAACAGGGATCTGCACCGAACTTGTGCATTGCAGAACCGGTGCTGAACCCACGCCACATAAGCAGCAAAACTCCCCCGAGGACCTTCCACAAGCAGCTGTGATAGAATACACAAAGAGTGGTCAGGATAACTTTAAAAATGAGCTTTGTGTGGTAACATCTAAATCAAAAATAAAATTTAACATCACTGAATCAATTTGAATACATTATATTAGAATATTTTTACAGAAATTGAATGGTTAGTTAAATATGGTACGTAGTTGGTTGGGTAGAAATAACTCATGTTTACAATTAGAGTCAGAATGATCCTGAAAATATTGTTAGCTTGACTACATGTAAATGTAATGTCAGGTAATATCATAATGATGAAACAGTTTCATCCAAACTTCCCCATCATTGGGGAACTATTCATTTAACAATTTATACTCAAGACATACTACATACTACTATCCAGACATAGGCAGCAGCTAGGGTCTCAGACAGAAATGAATCAATACCTGGTCAAGATCAAGCCTCAGGGGTTCAACTCTATAATATTGAGTTATGGCAACAGCACAAGTTATCTAATTTTCAGCTCACAGCCCAGATAAATGTGCATCCTTATGATGCATTTTTCCCCTTCTAAAGAAAACAAAGAGTGTCAAATGACATAGAAATAAGCGCTGGCAGATCCTACACCATAGCAGCCTGTCTAATCCCAGAAGAAGGAGGTTTGTCATCTCACATATGAATTGACGATGCTTTTGGTATCATGCCATGTGTTTTTCCTTCAATTCTCTGAGGACACTTTCAAAGTTAAAGAGCAGGGCTGTGTAGGATGAGAAGTGGGTGGCTTCTATTCTAAATAACAGTTTTCTGTTCAGGTTCACTCTCTCGGTTTCCTCACTGATGTTCCCTGGCAGTGTGCAGCTGCCCCATTTGTCCTGTGTTTGGTTGTTAACAGACACAGACTGAGGCAATCTGATACAAAAGGTATGAAGCGCTGGAAAAGCTTGTGGTAACCTTCACGATGAGCTGCTGCTCTCATGTCACCCAGCGTCGTGCTATTCACCTCTTCTGAGTGCCTTTGCCGGTATAAATACAGTCTTTGAGCTGGTCCTTCCTGTCACCTCCTGTTCTCTTGCTACACATTATCATTTTTACCTAGCTGTAGGAAAATGTCTCCTGTTTTTAACTTCTAATGCATACTGCACAACCTTAAGCATATATCACATGGCAGCAATCACAGTCTGGGTTTCATCAGAGAAGTTATTTACAGTAAGTGATGATAATAAGGATGAAAATGAGCATGCATACAGGACAGTCTCAAGTTACAGCGTGACAGATGTAGTATGCAGTAACTGACAGTAAACATAGTATCTATTTTTCATACTCAGTAAAGACAAGATGCAACTGTTGCAATGCAACAATGTAAACAAGCAAGACTATTTATACATTTTTCAAACTTTTTTTTTTTTCATTTTTATTCTGTAATGATATTTTTTCTGGTCGCTACATAAAGTATGTTTTATACCGCAATATATTCTTGAGCACAACAATAGTGAGCTTTTTTAGTTCTGGGAAGAGAATGTGGAATTTTAACAGAAAAAATACTGCATTAAAAAAAACTTAATTGGTTAATTGTAAGTTACTTAAATACTAGATTTAAATGGACAGTGTGTGTAATATGAACATTATATGTATTTTTTTGTTTGTTATAATGTTCCTTGCATTAGTTTCACGTGTGTTTCAACTAGATGTGCTTCATATCAGTTAATGAAATGTATGGCTATAAACTATACATCTGAAATGTAATTCCTGGAATATTGTCATCATATTTTTATTTTTTTTTACATTCTGGAAATAGCTGACCTTTACCATTTACAGGGACGATGACTCTGTCCTTATATGTTTATCTACGTATATGACCTTCCAAATGTCATGCACAGTCCTACTCATGTTCCACATAACACAGATCAGTTTTGACATCAAGAGAATGTATACAGTATTTTCAGAGTTAAGCGATTACACAACATGCAGAGTACAGGGATGTATCAATGTTCTTATCCACCTTTGTAGATCTTTTTCTTATATATTAAATATCTGTGATCACTAAGCTTTATTTGCCACTACCAGGCAAACACTGATAGAATAAACTTAACCCAAAGGCACTGAGCTCCACTCATGGCATGCAAAATCAATGGTGCAAGATCTATATTGCAGGAGAAGGCATTTGAAGGACATTTTTCTTCTCACTGATAACATAATAAACACAGAATATGATCGTGAGTTAATTGATGAATGGAGCTTCTAGATATTCTGACACAAATTCATGAGAAAAAATGACTTTCAGTCTATGCCAGATTGTAATTTTACAATCTGTTGGTGCAAAAGTGGGTATCTTTACAGACAGACAGACAGAAAGACAGACAGACAGGCAGACAGACAGACAGACAGACAGACAGATAGATAGATAGATAGATAGATAGATAGATAGATAGATAGATAGATAGATAGATAGATAGGTAGATAGACAGACAGATGATTCAATCATGAAAAATGTAAATCAGGACATCACTAACAATAACAGGACTTCTTCACTGCCCTGGCATAATAATAGTGTAACAATTGTTAAAGTAATGAGCAATTTATTAGCCTTCTGCTCCGTGTTGAAGAGGTGAAGCTCTGTTGTTCAATATAGCACATAGTTAACTTGCTCCATCTCATTAGAGCTCTTCTTTTTTAACTGTGTCAGGATGAGGGCAAAAGCAACTTTAGACTGCCATTTACAGTGTGTTTTAACTTGAAAAATTATTTTATCTTAAATCTTCTTTGACAGTTCTTCACAACATGCCCTTGATGTTTTCCAATGAAAAGCCAATGAGTTAGCGAAACATCGATAAGGAACTGGGTATCTTCCAAAGCCTGGAGCTGTAGAAGGGATTCGGGGAATTTAAATATTCAGCTCATGGAAACCAGGCTCCAGAAAATCAATTTCCCTTCACTTTCATGTTGAAGATCTGTGCAGATCCACCACACTGAAGCCCAAATTAAGGTTGAAATGGAGAGCATCCATGTAGCTTCAGGGGAATCTAAGTCCAGGTCGCCTATGAAAGCGTGACCTAAAGTTACACTCCAATTAGCTAGGGTTTGGATTACTGAAATTCAGGGTCTGCTAGGGATATTGAAGTGTTCCATCAACACTTCAAAAAGCACATAGTTACAACTAGAGGAGACCTATTAATGGACTAAAGATTGATACTTGACAAAGGCTCACTCAAATCTATTCAAATCAGTTTTGATATAAACAAAATAGATTAAATGATAAAGATTAAAGTGCAACCCAAAGAAGATCCTAAACCCAGGAGACTCATTTATAAAACACACGTATGTGCAACCCCTCCTGTTTGAACCGCCCACTCTAAGTGGGACTCGAACCCAAGTCCACCAGAATGGGATTTGGGCACTCTAACAAGGAGGCCAAAGGCCGCAGTCTCTAGTGTGAGCTGCTAGAGCATCTGTTGAGATCAGGGCAGTGAAGTTTTACACATTCAGCTTTGACCAGCCCATATCCGTTACACTCAACCTCACTCCCATCTGGGTTACGGCACCAATGTAACTCCTCCTGTTCGAACCGCCCACTCTGCCCGTCTACATGGGAGGCGGGGGCTCTAACAAGGAGGCTGTAGTCTTTAGTGTCAATTACTAGACTTTGTCCTGAGATCAGGGGAGTGAAGTTTTACACAAACACAGCTCTGACCAGCCTACATCCATTACACGCAACCCTCTAAACCTCACTCCCACCCGGGTCACGGCACCAATATAAACCCTCCTGTTATATCTAAACTGCCTACTCTAAGCGGGACTTGAACCCAAGTCCACCAGTCCAAAAAGCTCTTGCCAGCCAACATCCATACATATGAACAGATTTGATCTTAGAGTCCTAGTGTACGATAAAATCCATAATCCAAAATCATTCATATTTTTAAAAACATTCCAATTCTTTGGGATGGAAAAGTACTTCGCACCACATCAGGTTCTAAGTAGGCATACACATTATTCCTTGTGGCCGAGAATAAGGGTACTGCAGGTATTTGAAAATCGTTCAGCTCCCCATTCTCAAGTAAAGGATTTGGATGTTGACTGGTGCTCTTTTATATGTTAATGACATTAATTAGGGGGCATTTACAAAACAGATATGCGCTGAATGGTTTTAGATAATTTGTAGTTTATAGCAACAATATAACAGTGGTCACATGGTACAAGTAGTAGCTCTCAGAAAATTCCCAGCAAACAAGTTGTAATTACGAGCTTTACAAGGAAGTGAACACTCTTTACAAGTCGAAATCTCATAATTACGGCAATTACGATATGAGGTGAACGCACCTTAAATACACAAAGACTAAGGAAATTAACCTGAAAGACACCTGATCACCTGAAAGTAATCAACACAATGAACCAATGAGAAGACAGAACTGAAAGTTGCCTGACAAGACAATAGAGCAATCAGAACATAACAAATTAAATAACAAACCAATTGAAAGGAACACATGAGGGGAACAGGAATCAGATGAAATGAAACAGAAAACATGACAATGACAAATTACAAAATAAAAGAACATAAACACGGATTGAAAATATGAATAAAACATTACAGTCTTTATCGCAAGGACAAAAAAAATGCTCCATGTATCGATGGCTTTGTCATAAAAAAAATGGTTTTAATATTTAAATGATGTATGCTTTGTGTTTGAAGTCTACATTCTGACTTTGCATTTGACATGTCTTGCATAAGAGGATCAAAACAAATGCATTCTACCCACATAAAAGGAAGAAGGTACGTTCAAATTTGAAAGATGACCTTCATAACAGATCTACCCCTATAAATGCACAAGCCATTTCCCTACTTTACTGTCAGCTTAAAATTATTTGCATAGGCTGTTTTGAAACTTCAGTTTCAGTTTCAGTAGAATTCCCCACTAATAGCTTATGGCTCAACAAATAAATATATAGATGGACACAAAATACTTATTCGATTATATTACAATTTTATCTGTATACTATTATCACAAAGCTTTTGTAGTATATTACAACTAACAAAACAATCGGCCTTGCAACATGATGATGGTGCAAGTTGCATTTGTATATCAAATGACAGAAGGCTAAACTGCCGTTTATATTTTAATTGCAGGTGACCAATCAGGCCATACTAATTATTGACATCAGAACATCTTTTTGTTGTGTTCAGAGTATTTTAGAAAAACAAACACTGCTTTCATAAGTTCTAAAACAATGATTAAAAATGATTCGCCCTTTTTGGCCACTGCAAATAGATTCTCAAAACAATTATGTCCGCTTTTATTCTTGATTGACCTTTCCAGACCTCAAGTCAGGAAAAAGACCAGAGAAGCATGAAAGGAGGTAGTTTTTTTTTTTTTTTTTTAGTTTCAGTGAATATAGGGCTATATTAATGCTGACTCAGATAAGCCTACTATTAATAAGTTCTTCATTAATGAAATTACTTGCTTAATTGACTGAAATGATGCCATCCCTCCCCCCGTCTCTCATCTGTGAGTTTAAAGACTGTTTTCACTGTTCAAAGTAATTCAAGTTGTTTCCGGAAGGAGGGATTTGACACTCGCCTTTATGTTTAGGATAGCATTGATCTGTGCGGCAGACGTAGGCTGAGGTGTCTGATGAGATGTGTCCTTTGAAGAATGAACACTTAAGACTGTTATCTGCTGTAATCTCTCGGTGCTATAATGACTTGCAGCTAAAGAAAACAGTGGCACATGGTCACCTTCCCACTGCACAGTTAGTACAGGTGGATACTACCATGTGTTTAGAAGTACAGTGGGCTGAGACCTCACTGAAAATCTTCCCTTTTTTTCATTAAACCTTGAAATTAAAAACAAAGCAGAGTTTTCAGACTTTGAGACATTCAAAACAAAGAAAGGTTATGATGTTAAATAAAATATTTAAGATTCTGCTCTATTTCTAGATTGCTAATCAAATAATCAAATTTATGACTACGATCATATGATTCTTTGTACAAAAAGTCAGATGTTCTTGTTTCCATAAAAGCACAAGAGGCTCTTTGGATGATTCTCAAATCATGCTGGAAAACATGATCATCAGGTTTCACACAAACTTGTTGAGTTCACGCAGCTCGAGTGCTGCTGTGATCAAAGCAAAAGATGGACAAATCAAACACTAAGATGTTTTATAATTTCATTTTCAGTTAAACTTTTCACTTGTTGTCTTAGACTTTTGGAGATTAATATTCATCTCTCATTCTCTTGCTCCATATACGTAAACTCATGGATGAAAAGGTTCTGTCAGGTGCTTCATAGGGGTTCCCATCATGGGGTCATTTTATAGATTTAGTTTTAATTCCTTTTTTTATTTCATTTTAATACATTTTTAATGAATTAAACAGTTCAGAATTAATTTTGCATAAAAATTTAATGCATTTTCATGAATTAAACAGCAACATTCTTCATCACTTGGAAAAAACTGAAATAACCCATTAAAAGTGAAAGTATTATGCAGTCATTTAAGACAATTTTTGGCATAAATGGTTCTAGAAACCCACTGAAACTTTTTTATTTCAAACAGTCTATGTTCTAACAAAGCTTTTCTTTTCTTTTTCAGAATGGTGACCATAATTTGGGTTCAAGTGGGAGAGTTCCGAGGTTCAAAACCGCTGTCAACTTGTAAATGATTCCCTGCTTTCTGAGGGACAGAGATAATAATAACACAGATGGAATGTAAACCTCTTTGAAATCTCTCATCTATGTATGCAAAACATTTTCATCTATTTTAATTTTTTTACCTGTAACTCTTTAAACTGCATCAGCAATTTCAAATGTCTGTTATTTGCCAATATTTAATTATGGATTGACACCTTGCAACACTAAATGCATACATTTTACCCAGAATATTCCAATTGTTTTCTGCCAACATGCAAGAATGCCAGCAGACACAATATGTACTTAAAATAATGTCATGGTGCGAAGCCGCTCAAGTGCAATCACAATCACTTCAAACTAGTACATTTACATAATTGTTTCTACTCATTCTAAATTATAGGAGAAACATGCATTTAAATCACTTTTATCATTTTTGTGCCATACTTTTTCCATCAAATAATTTTTTTTCTTCTTGATGCGGTTTGTACTTGGCAGGGTCAACTGATTTTCCCTTTTAGGGTGTCCTCTCACCGGCATTGCTCAAGGCAGACGAAGGATGAGGAGGAGCAATACTGCCTCTCTGTGGAGGAGCCCGGCTCCTTATCACCCATCAGCCCCAAGCGAACGGACAGAGCAGGTTTAAAGAGGATGAGCGGCTTCTGCTCGGAACAAGAGCGGAATTCTTTACAGGTGATGCTTGTAGAAACTGAACAGGATCAAAATGAAAGGCTCATAGAAGTTGTGAAGATATGAAAGATATTCAGTACTGGCCATCACAGACTGAGATACTAGCAAAATCTCAAAGATGTGGTTGTTGTTAATATCAAAGGTATGGTAAGTTGTACGTCATGTTACCATTTCTGAGCTTAACTGATCTTTTGATGAAAATCACTTCTAGCTTCTTACTATAGTGTTTTGTTGACGGGGACAAAATACACACTGAGGCCTAAATGTCTCATTTAATTAAAGAAAACATTTCCACTAAATGAAAGCCTCTAGACATTCCACCATAATGAATGTCAGTTTGATTTAAGACATCACTTATATTCAACCTGTGTATTTGAATAAGGTGCTGATGGTTTCCGGTATGTCTGGATGTGCAGACACTGTTTAGTCTGAAAACACTTTTGCCAAAGATTTGTTTTCATTCTGTTATTCGAGCCGATTAATAATGGAGAGCCTTGAGGGCTTTAGATCTGCAACAGATATCTGAATTTAAGATTCGACAAATATTTAATCTCTGGTTGCAGTTAAAGGTGCTTGGTGATTCTTTTGTTCGTGTTTTGAAACAAGTCTCTTACGCTTTGCCAAAGCTGCATTTATTTGATATGAAATAGAATAAATAATAATATTGTGAAATATGAATAAAGTATAAAATAATTAACTTAATTAATTTAATTAATTTCTGTGATGGCGAAGCCGTATTTTCAGCATCATTACTCCATCTTCAAAGTCAAATGATCCTTCAAAAATGATTCAATGCTGATTTGCTGCTCAAGAAGCATTTCTTAATCTTAATCTAATCTTAAAAACATTTTAATATTTTAGCATAATATTTTTTGGAAACCGTGATACATTTTTACTAAGTTCACAAAAACAACATTTTTTTTGTAACTTTATAAAAGTCTTTACTGTCACTTATGATCGAAGTAATACATACTTACTGAATAAAAGTATTAATTTCTTATTTTAAAAATAAATAAATAAATCTTACTGACCCAAAAACTTTTAAATGGCAGTGTACTGTACTGTCTGAAATCAAATAATCAGTTTTGTACATTCTCCTCTTTTTCTGTGATTACCCCCACAGGTGAGACTAAAAGATAAATATTCATCAAATGAAAGAAAAACAGTATGCAGTGAAGTTGTGCGTAAGCTTAGCATTTAAGTACAAACTGAATGAAATGATCTTTTTGACGTTAATTGGTCATACATTCAACAAAACATAAAAAATATCTATAACATGTCTACATTATTTTAAAACAATTTTGTCAATTGAGTTGATTTACATACTTGACTCTGATTGGTCGATTAAGACATTGTAAGGTTAAATATATTTATCGAATGACCACGAAACTATGATTCATCATTGTCACACTTGCTGTGCTAGTTTAATGCACAACACAAAATAAAATAATTTCAATTTAAATCAATGTTTCATGTACATTTACGGTAAGTAGCTTGGGGTTGTCAATTAACTGATCACCCTGTCTTGGCTTATTCTGCGCTATTGAGCGGCTGGCTGTACACTTTTTCTAACTTATTACTTGATCCACATGGAATCAGAAATCTGCCTTGCTTTGTGTGTTTGTTTTCTAAAAGATATTTGACTAATTTGATTACGCCTTCAGCTTCAACCGATATGAGTCTGGTACTTTCAACCCTCATTCCACACAATTTTCCAAAAAATCAATCACAGAAAATACAAAAATGTCAAAACATTGCATTTGAGTCTCCTCATTACTGGCAGCACAAAAACTCTAGCATGTCTGTGATGTGAGGACTGAAGTAACCTTAAGTTTTAATGGTGGTTGGTTCTTTTTTGCAGTTTGATCCAGATGCCCTTCTCAGGACGTAGAATGAGTTCCCCCAGAGGCCGCAGTTCCTCACGGCTCTGACATGCCTCTACGTCAAAGTGACGCAAGATTGTAGCAAGAACTACCTTCTCCTCCATCATGGCGAAGCGCTGGCCTGGAGCCACAGATACAGAGAAAAAGAGAAATTAGGAAAAAGAATAAGGTCTCGGAATGGCAACAAGACTAAAAGAGTGGAGACATTCATGAACTAAATTTCTGCAAACGCTCTTATTTGGAGCTTTCATTCCTAGAAGGCAGTGGAGATGAGTTGAGTGCTGAAATAATAAATCTCCAAAGCTTTGTGGCTCTCTTTCAGTTTTGTTAGAATCTTCTTCTTGTTTGTGGCCAATGACCTGAACCTGCAAGCACCACTCGCTGTGAAACAATCTGTCTCATTCAGAGGTGGGACAGAGGCCCAACCAATCCGAAGATGAGCGTGGGAGAAAAGTACACTGCGTCTCTCATTCAGCTAGAGATGCTCAATGAGCAGATTGACTCTTGAAGTATAATATAGAAATAGAAATAGAAACTGCACTGTAATAAGTTCTGAGGATGTCATAGAGCTAGGATTAGGAATGAAGAACTGGTTCAAATTCAGAACCTGAATGACGCTACTGAATCTACGGTCGGTTCTTTTTAGTGAATCAAAAACATAAAACAGAAAGAATATAGGCTGATTACAGTGCAAATGACTCACATGAGCCAGTTCTTTTTAGTGATTGAAAAACTTACAACACAACAAGTGTAGTTTGATTACAGTGCAAATGACTCTACTGAGTCAATTTGTTTTGTGAATCAAACACATACTGTACTGAACAATTATTGTAGACAATTACAAAACAAATTACTAATGAGCAGTTTCTTTTTTAGTGAGTCAAACACATGCAGAGCAGCCAGTGTAGTCCGATTCCTGAAATAATGTCTCTAGAGAGAGCTAATGTCTCTAGTCAGTCGTTTCAAGTGAATAAAACTTACTGTGCAACCACTGTACTTTAGTCTGATTCCTGGACAAATGTCTCTTATGAGCCTGTTTTTTTTTTAAACACAGCTTTCAGCTAACCGTGAGACTTATATCATTAAATTCTTTATGATTCCTATCTCTATATGGCCCATCTAATAAAATGCAGTACTTTGTTTGGTACAGTATGGTACACCAAAATGGAAATGTGCTCCTTTTCACATTAATTCAAATTATACTGGGTAGCATTTAGCTCTATTATAATTTCAATATAATTAAACAATCCAAAATCTTTTGTTAATATTCGGTTCTTTTTCTTACCGATGCAGTTTCTTGGCCCTGCAGAAAAAGGGATGTATGCATATGGATGCCTCCCTTTGCTGTTCTCTGGCAGAAACCTTTCCGGTCGAAATTCCTCAGGTTCTGGAAAGTAGCGTGGGTCCCGGTGAAGAGCATATGGTATGATAACAGCATTCACTCCTTTTGGAACTTTGAACCCATCTGCAACCGAGCAAAACAACAACCGCAGTGAGTTATATTATACATGTAACAGAATTCTAACAATTAAAGAGGATTCAGCGCACTGCACACATGCCAAAATATATCGCTGTGTTTTAATAAATAATTGATAAACGGATGCATTTATTGTGCTTTGCATCACTTTCTGTCCTGAAAAGTTGCTGTTTTCCATCCAGCTGCTCCTTCATTTAATCTTGGCATGAACGACTTTTAGCTCTGAGTAGAAATAAACACTTAGGTTGCTTCATATTTGACAATGGGAGATGGAAATAGAAGCTGTGACATGTGCTGTTAGGCTGAGATGCAAATAATGAGAGTGGCTTCAAAAAGTGCGGATCTTTGATCTTGCGACGTTTGCTGCGCTGCTTGGCAAGGTGACAAACAGCTGCCACCTACTGATGTGACAGGCCTCGCAGATGCTGCGTGCAAACAGAGGCACGGAGGGAAAGATCCGCAGACTCTCCTTGATGACACAATCCAGGTAGCGTAGCTTTTTCAGGTCCTCCACCCCCACGTGGCGCTTTGACGAACCTGCCAATCAGAATGCAGGAGATGCAGTTGAACTCTAAATGATGTTATTAGAAAACATTCCCAAGTTGCTTTCTTGACTACTGAGCAAACAGAACAACTGCTTTTATTGAGATCACATTATGGTAGGCATTGTGCTAATGAAACACATCACACATTGTGAGAAAGACTTGTGTACCAAACACTTCCTGTAGCTCTGCCTGCACTGCCTTCTGGACCTCAGGATGGGAGCCGATCAGATGTAAGGCCCAGTTCATTGAAGCTGCTGTGGTGTCATGACCCTGTTAAGAGACTGGTCCTTAAAACAATGCTCAACCTTTGTCTTGACAAACTTTTCTTTTTCTGGTTTTATTTGTACCTCAAACATGAAGGTGTCCACTTCCTCCTGAATGTCCTCATGACTCAAATTCTGTCCATTCTCATAAGTGGTTTTTAACAGCATGTCCAGGAAAGCCTGTCTCTTCCTCGGCCCCTGGTCAGAATCACTGTCAGGTTCAGAGTTCATGAATTTCGCTCGCTCCTTGATGACCTTCAGGTGAAGAAAACAGAAAATTCTATAAGAATAATCGAAAGGTTTGTATTTAACAACTATATTTAGTTTAGTTTTTGGCTAGCATGCTTTTTAAAAAAACATAATTTGTAACAACTGTGCAAGTCTTCCTCATCCTCACGAACCTCATTCGCTTTCAGTTATTTTACCTGTAAAAAAATAGCTTACTTCTGCATTGCAAAAAATAAAAAATATGCAGTGCAGAAATTTTCTTGAAGTACTAAAATTTAAATGGAAACTGAAAATTTGAATATAAAAACTACAACAGTATATAAATAATAATGCTGACCACTCACACTAGCAGTGAAAGAGTGGAGAATCTTCAATCTTCTGGAATGTTCTTTGCCTTCCTGTAACATGCTGTAGATCCAGTCTGGCCACAGCCATGGTGCTCTCTGTCTCTTGGTGATGATGTCACTCATTCTGAAAGAGGAAGATAAACACTGTCAGTTCTCAGAGAGGACAACATAGCTCCCATATGTACTGTATTTGTAAGAACACGTTCTGGCATTGAAATACACTACTTACTTATAGACACTTTGAACATACTCAGAGTCAGCATTGCTCTGAGCATAGATCTTCTTTCCCATTGCAGTTTCTGTTGCACACAAACACATCCCATTTGTGTTACAGCAGTTTCAAGTTGTGCTTTCACACTATATATGGAAAGATTGGATGCATTATACCACAAATGATGTCCAAAGCACACAATGTTATGTAGCTGAAGCAGTTGAACGGCTCTCCATCTCCCTGCTTCTGCATCTTCTGAATCAAGATATCCGTTTGTTCATTCATGACCTCTAGGAAGTCCGAGAGGATCGAGAAATGGAAGGTTGGAGTCAGCATTTTACGTCGGTTACGCCACTTCTCCCCTGTGCTGTGGGAAGAAAATTTGGGAAGAGTCAAGTCTTTGACCTCAACGTAGCTTAAATACTTTAGAAGTGAACATGGGGATAATGTTGTATTCAATTCCTGTGTTTTTAGGCTCCGCTGCGTTTGGACAGATGGCCAGTGATCTTGTGTCCAGTGTGGCTGATTATAAACAACCGTGCTTTTGATAGACTTTCTTCGCAGTGCTGTTTGTGAATATTAGGTATGAGATCTGCCAGTTTGGCAGGTGGTCCTCTACCGTATGTGAAACAAAGTTTAGTTTGACTTTAAATGTTCTGAGCTTTGAAGGACATGATTCCGGCTCTCTAATCTCTCTAACAGAGAAAAATGAAAAATCGATCACTAATTACTCACCCTCATGTTGTTCGAAGAGTGAGACGTTTGTTCATCTTCAGAACACAAATGAAGATCTTTTTAATGAATTCTAAGAATAAGAATAATGAATTCTTTCTCTCCCTCCATAGACAGCTATGCAACTACAATTTTAACGCTTCAAAAAATGTATAAAAAGATCATAAAACTCAACCATATTAATTGAGTAGTTTAGTCCAAATTTTATAAAGAGACTCGACTGCTTTATAAGATGAAAAGATTACATTTAGGCTTTTACTCGGATATAAACATTGATCAGCGAACATAAACAAACTGAACCTGAATGGTGAACCGCGCTAGAACAAATCTCTTGCGGAAGCTCAAAAGTGGTGTGTAACACACGAGACTGAACCTCATTGATTCTTGCACTTCAAGCAAACATGCTTGAGTTTCCGTTTACCCCAAATGATGTGTGAGTTAATGAATGTTTACATGCGAATATAAGCCTAAATTTAATCTGTTCATCATATAAAGCGATCTTGAGAAAATTTGGACTAAACTACTCAATTCACATGGACTAATTTTACGACATCTTCATTAACTTTTTTAAGTGTCAAAATGGTAGTTGCATAGCCGTCTATGAAGATCAAAAAGATCTTCATTTGTTTTCCGAAGATGAATGAAAGTCTTATGGGTTTTGTAAAGACATGAGGGTGGATAATTAATGACAGAATTTTCATTTTTTGGTGAACTAACCTTTAAGCGTGTATTTATTTATAGCATCACCAATTGCAATTATAATGACGTTTTTAACCCTTATTATTATTATTATGTTAAAATTCTGAGTACAATTCAGCATGGCTCTAAAAACAGCAAGATCATCTGGTCAAATCCCAGCATAAATCACATAAACTGATATAAATATACACCTTTAGTGTAGCATACCTTTTTTTGAAGAGAAAAGTAACCGTCACATACAAAAATGCAAACCTTCAGATTGTCACAAAATATCAAGAAAAAAGTCCTTGAATTAACTAGTATTTTCAAAAACTCAAAAATAATTCAGATAAAATTGACCCAGAACATAATATAAGGGGTTTTACGCAACAACTGCCCTTATCTCCCATTGTTAAAAGATAGATATTTCCACCTCAGCCAATGTTGCTTTGTCAGTCTGGTCATATACTCAAACAAACAAAGTCACTGTGTTTACGCACTTTTTTTGGGGGGGGGGCTTAAAAAAGCATTTAGGGGTAAATTTGCATTCAAGTGAATGAATTACTTATAGACGTCTATTATTAATCTATATTAAGATGAGATAAGCTATTTTAACAGTAGAACTATTCTTACAGTAGAACATTTTACTGATGCTACTCTATTAATTAACTTGTACAAGTCACAAATTATGTTACCAGTGAGCATTGTAAAAGAATTATAAAAGAGAGGAAGTAAAAGAGAGGGCACAGTATAATATTTACATAAAATGTTGTAAACGCGCTGTACCTAGTGAGCAGGCCTGTGCCGAGCCAGGGGTGCAGGAACCTATATGAGTATGATTTGTCAAGGTGTCTGGAATTACTGAGCACCACCTGATGGGAAAACATAGGTTTGAGAATGAACTGGACACTGTGAGGAAAACATAATTATACAAATCAAATAGTAAACGGAGAGGATAAAATTTCAGAAACAGGCACCTCAATATTCTCTGCATGATACAAGACCAGAAAGGGGACCGGACCCACCCACACCTTTGCTAGAGGAAGGTGTCTATTTTCATTTGTGCTCTCAATAATCTGGTTGAAAAAATCTTTAACAGAAAAACACTTTGATCATTTTGCAATGTTAAATTATCACTGTTAAATAATTGCAACAAGAGATGATGCTAGTCAAAAAGATCACAATCCCTTACCGCCTGCATTGGTTTTAAACTGCAGTGCATTGCCAATGATTGGATAAGCGCCTGGCATTCCTGGAATTGGTCTCATTTCGTTCCATTTTCCTATATAATTTTTAAGTGGATAATATGTGGTAGATGCCAAAAGTAGTAGAAGGACGGCTGTAAATATAATCCCCAGGATGTATAATCCGAAAAGGACACCCATTTTGTTTGGATGAAGCTGCCCGCAACTAATGTCCTGAAAGAGGAGCACAGACTGCTTCACCGTGAACTTCAGACTTAACTCTTTCACTCTCTTATACAAACAGAGAGAAAAAAAAACACCCTGGGCTAATCAAACAGATGGAGTTATGATACATAACTGGCACACATGCAGGTTATCTGTAGGTAAAGTGCCTCCCTCTAAAACATTAACAGACAGCAGAAGTAATGCAGCAATAATATGATCTGGAATATTATTGTTGAGCTTTTTGTGTCTTAGTCAGTGTGTTGTAGTTTTCTAGCACAAATTCAGCTGTCTTTCTCCTATGGAAGAGGTCTGCCAAGTGTTTTGTTAAAGATTTTATTATAGTTAACCTCATGCTTCATCAACTTATAATATTCATGCAAAAATATTGGGAATATTATTTGTAGATAAAATCATTTTAAGACCTCTTTAAAGAGAGACGGGAAACAAATGTCTAATATGCTCTGTTGATCGCCGTGATATAATGTCGAACCTTTGCCAAATTGTATAACAATTTTATTGCAAAAGACATCAAGGAGGGGAAAGTCGCAATAAATACTGCTGAATCAAACAGTTTAGCTTAAATCAGTATTATCAACCATCACTGTAAAAGAAATTAACCTGTTGGCCTCAGACATCTGTTTAAGCATTAAAAACAAATTCATATTAAACTTTATATATGTATTAACTTGCATTAACAAAACATGTTTGGCATTCATTATTCAAAATTGTAAAAAGGAAACAACAGGGATGCATGAGGTGATTTGTCCTGTAAGCTCCGGATTGTTCTCCAGGTCATTGTGGAAAAACTTTCAAGTCCATAAACTGAAGGCACTGCATATGCAACTGGACATTTAGTTACATTCCATACAATGAATCACAACAAAGTCATAAAAATGACAGTGATAGTATATCAATGCCTATCACCCTGTTGCATTCATAATGTCTGCCCCATAAAGCTTTCATTTAATTACAAAATTAACTCCCCTGCTATGGCATGACAGGCTGAAATTTCTTCCTCACATGCAATGGAAACCGGCTCAACTGTTTCCGATGATTCTGGCCACCTGAAAGCAGATTGTATTGGTGGTTTACTCAGAAGAAAAATGTTCATTATGTGAACCTCTTCTCTACTAGGACTCTGCCTTATTGAAAGTTTTAATCAATCTCCAGTGTCCCAAAAGGTAAATAATGTCCATATCTTATAAATAACGAACACACATTCATTTTAATTAAAGCCCTTTTTTCATTGCTTATTTTACTATTTTACTATTTATGGTTCATTCATTTGTTGATTCTACACAGCATATGTTGTGAAGACTGAACAGTTAATTGGTCCAGGCTTTAAAGAGAGATTCTATATTAAATAAACACCAACAAAGGGCAATGGATTTAAACCATGTGACACTAATTCTCAGGGGAAAAAAAGGTTCAATCGGTTCTATATAGAACCCTAGGGTTTTTGACTCAATTTTAAAATGCCCCTATTATGCTTTTTTGAATATTACCTTTCATGCAGTGTGTAATATAGCTGTTTGTGAAGGTAAAATGTCTGCAAACTTTTAAACGTCAAAGTGCACTACAAATAGAGTTATTGTCTCCTGAAGATGGAATCCATTCCGAACTTCCGAAACAAGTCATCAGCAATTCCAGCCTCAGTTCCTGATACATAGGTACATAACAATGTAAAAAAAATTCTATGGTCTTCATTGGCTGCCTGGGAACATTGTCTACTTTGACCCACCCACACACACTCCAGATGTAGCTAAGGACTGGAAGAGTTTGGTTTGTATTGTCAACATGTTGAGAAGATGCTGTTTTTAATGCTGCTAATACACTTTGCATGCACTTCAAAAGGATTTAATTCAGAAAAACTGATGCCATCGTTCGTATCACCATGTATCAGGTTTTGAGTAATCCTCCAGAGCTAAAATTCAGATACGATAATGGGCGTTTCATTTCCAACACTCACTGTAAGCAGTAGACCAATCACAACAGTGTAGGCTCTTGGATTTAAACAGACTGTATCTTTGAAAAAAAAAAAAAAAACGTTTTCAGACTCTTTGAGAAATTAGGTCATGTGCAATGTATATTATGAGAAAATTAAAGTATTGTAATTTACCTATTGTAAAACCTATTGTAGAAGACCTCCATACAAAATTAGGTACTGTTAAGATAGCATAACAGGGGTTCTATATATGGTTCTATATATGATGTGCCTGTCAAAACCCTTAGAGGTTCTATATAGAACCTTTCCTTCTAAGAGTGTTACATTTACATTAGATTAAAAACAATAAGCCAGTACCGCACTGACCAATAGAGCTGAGCAGGGGCATGTTCCCTCTTTCCCCATCAGCGCAGGGCAGATGTTTCCTGCTTGGTGTGGAACACTCCAACAACCCACTAGCTGTTGAGCTGGCGATACCCATACTGAAGCCTGTCACACCCATAGGTGTGTTCTCACCTAAGAAGCATACAGAAAAAGCTTTCATTGTCATCTTATTTTTCTTAATTACTTATTTTTAAGAGGTAGAATTGTAGAAAGCAAAGCCATAGTGTGCTTGCGTTGTCCTTCATGCCAATGGCCAAATCAGTCATCTACTTTGTAAAGGTGACACACCTTTGACAAGTCCTCGACTTGTCCTCATGTTACAGGTAAAATCCATAGGTGTGAAGGACCTTTTCATAGGGGTGTCGGACTGCAGAACAAAAACATGGCATGAGTTACATCTAATAATAGACTACATCATATTTACCTCCTATTTCAAGCAGTGTTACCACAGCAGTGTCTGAACCAGGAGAGTATCTATCTCACTTCTTGTAGGGTGAGGTGTCATGTTTCTTCAAAGTTGTATAGAAATGCAGTTTTGGTTTTGTTCCACATTAAACTGCTGGTTACCTATAGCTAGAACTGCCTAACATCTGATACCACAATGACTCCTGACAGCATATGTACGCAGTCAAAGGCT
Organism: Opsariichthys bidens; assembly: GCA_037194245.1. Taxonomy (NCBI): domain Eukaryota; kingdom Metazoa; phylum Chordata; class Actinopteri; order Cypriniformes; family Xenocyprididae; genus Opsariichthys; species Opsariichthys bidens. Next base: position 14,042,564 of record CM074297.1, read on the forward strand.
TCTGTTTTTCTTCTTTCTGTCTTCTTTTTCAGCTGCACTATACTTTTGAAATTGATAAAAACAAATTTTACTGGACTTCTTTTTACGAGAATATACTATTTCAGTCTTTTTACTTCAAAATTTCATGTTTAATTCAGTGCATTACTTGCCATCTCTAATTATTTGTATTTGAAATTTACCAGCAATTTCAGAGTAGAAATCATTTCAGTTACACTTTAGTATGGTGAACAATTCTCACTTTTATCTAGTTGCTTATTAGCGAGCATATTGGCTGTTTATTAGTACTTATAAAGCACATATTAATGCCTTATTCTGCATGACCATATTCTACATACAACTTAAATGCTGCAACTACCTTACTAACTATTAATAAGAAGTAAATTAGGGGTTTATTGAGGTAAAAGTCGTAGTTAAGAGTGGATATGTGTTACCCATACCAGTGTTACCATATTTTCAAAGCAAATCCTAGATACTATACTATGATCATAATTTTAAGGAATTACTCTGAATGTATGAGTAGTATTAGGCCGAGACAGAGACTCCAGCATCAGGGTGGGCTCTCTCAGCGGTGGGAGATTGTTTACTGCGTGCATGACATTGGTAGCTCCGCCTCTTAGGATCCTCCCTCTGAGCTAGGAGATACAGTGAAAGATCACAGCTGATAAATGAAATCAAACCTGTGCAGACTGACTGAATAGCCAAACATCTTTAAATACACATTTACTTACACAGAACCTTTTGCCATATTCCTTCCAATTAAAATGCAGAAATTAGTTTAAGACATTTTGAAATTTATATAAAAGAGCAAAGGGCAACTGTGTTTACTGTTTCTAATATCATGTCAACTAGACTATAGGCAATAGGCCCCTTTCACCCATTAAAAAAAAATGCTGCTATCTCTGTTTACAGAGATCAAAGTCTGCACACTTTTTTCAGGATACTTTAATGAATAGAAAGTTCAAAAGAACCGAGTATATTTGAAATAGAAATATTTTGCAACATTAGAAACGTCTTTAATGTCATATTTGATCAATTTCATGAGTCCTTTCTGAATAAAAGTATACATTTTTCTGAGCCCATACATTTGAATGGTAATGTGTGTATGTGAAATATCCATGTGTTATTTTCTAGCAAATAAAATAACTATAAATTGCCATTGCAAGTTGGCTGAGTTAAAAAACAAAATAAATCAAAGGCGGCGATACATGCATAAATCTCTTTGGATAAGGCAGATCAATAGTCTGCAGGCCACAGTGACTCTGGTGTGGCTTGTTACCTGCACAAGTCTGGAAATAGGTGCATAGTATTCTTGCTCTGGAGACTCAGAGTGTATCTGAGGAAGCCTGTGGTTTTGAACAGCACTCACTGGGGGAGAGGGCAGGATTTCATTCACAGTGGATCTGCGAGAAACAAACCCAAGAACACATACTCTAATTAGCAAACTGCATGTTTACTCATGCCTGATACCCCTGCAGGAGCTCAAGGCTATACTTCTATGATTTTTCCAAGTGATGACAAGGTTAAAAGTGTTACAATTAATAAGGTGCAATGCAGCTTGAGGGACCAATTTAACAAGCGTATTTAAAAGGAGTGTGCATTTCAAAAGGAAGTCTCAGCCGGTTATAGCGCAACCCCAGTAGACTTTGTATTGAATAATTTGCAACCACATATTCAGAAAGAGTTGCATCATACATAAAGAGCAGAACCTCTCGTATTGCATTCTTTATGTAAAACTTGTGAGGATATAAAACGGTGCACTCAGAGGTATAGTTCACCCAAAAATGTTCTCAGAGAAACACAAAAGACTGGAGCTTTCCAGCTTCAAAAAGGACTCTATACATAAAAGCACCTTAAAATTATGATAAAAGTAGCCCATGTGTTTTGCACACTATGTACCAAGTGTTTTTAAAGCCATATGATACTTTTTATGATGAAAAGACTTAATTTAAAGACTTAAAGTCTTTCTTCCAGGAGCTGTTAAGGGAGTTCTGCAACTAGATTTGTACGTCAGTGAGATGAACATAAGAACCAAATCAGTTTGGTGAACTGTATGAACTGATTCAATGAGCATATCTGACTCAAAAAACTATTTTTTTCACAAGCAGAACATCATTACTTTTTCCATGAAGTCTCATGATGGTGCCAAATTCTGCCAACTAGGGATATCAATATTATCAGTGAATAATGACTTCAAATTTACCATGCAATTAAAATTGACAATTCTTTTTTTCTGAAATATTGCAGTATTTATTATAAATGATTTATACATGCACATCAATATTTTTTTTTAATTCATGTCCCCTTCATTAAATTCATGTAATCTTTAATCAAAATGACTTCCCCCTTTTGTCTTTCACTCGGATAAACATTACAACAGAGAAGAAAAGACTTCTAAAGCTCTCTGTTTATTCCACAGAAGAAACAAAGTCATAATGGTTTGGAATGACATGAGGGTGAGTAAATGATGACAGAATTGTCATTCTTGGTTGAATTGCTTCTTTAAACTCCTTTAATAATGTAGGCTGAGCTTACAGTCTAGTTCCTCGTAAGAGCTGGCTTCCGTTTCCCACAAGGTTGTGGTACATCCGAACCCTGCCACTGAGTCTGGGGAGTCTGCGCTGGGCTGTGGGTTTCTGTATGTGTACACTGGACCCTCTCAGAGTCTGGGTCTTCACGCACATCAACACGCTCTGTGCATCATCTGGGTCATATCTTAGGAGAAGGCAAGACAGATCAAGCTGTAGGCCTTCATTTGTTTTTATGTAGTTAGTCATCTGTAGTTAATATACTTAATAATTCGATTTCTTATTAAATAGTCTTTAGAAATAGAAATAGCAATAGAAAAACTGTTTTGTTTAGTTTTTGTAGGGTTAGATATGAACTTTACAAACTCCAAGAGACTTACAAGGCTCTCTCACTAAATCCCTGATATCTCTGTTGCAGTGGCTTTGCTTGGATTGTCATAACACCATTTAAATTAATCTTGTAGGCACTTGAGTCCTGATAGAAGAAATGGCAAATTCATAACATGAGAACAAAGTAACAGACAGAACCTCAACTTTACAGCAAAGTGCATGTTTCTTGTAGGTTGTCACCCATACATTATTGCTGCATGTTGACAGGAATGTGGTTCGGCTACTAGAACCTCTGGACAACAGAAGGTGAGGTCCTTTAACAGAGATCTGAGTTGAAGGCACTTGACTGGAGCTCTCTAAAGTTCTCCTCTGTGTTGCTCCATCTGTTGCCAAAAAAACATTAGGAATTGAGGGAAATCTCCTACAATGCTCTTAACTGCTGGCATATTAGCAACTTTTATTACTCCAAAATGCCACAGAGCAGCACAAACTCACTTAGGGTCAAATACAGTTCATTCTGATGATGTAGCAAGGATCTTTTGATTGAGTTTTTATCATTAATCATTGTTATTTGAATATTATTTATTTTTTATTTTTTTTAAATTTACCAAATCAAAGGGCTCATTCATTTTTTATCATGGTCTCCACAAATATATTAAGCAGTTTTCATTATTATGTTTCGTGAGCAGCAAATCAGCATATTAGAATAATTTCTGAAGAATCGTGTGACACTCAAGACTGGAGTAATGATGGTGAAAATTCAGCTTTGCATCACAGAAATAAATTACTTTTTAAAATATATTAAAATACAAAGCAGTTATTTTAAATTGCAATATTATTTCACTATATTACTGTTTTGACTGTACTTTTGATCAGATAAATGCAGCCTTGGCAAGCATAGGAGATTTTTTTTTCACAAATATTAAAAAATCTTACTGACCCTAAACTTTTGAACAGTAGTGTACTTTCATGGACTAAAAGTCCACTTTCATTTCCAAGTGGTCTTTATGCATGCAAAAGCTGTGTTCTTCACCCATCTATCGATCACATATAAATTTTTGGCTAATTCTGTTTAGTTGGTTTCAGTAATTCAGACACACCAGAGAGTTGTTTCTCCCAGTACTTGTGTAAGAGCTCCTCCAGAAGACCCACCACCTCCCTCCATACGTCATCAAACAGCTCATCTGCAACTGCGTCACGGATGCATGCATGAGGGGATACTGGTGGGACTCCACCCCTGGGGGCCACGGATGAAGACTTCCTCTGATCTACCTCCTCATCCTCCCTGCAGACAAAAGAATTACATAAAAGTTACAATAAAATATTCCCTTCTGACAGGATGCCTTAAAATGGGTACACGCTATTAACGGTCCATTTATGGTGAATAAAACTGCAGATAACATGATGTAACGAGGCTGTATAGCTTTTGAAGAATTTAGATGATGAAAATTACTATTTTTTTGTCAGTGGAAATCAAATTTATGTAAGGTAGACTGGCACTAATTTTTGCAGCATCTCCTCTAATCACAGTCAAATTTTATTTGTTGTTTTCAACACTGTTCAAAACCCTCTTAAATAGTAATATTCTTTTCATTTTTAACACAGTTTATGGTCTAATTCTCTATATGAAATACTGAAGTTGCTTATTAGCATGCATATTACTATATTGGCTGTTTATTAGTACTTTACCCAGTACATGAATTTAACAGCTACCTTATTAACTATTAATAAGAAGTAATTAGTAGTTAGTTTAAAGTTAGTTAATAGTGGGTATTGGACAATAAGCTGAATGTGACCAAATTTTCATATATCATATTTTGGAGAAAATTTTCAATGGCCAGGACTTTAAGGTATTCATACTTTCAAAAATAAAACTACACTCAGGAATAATCACTGAAGTCAAGACATGTGACAACTTGCCCCAGTCTTTCTTACAATTATGGTTTGTTTGTGAAGTAAAAACAGAAAACAAACAAACAACTCTTCTGTTGCATTATAACAGAGGGGTATATATTAAGTACTTGTGACATACATTTCTTTTCCATCATAAGCCAACAACTCCTCTATGCTACCCTCTGCTTCATACACCTCCCCTTCCTCACTGAGGTAGAGTGAATGCTCAGAGAGAGGAGAGCTGGAGCTCGGGACAGACTGCTCACACCAAAGGCCCGGGGCCAGACTGCGGCCTGCTACATACAGCCTGCAGGCAGAGAGATAAAGAGAGAGAGAGAAAGAGAGAAATGAGGGAGGAAGCACATTTTTGCAACAGCCAGGCCAGACTGATAAATGCATTGCCGGTGGACATGTTCAGTTCAGTGTCTTCAGAACATATTGCATATTTTTAATCAGGTGAGAGGCTTTATCCTTGAGGGTTGGTTTCATGTGTTATATCAAATTTATAATGTATGATAGATTTCAGTGCATATTTCAAAACAATAGATAAGTGCAGTCAAGCAAAAAGAAATAGCTAAGCCCAGAAACCAATCAATTGAATGAGCTCATTAATCAAGAGATAAAGGACCCCAAACATTTTTTGTAAGATAAGACTGACCTTAAAAAGTTCAGGAGTCTATCCAGCGATAAAACAAAATACCATGATAATTGTATAATGCCACACATAACTGGATGTACACATATAAATATTAAAAAAATATATATATAGGATGCATTTATTGTAATAATGTATTCCTATGATTGCAAAGTTTGCTATTATTCCTGTGATTATAAAGCAAATGCTAATTTGGTGCTTACAAAAGATTTGATATTAATTATCAATCTTATTAAATCAGTTATGCTGCTTAATATTTTTTGTGGAGATTTTTGTGAAAGATTCTTGGAAGATGCGCAGAAAGTTATATAAAAAATAACATTAATTTGAAAAAGAATTCTGTCACTTTTAATCAACTTAATGAGTCCTAGCTGAATAAAGATATGAATTTCTTTAAAACAATCTTTCTGACAATAAACATTTGAACAGTAGTGTATCTAATTATTTTCTTTAAATTAATTAATTGAAGTTATGACACCTGGCTTGATGTCAAAGCATTACATACAAAAGAAGGCGTTAAAAAGACAATTAGGCGAGCAGCCAAATCAGAGACAGTTTCTTGGAAACAAATAGCTGAGGTTTCCATTGTTCACAGAAGTTTTACAAGTCGTTTGAAACAATCTGCACATGCTCTCAGTCAGACAGACCTCCATCACTGACAATCAACCTTGTCAACCAATCATTAACAGTGTAGTACAACTATTAAATAGAGCCTCATTTAAATCACAATTTCATTCATTCATTCAGTATTTGTATAGTTGAAACCATAATATTATCCCTCCTGGGAGCTGTTAAACTAAAGCCTTAAACTGAAAGAACTAAACAACTAGAATAATTTATAGAATATAAATGTATTTTTGTCATTTTGACTCAATAATTCAAAATGTCAATTTCATTTCACTGAGGGGCTTACTCTCTATGGTCTTCCCTCTTGTCCAGGCAGGTGGGTGTGGAGAAGGATGAGGTTCTGGCACTGGACTCTCTTCTGCAGATGTACTGAACACCCTCCTGTTTGGGAGCCTCTAACTGGTTTCCTAAAATCCTGTGGTCAATGATGCAACACAACGAGACAGTATCAGTTAGCAGGCTGTGCACTTCTCAGAAATGATTTGAGAATTCCTATTCAGTCAATTTGTTGAATTGTTATTCGACTTTAAAGTGGTCCCAATGAAGTAAAAGCACACTAGGGAAAAACCCTGTACGTCACATTAGTACTATCGACGGCGTGGCTGTAACAAGGAGACAGCATTGTGCATGTAGCAGTCACAGATAAAGGTGTATTTTCTCTCTAAACATTTCAGTTATTTACTTTGTGGAAAGGTATTTTGTTTATTATAAATGTTGTGTATTCTATTATGAATGTTCATTTGGAAATTGTATTTGAGTAGCACTATAATTTGGTAATAGCGACACCTAGAGGTGAACAATGAGAAGTGTTAGTTTGAACCTGTCATGCGATCTAGCTAGCTGTATGATTATCAGAAGCCCGTGGAGATGTGCACATGTGATAGGAACGAATTTGCTCGGAAAAAAAATGTCTCCAAATGTCTATTGGATTTCTGATTAGGAGGTGGATTTCATTTAAGTTAATGTACTGTGTTAGTAGCCTACTGGTTCAATAAGCTTAGCTAAACTGCAACATTCACACATACACCTAAACATAATTTTATTTATTTTAATTTTCTCACAGTGCCGAAATGACGTCAAGATGGTATGATAAAGGGGGTTCTGACCCTTTGTGAAAGAAGATATTAAACATAAGACATCAGCTGTAGCGTGATTTTTCTGATCAGGAGAAAACGTTCAGGAGCCGTCAATAGTATGGTAGTGCTTTTATACAGCATTTCAAAAAACAAAAGGCTAATATTGAGTAACTTACATTTTAGAATATTAGCTGTGTTTTGAAGAAATCAGTTGAGCGAATGATTCAGTGACTCACCTATAAAGACACTTTTCACAGAGCACTCGATTAAAGAACGGTTGTGATGCTTAATATATTTGTGGAAACATGATACATATTTTCAGAATTATATGATGAATATAATTTGGAATAGAAAGTATTGCATTGCTTGTATTACTTTAGCCACAGAACAGTCAAATTTCTCTCACTAATCTCTCTTTGCTCAAAGGAGCTGTACCTGAGATGGGGTGTGTCCGTTCCACTCCTCACACTCCTCCTTCAGGGACTCTGAGCGGCTGCTGACTCTGCCCTCATACAGAAGCTCATCCACAGAGCTAAAGAGCTGACGCACACGCTGAGTATTAGCCCGCTCAAACTCCTGCATGCAAGCCAAACCAAACACTTAAACATTCGATAAACATTCATGTTTATTAACCATAAACATGATGTCACACACATAATATATTTACATAATATACATAATTATGTACATTTGCATGGGCCTCTAAAATTCTGATTCAACATCATTCAGCATGTTTTATATAAATTCCATTATTTCAACTCAAGTTAATAATTCAATATTTTTCAATTCAGAAAATTCAAACTCAAATTTCAATTGAGCTTCCTCTGGAGTGTGGCTCCATTTCTCAATTTCTCATGAACAAAAATATCTAAAAATAAATAAATAAAACTCATTAACTGAATGGGAGTTTATTCAAAAATTCAGAATGTTGCCAACCCTGATGAAAAAGCTAAAACACATCTGGAACACGAACAAAGGCATTACATCATATCTCCAGGAGCAGATGGAGCTGTGCTCTGTGGAGAGACCGGGGCCAGTGCCTGGGCTGCCGGAGCGGGAGGGGAGGTGGCTCACGGGAGTAGTGCCACCGCCAGATGACTGTCCACATGACGAGATACTACCAATGAAGAAATGAAGCATTACTCTAAGGACTCTGTTTTCAAATCTCATTAATATGTTGTAGAGGTAAAACCTTGCAATAAGTTGAATATTCCAAAATAGCAATAATGATTGTATTACCTGAGGCCACTATTTGGGACCCTGTTGACACTTCTGGTGAACGGGGCAGGCACTGCGTTAATGCTTTTGCTAGGTTCGTTGAGCAGCTTTTTCCTAATGCATGATATGGGGATAAGAATGAAGATGGGTCCATCTAGTTAAAGAAAACAGATCCATGTATGCCTTGTACAGAACGCATCCTGCACTGATACATTCAGAGGCATTTATGAACTGAAAAGCATATCCACCTGCAGGTACAGGAGGGTCACATGATGCCTTCAAGCTTTCACTCTTTGTCTCAAACTGCGTCTAATCTATCTAACAATTTTGTCATGAATAATTTAAACAGTACAAGATCAAAGTACAATAAACAGGCATGTTGGAGTGTCACATTTATCACTATGACAACAAGAAGCTTTTTTGTAAATGTTATAGTAAAACAGAGAACGGAGAAACCATTTCATTTACTCATCCTTATTTTAGCAAATTTAACCGTGAATAAAATGAGCGTTGGTTAGTGTTGGTAACCCACAAAAATCAGTTTAAAAAGATTATTAAAACAAAATAACAGCATTATGTCACATAAATGATGATTGTAATGGGATTACTGAAGTTATAGCTTGCATACTTAGTACAAGACCTTGCAGATGTTACAAAAGACGTTATTAAACTTCCAATAATGCGTAACGTTAAGACGAGTCGTGATTGTTCCTTCAAAAATCCCTTTACAAATAACTTACCCAATTACAATGAGTCCAGCATGAGTCATGGCACGCTGCCCTGCTGTCTGGGTAGTGAGAGAGCACAAGAGGTAGGGTGGCCAAAGATGAGGCCCACACAAAGCCCAGTGCACTGTGCATGGGTAAATTACTCCTATAGGTATAGGTGGTACCCAGCCAAATAGCTTAAAGAACAGACAAAAACATTCACACTTTCAGATCAGCCATCAGAAATGTGTGACTTCTTTTTTCTGCTGCAGGTCAACATGAATGTCCTTCTCTTCCTCTAGCCCTGAGGTTCCGCTGATCTGATCCTTCAGCTCCATCAAGGGAGTGTTTGGACACGCTACAGTTGCACAGCACAGGTGCATGAAAGTCCCCACCCTTTCCTGGATGACTCACACCTTACCATCCATCCCAGAGGAGCTTTTTCCCCAAGATTTTTTTTCCATCCTAGAGTATAGTCATGAAACTCTTAAACAGAAAATGTTTCTAGGAATAAGACATCTAAAATGACATTTTTAAGTATATCCAGCAGATATATATATATATATATATGAATGAGCTTGTGGAAGCAGAGTGATGATACAGAGGCTGAATAATACCACTGAGCTTTTTCCTTTTTCCTTTTTTTTTAAAAAAGCTCAGTGATAAAAAAAATACAACACACACATGTTGTCCAAAAAAATTTTCACAACGTTTTAGAAATTTTTGAGCCCTTTAAAGGGTTAGTTCACCCAAAAAATGAAAATTCTTTCAGGAATTACTCACCCTCGTGTTGTTCCAAACCCGTTATACCTTTTTTCATCTTCGGAACACAAATTAAGATATTTTTGATGAAATCAGAGAGGTATCTGACTCCTCCACACACAGAATTTAACCATCCATCCCTTTCAAGTCAGAAAGTAACTAAAGACATTGTTGAAATAGTCGACGTGACTGGAGTGGTTCAACCTTAATGTTATGAAGCGACGAGAATACTTTCTGTGCACAAAAACAGATGGCATCTATCTTAATTTGTGTTCCTTAATTTGTGACATGAGTGTGAGTAATTATAGGTGAACTAACCCTTTATTACAATCAACGGAAATGAAAAGTTAACCTTAGGCTATAAGCAAACTACACCACGTTGGCCCGACTTCAATGTTCGACAACTCTTTAAGCAAACTTATAAACACAATAAGGCTATAAAAGTGAATTAGTGCGTAGATGAAATTTTCTGAAACTTTTGGTGTGATGATGTTTAATATCGCCAACGATGTCCGTCATCCAATTTAGCAACCACCTTTTTCAATACATGTAAAAGCTTTAAATAAAATCACGAGAGGGTATTACTTTGCTTTGTTGTAGAATAAAATGAGAAAATATCTTGAACTTGTGTTTGTATTTCACCACAAATATTTCAATATTTCATTGTTTCTGGATTTCGGCCTACAAAAATGCCATCCCAGCAGCACTCTATTGTATTTATACATGTGATGTCTAAAACCTCTTTGCTAAATTTTGTATAAATATTAGTACAGTATATTTATACAAAATTTAGCAAAGAGGTTTTAGACATCACATGTCCCTTTCCAAAAAGCATTTTATGTTAACTACTACTTCTCTTAAACGTTAATAGATAAAGATGACTACAAGAGCACACAGGAGCACAAACTGACACCACATGCAGCTACAGAAGAAGTAGCGCAGAGAAAGGGGAAAACTAATTAGCAGCGGGTGAGGGCTTCAACGGTTGGCAGGGGTCAACAAGGAAGCCCAGCTTCAGTAGCGGCTCAGGTTTCTCTCACAGAGCAAACAGCAAATAATTTCAGCAGGTTGCCCGCCAGGGTCTAATGAAACATGCATGACCAGCATGGCAGCAGAAAGCCTCAGATGACTGACATGGATTCTTTTTCTTGTCTGCCTTTTAGCAGCAAGCACAACGGGACAGTGATTTCACTCAGTACAAGTCCGTCAAATTTTACACCATTCCAAAGTTCAGACATAGCATCAAACATCACTTGTCAAATAAGTGTAAAACAATTGTCTTGCAAGACAGAACATCCAAGTATTATGAAAATATTTAGAGTGTGTATATATGAATTTTGATTCTTAAAGTTGTATTGTTTATTTACTTATTTTGGAAATAAATGTACTAGCTATATTGAAGTGAACATTTTTTTTGCTCAAACGTTATTGCACAATAACAGTTCGAACTGATTTTTCAGTGATTCACTGAAACTAGACCACCAGTTTGTCACTTGTTGCATTTATGATGGAATACAAAAGTCAGCAAACAAGGACGCTGGCTAGATTCAGCGACGGTCACTGGGCATGCGCACATCAATAATGCGGCATTCAAAAAAAAAAAAAAACCTTTCCTTCCCTTTTCCTTTCCTACTCTAGCTTATGGTACTGAGCAATGCATGAAACTTGTATTGTGAGCACTTCCTGTGTTATTTGCCAATTCATGAAGAATCGCTTGTTTGTTTTCCTCACTTGTAAGTCGCTTTGGATAAAAGCGTCTGCTAAATGACTAAATGTAAATTTAATATTTATTCATTCGATCTAATAACTGTATTTTCACTAATGTAAGGGTAGGTTTAGGGTTGGGGTTAATAAATACAAAACAATAAGTAGCGCATTTAATTTACTGCTATTTATCCTGAGATTTTGCCTCACTTCCGGCCGTAGCTGTATCCCTTCTAGACACAACCGAGCTCAAGCATCTCAAGAACTACACTGATCAAACTAAACAAACAATAATAAAATTACAGAATATTATTGATAATAATTCAAACAAATAAATAAACAATTGTATGTGCTGGATATATTGAAGAGTGAAGTGTAGTAAAACAAATAGTGATCTTTATACTTCTATCAGGACCACTATCGTCAAAGATGATTGACTATTAGCATATTAGCATATTAGCAGCAATAACCCCCTTAAGGTAAACAGAACAGAACCAACATAAAGGTATGCAGATATCATTAATGTTATAATGACAACAATTTAATGTAATAACATGACATAATAACATTAATGTAATAACATGATTCAAAGAGGTTAGGTATTTCAGAGGCCTGACTGGAAAAGAGGTGGAGCTGGGGATGGAGAAGGGTAATTAGCTCCCGAACAACACAATAAAGCCGCTGATAATCCTGAATGGACCTTATTTATAGGGATACTGTGAAAGCTGTCCTATTCCTATAAGTAGATGTGAGTCAGCTTGACTAACATGACCTGGCAGAACTACTGATATTAGCTATATTAAAATCTCTTTTTAAGCACAACAATGCTCAGTTTCACTCACTGAGTGAATAGCTGGCGTCGTCTTCCAAGCCCTTGTATATAATTCCATTACACTTCTATTCAGAAGTCACAGTGTCTGAAAGGTAGTAGCCTTCTTTATAAAACTGGATTAAAGGAAAGTTATAAACATTTGCCTCCAATTTTCAAAGATTAGCTCTAGTGAGGGATTTCAGTCGTAACTAAATGCTGGTGAAGATCGAGCAATTAGATATGCTCGTGCCAGAGGAAAGACTATACCCTGATTCTCTGGCATTAGTCTTATATTAATTAGTTATCAAGTAGTGAGCACAATTCAATTAAATATTGAAGGTCTTGCCATAGAGGAACATGGCATTTGACTGCATTCTAAGTTTTAATTTATTAGGCTACAGCAGCACTAAATAACAGCACTGCCCCTTCGAGTAGTGATAGAATATATATATTATTATTATTATTATTATTACTGTTATAATATATAATATTTAGAATGATTCAAGTTTAGTATCTTATGTATAGCTATAGCTATATATATATATATATAGCTATAGCTATACATAAGATACTAAACTTGAATAATTCTAAATATTATTCTCAAAGAATCTACAGGTCATTGTACTAAAACTTGAATGAATGTTTGACAAGAAGGCGCTTACTTCAAGCTGTCTTCACTCTCTCGGACCGGACTCATATTGTCCTGAGCTCTTTTTGTCCTCTTCCATTGAAGTGTTCGCTCCGAGTCTAGCGGGGACTTGTCCGGAAAGCCATGCTGGAACTTTGGTCCTGTAGAGCCGACGCTTGGCTCAATGTGCTCTACGGTTACCTGCATTAATGAACGTGACTGACAGCTTCACCGCGCTGACAACGCGAGCGGCGCTTCGCCTACAAAGCAGGTGACGAGCTGTCAATCACCGAACTGGACGCTGAACATATCTCACTGACAACCACTGCTCGAATTTTGGGAAGGATAATAAAGACTTCCACCCCTCTACAAATGACTAAACAGGTTGAGAGTAGCTCTTCTTTTTAAAACAACGTAAAAAGAAGGCTAACCACAACGATTTCACGTTAAACACGCAAAATAAAACAACACATCAACAAAACATCGTCAATATTGTTTTTATTTAACAGTGTTTTTGTCAAAATGGTTACTACTAATACTCTTTAAATATTATTTATAATCACAAAATCTAAATAATTTACAATAGATGCAAAAAACAACAACATGTGATAGCATTATCACCTATATGTGCAATTTATGCTTAGAACACTAGATGGAGCCATAGAACAGCAAATGCTAGTGTTACCTAGGATTGCTGTTAGCATTAGTAGGCTACTCGTGTGTTTTTTTTCCCCTTTAAAATATTTTAGCGTTGTCAATATTATCATTATTATTAAAAAGAAATGTTTCTAAGTGTTTTCAATAGCACAAAAGGCCAATTAATCATTAAAGTCAAAGAATTGGGCAGAGGCCCTTTCAAATCGCTGGCTGTTTAGGCTAAAATGTCGCAGGACCTCCTGGGATTTGCTTCATTAGACTTCTGTGTAAATTGACTTTGAGAAAAGGGGACATGTCTTTACAAATGAAAACCTATTTATAGAGATTTGTACTGTATAAATCCTGAAGGGCCGATATAGTCCATATTTTCTGCTATAGCAGGCTAATTGAAAGCTTAGGGACAAGAAATTGGGGGACAATAACAATAAAAATGGACAGAATGTCAGGGAATTAAAACTATTGTGACTGTTGTTTGTTTCTCGGTGCAGAAACAACAATGACGGCAGTTTTAATTCACTGATCCGCGCGGTCAATTCCTTTGAGGGTCAACACTGAGCCCATGTGCTTATGGTGCTTCAGTGGCAAGTTTATTTATGAAAAGTGCGTATAAATAGCGCAAGAGGATACTGTGTGGTCAGGGTCGTCAGGTCGGGGGGCTGTGAATCCTAGGAGGTGGAGAGATGAATAGCTGGCGTCGTCTTGGGAGGGCTAGCGATGAGAGGTACTGAAAGGTCATGTTGAAAGTGATACACCCATAATTCAAGCCCCCCGGTCACCCTCCAATCACACTGTCCCCTCCCTTAAGGTGCCGCCAGTCCTAGCTTTACGTCTTTGTTAAGACTTTTCAGTAGCCAGAGGAGGAATGTCTAGAGAGTCCACTCAGACTTGACAGATTCACTTTCCATCTTTAAATGTTTTGGTACTACTGACATAAATATCTTGTTAGAGACATGGCTTCAAATGAATTGAATGCTCTCAACATGATTCAGAGTAGTTTTACTTTTATTGTACTTTAATGAACATGATATAGAAATATTGTAATAAAAAAGCTTCTGTGTGTACATACATACAGTGCAAAAGTTTGAGGTCAGGATTGTATTTAGGAAGCAACATTGTTATTTCAAATAAATGCTGTTCTTCTAAATGAATCGTGAAAAAAAAAATCCCTAATAAATATAACCAGCACAACTGTTAATTATAATAATAAATGTAATAAGAAGAAATGTTTCTCGAGTAGCAAATCGACATATTAGACTGATTTCTGAAGGGTCATGTGACACTGAAGAATGATGCAGCTTTTCCATTACTGGAATAAATGACATTTAAAATATAAAATATATATTTATATTTCATAGTAACACAAAAAATATATTCAAATAGAAAGCATTTTTGTTTTTTTAAATTGTAATATTCACAATATTGTTGGTTTACTGTATTTTTAGATATGTATTTTGCATGTTTTTTACTGTATTTTTACATTATAAAAATCTTGCCAACCCCAAACTGGGTTTAGACTAAAAAGAGCGAAAATATGGCTCTGTATTTATTATTATTATTATTTCTATAATAATTATCATAATTTTCTTTGAACATGAAATTCACAAGATGGTTCTTTAAAATATTAAATCTATAAATATTGGGTTACACTTTATTTTAAGGTCCTTGTTACAGTGTAATTATACAATTAAGTATTGAGTAATATTAATTAACAACAACTTATTAGGGTTAGGAGTAGGGTTTGCTTTAGTCTTAGTTGCTTGTAATTATGTATAATTTACTGTTATTACTGTAGAAGTACATGTAACAAAGTGTTACCAAATATTGTAAATATTTATTAATATTGATAACATGTAAATGTCGACATTTTCCATGTACAAAAACCCCCACTTGCATTAACACTTGCAGGTTTTTTTTTCATGGTCTGATTTATGTATGATGAGTTATGATTTGTATTTCTAAAGTAATTTGTCTAAAATTCTGATTAGGTTATTGGAATTACAGAGTCCTACTGAGAATTTATTCCCTTCTTTCCATATCTACTATGGTAAATCACTACTGTATAATATCTACAGGTTTTAAAATGCTTTAACCTCAGTTAAACAAATACATTAGCTATCAAACGTTGTGTGAACCGCCTCATCCAGGTCTTTGAAACAAAAATAACCTGCACCAGAAATAGCCTTGTAAGATAATGGCGCAGATATTTATGCAAAAAGCGTCTGAAACAAAGGCCTGGTAAAATGGATTACTGCCACTGATAGCCACGGAGCAGCTCACTACCAGCACTAATAACCTGTCCCCATCTATTCAGTCATTCCCATCTGCTTTGATTTAATACCTATTACCCAGCCTCCTCCATAGCCTCTGAGCTCTGATTGGTCCACTTACGTGCTAAGCCCAGGCAGCTTATAGTATTTGTCAAACGTGAGACACAAAGAACGTTTGTTCCTTTGCTGGAAGCTGTGTGTGTGCGTGCGTGTTTACTTGGAGCTGCTGTGGCTGGGGATGTAACTCAGGTCTATGTAAATCAATACAGCAGGTTCCTTTCAGAGCAGGTTTATCACCTAGAGGGTCTCCATCCTGTGGAACACATCAGCAGGGGTAAACACAGCCGAGAGGAGCATGTGCATGTGGATAGCAGGCATTTAGGAAGAGGACCTGGAGTCTGGAACGAAACAAGAACTGACTGACATATGTGTTTTGGATAACAGCTGGGGATGATATGATCTCTCATGTGGAGGACACAGAGGCCAATGAGCTTGTGATCCTGTCTGTGAAAGAACCAAGAAACACATCCGACACCATCATGCGAAGCCAGAATGCCTTCATTTAAAGGTAATGTGTGTTTTTCTTCTTTTTTAAATTTTTTTTTACATTAAATGGGGGAGAAATGGGAATTAATGTTATTCTAATATTTGCCACTGTAATTCATTTTATAGCACTGCTACTGCTTAAAGCCTGACTTTAGAAGCTTTAGCTTTGAATCTATGTATAAACATTTGTGTACAAGAGTTTGTTTAATGACTCAAAGTTGCCTCTAGTTATTAGGGTCAGATTCTTTATTATAGCAATACTTAGAGTTGGATTTATCCCATTTTTCTTCTCAGCTTCAAGCTCTTTAAACAGCTTATGAGCCTTGTTGCCTTCTGGAAAGACAAGCTATGACATGGTACACTGATGTTTAATCCATGTTGTGGGTAAATGCGATAATACTGTACATGGGCATCATTACATAACATCATGTATCCTCTGGCCATCTTTTTTCAGTGTTAATTTTATGCTTTTTGATATATTGTTATTTGTTTCGGAACAGAAGTTTATGAAAAAAAGATTAAACAGTAGTAAGTACTTCCTTTAACAAAAGATGATTGCTCTGACAGTAATTGGTGATCCATGTTACTCTGGAGACTGAGACACATCTTTGTGTTAAACATCCAGTAGCCGGCAAAGTCAGACAATCTTTATTTATTTTTTTAAGACTGTGACACTCAGCTGAGCCGGCTTTTAGCTGGCCTTTTTCCATGTCTGATGCCAGGAACCTGTTGCTAACAAAGTCGCCCAGAAGTTACTGTCACAAGACAGTATAACTTATTAACTGTATCTCTAACACTGTTGTGATCAGTGGCACAGTATGTTATAATCAGCCATACAGAATCACTGGGCAAATAACAAATAAACATCTGTGTGATTTTAGTATCACTGAGATAGTATTATGGTTTCTATCTATCTATCTATCTATCTATCTATCTATCTATCTATCTATCTATCTATCTATCTATCTATCTACCTATCTACCTATCTATCTATCTATCTATCTATCTATCTATCTATCTATCTATCTATCTATCTATCTATCTATCTATCTATCTATCTATCTATCTAGTGTATTCTATATAGCATTCCTCTCATAACAAGTTTGACATGCTGATTGAGTACAGACCTGTTAGTACACGGGTTTTATTTGGTTCACAACAGGACATCACAACAGGACGTAACTGATCAGACTGAAGAGCAATCCAATAACATGATTAATCACACCCGCTGTGCTGAATCCCTTATATAACACCCATCCTGAGACCAGAAGTCTGAGACCATGGTGAAAATCAGAGATTTTTCTTAAGCCTGGAAATAAAAAGAAAGAAAGTTTGAAAATGTTTAAATATTTACAACAAAGAAAGCCTTGTTTGAATATATATATATATATATATATATATATATATATATATATATATATATATATATATATATATATATATTTATTTATTCATTTATATATATGGTATTATATGGTACTATATATATTGCTTTCTTTACAGTACATTTCCACAAAAGAAAAAAAAATAGGCCTATACATATAATATATATAATAATTATGTGTGTGAAAATGTACTATAAAGGAAGCCACAATTCAGTGGTATGTGCGGCAGCAACGTGTCAGTGACACCAAAGAACCTCACGGTATTCTATTACAGGAGATTTCACTGGTTTTAGTTTCCTGTGAACTCCAGGCCATGGTGGGGTTTGTATATATTGTGTATAGGTGTGTAGGCAAGTATGACCTGCTTTTCCCAGCCTGTGGCTCCAGACTAGTCCTTCACCTCTCTTGAGTCATTGTGTAAGGCCAGATTCCAATTACAGCCAGAGTGGGTGTGTGAGCAGGGAAACAAAGAGAGAGCAACATGGAAGCCTCTGTAAAGTGGACAGAGAACACTCTGTCTGCAGGTAAAACTATCCTTTTGGGGCTCCCGCAGCAATCACAGGGCTAACAGGGCTCTGTTGCAGAGGGAAGGGGGTAATTTCTTACACCTTGATGAGGGAATCGTCATCCACTATACCGTCTCAAGAACAATGTATATGTCAGTTGATAAGCCTGTGTCAGTAGCTTGTAAAATAAGTTTTTACTCAGTAGTTTAACATATGGGTCATGTTCGTGAGGGTTATCCTCATGTGGAAGATTCTCAAAGAAATACAGGATCAATTCGAAATTCCTAATGCATCCTCTGGGAATTTGACAAAATTTATTTGTCAATGGCACTAGGTCTAGTTATGCCACACCTATAGGCTACTGTGTAGACCTACTGGGGTAATTTATGTAATTTGGATGGCACTGCTGTTATTAAATTTTTTAATCATCCACTGACATAATGTAGCCCACAATGCAGACACATAATAACATTTTTATGGGCGTGAGGTTATTAGATTCAGTCCCCGACGTAGGATAAAAACGTACAGTCAGCAGGAGATTATCACACATTAAACCACTAAAGGGCTATCACTATCAGACACTGCATAAACCTGAAGGGGTTTCTTTTGCAAACCTACCTGCTGACTGCACTGTCCAACTCAAATAAGTTAACATTATCCAACTTTATATGATATATATATTAAATATTAATTTCATTAATTGAAAAATGTATTACGTGCAAAGATACAGCAGAGCGTTATTTAAAAAAAAAAAAAAAATCTAAATTTGTGTTGCTCTTTGAAAAGCACAGATCAATTTCTGTTTCACATAATGTACCAGTAGGGGGCAATGTGAGTTGCCTCAAAATCCCGGTTGTATGTTTATGTCCTAAGGGCATACATGGAATAGATGGGATGTCCATTTATCACTGCTCTCAGTTCCTCTCTGAAATAGCTTTTAGTGGGTCACATTCAGCCAGCCTAATTTTGTCATAAATTAGTTCTGTGCGCATCCAAAATTCAATTTAGTTGTTATAGCATAAAATGTCAAAAGAGGGGTAAGATGGACCCCTGGAAAAGCTTACATTTTTTTTATAATTTAGTTATAATGTTAATATAATATAATATAATATAATATAATATAATATAATATTACATTATATAATATAAATTTTGTAATTTTAAATATAATATTAATAGTAATTTTAAGGTGCCCTATATTTTGGGGGCAGTTGTGGCCTAATGGTTAGAGCGTCAGACTGGTAACCTGAATGTTGCATGTTCGATTCTCAGTATACTGGCAGGAAATGACCGATGTAGCCTTGAGCAAGACACCCAACCATCCCTGAGTGCCACAGCAAAAATGGGTTCCAACTGCTCCAGTGGCCACATTTAAATGTTCAGCAGAAACCATCCTAAATTTGATCTTATGATCATTTCTCAGGTGTGTGTGATTCATAGAATGAACTTACATACAGAAAATGAGCGTACGTCTCTCTTTCAGATGTGAAATCTGAATGGTTTCTGTTCTCTGTGTTGTAAACGTCACCTAATTAATGTCATTTACAAATGAAAAATCACCAATCGACGCCCAAATCCTTTAATTTAGAATGGCAAGCTGCAAGAATAGCTTAGATTTCCAAAAACCTGCAGTAATCTGACAAGGAAAAGTACGCATGTCTGCTCAGACCCTGACGTGGCGTTAAGCACTTTTTCACATCAAAGACGGTTTTTATAAATATGAGTGTTGGATTTAAGCGTACACACACTCAAAGATCAAACCTGTGCATACGCACGCTTTGTAAAAGAGGCCCCTGGTGTGTGTGTGTGTGTGTGTGTGTGTGTGTGTGTGTGTTCACTACTCACTACTCCTAAAGTGTGTGCACTAACTTGGATGAGTTAAATGCAGATGACAAATTCCAAGTAGGGGTTACCATACTTGGCCCTTTCTCCACCAGCTGCTTATAAACCCTCAAAAGAAATCAAACATTTCCATGTGAAAAAGATTAACACAAGTGGAATGTCAGCAATCCTTAAAGAGCTGAATAAAGCCATTGACTGTGCTTTGAAACGATTGTGAAATGGTACATACGGTGTACTGAGAAAGAAGTCAAAACTGTAGGATATTTCATTTTAGGTTTTCTAGTAATATATAAGTTTATTGAAAGAAAATATATCAGGTATTTATCAGTATATTGAAAGACATGAGTGAGATTACGAAATCAGTCAGATTATTTATTTACAGCACTGCTTAACCCATAAGGTTTAATCAAAATTATGCTATCTGAAATGTAGCCTTACTCATTATCTGCCCTTACTTTCTCTATCAGGCCCTGTCTGGTCTCTTGAAGGTGACAAAGTGCAAAGCGTAGTGGTAGTTGACAGTTTGCCGGTTAAATTTAGATGTGTGAGCGAATGTCTGACAGGCTCAAGCAACCCTAGCAGGGACAAGGAAACTCCCAAAATGGTACTCGATGAAATATGTGGCATGTCTGCAGGCTGACCTGCTTAATGGAATCAGAGTAACAGAAGGCATGCAGTGGAGGTATCAGATTATTTCCTATTGATCTTTTGGGTCATTCACACCTGTTTGACCTATTTTACATTAAAATAATAATAATACCAAAGATGTGATTTTAGACCAATAATTAAAACAGGTATGGTTCCAAAGATGAAAATCTTGTCCTCATGTCTTTCAAAACAAGTATGATAGAACTTGAATAAAATATCCCTTTTTTTTCTATACAATTAAAGCCAATGGGGTCCAGTGTTGTTTTGGATTACTCCGATGACTTTCATTGTATGGACAAAAACAGTTTTTCAAATTATCATCTTCATTTTCCACAGGTGAGGTGATGATGACAGATTTTCATTTTTGGGTGAACTAACCTTTTAAATAGTTTTGTAGTACAGTTTTCAACTTGATGTTCTTCATCAGTAAACTCATTCAAAGTTGTCGAAAAAGAGAAATGAATTGGCATTTGTTTGTAATGTTAATTTGCATAATAGTGCCAGTCATCACTTAAGTTACTTTTTGGTAACATTTACAATAATGTCTCTCTCAGAGATCGGTGGTTGTTATAAATTCAACTCTCACGAAGAAGAAGATGAGTAGCAGTTACAAAGTCTTTAAGAGAATAGAAAATCGTAATACAATCACTCATAGATAGATAAGAACTGATAAACTAACAGACAGAAACTTAAGATATAAATAGAGAGCGACAAGCAGGGTTGCCAGGTTTTCACTACAAAACCCGTCCAATTGACCGTTTGCAAAGACCTGCCACCGTTAGTGACTGTTGCTATGTCCGACAAGTCATGCGCTCTCACGCCACACATCATGTTCTCACACAGTGAAAAATACATCGCGTAGAGGACACTGACAACACGTCGACAGATAAGACAGAGCAGGTTACTTTTGATATGAAACAGTTTCATATTTACAATATTGTAATTTTTTAAAAAGAAGTTTAAACAATAAATAGGGCATAGTGTCGCTTTAATGTGTCGTGACAGATCGCTGTAGCTCAATCGGCTTGTGAACCAATCATCTCTTCATACTAGTTCATTTATAGCATCAAATAAACATGAATGGACATCAGAAGGAATGTTGTTTCAAGCACAGAAAGACGTGAGTACTCACAATTTTTCAAGTTCAAATTCACCATAGTTAATGCACTAACTCCCCTGACTATTGGGGGGGATTGGGGGTTATGATTGGTTAGATCGCATGTCAATCAAACTGCCGGCGAAGGGTCAATTGCTACTCAAAACTAGTTCGCTTTCCGGAGGGATAAAATCCAGGTTTTTGCCGGGGTTCCTTGGTAAAATGTGCATTTCAGGGGATAAATATCATGTTATTTGGGGGTGGGTTCAATCTGTGGCAACAGTGTAAAAATAGCCAAATTCCGCGGGAAAATCGTGGACTTGGCAACACTGGCGACAAGCCATAATTAAACAATGAGCATCTGAAGTGAATCAATCAACCAATGTATCACCATGGAAACAGACCACATGTCCGGGTTTCTCGAAACAGAGGCGTCATAGTTGGGTAAAATTCTACATACATTAAATATATATTTTTGTGTCCCCATTTTCTCAAATAGAAAAACTTAACATTACTTAACAGTAGTTAATGAGCAACGAACAATGAGAAATACATTTCATACATTACTATTCTTTTTTAAATGCTAATTAATAAAAATACAGCAGTTAATTGTTAGTTAGCTCGGGTCCAATAAATTATATCAACTGATTCATCTTTTGATTTTAATAATATATCAGTAATGTTAGTTCATCTTAACAAAAATGATTGAACCTTATTGTAAAGTGTTTCCCCTTTTTTCATATCAAAATCATGGTTGAATTGATTTGGCAATTCAACTGCAAAATATCCCAGACATGAGTGGATGCACACTGGTGGAAGATGTAAGTGATGGTTTAGTTTGCTTTGCTTAGAAATAAGGGTAGTTTTCTTTCACAAAAGCCAAAACACCGACATTCACAGAAAATGCAATACAATTACTAGAGAGGCATTGTCACTTTAATGAAAGGTCCATTGTCGTTTAAACAATGAGCTTCTTCTAAACATCATTACCTCCAGGAAAACATTCCTAAGTAAATATCCACCACAAGGGAGGGATACTGCGCTATTCATTACCATCCCATGATAAAGCATGCTCTCTGTTGGCTGTTACTATGACTACCAGGATCTTCTCCAAACCAATGAGAGCCCTTCATCTCTGTCGACCCAAAACAAGTGCACTGAGAAGGGGGTAGGCATGCTTCATCACGGGTCCGCGTTTTCTTGACTCAAGAAAGCACGTCTGAAATCTGAATGTTGTGTCCGGGCAGCCATAGCGCTTGTTGAGGAGAACAACAATAATCGGCTGCCTCTGCGAGGGACTGGCGCGAGACTGAATCCTTGTTTTTGATGCAAACACACGTGTGTGCTTTCGTTCAACGGGATCATAATATATGAAGGAATTTAAACCGCGTTTGTTGTGTCTGCTGGAGCGCACAACATATGAAAGGTAGGTTCAGAGAGCTGCAGGGGCAATTTGCATTTGTGCAATTTTTGCATTAATCCTATGCATTTTAAAACAATATGCACTAACAAATTTTGCATTATGCAAAATGTCATTTTTTGTATTAAACAATAGATGCTCAAACAGGATTAAGTAGCCTATTACAAAATATGCACTATTTTTGTATTTTTATTTGTGCATTATGAACTAAAATGCCTATATTGCTGCACGTGAGGTTAGATTCTCGCACCTATGAAACTGTCAGGCTCGTGATGTATGGTGAGAGCAGACACATATGAGATGTAGTAGACTGTATTGAGAACTACGTCAGCACAAAATGGTTTGCACACAGATGTACATCAGGTATTTAATGATTAAAGTAGCCAGGGCCTTTCGTGGACCTCCACTGGAGCTTTAATGAGCCCTTGGTCAATGGTTGCTGTGCAACTGTCATTAATGTGTCACAGGCTCTGATGTGCTTGAGCAGGCACAAGGTCAAGGAGGTCGTTACAGATGTGCATTGACCAGATGAGCTACAGGATAATATTCTTGCTTTCCAAAAGAAAGAGCTTTTGATATATTGTGTTATTAATTTACACAATTTATGGAATTCACAAGTTCTGCCATTGTCTTTTTTTGGAAGACACCTATTTTAATATTATTATACTAATGTATGGCTATAATAAAAAGCTGGGTTTGGATTGAGTAGGCCTGCTGCTACTGAGAGTGTCAAAGGTCAGTTATTTTAACAATTTAATGTGTTTGCCCTGCTTTATCCTTGTGAAAATAACAGTAGCATAATTTCTAAAACAGTAGGCCTATTTATTACATAAATAATTGTAACACTGTTTGTCAGAACGGGAAGAAGGAGGCAAGAACCGGCGAACATTCAATGTAACTTTAATAATAAAATAAACAAACAACAAAACGAAAGTAAAAGGGCGGCAGTCGCCGTGAGGAACAAACATAATACAACACAAAATAAAATCCAGGCCTGGTCCTCTCTCGTCCTTCACTATCGTCGCTCCTCTTTGCTTCCGGAGCTCCTCCGTGAGGGAAACGAGACCGGTGCAGTGCGCAGCTGACGCTCATTAGCAATAACGTTACCCTGCTTGTCACAATAATACTTATAAATACTTTTAAACTGTAAGTGCAAACTGAATGTAATGTTCTTTGCAGTTGAATGAAAATGTATTGTAGTTTAAATTTATATTAAATGCAGTTTGTTGAACTTTTTTGACATACCTATGATGGTCATCTTTCTTTATGTGTAATTTCATAAATAATTCTGCTGTCTTTAAAATATGATTAAAGTGTACTGCCGAACATAAGCATTTTTGGTAAACTAAAATTGAATGTAATTCCCATTGAAACTTGTTTGTATATTTTTGAATAATTTTAGCTTAATACATTTAAATTAAATTTACGTTCAATTAAATATTGAATAACTCACTAGAGTTGAGATAATCAAGTACTTTTGCATGTGCTATGCATGATAGCCTGCATCCATCACAATAAGTATACTTTTTTTTTTAAATCACATCAAAAGATTATTAAAATATACTTTACAGTAAAATTTTTAAAAAATGACATTTTTTAAAGTGTACTTAAAGGGACAGTTCACCCCAAAATTTACTCACTCACTTTCTTCTTCAGACTACCATAATCAGGAGTTATATTAAAATATATCCTGAGTCTTCCAAGCCTTAATTTGGAAACCCAAAAAAGTGCACCCATCCTTCATAAAAGTAATCCATACAGCTTCAGGGGCTTAATAAAAGAATTCTGAAGTGAAGCGATGGGTTTTTGACAGAAAAATATCCATATTTAAAACTTTATAGACTATAATAACTAGCTTTCTGGCTTTTCCGACAAAAATGGAGGTTTCTTATCACAACAGTAGCGAGAGTGTAGGTTTACACAGCACCGTTTGGCTTTCATGGGTTCCAATGAGTGAACAGGATGCTAAATAGCTTTTTTACAGGCTGTCCAAGTCTAAGGGCAAACCAAGTTATTAATTAACAAGAACATTTAAAAATGATACGAAGATACTATACTGATGGATTCTGAGGTGTTTATGTTTTTTTCAAGCTCTAATTTTGTGACCTTTGTAATTCCGACCTTTGTGCTTTCTTCTAAAAAGAAATAAATCATAAAAAATGAAAGATTTAAACATAGGTCATAATTTGATTCAGCTTTATGAAACCGTTTGCTAAGTCCTGGATCATGACCTGATACCTTCCGTCAAGCTACAGTTTAAAGGCTTTGGTTGATGTAACACCTAAGTCATCCCATGCACGAGCATATGAGTGATGTTAGCTTTACTGGGTGGTTTTCTTTGGCTCAGGTTTGTGCTGACACCTTCGGTCTCTGCACATTCCTTGAGCTCCTGGGTGACGGCATCTCTCACGATGGGAGGGAGCAGCTCACAAGGTGTCAGACCTTCTGTGTATCTGTTGCTCTCTTGCTGTTAGATATATAGTGAATCTCAGTATGAAAAGTCTTTACAGGGGCAATCAAGTGTGAAATTTGTCCTGATGTGGGTTATAATGTTAAAGGACAAAACAGTAAGACAACAACCAAAAAATCTCTTGAGGGATTCGTTTGTTGCGCATTATATTGAGTGGCAAGTTAATCTGTCTTCATGGTGTAGCATGACTCCAGGACAGCTTTCTTCACTCTAAACTTTAGTTCAGGCACGCTGATAAATTAACTGTCATCAGCAAACAGTATCAGAGACAAAAATAGAGCCAGCATCAAGGAGCTTGGATCACTAAAATGCATCCTATGTGAGAACTTTAACTAAAAATCTTAAAAGTAGGATACTAAGTGTGCTTAAAATGACAATGCCATCCTTGTTCATACATGTATAAACAGAGATGGTTTAGAATTTTTTTTTCTCAGAATTGTTTGGATTTTGATTCGTTTTTTTTAAACGTTACCTGACGGTCATGCTGAATTGTATATATTAGTGCGTGGTGAGTAGTATGCACTGGCATATCCAAAATGTTTGACCACTCATATCTTCTGAAGCACAGATCTGTATATGTTGTCACTTTCCCCCAGAGGCGTGGAGTAACTTTCCAGCCTGCAGACGTGCATGTCTCCATCTGAAAATAGCTTGAACTACAACACTTGCTCAGAGAGGGGGCTTGCCTCTCACTTTCTTACATCTTTTGCCTCCAGAAGCCAGCTGCAGTCTGGGACTTTAAACCTGAAACACAGTGGATTCTCTGGACTAAAGTGAGAAGTGTGGACGTGGAGCCTGCTGCCTGTCAGCTCATACCCGGCACCTGATTTCAGTCCTAATGCCTGGTAAGGATTTGTCTTTTGTTTGGTTTGGGATTGTGGATATATATTCGTATATATTCCATCAAATATATATATGTTTTATATGTACGTTTTTCCTGTAAATATCATGAAAATTACCATTCATCATACAAAAAAAGAGTGCCTGTAAATATGATAAAAGAACCTGTAAACATGCAGTGGATAGTGACAATGTTTAGCATGAGGTAAAATTAAATAAATGACTGATTCAACTCATAATTTGATTGTGATTTATGAAAGGACTTTAATCTTTTTAATATATGAAGTAATACTGATCTTTTATTATTATTATTTGGGACATGTCTAAATAGAGCCTAAAACCTTGAAATGTATGATTATTATTATTTTTTTTTACCAATTAAAATTCGCTATCAATAAATTAATTTGACAAAAAATGGTTAAATAAAAACATAAGTGTAAAAAAAAAAAAATCATTGTGGATAATAGGGTTGCAAGTAATCGCTACTCAGTTGAATAGCTATGAAATACATGTATTAATAATTGTATTTTTCCGTTAAAATACAGAGACATATTTGTTCTTAACAAGAACTTGAGCAACAGGAATGAACGCTTTAGTCGGATAAATTTCACTGCAATCTGTGTAAAAATTGGTGGATTGAAATTTGTTATATTGGTAAATTAATGTTACTTCTTGAGGCTCGCAATTGTTAGGAATAATAGAAATTTGTGATATATTTGCCAATTATTAATATAAAATCAAGCAGTAACAAAGTTGAGTGCAAAATGTGTTCCAGCTAAATGTTATCTTTTTGAAAAATAGATAATAATTAAAAAAAGTATTGTGATCACACTTTATTTTGATGGTCCACTTTAGACATTCTACAAACTATAAGTACCTTTGCAACTACATATCAACTAACTCTCATTAGAGCATTAGTAGACCGTTTTTATTTTGATGGTCCCTTAACAGGCATTATACTGACTATACTGCTTATTCCATTTACCCGAACCCTAACATCTAACTCTAACCATCTTCTAACAGTCTACTAATACCGTAATGATAGTTAGTTGAAATGTAGTTGCAAAGTTACTTATAGTTAGTTGAGTGTCTAAAGTGGGCCATTGAAATAAAGTGAAACAGCTTTAATAACGTGTCGAGAAAAAGTCAAGACAGTATATAAAAACAACATTTTTGACATTTGATTAAAAAAAGCTAACGTCTTGTGCTGCATTAAATTTTATGTTAGATAATAGTTTATATGACATATACAATAGTTAAAAAAAAAAAATAAACAAATCCTATTTGCATGTTTCATGCTGTTCAAGATAGAAACCTCAGCGGTTTTAATCCCAAAACATAGTGGAAAAAGTTTGTAAAAGTTTCATCATTAAATATTATATAAACTATCTAGGTGAAAAAGAATTTGAAAATACATGCATGCAGCTGTCTTTCAGAGCGTGTGATTTATGTGCGTACTGGCCCAAAACAAAGTAGACAGCTCTTACTGATTCAACCCAGTTTGAAATAAGACCGCCTTGTCATACTTAAAAAGAGCCTTTGTTGCAATCTGCCATCTCTCTGACAACATTTGTTAATATCAGCTAAATTGCATTTCACTCTGTAATGCAAGGCATCCATTGATTAACTGTCCATCATAACACCACAATCTTTTCAACGTGACCTTTTGCTAGGGATTGCTTGAGCTAAAGCAGCTTTGAGAGGTCAAATGTGACATACAGTATAATGCTCATTTGGCGCAATATCACCACAGGAGCATGAAAAGCTGTCATGAAGATGTCTTGCGGGAGGCCGCCTGGTAGACTCTCTGCCTTCTCCTGTTTTTGTTATGGGGGAGGGCATTTTCGTGACTGTGGTATTTTTAACTTTGTATAATGAAGGAGTGCCCAGTCCCTGTTTCCTGAATCTGAACCCTTGTTATACTTTTAACTCACTAGCGCACTGTAAGCCTGGACGATATAGCGAAAAAAAAAAAGATCACATTTAGAAGTATCAATTTAAGCCTTTTCACAATATTCAATGGATGTTTCAATACCTGAAATAAAAAAAAAAAACTTGACTTAGAACTTGAAAATGATTAAAGGCAAGTTTTACCCACTATTCTCTTCAAAATTTACAAACAAATAAACAGAATATTTCACAGAATAATTATATTTAATCATTTTTATTCATATGCAATACAACTAGACATTTAGAATCAATAGAACTAACATTTTTACATTATGTTAATGAATAAAAGGATAAATGAAGTTGAATCAATTCACTTTAAGTAGCAGAATAAACTGATTTATGCTAAATGAACTGATCGAATGAATCTATTGAAAAGAATAGTTCACCTAAAAAATTAAATATCTGTCATCTCACCCTCACTCTCAGTTAGTTTGAAACCTGCATTTATTTGCTTAGGACACAAAAGAAGATATTTTTGAGAATGTTGAGAGTCAAACCACATTGCAGCCCAATGATTTCTATTATATGGACAAAAAGCACTGAGGAATTTCACAAAATAACTTATTCTATGTTCCATAGGAGTCATTTGGAATAATTAACAAGAATTTTCAAATTTGATCGAACTATCCCTTAAAGTCTTAATCACAGTCTTAACAGACTCTTATACCAACAAATGACAAAAAATCCAAGTTAATGAACTTGCATATGGATAAATAAAAAGTGCATTGAAATCATACCAATATGCTCCATAATGCTTCATTTTATTTTGTCAGCACATAATGTTCAAATGATCACATACAGAGTTTAGCAATGTTGCAAAGTAACACAAAGACCTGTTGAATAAGTCAGCTTATTTTATAATCCCTTTAGATCGGCTCAGAAATGTTTTGCGAGCCAATAAATTGTTTTCTAAAGCGTTTGGGTCTGTTTGAAGAGTTTTGAAATAATACTGAGGATTTTCTAGTAGAATGCAAAAAGTTGCCTGTTGAGCCTCTCTTTGATATCATGTGGCTGCTTAAATCGGATTGTTTTGACTGATGTCTTTTGATGGAAGTAACTGATTTGCTAGCGTACACATGGCGATATCATGTCAGAGGACTAGTAGACTTAGCAGTCTGTCACTTTGGGTGCCCTCCAGAGGTTAAACACCTAATTAACAGATGGATCTTTTAGCCCAGGGGAGTGCTTCTGTTGGAGGAATGAGTCCAACTGGTTTTGTAAATGTCAGCCCATTTAGATATTTGTCAGATTGCGTCTATGAGAAGGAGCTGGCATGATGAGTGCTGGCTGCTTATCTTGGCTCTCAGGTTGGGTCCGTGTTTCAGTCGCTGGCTTTTGTGTGTATACATTGAGACCCTCTAAAAGCCTTCCTATCTTTACATAGCATAGAGCTGCTTTCTGAAAGATGAATAAAAAGACAGGTTTTTCAGTTGCTTTGAAGAGATCTGTAGACATCGACTCATGTGCACTTTGTCAGACTAAACATTCAGAAATGACAGAACGTGCGGAAGACACCATAGATGGCAACTCTACCAAAAAAGGAGGGATGCCAATGTTTATGATGTTTTCTGGGAGGCCTAATATGACAAAACAGATGTAAGAAGGAAGTTATGCTGAGAATATCATTCCCAGGTCTTGATGTTTCCTCAGCACATTATTGGTGGTCTTTGGGGTCAAAATGCCCACCTTGGATACCGTCATGAAAACTAAATTGTATTTCTGTGTGCTATATATCACACTCGGGGATCATAATGTAGATAAATTTGTATACAAGAGTTTAAAAGCTTTTGGCACAAGACACTAGGCAATATTCCTAAAAGCTATTTGACTCACTGTGAAGGAGACTGTTCCTTAGCATTGCACCTGTGCACAATGTTCTGTATCTTCTGTGCTTCTAGACATAAAATGAGTTATATACTTTTAGTACGTATTGAAGAATGTATTACGCATTAAGATCAAGCTTAAAAAAGTTAGCCAAAAAATGAAAAGCCTGTCATCAATTTCTCACCCTCATGACATTCCAAACCTATTCCAACATATGTTCATGTTCAAAACATGAATATATTTTTAATAAAATCTGAGATATTTCTGTCCCTCCATTTAAAGCCTATTCACCCAAAACTCCATATGAATCTTCTGATGTCTTCTAAAGTGTTATGGTCACTTTTTATGATGAACAATTTTAATTTAGTCTCTTATTCATGTATAAATATTGATCAACAAACATACACGGAGGACTCAAATATGGTAAATGGAAGCTCAACCATACTTGCTTGAAGCACAAAAACAAACCTCATCGGCTCTTGCAAAACTCAAACAAGCAAGTATACTTGAGCTTCCGTTTAGCAAATTTGACAGATCTATGTATGTTCACTGAAGTAACCCTTTAACCCTTTAATAAAACGGCAAAATACTCACTGTTTCAACAGTATAGCCATAATACGTCAACAAAATGCGTGTTAACATAATAGTAACCTTTGCTGTTTAAAGTTATATCCAATTTAAATAAAAGTTTTAACATAAGAATTAATGTAACTGCTTTCATTAAATAATTAGCTTCTCATTTCTGCTTTTAAAATTTGGCCCATTCACTATCTTCAATTTTTTCCCTTAAGAAAATAAGGGATGAGTTGAATTTTTATCAACATTATGCTACAAATGCTGTTGATTGAGCATAACTTGCACTGAACCCAGAATATGCCTTTAATGGTTCTGAAATCCTTTGACTAACTATTAATAGACTGCCTTAAATCTTATCTGAGATTTTTACAGCAGTCCAAGCTTATCTTGAAGACGTGCTTTGAATTCCATAAAGGAACAAAATCAGAAAATTAACTACTGGAGCCAAACATGAGTCTTCCTGCAAGCTCTTCAACTCTGAACCTTCAGTGTGGCGGTGGCTCTCGATCTCTAGCTGTTCCAATGCCGACGAATCGTTGCACACGTTTCCCGCGTGACCCCTCAAGGGCACCTGCTGATTCCACCAGCTGGATCATAGCAGAGACACTCAAGTTTTGGCAGATGTCCCAATATCCGCCTTTCATTGGCTCGGCTAGACAATATCTAACTTCTCGCACTCACATGGATGCCAGTGAACACTTTTTGGCACAAACGTGCAAATCACAAGGGTCTCTTTTAATTCAATCCCTTTACTTGTTGAAGGATCATGTGCTATGCACTTTGCACAGTCATTTAACCCCAGTGGGAAACATGTAGACTCACAGTCCTCGACCAGGAATGGCCTGTGCCAGATTTGGATTGTGACCCACTCAAAGTCGCTTGAACCAAGTTCTAACGGCAAGGCTTGAAAATAGCGGTTGTTCAAATATGTTGTGGACAAATCTGACCCATTACGCCAAAATAAATTTGGAGACGTTATCGACACGATTTTGAGGTTTTGATGTACTGATCTCCTTATGTATTTCACGGCAATCGTCTTTATTATATAGTGGAGACCAGGGCAAGTTGTCACACTTATCAGGTTAAGTTTATTTTTGAAAGATAATTTGGTAACAAATTACATGAAGGTTTTATTAGCTATCATTAGTTAAATAATTTATTAAACTAAAAATGAACAAAAGCATTTACTGTTAATTTCAACATTTACTAGTACATTATTAAAATCAAAAGTTGTTCAATTTATTTATTTATTTAA
This sequence comes from Opsariichthys bidens, assembly GCA_037194245.1. Taxonomy (NCBI): domain Eukaryota; kingdom Metazoa; phylum Chordata; class Actinopteri; order Cypriniformes; family Xenocyprididae; genus Opsariichthys; species Opsariichthys bidens. The sequence goes on from CM074297.1 coordinate 14,074,782, forward strand.
ATTTATAAATTTATTAACATTAGTTAATGTGAATTAACATGAACATGAACTAGCATTAACAAAGATTAACAAATACTGTAACAAATTTGTTTGTTCTTTGTTCATTGTTAGTTAATACATTATCTAATGTTAACAAATGAGACCTTTTTGTAAAGTGTTACTGACAATTTCTGCAAACAAAAAGCTATTGAACATTTCATTTGTTATTTCGCAGTTGTATTTCACAATATTACTGTATTTTTGATCAAATAAATGCAGCTTTGGTGGGCATAACAGACTTCTTTCAACAACTTCTTAGGACCCTAAACATATAACAGCACTGATGTTTCAAAAACTTTATCATTTATCTCTTCTGGTCACTCTTAGATACTCAACTCGAGTACTACTACAACAGTTCTTGTATTAGGAGCTAGATTTAGAAATGAAATTATACTCCTACAACACATGGGAACCATTTAAGCAATTATCTGAGGCTTTAGAAAATATGTGTGGGACTCATCGCATCAAACGGAAAGCACAGCAGCGAACATGCAATTCCCAACTTAATGTAATTGTGATTCAGAAGTTACCATTTAGGAGAACATAGAACTTGTTGTGTCCCGACTGAGACGCTAATATAAATAGCCTTTTTGGAAATCCCTGATGAACAGCAAGAAATTCTTCCTATTTTGGAGAATACAAGCAGCTTATCCACCATATTAGTGTCTTACTTTGGGGATTTGAGAGAGCCCATTACTCGGATGTTATGTTTTGACTGTCAGGAAAGGCAGGAGCCATAATGCAACCATTAAACTGTTCTTCTGAGAACATCTATTTCAAGACATCCATAATAGAATCTCCAGCAGGTAGGATAAGCATCAGCAGAATCCATAGCTTTCAAAGGCAATGCAATTACTGTTATCGCATTATGTACACTAAAGTATCCAGAACAAAAAGTCTCTGCGTTCCGTTTAAAGCGGATGCTTCAGCTTTATTTTCATGATGTTTTCTGATTATGCTCATATATTTGAATTTAAACTAACATCACTGAAAGTATTGCATAACTGGTTTTACCATCTATAAAGCTGATCACTTTAATTGTACACTTCTTTTTAGAACTTTTGGAGAAGCAAAGTTTAAGCATGGCTGTGTGGCTTGCATTTATCTGCATATCTGTAAATCTGAATAATCTTTGCATAACTCGAGTGCATGAAGCTGCTTTGAAGACAGTAAATTACAGAATCCAAAACCTTCTGGCCTTTGAACACTGAATAATTCATCACAAATAAACAGACTAATAAATGTTAAGACTGAATCCATTAATGCCTTCAGCTCTCTCTTAGCTCTTAATTGGCAGCATAGCTGATTTTAATCTTTCTCTGGCACTTGAGCACGACTCATGGAGATTCATAACATGGTTTCCTCTCTAACTTCTGGTAAAAGGCTTTTAGGCTGAGGTGAAAATGGCTTGTGTCCAGTCCTTACACAGAAGTCTGACAAATCGGACTATAAATAAGCCGTCAAAACAGAACAACATGATCTCCATGCATGTACAAAGAGAAAGAGTGTGTATTTTATTAACCTAAGAAATGGTTGTGTTTACAAACATTGTAAAATCAAAATTCGAAGGGGTCATGACAATATTTCACTTATAATGTTAATAAAGTTTTTTGCACACACACAACAAATAAAACATATATGCGTAATAATTATTATTTTCAACCTTAATTCTGACCCTCTGTCTGAAATGAGCCATTTTTAAGGGACGGCTTGTCAGTAAACTGGCTCTATTGTGATTGGCTAATGGCATTGCATAGGAAACAGGAAAAAGATTTGAAAACCATCATTTACAGACAAAGCATTATGAAATAATTTATTTACGGTTTGTAATGAAGCTGCTGTCAGATCCCATACAGTTTCATCTCTTAACAAAAGTTTATTTGTGAACTCTCTGTTACACTGTGCCTCATTTACTAAACACAATTTTTGAACACACATATAATCCTCTGATCTGGGATTCAATTAAAATAAACCATCCACTTGATTCTGATGCTTGGATCCTTCTGAAGTCAGAGACGTCTAAGTAAAATGTTTGAGTGTTTGAGCAAAGTTAGATGCTGGTTGGTAGAAAACTTTCTTCAGATAAATGACTCGAAGACTGAAGTGTTAGTTTGCGGACGCCTGGAGTCGGCCAGCTTACTCTCTAAAACTCTGGGCCCTATGTCTAGCACTGTAGGTACTTCCGCAAAAAATTTGGGAGTTATCTTCTACCCTGCACTCAAGTTTGACAAACAAATTAACTCAGTTGTCAAATCAGCATTTTTCCAGTTAAGGACGATTGTCAAATTGAAATCTTTCCTCTCTTCTAAGGACCTAGAGACAGTGATTCACGCATTCATTTCATCGCGACTGGATTACTGCAACTCACTTTATTTGGGGGTCTCACAATCATGTCTGTCTCGACTGCAGCTGGTCCAAAATGCAGCGGCCAGATTTTTAACTGGGACGAAGAAGAGGGAACATATCACGCCTGTTTTGGCCAGGTTGCATTGGCTTCCCATTGAGTATCGAATCCGGTTCAAGGTACTACTGTTTGTTTATAAGTCATTGAATGGCCTTGCCCCAAATTACCTATCAGATCTTCTGCCTCACCATCAGACCAATAGGCCTCTGAGGTCCTCGAACACTCCTTTACTGACTGTCTGTACCAAACGCGTTTAAAGCTTTCGGGCGAACGTTCTTTCACTCTTCAATGTGTCGTCAGACTCAAGTGTGTGTGAATATGTCAGAAACTGAACGTGATTAGAATGGGTTCTGATTGCTTTTGATGCAACACTCACATCCAGCGTAGGCGGGGCTTATGTTGGGATAAATATTCGTCAGTGTCTTGCTCTAGAGGCAGTCATATGCAAATGTGTTTGCCTGTGTAACGTCACATATCCCGCAATATCAAAACGAGCCATATTTGGAGCTAAAAAGCTTTGTTTAAAAAAAGGAATTAAACTTGCAGTATGTTTTAATGTTACAAAGATATGACAAAAAAATCAAGGCAAATTTGATTTCTCATGTCATCAAGGCCCTTTTTAAATGCCATCCAAAAATTCTCATCATTTACTCACCCTCATGCTGTCTCAGATGTATATGACTTTGTTTTTTCTGTGAAACACAAACTGGAATTTTTTGAAAAATAATCTCTGTGAGCTTGTGAAAAAATTACCTGATATTTCACCAATTTTAACAGTAAAATTGTGGCGGCTGACATTGATTTCCTGTTGGCCGTCCAGTATTTCACGTTCAAGTCCAGTAGGTGGCAAAATACTGCCACCTACTGGACTGGAGTAAAAAATGATGCATCGGAGAGTAACGGCAGCTAGTATGATTTCACTCTTAAAATTGTGGATTGTTTTTTACCTAAATCAAGCAGAGCAATTTGAAAACAAGGTCCTTTGAACTGTATTCAACCTGATCATTCATTAAATGATCTAATTTTGAGGGTGCGTAAAATGACAGAATTTTAATTCCTATAAATCATCGCCTCTGCAGCAACTATATGTTTCATTAGTTCTGACTAACAAAGGTGGTGAAAAATAATATTAACCAGTAATATCAAAGTTTAGAAATCATGCTGAGGGATAAAATCAAGTCCCACCTACATTTTCTACCACTGGCTTTGCGGTCTTTAGAAACATTAAAGAAATTGAAGGTGTTTTGAACGTTTGGATTCACGCTCTGCAAATTTTTGTTGTCATAAACAAACATTTACATATTACCCTGTTACTTATTCTGATATGCATCCTCAGTCTTCTAGCATTTTAAATGAACTGGAGTTTAGGATCCTTCATGTTTACTGCATGTCCTCTTGGAGCATTTTCGCGGTGGCACTATTTATTCGACGAGCGCATTGAAATATTGATGGGAATGGAAATTAAAGTGTCCTATTGGCTTGGCTGTCCGTGACATTCCCCGACAGAATGATTCCTAAGTAAATGACCAGTGTGAGCCCTGCTCATGAATATAAATGTGGAGCTAAGTCCATTTCTTAGGCGAGTGTCCAGCTCCCTTCCCCTCCAGCTGTTCTGTCGCCACAAGTCTACACCCTTGAAATCCGATATCATAATCTTTTCCTCATTTACTGCTGACAGGTCATTACAACCTGTGATTTACCAAAGTCCAGTGGTGTCACAGGCAAAACTGTCCCTTGTGTTTTTAACCAGATTTATTGGCTGTGGGGTCTGAAGATTTATTTTGAGGATGACCTCTGGGTCTGGTTTTAATGAGACACAGCATGGGGTAATTCTGTTTGGCTCTATGTTTTATTAAGGGCTGAAGGTGATTATTTATTTACCTTTATACAGGACTGATGATACAATATACAACACATTTTTTTTTTTCATGTCACCTTCAAATGATAAGTTTTGGATGATCTTTTTCTGTGGACGTTTAGCAAGATGATGTTGACACTGCTTTTTCATAAAATGAAACCGAATAGTGAACAGGGGCTGTTGAGCTTAAAAAAAATGATAATAATCACCATAAAAGTGGTCCATATGACTCATGTACTACGTTCTAAATCTTCTGAAGTTATGCAGCTTTGTGAGGAAAAGACAGTTAATATCAGTCTTGTTAACGTTAACTAACACTAAAGCTTTTAAAAATATTGTTTGTTAATTGAACTCAAGCTGCAATAAAATATAAGTATATATATATATATAATATGTAAATATTAATATAAGTTGAACTAAAAAAATAACTAAAGCTAAAACTGAAGTAAAAAATAAATGACAGAAGCACATAACTTAAAACTAAAATTAAAAATACTTAAAAATAATTCGTTAAAATTAATTAATAAGATGAGAGGTGAGACTTAACCGATTGCAACACAGCAAAAATGAGCATGCTCTTGAAATATAATTCTGTTGGACTGCTGTTATGATACTTTTATGGTGCTTTTTGTCATTTTTGGGCACCCTTCTCACATTCATTATGTAGAAAAGAACAGCACGAACACATGGAGGAAAGAAAGATCTGGAATGGCATGAAGGTGAGTAAATGATGACAGAAATTTCATTTATCCCTTTAAAAGGTTTAGAATAGCAAATTTAAATGTCTCTTTCATGTCATGACTTGGGAATGCACAGCATACCGGGATACAGCTGTCAAAGGATGGTCTCAGGTGAAGCACACTTTGCGTGTTGAACGACGGGTGGTCTACGTGTGTGACAAGTGGCACACGTGCCTGCCGTGGCACTCTGAAAGCTAGACATGCGTTTTGCACATGAGCACACGCTCATGGTGTCTCCTATCTGGCATATTTGCAGCGCTTTGCCTCTGCCGATGAGTTAAGTAATGTAATAATGTGATTAAATGACAGTGTCCCTATCATAGACCATCGCTTAAATATTCAGCTTGTGCTAAAATAAGTGAGATATTTTCGGAGTAGGGTCACATGAGCTGTTAATCCATCACTGAAAAATTAGTAATCTAGGTCAAACTAAACAGGGGTTTAATTAGTTACAATAGCCCCCTCAGTAGTGTGCGACTGCTGGACATTGCTGGCAATGATCTCAAAGAGTTGTTAAGCTCTAACACACCAAAAGTGGTCATGTGTAAGATCAGAGAATGTGTGAGGATATATGTGTATGTATGGTGTGTATTTTGATACTGCGCTGCGTGTTTCTGAGCTGAAACGCCAGGCTTGTATCACCTTTCACTCCAGGGCCTCATATCCCTAGAGGGATGTTAACCAGCCACATTAGACACTTGCTAGCATGCTAGCTTGCTGGGGAGAGATGGGACACCAATACCACACTACCTGCACTCAAACATGTTGTACATACGGATAAATCAACGTTTTACTCACCCAGGAGTACGGGTTTGCTGACTGATTCTTTATGATATGTCTTTCAGGACTGTTTGACATCAAGACACAAGCAGGAGAGATCTTCAACATGAACACAGGTAAGTTCAAATCAGTTTCAGTTTGCATGGTTGAAATCATTTAAGGCAAATTAAAATATGAACAAAAATGTGGCACTTTGGCATTGGCATTTTTTATTCATTGTAGCCTGGTTTTTGGAAATGTGCAATGAAATGTGGCATTGTAGTAACTTGTAAGATATTGTTTTAGGTTAGAGGATCATGCAAAAGTCTGATATGTGAATATGGTAATTATTATCTACCGTAATTTACATCACAATTCAGAGGTTTGGGGTCGGGATGATGTTTTTATTTATTTTTTAATTTGATTTTTTTTAAAGAAACTTATGCTCACCAAGTTTGCATTTAGCTGTTTCCTATTTCAATAAATTTTGAAATGTAATTTATCCCATTGATGTCAAAGCTGAATTTCCAGCAGCCATTACTTTTTATCAGTGATAACAGTTATGCTACTTAATATTTTTGTGAAAATGTGATACTTTTTTTCGCCGTGTATTCTTTGATGAGTAGAAAGTTCAAAAGAACAGCAATTTTTATAACATTATGAATATCTTTACTTTTAAGCAAAGCAGAAAACCGGACTAAAAATATATGGCTAAAATCTAGAGATTTCTTGAATCACAGCTAAATGCATGTGCAGGATTTCAGCTGGAGTCCATCCATATGTCTATTGATTTTCAACGTGGAACTGAAGTTCAGAGAAATCTTCTAAATACACAGCATTGATTAATATGTATTGTATATTTCAAGTCCATAGCAACATGTACAGAAGCCAACATCTTATTATTATTAGCGTTATTGTTATTTTTGTCTTTCTTTTGTGCCCTCTACAATACTTCACTTTTTTATTAATTATATATTTATATAAGCAATATCACACAAGTAGCCATATATATATATATATATATATATAATCTACATAATAGAATACGCTTAAATGAAGTGACTCAATGTTCCTTCGTTACTAGTTCTAAAGTGACGTTTTAGAATTGACCCTTTACTGGGTGTTTGATTGACAGGCAATCTAACCAATCACAACCCCAGATCCGCCATTTTGTCCGACAAAGCAGTCAGGCAAGTTAGAAGATTAACGTTGGTGAACTTGAACTTGAAAAATTGTGTGCATTCACATTCATGTTTATTTGATGCTATAAATGAACTAGTATGAAGAGATGATCGGTTCACGAGCCGCTTGAAGGAGCTACAGCGATCTGTCACGACACATTAAAGAGACACTATACGGTATTTATGGTTTAAACTTCTTTAAAAAATTACAATATTTGAAATTTGAAATTCATATCAAAAGTAACCTGCTCTGTCTTGTCTGTCGACGTGTTGTCAGTGTCCTCTTTGCTCCACAATGTATTTTTCACTGAGTGAGAACATGATGTGTGGCGTGAGAGCGCATGGCTTGTCGGACATAGCAACAGTAACTAAAGAGCTTGGGCTAAACTGTTTAACTGTAAAAAAAAAACAAAAACTCTCAAAACTTGAGATTTTAATTTGTGGCGGAAGGAAGTAGTTCTGCTCACTTTTATTTATTTACTGACTTGTGCCGTCAAACTGTTGTATAAACACAATATCACACACATACACACGGCACGGCTGTGATTACCTACGACACTTGTGTGATATTGCTTATGTATCATGGAAGAGAGCGATCGACTAAGTGAGTGCATTACCTGCATCAAGCTGATATTATTCAGGTCAATCTTATACTGATTATCACAAAATCAGTTTGAATGTCCACTGAAGAAACCCATGTCTTTGTCTTTGTTCTATTAAGAGTTAAGGGGATTTCCCATGACAGAGCTTGTCAATTCATTTCTAAGTTGCGTCTTATAAGGTGTTGTTTAAAGTAAAAACAAAGCCCTTGTTTACAACCTTGTTTCATTCCCTTTCAATAGAAAAGTCTTTGCTGCCATCTAATGGGCCAATAATGTAACTTTTACTGAAGACAAAATCACAATCACACTGTTATTTATATAAAATATTTGAAAAAAGTTTGTACAATATGCCTCTCTTGAACAAGTTTGTACAATAGGTAATAAAAACAAGCAAACAGTTCAATCAAAAGTACAAAAGCAATGCTAGTTATAGTACATAATAGATTATGTACCAAAGATTGCCCATTTTACCCTATATTTGAGGTCTAAGTAACTACATTCGTGCCTAAAAAACATTTAAACCTACTTTCCGTGATACAACAACAGTAGTATGTTTAAAATTATGGTAGGTGCTCATGAACCTCACTGTGAGAAATGCTGCATGAAGAACAATATAAATGGTGAAACGGTGTTCCGTAGTGATACTGGTAGAATATCGCATGGCTGGAAAAGGATCAGATTCAAGAACCAGAATGAACTGTTGTATAAATATCTATATATTTAAATATAATTAGATATGAAATTATAATAAAGTAAAAAATTGACACAAAAATGATTCTAATCAAGTGTCATGAGGCAGAAAGGAGCGAAAATGTGCCTTTCCCCTCATGCAGACCCAACAGGACTTGTTTTTGTAGGGCAGAGCATGTGATTTTGTATTCATCTCAGGGATTCTGAGAAAAGCTGTGCAGGGGGGTGTTCTTATTTCTTGGCTGACTGTCTCTGAGAACTCTGTCTTTTTAGAGTCTGACGAAGATTCTGGCATCCAAACTGCCTTTTTGACATCCAGAGGTATGGCAGTCAGGGAAGAGGAAACCCATCTGTGTGGAACCAGCTTATTATGTTGCCCAATCAAGTTGTACCTGTATTAGCACCCATATATATATATATATATATATTGGGAGCCCGGGGAATTTGGCAGTGGGAATGAATGCAGTTCACTGGAATGCGCAGTATGTTCAATAAACGCATAGATGTTAAACAACGTCGTCGTTCCCTCTCGTGACAACATCAGACTCCATCTCCACTGATTCCCAACTAAGATTCCCATAGTGTCCTTAGTTGTAGTTTCTGCTTCAGTTGTGGCAACCTTGGATGCCAAAAAACACTTAAGGCTGTTGCACAATAAACATATATTTGATTTATATTATGATAGTCTTTAATATTCTGTTTAATACTGGGGTTGGTAAGATTATTACAATCCAAAACAACTTTTTTCTATTTTAATATTATTTTCAGCATCATTACTTCAGTCTTCAGTGTCACACGATCCTTCAGAAATCATTCTATTATGCGGATTTGCTGCTCAAGAAAGATTTCTCATCAATTTTCAATTTTTTTTAATAGATTATCTTTTCTTTGAAATAAATAAAAAACAAACAAAAAATAAAATCTTAACCCAAACTTTTGAATGGTACTCTATGTGCTTATACTTAGCGTTCCCAAGGTAAAACCAGAGAAATCAGGGGAAAACATCAGGGAATTTTAAATAGGGATGGGTATTAACACAAATTTTAAAATTCGATTCGATTTCGATGCATAAGCTTGCAATTCGATTTGATTCAATTCAATGTCAATTCATTTGGATATATATCAGGAAGAGTACATGACAATTTTTCTCAAGGAATAAAAATCTCTCAACTAAAGCTGTAAACTATACATGGGAAACAATTGGATGTGGTGCCACATTATAATATTGAAGGATAAAATTAACTGATTTGTATACACTTTAATTACACCCAGTGAATTTTTTTTTTTTTAATAAAGTTAAAATACTAACTTTACAACTATGTCATTATATTTCTACCCCAATTCGTTTTTTGAAATACATTCATTCAAATGGTGGCTGTCATAAAACAACTTGACGGATTTACTCAAACATGCATTAAATATTAAAGAACACTAAAAATTATAATGAATATGTTATATGGTGCAAATATGTCATGTAGCAGAATTAATTAATTTTTCTAGCTGACTAAGGTTTTTCTGAGTTAAATGTGACATTGCTTACACTAGCTGTTTTATTGACGTCTTTCCACGGTTGAAACACAGGATACGGATTTTGATAAGTTGTACTGTATCTTTCAACATACCTTCGGGTGTTCATTCATGTTTATTTCACGCTTAAACGATTATATATTTTTTTGAATTTCATCATAAAATGGACATAATTTGAAATCTGAGACTTTGTTTCATATCAAAAGTAAAAAAAAGCACAAAGCTTATTGCCATTTATTGGATGGGAGGTGTGCTGCAATGTTCTGTTCATTCATCAACAGAAAACAGACTAATTGATTATTGGGTTTTAAGAATCGATATCTGTTTGTAAAAATGAGAATCAATATTTTTTACCCAGCCCTAATTTTAAAAGTGTGATTTCCACAGGGATTAAAGAGGTTTTAAAAAGTGATATGAATTTCGAAATTGTACATTTTTGTACAGGCTCAGTTTTAAACCAATTCATCTGCCTGCAATTGCAATTTATGAGTGCATTCTCCAGTAACGACTGGAAAATTGAAATGAAAAAGGAGTCATGGAAAAATCACGGAAGTTCTTAGGTCAAAAGGTGTGGGAACCCGCTACAGAGATCCCTGAAGAGCAGGAGTATATAAAGTTTGTCCGTCAGAGCACAGCACACCCAGCCATTCGGCATGTCTAGATACAGTATACCAAGCAAATAATCCACGCTGGCATGTAAAATGTTTTTGTAATGTATATTGTTGTGTTGCCAAGGACGTGATTTACATTACCCTGCTTGCTCTAAGTCACAGTCATCCTGCCATGCAGCAGTGTTGATGCATGTGCATTTGTGTTTGCATGTGCTACTGCGCTTTTCACAGACAGTGGAGGACATATCCGCAAAAGCGCCACGCTTTTACTCACTCTAACCCCCATGAAGAGAATCCAGAGCTCACCAAACCTATACACGCTGACAGGTATCAGTCCCGTCCAGGAAACAGATCACACTCAGAGAGATTCTTAGATCATATTACTTTAAAACTACAACAATAATGCATGAAACATTTACTAGTTGATTAAAATTAAAGTATTTGTCACCGAGTGGTTCATGTTTGCTTGTTGTCGTAAGCGTCATGTGTTAGCAGTGTAGTATTTAGTCTGATTTGAAGACATTGCTGCTGGTGTTAAGGGTGTTTACTCAGACACTGTGAGCAGGAATTCCTCTTCGCTGCACTCAACGTCACTCATCCCACATCTGTGTTTTATCTTGCTGCATCTTATGCCCTACCACAACCTCCCTCGCTGACTGTCTTTCTTTCCTTCTTTTACTCTTGTTCTCCATCTCAAACTTGTGCTCGCAGCTCCTTGAGGAATGTTTGAGAGTGGGAGCTCTCTTTTCCTTTGCTTAAAGGGAAAAAGCAGCTCACAGTGGCCAGATTGTTGCCATAGTTGTGCACTTCCATGGCAACAATTGTATACTTCATTCTTTTTCCCCCGTCTTCTCTCGGCACAGTTTCCTCTGGGGGTGACCCTTTTTGTTTGAGCAGTCTCACTGGCTATGACCTCACACACACATATTCTCCATTGTTTAATTAGACAGTGGGCGGGTGAGGAACAAACACATTTCATTCAGGACAGAGTTAGACCGCCGTTCGTTTTGCACTGCGCTTAATGAGCAAAGGTTACTATGTTAAATAAACACTTGATGAAAGTCAAAACTATTCATTTGAAGTCTTTTGTGTATAATATAAGGCAAAAGTGTGTGCTTTTAAAAGAGCCTTCTGAAAGTAGTTTTCAAAAGAGGTAATCGACTGCCAGATTTCCTTTATAAAACGTTCCCATTTCACCTTTCATTCTTTCTTCATGCTGTCCGTATATTTTCCTCTCTTTCATTCATCTGCTCGAAAACTTGAAGCAGTGGTCTGAATGACATTTATGGAGCCACATAGTCCACTCAAATCATGAATCGCTAATGACTGAATATGTTATACGTTTTTTAAAGTTATGGTTCCAAAAGTGGATATTCGCATGCAGCAATGCCATAAAAGAACCATTTTGAGCTCTCCAAAGAACCTTTGAGTGAGAGTTCATAAAAGAACAATTATTTTGTGATATAATAATCTAAAGGACATTTTTCCACCATAAAGAAGTGGAAAAAGGTTCTATGAATGTTAAAGGTTCTTCATGAGACCTTTAATTCCGATTAAGAACTTTTATGTTTAAGAGTGTACCTCATTTGTGAAAAGTAGATCAGTTGCTCGTGTTTAACAAAGTTCTGTTATCTCATTTTTACCTGTGCTTAGACTCTGAAGCACAGTCCAGAGATTCAGGTAAGCAGTCTTTATTTTATTTATTTAGCATATTTTGTACATGTGTGTACAAATATGTGACCATGGACCACAGAACCAGTGATAAGGGTCAATTTTTTTTTTAAATTGAAATTTATTCATCCTCTGAAAGCTGAATAAATAATAAGACAATGTTTGGCTGAGATCCAACTATTTGAAAATCTGCATGCAAAAAAAAAAAAAAAAAATCAAAATATTGATAAAACCAAATTAAGTTCTTGCATATCATAATAAAAATAAATAATTTTTTGATATATTTATGGTAGGAAATTTACAAAATATCTTCATGGAATATAATCTTTACTTGGTATCCTAATGATTTTTGACATAAAAGAAAAATCGATAATTTTGACCCATGCAATATGCTATTTCTACAAATCGCAAAATACATATGCTTTGGAAAACAATGCACTGTAACTGTTACTGCACATCTTTCTCAAATTCGTCTTTCTTACTGGTCAACAGTGGCATTCTGTGGTCATATATTTTGTATATATGAATATGAACACACTTTTAAGTGTTTTGTTTGTCTACTGTTAGATTTATGGAGGCCCAGCAGCAGCAGCAGCGCCAGTGATGGTCTGAGAAATGGTGACATGTGCTCTTCCTCTCTGGCAGCTAAAGGCTACAGAAGTGTCAGGCCTAACTTTCAGGATAAAAAGTCTCCCACACCAGTACGTTCTGCTGTGTTTACTTCACTCATTTGTTTTTCTTATCCTTTCTGTCGCTGGGGTTTTTCCTTCCACAGGAAACGCCTGTGGAAGTCCATTCGACAGGTTTTATTAATGACGTTTTTAACTGTACAGGTCACACCCTTTTCTAGCGTACTGCTCGGTTTGAAAACTGAGCACAAAGCGAACCTCTCAACTGACTTGAATGAATCTCGGTACTATTATTGATTATGAGAAAATTGATTATTGATTATGTGCCTGATTGTGATGTGAAGCTTGCTGAATGTACACTGTACCTAAATAGTTCATTTCAATTTCCTTTTACAGCTACAGAGAATTTATGAATTCTAATATTATTTAATCTAATATGTTTGTGTTCTCATTCTGCTTGACTGAAACATTTTTAGTTGTGCCCTGCTGATGTTAAACAGCAGAATTTTACCACTCACTATAACAATCAGCTGTTTATCTCAGAGAGATTATTCTCCGAGGCAACCACGTCCACACCCTCTTATTCAGTGAGAGAACCACCGTATCTGACCTGTGCTCTAATATCCCAATACCCACTTTCCTTAATTAGGCACAAGAGCATAGTGTCCATTCCCACAGACTGCTGTCCACAGAGGACCAAATCTCATGCTCTTCACAAGCAGAGCAGTCCAACTTGTACCCTCCATCTAGGGAGTTGAAGAGACACGTAGCTTCCTTCTCCATTCGCATTAACCCTCGGACACAGTTATCGGGACGGCGCACACAAGCACTGTCTTTGAGACCCCCTACCCCTCCTAAAAGGATGGACCTCACGGATAGCCACTCACGCCCCTGTCCTCCACTGCCATCTGCAGTCCCTCCAGTGGTATATGTCACGGATTTCATAATCACATATGCATTAGCTTAATAACACCCTCCATGATCTGTCTTGGTAAACATAACTAATCCCGTTTATCCATTTTGCTGATGCACATGCAGGTTTCTGTCATTGTATATTCAAATCATAAAAAGATTTCACAATATTATTATCATCAAGTAATTTCAGCCATGGTGATCATAACCAAATCTTGCCGACCCCAATCTTTTGAACGATAATGTGGGTGTATGTGTGTGTGTGTGTGTGTGTGTGTGTAAACAGTGTTGGGGTAAGTTACTTTTAAAATTAATGTGGTACAATATTGCGTTACTCCCTAAAAAAAGTAACTAATTGCATTGTTACTTTTTATGGAAAGTAATGTGTTACATTTCTTTTGCGTTACTTTTCCTCAGTTGGGCTGTGCTTGCTTGCTTGATTGTTTTTTAATTTCCATTTTTGGTGAAACAAATAAGCCTCAGGCTGATGAAAATGCATAATCATGACTGTAAATGTCGAGGGCACAGTTAAGACAAACCTTTCAGCTGTGCTGCCATTCTGGATCGCAGAAGAATAGGACGCAGCAGAAGAAAGAACACTCTTACTTCAGCAGAAAAACATATCTTTATCTAAAGTAATGTTTGCTTATTAACATGGTTTAATTGGATCATCAAAGGAAACACATGGTTAATAAAGTGAGATTAAATACATAAAGTGTATTTGTGCAATTGAACATTTAAAGTCCACATCAACCGGAAGCTGCAACCAACTTTACTTCAGTGTTGTGACATATTTCCAAGTTAATTTTTCTCTTAATATGGGCAGAAGAGAGGAGTAAAAAAATGGGAAGACAAAATAATTTGCACTACTTTATTTTAAAAAGTAACGTGGATATTATATTGTACATTTAAAAGTAATGTGTTAATATTCTAGTTACTTGAAAAATGTAATCTGATTATGTACTTGTGATGCGTTACCCCAGCACTGTGTATGTGTATATATCACAAATAATGTACAATGTGAATCTTTCCACTGCATTTCAATTTTTCATGTTTCATATATATATATATATAAATATACCTCATAGAGATCTTTATGTAGTTTTGAACTTTTTGTTTTAGCATTTTTCTGTAATGCAACATTGGAGTAACATTTTGATCTGTAACCCCTCCATCCTCTCTAACGCACAGCCATTCGCTGCATCACATCACTACGTCTCTCACACGCGCTGTGCCAACTGCTGAGTCTCATCTGTGACACTCTCCTCTCTGTCATTCAGCCTGAGGTACCAGTTCTTCTTAAACAAACCTATCCTGGAACAGCACTGAACTCACAGTCACCCCCTAATCGGCTCAGATTCTCCCTCGATTTCATCAGCTCCAGAGCACTTGACCATCACCCCGAGATCCCTTCTCCAGGCCCTCCCTCTCCTGGCTCGGAGCCTCTACTTGGGCAGAGCCGCTGCTCTTCCCGCACTCAGAGCGAAGCATCCACAGCAGTGCTGGAGGAGTTGAGGGTGTGTGGACTAGGCCCAGAGGGTGGATCTCGTACCCCTTCTCCAACCCTCAGCCAGATGAGTGCAGTCACAGACAACATGTGGTTACACTTCCCTGCAGCTAGCGCCGCTAATGTAACTATTCACTGGCAGTTCTACACTTTTCAACACTTCTTTTTTTTTTTTTTATAATGTAGCAAGGATGCAAGGAAATTGATCAAAAGTGACAGTAAAGACATTTATTATATTACGAAAGATTTCTATTTCAAATAAATGCTTTGAACGTTCTACTCATCAAACGAAAGAAATCGGTTCTCATAAAATTATCAAGCAGCACAACTTTTTTCAGCGTTAATAATAATAAATATATTTTGAACTTGAAATCAACATATTAGGCTGATTTATGATGGATCGTGTGAGTGAAGGTAAATTACATTTGAAAGTTAGTGCTGTCAAATGATTAATCCAAATTAAAAGTTTTTGTTTACATGATATATGTGTGTGTACTGTGTGTATACATGCATGTATATATTTAATAAAATGTGTTGTATATAATTTATATGTATATATAAATATACAAATTATATGTATACATACACTCAAAAAGTTCTTAAATTTTATATACTTGTATATACATGTATGTGTGTTTATTTAAATATACATAATTATACACAGTACACACATACATAAAAGCTCAATTTTATTTTGGATGCGGTTAATCATTCGATCTATATTACAATAGGAAACAGTGATTTTAAATTGTAATAATATTTTACAGAATTACTGTTTTTACTGTATTTTTAATCAAATAAATGCACCCTTGGTGAGTATTTTCTTGAGACTTTCAAAAACATTAAATTGTACCAACCCAAAACTTTTGAAAAATATTTATTTTTATTCTGTCTAACCCTTTTTCGTTCATTTTCTGGTCTTTTCCCCTCTCTTATCCCTTTGAGAACTCAATCAGCTCATCTTAACTTGCTTTGTACAACTTTATTGTTGATTGTTTCTAATTTGGTTTCATTCCTCTGCATTTTTAGAGACTGGTTCGACAGACACCAATGTCACTTGTCCAGTATTCACATTTAGTGGTTTCAGCATTTCTTCTCTGTGGGATTATAACAGTACTAACGTCACTTCTGCTCTACATTCACATCAACTCTGCATCAAGTGTCTCAAGGGTTGTCACTAACACCTTTTACAGATTGTCTTGATGTTGCTGTTTCAGTGCTGAGTTTCTCAAAATGACACACTATATCTTTGTCAGATTTTAATTGTTGGAGAACATGCTTTAGTTGACACTTCTGTCAACTTCTGTCCCTTTTTGTATACTAACTCTACTACTAACCACTTCTTGGAAAGAACTAATTCCAAATTCTGAACCCATTGTTGTTTTCCCCCCATTTATTATCTTCCCAGTTGGTGGATACTGTTTTTTGTTTGTTTATTTTACTAGTCAATCCACAAGTCTTTTGTGGTTTTGTTTTCATTGTTCTGTTTTTTCTGCTTTTATTAGGGCTAACAGATGTCATTTGTGACATAATAGTTCGACCTCAGTGTAATTTATTGAGCCTAAAGATGGTTCTTCAGTTAACAGGGTTTCTATGTTGTGTTATACAGGGCCAGATGACTGTGAATGGGGGTCTGACTGTGCCAGCAAGTCCTTGTAGTCACCTCCAAAGACCCTTCTCTCCCTCAACATACCCTCCTCCTCCTTCACTGAGCCCTAGTATTACAGCCATGCAGCAGGCTAGAACCACTGGTGAGTACTGAAGCTAATCAAGCTAATCTTTCATGTGTTCTTGTGTGAGTGACGTTCACCCATTTCATGATTGATTTCATCATTTGTAAGAACAAAGAAACTGAATATCTCCACTGCTGGCTGCTGAATGCCAGTTCATTTGAGGGAATCAAAAACATACAGCATGACCAGAGCAGTCTGGTTCACAAACAAATGACTCATAAACCAGTTCTTTTTAGTGACAGTAAAGTGAATTTGTAACATGCAGCGTGACTAACTCAGTCTGATTCACAAAAAAAAAATGACTCTCATAAGCTGGTCTTTTTTAGTGAATCAATAACACACAGCTTGATTCATGGACAAATGACTCTCATAAGCTGGTCCTTTTGAGTGAATCAAAAACACACAGCTTGATTCATGAACAAATGACTCTCATACTGTATGCTGGTCCTTTTCAGTGAATCAGAAACAATATACAGCGTGACCAGATCAGTTTGATTCAAGAACAAATGACTCTCATAAGCTGGTCCTTTTGAGTGAATCAAAAACACACAGCTTGATTCATGAACAAATGACTCTCATACTGTATGCTGGTCCTTTTCAGTGAATCAGAAACAATATACAGCGTGACCAGATCAGTTTGATTCAAGAACAAATGACTCTCATAAGCTGGTCCTTTTGAGTGAATCAAAAGGTCCTTTTCAGTGAATCAGAAACAATATACAGCGTGACCAGATCAGTTTGATTCAAGAACAAATGACTCTCATAAGCTGGTCCTTTTGAGTGAATCAAAAACACACAGCTTGATTCATGAACAAATGACTCTCATACTGTAAGATGGTCCTTTTCAGTGAATCAGAAACAATATACAGCGTGAGCAGATCAGTTTGATTCAAGAACAAATGACTCTCATAAGCTGATTCTCAATTTATATGAATCTACATATAGCCATACATTGTTTATGCACATATTGCAGTATATTGAAAAATATCAGCAGTACTTTCCCATATATGCGTGTATGAAATGTATGTGTATGAGTGTGTATATATATATATACACACACATACACTGACCTGTATAATTTACAGCAGTATTAGAAAGAAAATTTTATTTCATATGCTAGCAAAATGGACATTATAACTGAAACATACCCTAATGAAGTGAATCAAAATTGAATCAAGAGTTTGAGAATCAGAAGCGTATTGAATCTGTAAATCTGTTTGAAACTCAGCCCTACCCTAATAAGTAGCATATTATGTGAACATGGCTTTCATAATTAATCAAATAATGGTGTGGCAGAATGACCATTGTTGATGTTTTTCCTACCATCCACTTGTCCTGGAAAATATCTTTACTGCTAAGTGTTGCCAAGCATTGGAGTACAGCTGTAAAAACGATCTCCCTGGTCTCTGATGAGTCACTGTTGATGTGCCAGGATCTAATGAGGTACTAATAAGTAAGAAAGCGTGACCTGACTGCAGCGGTGTTTACCGGCCGTGTGACACTAAGCGTATCTTGACTGGTCCGCTCTGAGCATGCTCCCGCGATCTCTCTAATCCCAAGTGGCAAATGCCGGGGATTAAGCTCAAATCTGAGCGATGGAGTGGTTGGGGTGAGGGAGGAGTTGAGACACTGGGATTAGAGCGTCTGTCTACGTGAGGCTGGCCTTTGTCTCCACGGAGCCCATTTTGCTGTTTTTTCCTCAAAAGGCTGAATGCCTGAATGCCTTTACATGTCGGACTGTGTGTGTAGAGCTGCTTTGCGTGTTTATTATTCTATGCCGGATTACTGGAATCTACATATTGATGGAATCATTCTCCTGATTTGGAATTACAGTCTGCACTGCATCCTTGACCTGGCTTTATTTCACAGTTATGAACATGGGAATGTTGGTTAGTTCCATGGGAATTACTAAAAACTCACTCACCCCAACCTGACCCTGTCTTCCACCCATCAGCCTCTGAGTCTAGCACTCCAATCTACACGAACGTGGATCCTCCTGCACGAGCGCCACAGACTGACAGGAAAGAAACAACAGGGAAAGCTCCGCAATACACTGGCATCGGTCCTGTGGATGAGTCCGGGATTCCCATTGCCATACGGACGGTAAGAAAGTAAATGCTGTTCTGGTATGTTAAACTATTGTTGCCATATTTGGTAAGCCTTTATTTTGATGGTCCACATTAGACATTCTGCTAACTATAAGTACATTTGCAACTACATGTCAATGAACTCTCTCTAGAGTAGACTGTCTAGATATTATCATTTGGTATTTTTGTATACATTATTGTTATGTACACAAGTCTTGAAAGCAAATTATTAAAGCTGTATATGGCTGTTTCTTCAACTGTGGGCATTGATGGGTATTTTGGCTCTGTGGACTTCTGAATATTTTTTTCTCATTTCTCTATAAAACTTATGAACATTTCCACCACAATGCCATTTCTACCACATCTCAAATAATGTATTGTGTTTGGCAGCATTCTGTGATGGAAATGAGATTTTTTGCAATAAAATAACAACCAATTTAGCTAATATGTTTATGTATCCTCACTACTCAAAAATAAATGTTTTTGGACAAAATTACACTTTAATTGCAAATGATGCTCAGTAAAAATATTCTGTTCATGAATGGTAGTTCTAAATTGAATATTAAAATGATTTAATGTATTGATAAATACTTTCATTTGAAAGTCTGGGTCTGGTACAACAATACAAATCTATAATAAGACATTTGAAAAGTAAAAAGTTTATAAGAAAATTTTATCGTGACATTTTTATTAGACGAGTTGGATGTTCATTTTATTGTTTTTATAAGTTGAAGAAACACCCATATGTTATTGGAGAACCTCATACTGTAACTACTACAGGCTTATTTAGAGTTCATCAATAGTATAAAAATGCCATGAACATGTTTGCCAAAAAGTATTCATTTTGATAAAAAAAAAACCCCTTTATTGGCTCTGGAGACATTGCCGGAAGTGCATACCTATAATAGTTAATTCCAGAATTAATCTTCAATCAGTCTCTGGTCACATGGGACTGGCTGTTTTGATTTGTGCGCTAAATTGCATTTTCCCACACTGAGTTTTATTTAGCCCCAGGGAAACAGGGGCAGCTGTGCTCAGCATCATTGATGGACCAGCAGACAGTGATGTGTCTCTCTCAGCTTAACATAGAGAGGCCAGTTGCATCAGCATTTTACATCCAGAGTTTTGGACTCAAGGTCATGGAGCACATTCGGGTTGCTATTTGTTTTCTAAACTATGCTTCTGGACCTTGGAATCTTAATCTGTAAGGGTTGGGAATGCCTGCGATCTAAAACTGCTTGTTTTGTGAATTTTTTTAGACCGTTGACAGGCCAAAAGATTGGTACAAGACCATGTTCAAACAGATTCATGTGGTGCCTAAATCAGGTAAGAATGAATCTTTTGTGTTTACCTTCATTTTTCTTTAAAACTTTATACCTTGCATTTCCTATTAACGTAAAGCATTAAGAATTTTTGAGAAATCGTAAAAAGTCCTAATTAGAACAAGCCTATTATATGGTTATCGGAAGGAATTTTCTTGGAAATTTCCATGCACTGACATACCAACATATTTTATTACATTTTTAAAGCTATTTTGGTAGCACTTTATTTTACAGTCCTGTTCGCCGTGTACATACTATGTACTTATTATTAATTGCAATAACATGATACTAACCCTGAACCTACACCTACACCTCCAGTACTTTCTTAGGTAAGTACACTGTAAGTACATGTAAGTGCACGTACTGTAAAATAAAGTGCAACCTCTATTTTTAGAGCGCTAATGCCACAGAAATGGAAAGATTTTTTTTTTTGCAAACTAAACAAGATTATAGATTGTGTTCATTTATAATGTATTCTTTTACACTGTAAATGACAGTTACAGTTTTGTTTTATGAATTGAAGAGGTATACAGAACTCTCATCTCATTGCTTTGGTGATTTCAAAGGTGATTTCATTTTTATGTGATCTTTTGATATGTAAGAGGTCATTATACTACATTTACATTTAGTCATTTAGCGACTTACAAGTGAGGAAAACAAACAAGCGATTCTTCATGAATTGGCAAATAACACAGGAAGTGCTCACAATACAAGTTTCATACATTGCTAGAGTAGGAAGGGTATTAAGTGTTCACGGAAGAGATGAGTTTTCAGCTGTCTCTTGAATATTGCCTGGGATTCTGCGTACTATAAAAACATTCTGTAAGTTTCAGACCTCAAAACTTCCTTATTAGTCCAAAAATAGCTTTTATTGAAACCAAGCTATGATAAAGACTTGTTTTGGATTTTGTCACATTATGACACAATAGTGCAGAAGAAAATCAATGCTTACTTCTATCTCTGTGTCTTTGGCCCCTCCCAGTTGTACGTTAATAAGATGAGAAGGAGAAAAGAGATATATAGGATCACTGGAGCAAAAATCAGTAAATCAAGCCAGTGACTGTTTCTCATTGTAGCAGGAAAATAATGTCATTTAAATTGTGATTAAATTGTTTACAGAAATCAATCAAGGAGCGCTTTGTATATCACTGGAGCTGTCAATCACACAGCGTGAGTTTATCAGTGACCGAGTTATGGACTGCACAGTGAATCTCTGATTCACATCATGTTTGCACTGTTAGTTATGATAAAAGCGTTCGTGACAGTGCAGAAATCGTGTTGCAATGACAAGATCACATGTCTGTCATCGGCTGCAATGTTCATCACTGCAACCTTTCATACGACAGAAGTAGATTTACATATAATGCTATAATCAACACTTTTCACAATTAGTTGATCTCAACAGCTGTAATAGTAAAAACGTAGTACATTTTTCGAGAGTTCCACATGTAAAATGTATTTCATATGCACAGATGTTAGCTAATCATTGCAACATTACTGCCTCACCCCTTGCACATTTAAAATGTAAACGTAAACAAACTCATTTGCATGATGTGGGAGTAAGATAATACAAAAAAATAAAAAATAAATACATATAATAAGATGCAAAATGATGGTGTTGACAGAGCGGCTCAATTTAGGGTAGAAAATGGCCTTTTATTTGTAACTTATGAAAATTTAGGTGTAAAAATCATACTAACATTATAAGCGCACCTCAAGAAAATAAAACAATAATAAAAAAAATACAATTCACGACTCCTTTAATTATGTCAGACAAGATAAAGAGCTGTATTTTCTGTGTGTCTGCAGACTTGTCTGCTAAAGGGATAGATTTTTTGCAGAGAAGGGCAACCTAGGGCCATCTAATGAGGAGTGACAACAAAAGAGCTTTACTCAGCAGGTTGTGGATTACAAGTGTGTTCATTACTGGAAATGGACTGGCACGGTGTTTGCCTGAAAGATTACAGGAGTTACAGGATCAACACCATAATTTTGCATCTTATTATATTTATTTTATTTAATTTATACTATCTCACTACCACATCATGCAAATGAGTTTTAGGTTATTAAGTTTAAAGGACCCTGTATGCAGTTCATGATTGTGAAATGTGCAATCCATATTGCTGGTACACTATGTAACCTTTGGCCCTCTAGCAGTTAAAAACATTTTGTTTATTCATCTGCATGACTGTGCAGATGAATATGGTTATCCTACTGCTCATAAAAAAATCTTAAGCTGACTAGCTTAAGATGTTACTGTTGGTACTATTAACAGACATGTTACTTTGTTGAAAATAAATTCCAGCTCAGTGCTACAACAACGGAAATGACCCTTCACAATAGATAAAGCTTTACAATGAACTACATATGACAATTTGTCTGTTCAGTAAAATACCTTACCTCCCCTATTGAGTAATAAAAACTCCACAACTCCAAAAGGCCAAGCCATTGTTGATTCTCATTTAATTATAAGTTTTGTCGCATTCTCTTTTAGCCAGACGACTCTCCACTATATTTAGCGTTTTTTAAAAATAAGTGATTTTTCAAGTGAGGTTCAGGACTTTAATGATGTCAACGTTTCTCCCTCGTTGTGACAAATAACCTACTCCCATACTATACATTTGTCAAAGTAGCCGGAACGACTTTTCTCTATTTAAGGATATAACGAGACACGCACAGACGAGTGATATATATATATAGTATATACACATTTCCAAGGGAAAACCATCTCGCTGTTCTAAAATATAAACGCATATAATATGCATTTAATAGTGCATCAGGGTAAAACAAAAACACGTTTTGGAAGAAGAATTGATGAAGTATTGACTATTGAGTTTTGTTAATTTTGAACAAAAATGCATAGTGTACATTTAATCATGTTCGCTTATTTGTTTTTACAGAGAACGAGTGGCCTGCATCCCGTACTGCCACAGACCCGCAAGTTACAAGTCCTGGTATTTACAAACAAGGTTTGTCTGTTTTTCTTTTAAGAGAACATTACAGTAAAGCAAGCATATTGATACCTAAAAATAGTAATATAAAAATACTAGTATAAACCAATTGCAATAAATACTAAGTAATTAAAGCATTTTTAAAACAATGGCAAGAAATACATACATACATATATATCTCAATAAACAATAATAATATAAATAATAACAACTAGTATTATTATTATAATGCTGCTTTTCGATACTAACCATACTGATATATATATTTTTGTTTCTTTCAGATAAGCATGCTGCCCCAACTGCTGTTCAGGCCCATCCTGCACCTAAAACCGGCACTTACCGGCCCATCACCAAGAGCGTCTCTGATAACGGCGTATACAGTTTCAGGGTGCCTGCTGCCTCGTCTCTCCCTTCTCCTCTGCCCACATCAGCATCCAGAGATCAGCAGAGGTCCAGTGAAAGGGAGGCACCTGAGAGAGGGAGGAGCACACCTGACATGTAGGAGCCACCTCTCCATGCTTACACAATTACAACATCTCGCAAGCATATGCTACTACGTCTCGATATTTGTTTTTCTTTGCATGTCTCCCAGGAATGAGTGGGGTCCTCCCGATAGAAAGGTTGATACACGGAAATACAGAGCAGAGCCAAGGAGTATTTTTGACTATGAGCCGGGGAAGTCATCTATTTTAGAGCAAGAAAGAACAGTAAGTAATCAGTTTACTTATAATAAAAAAATATATATATTTTTGCATGAAGCTTTAAAAAGACCCAGATGGAACGAAATGAGCTAAATACATTGCGAGCATAGTTTTAAAGGTAAATGAATTATTTATGGTTTGTTTGAAGTTGTTACCACAAAGTCCGTAAAGTTTATGAGGCATTTTTACAATTTGAAGTTAGTATTTGAAGGCACCAATGTATTGATCTGAATCAGTGCCGCATGACTTTATGGGTATAGATCGATCGTAAACCACATGCAACTAATGAAATGCTATCAATCGGTGAATCCACGGTGTCAGCAGTGCTGCAGGCATCATACTCCATATGCTGATTGAGTTATTCTTACATATTAATGGATTTGTATTGACGATACTCATGGAAACAGTTGTAGTTACATGATGAGCTTTCTGTATACGTTAAAAGAATCACCACAAACGTTTGCCCTAATTTAGCAGAAGTGCTTCAGCAACCTTGTGTTGAGTCACTCAATAAAACACATAAATTGCAGGTCCATTAGAGCGTAATGTGGTCAAGGTCACTAATAAGGTTGGAGAAACCAATTTGCTCCTGCTGGAAACATTTGTCCTCGTGCAGTGAGGATTTGTTATGTGCCGCTGCCCTCTGCTGGACAGGAGGGGAAAATAAAAACAGCCTTTGCTCTATTTTCAGCATCATGTAACTTTCCTTGTTTCTTGTCCGCTGAAGACGTTTTTCATTTTACATCTGTATCTGATTGTCGCATGCCCATGATTACCTCAGTTCATCCCTTCCTTTCATCTTCTTCTCCCACTTGCTTTCATTCTCAACACCAGACAAGTACCTTAAGACCCGAGGACATAGATTTAGAGAATGAGCCGTGGTATAAGTTCTTTGCTGAACTGGAGTTTGGGCGGCCGGTAAGTGTGGCTTTGGTTTGGTGCTGCTAGCATGCCGCTTGTGATTGGTGTGGGGGTGGAAAGGTCAGATACGTGCTGCACATGCTGCCGACACGTGACGGTCAGGTCTGAAATGACTGGTTGGAATGACGCTGTAACATATACGATGGAGTCTGATAATGAGCCTCGCTTCCTCTTACCAGCAATTTAGTCTTTGCAGGCTTTGATTTCTTCCTCTTTTTTTGTACACGTTAAACTACTGTTCACTAATTATAAAATTTGTTGTGGAATTAATTTTTACCATTATTTGCATGACTTTTACTGTTTGCTGGATTTACAAACTAGATGTTTGACTCACTCTGTGCAAGGTGTGTGTAGTTTTGTAGTCTTGGCGTGCTTTAGGTTGTGATAATATAAAAGCTGATGTGTACGGTGTGTAGTGTTTTTGTAGCATATATGCAACTTCAGTTTGTGGTCGTCACATTGTTCTCCTCAGTCATGTTACTTTACTTTCTCCCTTTTTATGTCACTGTTATTCTGCTCCTCCCCTCCTCTATCCCACCTCTGGGTGAAGCCTCCAAAAAAACGTCTTGATTACAATCCAGAGAGCGCACCTCGATTCCGTGCAGAGGTAAAGAATGGATGAATGAGTGAATCCGAGTGACTAAGTGAATGAGTGATAAACTGCTTCACTGACATACTACTGCATATTGACAGACTGACTGAGTGACTGAGAGAGAGAGAAAAATTCATAGAAATAGGCTAGAACCCAATCTCATTTAACATTACTTGACTTCAGTTATAATACAAAGCCCATTGTTTCAAATGTAGCAATACATTATTTGATCCTTGAGAAATATTAGATCAAAACTGATAAAAATAAAAGCTTACGTACAGAAGAATTACTTAATTAAAAGTCTGTTCATTATGTTCATGTGCAACCTTCTGCTTCTCACTAAATGTTTTCCTTTGCAATAACTCTCAACTCTCTCAGATACATAATGTGCATTTGATATACAAATATACTTAGAATGAGGAAAAACTATTTCTTTACAAGAGTGACAGAGCTATGACTATAACAAAGAAAAAATAAGCACAGTTCCACATATAAAACTTATGATTTTCTGACTTTTTTGACTGTATTACTTTTTTAGTGCCTTTTTTGTGGGGGACTGTACCATTAACTGTCGGGGATTTTTACAGTTAAAGACCCAAAAGACCAGATATGATAAATGAAGACCCGGAGTCAGAGTTTAAAAAAAAAAAAATAAACTGAAGAAAATTTTACAGAAGAATAGTTTGCAGAACTTCAGCAGAAGTCTCACAAGGAGTTCGTAGGCCGCTCTCTCTCTTTCGTAGGCTAAATACTCACAGTATTTATACTATAATATATATTTCTATATGCACAGAAAAGTGCATAAGTACACAAACTGGGACACAGCTCATGTCATTTTATAAATTTTACTTAGCGAGTGTTAATGTAACAATCATTTTGATTAACTAAACAGTTGGCTGCATATTAGGATGGTATGGTAAATATGTTTTAAGAAAATTCTAGTGATCATCTCTGTTCATTATTAAAGTGGAAATGCTGCAGTTTTCAAAAGTAATGGCAGGTGAAAATGCGGGACATATTTTGTCCCATGTCTCAAGAGTCAGTACACTGCATGTACATCCACGTCATCTTCTTTCATTTGTCATAACATTTTTGTCTATTATGCCATTGTATATTCATCATGAGACAAGAGCACTTACTCCTGGCTGTCATCTGTCGATCTGTCCGTGAGTTTGTAGTAGGTGAAGGATCTATGGACATGCCCTGTACAGTATCATGTCACATATCCTGTTTCACTCCGGGGCTTTTTGTTTCTGTCATTGTAAATAATTAGCTTGCTGTCAAATGTAGAAATGAATTGAGAATAATTGTTCAACTGAATTGGCTAGCGAACATTACGTGTTGTTTTTGCATTAACTACCATATGCAAAAAGTGGTGCAAATGTGAGTGAATCTGTCCTAAAATCTCAAATGACATTTTTTTTTTTTTTATGAATTGCTCCCTGTGAATTGCTACTGATCACTGTAAGGAAAGAATGTAACTTAGAGTTTGAAGTAGTAACAGTTATGGTTTGAGGAATGCTGTTAATCCAAACAAAGAATTGCTAAAAATTGTCACAGAGGCTTTGCAGCCAAAATTTGAGCTCGCTAGTGTGGGATCTGTCACTCAGAGCTGTATTTATGTTGACTAGATGTAAATGTGTCACACTGAGGAGACATTCCTGGTACTGCATACTTGGGCTACTTTTAAAGAGGGTTAAAAAAACGCAAGGGGCGTCTGCTGCTGGTCTGAAGAGCTGTTCCAGATAACACTGCTCAGAGCTTCAGCAAACAGGAAGATGATTATCTACTCTAGCCATGCGTACAAGGAATTCCCTGCTTTGTTCGACTTAGAAACCCTTGTAAGTTATCTAACGCGTCTAGCTGTCCTGGGAATGGCTGGGCTTTTCGAAGGACAGCTGCCCATGTGACCATATCCAGACATAAGGAGTTTTTAACTATTGTTGGATTTGTGAAGGAGAGCATTAGGTATCAAGGAACCTACTGTATAGTAAGTGCAGAGATTAAGCGAAGAATTCACCTTGCTCTTTCTTTCTTCATCTGTTTCAGACCTCCCTTTATCAGCCATCCACAGACAGGAGCCTTGAAAGGCCATCAAGGTAGGTTTACTGTGTATACATTGACCCCAAAAATCACTTGGACACATAAGTCACAAAAGTCTATACATTTAATTTCATAGATTTTTAAAAAATATCTATATTTTTAGAGGACAAATATCAAACCATGTAACATCTGAAAACAAAGCTTTCCTCAAAACATTTTTGCAATGACTTTAAACTAACTGGTCCCAAGGTCATTCTTAGTGGATCGTAACGTTACAGAACAGGCGTGTTCCACCAACTTTAACGTTCAGAATATCTTTTTGCAGTGTTTTTACTCTTTTGACTTCAATAACATTCATTCTGCAGCTCTGCAAGTGATAACAAGAGGAGACGGAAATCGGAACCTGCAACAGCCCAGCCCAGGGCTCAGAGCAACGTGGGCACAACACAAACGTCTGTGAGACCACCAGAGCTACCCAAGAGCAGCAGCACCCAGAGGAATCCCCTCACCAGCCCCGGTTCCCTCACAGCCACCAGGACTAAAGGTAGACGTCAGACGAGCAGTCACATTCATACACCTCATTGAAAGAGTAAGCAACAGGGGAAGGATCGCGACGATTTTCATTTTGCTTCTCGCAGTACAAGCAGAATTTTAAATGACTTTCCCTTTGCATGAATAAAGTTCAATGAATTATTTAGTGTTTACAATCTTGCCTCAGTGTAGTGTAGCATATCAATTGCTTCTTTATTCAACAAGGGCTTGTTGATCAAGATGTCTTATTTCTTTTCAGTTTTCTTCCAGGTCATTTTATAAACGTCCTTGTCTCTCCCATGGGACAATTTCCTTTTAATGTCTTCTCATGTCTCTTTTTTACCATGCTGCTTGTGGTGGATATCTAAGGTGGGGATGTAAGCTATATGCACACAGCACATTTAAATTGTCAAAATCAAAACCATGCTACCTCAGAATCCACATATCAAAACAGAGAGCAAAATGAGGACAATTTCATGGCTGTCTCAGATGGCTTCTCCAGCCTCCCTGATGGCTGGAAAAGAGCCCAAGAGAACCCAGAAGAATGGATGATCTCAGAAGAGACCTCGTCTAAGCTCAAATCCTGGAGTTGTGATGATCTGCTATCTGAGGGGAGGGGAAAAGAGGTGCGAACCCTTTCGGAAAGCACCTGTTTTTTGTTGCGCAATGGGGAGGTAGAGGCATCGCGATGCAATGACGTCCGAGAGACTGAAGATCTTAGGGAGAGGACCAGGCACCGCTCCGCCCATGATTCACCAGGCTTCCTCAAACTCTACAAGAAGATGCATCACATCAACCGGCAAGAGCTGATAAACTCTACCGTGATCTGCTCTGTGAAAGCCAGAATCCATAAGTATGAGAGCGAACAGAGGAAGGACAGACGCTCTAGCAACAAGGGCTCTAATGAAGAGGTGCCAAGGGACATGGTGCACAACAGGATTTCTGAATTCGAGAGTCTGATCCAGAAGTCCAAATCCATGCCAAATCTTGGGGAGGAGTGCCTGATCAGGGGTTCTTCTAGGAGGACCAGCAGCCCCAAGCGTAGCCTCTCTATTGAGTCCTTACTGGATGAAGAACCACCAGCCAGGAATCCCCCTGAAGGACGGCCTCAATACCCCAAGATAAACACCCATGTGCCAATCCACATCCAAGTTACCAGTGACCAATTACAAAACTCTGCCATACACAACGACTACTCAGACAGCGAGCATGATGCTGTAGTGTCTGATCTTAGTGACTTCATCCAGATTGAGGGCTCATCCTTCTGCAGCGAGAGGGAGTTCGACCTGTGTTCATTTGCCTCCTCCGAGAGCTTCTGTGGATCGGGACACCACCATCATTATCACAGGCAGCTTGTGAGCTCTTGCAAGGGCCGCTGCCCGGCTTCCTACACACGCTTCACTACTATGATTAAGCACGAGAGGGCCAAGCAGGAGCGGAGGCAACATTTGCGGGTAGAAGAATCTGAGTTTGGCCTCAGCAAGCTTGCCTTTCTGGTTAGCCCAGTGCCTTTCCGCCGGAAGAACCTGTCACCTTTGAGTTTTTCCCGAATACCAAACGCCAAGAGCTGCGTGTACGATGCTCTAGATTCGGCCCTAAAAGACATCTACGACCACATCCGTGCTGAGAAGCGCAGGGGCAGCCTGCCGGACAGCAGCATCCTTCATAGGTTGCTGGTCGAGTTGCTTCCCGACATTCCTGAAAGAAATTCCTCCCTGCACGCGGTTGGCAGAGGCAGCCCTACAATTCAACCTCGCTCTTTCCACCCACAGCCTGATGGCATGCCCAGTCAGGACACTCACCAATCCGAGTACTCACACCTGTCCCATAGTGCCTCTCACAACCATATAGACAGCAACAACAACCAGAGGAACCACAACTTTGAATTCTACTATCAAGGTGGACTCTACTCATCCATATTGGCTTCCCAAATACCCTTCGTCCCCTGTGTTTGAGTTCTGCTCCTCCACCATTGCATTGTTCCATCTGTGTTTGTGAATGTGCTTGCTTAGAGCAGTGATGTCCCAACCTACTCCTGGAGTGCCAACATTCTGCGGAATTTAGCTCCAACCTGAATCACGTTGGAGCTAAATGAGCTGGTTCAGGTGTGTTTAATTGGGATTGGAGCTAAACTCTGCTGGACAGTGGCCATCCAGTAGTAGGATTGGACACCCCTGGCTTAGTGAAAGGAATCATAATGTTGCAAGGAACATCAGACTCATGCATGATTCATTCCCACATCCTCTGCTTCATAAAGTCTTTTGTTTTCTCATTTTATCAAATTGTCCTTTTGTCCGTTATGTTTCTATTCCATTTACAATACATTTCTGTATTTGGTTGATGCTATTATGCGTTTACGGTGTACCTTTTATTAGGTTCATGCATTGTCTGGGAATCATAACACTAGAGGAATACTACTTTGTGTGTGGGCTTGGCACAAAAGAAGTGTAACTTTGTGAAGTTTCAGTCTATATAAATAGCTTTGGACACATGACTTGAGCAGCTGAAGCATGCTATCTAAAAACAGATTTGAGATTTTATTGGCTTGGGAAGAAACATACTCTCCTATGAGTGTTAACACAGTGTACTCTGTTAAATCTGATGGTGATGGGATCAGCCTCAGTACCTAAAGTTTTAGTTCATAAGTTTTGGGAGAAGGTCAGTGTTTATTTTTATATACCATAAAGACATGTATACTTTTTCATAGTGAAAAGCGTTTATAAATGAAGACCGTTCAGAGCAAGGGGGCTTGCCTGCACTTGGCACAGTTGCCAGCGGTTCTAGTATAAATACACATGATCTATACTGGGGATCGTCTGAGTCTGGTGGATGAGTGTAACGTAACTTCTGAGATGATTCATGGAAGTCTACTTCATTATTACGGACAACAAAATATGTATATCTTCTTATTTACAAAATTTATTCATCATTTGTCAATAAAATATGTCTATATTTGCATTTCCTTCTTTCACTTTGTGTGCATTTCTCTCATCAAGCCCCAAATCATTGTTTCCTTTGCTTTTGCTTGTTCCCATGCATGTGATAGTGTTGGATCTCTGTGAGACTTGTCTTTGAATCTGTTTACTTCTCTGTTCTTTCTAGATCAGGACACATCCAGAGAATACTCATACCCTGATGTGGGCAGCCACACACAGCAGAGCAGAAGACAAACCCCTGAAGTCAGAGAGGTAAGGGAATATGCATCACTCTGTAATGTTCCTGCAAAATTTTAGAAGAAACCCTAATATTGTGTCTAAGCTTTGATCAAATTGTGAATAATCCCACGTCATGACAGCATGTATTAAAGTTTGATTTCTCTGCTTTGTTCACTCATCAGAAACTGCCAGCCAGAGCAATATATGACTTCAAAGCACAGACAGCGAAGTAAGAAGAACTTGCAAACAATGTCACCAGTTTCTTTTCTTACTGCATTTAATGTGCTACAATCAGCTAGTACATTTTCATGAATTATTTATAGTCTTTCCTTTGCATGTCTTTCCTTTTGTTATTTCCCCATGTAGAATATAGTTAACTTTTTTTTTTTTTTTTCCTTCCAGAGAGCTGACGTTTAAGAAAGGAGAGACGGTATACATCACTCGGCAGATAGATAATAACTGGTATGAAGGAGAATATCGTGGACATGTGGGCATCTTCCCCATCTCATATGTTGAGGTGTGTACTTTAATAGATGTTTAACACTATATGTTTATCCATATTATTTTTATTTTGATTAATGTATATTATGTTCTGTCTCTTCACAGAAAATCCCTCCTTCAGAGAGACATCAGCCAGCGAGACCTCCTCCTCCAACCCAAAGCAGAGAAATTGGCGAAGCAATTGCCCGCTACAACTTTAATGCCGATACTAATGTGGAACTTTCATTAAGAAAAGTAAACATTTTCTTAGTACTGGTGCCATAAATACCCTTTAGTGTCAGCAACAGCTCATTAATCCACTCCTTAATGTTTTTATCGCTTTAAGAGCATGTCTTTTGCTAAATAATTCTCACTTTTTACTGAATGTTCTGCAGAACTCTAACATTGTGTTCTAACTAAATAAGAAGAAATAAAGTGGCAAGACATAAAACACCTTTAAAAAAAAAAAAAAAAAAAAAAAAACCTCAACCTTTGCACAAGCCAGCCACAACTTCTTCACGTAGTTGTATATTAAATATCAAGTACATTCTATTTGGTTATGATTTTATCCTTTTGCTCTGCATTTTTGCTTTCAATCCAC
Organism: Opsariichthys bidens; assembly: GCA_037194245.1. NCBI lineage: Eukaryota > Metazoa > Chordata > Actinopteri > Cypriniformes > Xenocyprididae > Opsariichthys > Opsariichthys bidens. The sequence goes on from CM074297.1 coordinate 14,107,029, forward strand.
CTGATATACCACCTTATCTCTTGTGTCGGTGTCTTCCAGGGAGAGCACGTTGTTCTGTTGCGGCAGGTGGATAAGAACTGGTTTGAGGGCAAGATCCCAGGTACAAACAAACAAGGGATTTTTCCAGTCTCTTATGTGGATGTGGTTAAGAAGACCACGGTGCAAAGTACCGGTCAGCCTCCTGGGCCCAATCTACCCACCAGCTACTCCAGTGACAGACTGAACAGTAGGGTACGTTTTCAAATACAATTTTACTTAAAAATTTACTAACCCTTTGATGCATAAGCCATGCAAACCTTTTAATGCTGGGTCTAAAATGACCCATATACATTTACGTTATTTCAGTCATGTCTTCTTTGTTGAATCTTTTAAAGAACTTACTTTCTTCCTTTTTTTTTTTTGAACAAACAGTTTTTGTGTTTTTACATACATTTTACACACATGGGTCAAAAGTGACCCATATAGAAATCTTTTTATATTTGAAAATTTTTGCGAGTAGGAACATATTTACTGCAGCAAAACTATTCAACTATTCTATAAAACTATAAAACTATTCTTTTTTGTAAAAAACTGTTAGTTTACTTGATCAACGGTTTGGGGTACATTTGAAAATATTCTTGTGTATATATTTATTTCTCTTTTTCACTAGTAATCAATTTCAAGGTCAAGGTAACCTTGACCTAATATTCAAATATTATGTCCAGTTATCTTTCACAATATATTGAATATTTTCTTTGGTTAAAAAAAATAAAATAATATAAGATGCTCCCACTTGCAAAAATTTGCAAATATCAAAGTTTTTTTTTGTGTAAAATTGATATAAAAAAATATACAAAAAAAGAAAGTGAGAAAGGAAAAATAAATATAATGATTTGTGGAAATCAAAAACAAGATATTTAAAGAATTCAAAGATTCAGCAAAGAAACACTCCGACATGATTGAAACAACAAAATAAGTAAGAAAGGAAAAATCTAAATAAAGGTTTATGATGTTCAAAAACAAGTTTATTGAGGAATACCTGGAATACTGAATGACACAATTAATTTCTTGGAAAGATATAGAAAATTAAAACTCAGTCGGGTCACTTTTGACCTATGTCATGCATCAAAGGGTTAATGGGGTTTAAAAAAAAGTTTAAGGGTCTAAAAATGATCACATGTTACAGTCTTATGAGGTTAATCATTGTGACTAAAGATATCTGAATTTCAGGGAACTTATGTCTTAACTTAACTTATATCTTAACTTATACTCTGATCCAGTTAAGTGACATTCTGATCTTATCTAAATAAATACTGACTTATACTTTAAATACATGATCCGAGCCGACAAACAGAGGCAGTAAAACCTCTCATATATATCATGTTACTTATGTTGCCCATAGGTCATGTACATCACTATCAGTGCCAACAAGGTGGCAAGTACAAAATTAATCCTTTCTCAGATGGCAGATGTCCCAGTGCCAAAATAGATCACCTCTGTCATCTTTAGTTTACCTTTAGCTCGTTGTGTAAAATAAGCCTGAGTTGAGATTAAATGCCCTTGAGTTGTAATTCCATCTAAAGAACAAAGAAGTAAAGGCTTATTCCTTCGCTCACATGAGGCAAGTCCAGCAGGATTAGATCAGCTTAATCACACGTCCTTCCAGTATCCAGTAGAGGCTAATTAAAATGTGGACATGACCTGCTGTGCTATATATATGTGCTGCTTGGCTCTTGCTGTTACTGAAAGCGAAGTTTCTGTAAAGGTGAACTAATGTGAATGGACTGGACTTGTATCTTGCCTTTTCATATTAAACTGTAGCAAACATTGTAACAAATGCAAATACATACATTGACCATATAAAGTATTTGGACACTTACGTCACACACAAAATAGGAATATTATTGTATATTCATAACACAATATCGAACCAATGTCATTTATCTATAACTGTTTCTTCTTCTTTAATAGACCCAGGAAATAAAGTTGAATTGAAAATTTAAAAAAATATATTTAAAAGTTATGTTTTAAATAATAAATCAACAATACATTTATTTGATAAAATGCAGATAAAATAAAAATAGTAATATTGTGAAAAATATTACAATTTAAAAGAACTGTTTTGTATTTTAATATATTTTAAAATGTAATTCAACATTTCTAATTATTGTCAATGTTGAAAACAGCAGAGCTGCTTAATATTTTTGTGGAAACTGTGATCATGCTTTTTTCCAGGGTTCTTTGGTGAACAGAAAGTTCAAAAGGAATAGAAATATTGGTTGCGCTTTATTTTACAGTACGTGCACTTGCGTGTTCTTACTCTATACTTACCTAAGAAAGTACTGGTTAATATAAGGTTAACTACATGGGTTAAGGTTAGGTTTAGGGATAGGATAAGGGTTAGTCCATCGTTATTACCCGCCTATTGTAATTACTGTAGTAAGTACGTAGTATGTACATGGGGAACTGGACTGTAAAATAAAGTGCTACCGAAATCTTTTGCAACAATGTAAAGGTCTTACAGAAATCTTACTGATCCCAAACATTTGAACAGTTGTGTACTGTTCCAAATTAAGAAGCGCATTTGGACACTTTCTGGTTCCCAAACATTAATGCAAGAATTTTACATTTTTAAACATGTTGGCAAAAACCTTTTGGAGAAATTCACAACTACACACATAATTGTCCAGAAAATGCTCAGCTCAGCTTTTGTCCAGAGACCTTTTTATTTCAACTTGATCAAAGAGTGCTTGTAAAGCTCTGCGCACTGGGGTAGATGTGGAACGGTCGTATTGCGAGGACAGTTACGTTAGCTATGATCTCTCTGTGACCTTTTTGTTGTTTCCACCTCACAAATCAATACAGACAGCAAATGTGCTCTAAAATGATTAATTATGGCATATCCTTCCATGCAGCTCATGTCTTTTGTTGCAGGCCTGTTTCCCACATACTGCGTCTGCAGAGCGTTTACAGTACTTACAACAAGCTGTGTACTGCAGCAGAGCTGTGGCTGTATACTGAAAATAAAGTGATTTCTAGGATATTACATTGAGAATTTCTTTTGGCAATGGCCATAAATTATGTGAAATCTAATTTCCATGATGGGAGGGATTACATTTACATCCAAATAATAGATAATTAATCTACACATAATTGAGCCCGAAACAAAAACTTTAGCTATAAACTACTGAAAAAAATCTGGAATCAGTCAGATGTACTGAATGGAAAGGGCTGTTTTTGTACCGTGGCTTTCTTTTCAGTTCTCTTATTTTCCAGCATGTATCATCACTTTCTGTTTCTCCTCTCTCCTTCTTTCTCTTAAGCCGTCATCTGCACGTACCCTCTACAACTCTCCATCCCCAGCTGTCCGTCCATTCTCCTCATCCTCTCCTAATCCACAAAGAGCCGCACACCTTCGGGCCATCACCAGCGAGTGGTTGGCCCTCACTCTGGGTCTGTCTCCTTCAGGAACCCCTGCCCCTACACCTCCTCCCTTCCCTTCCAATTTCCAGCCATACTATGAAGTGTTGGACTCTGGCATCTCCCCTTCTCCTGCCTCCTCTATGCTGGGCCGCTCTCCAGCCCTCACTCCCCGCACCTCCACTCCTGCGCTCAAAGAGGGCCACTTCATTCCCATCACCTCCCCAAAGTCTTACATGTCCCCTGAACCCAGCCTGTCACCTCAACCTTACCTCACCTCCGCCTCCTTTACTCCTTCTCCCACCTCACCCTCATTTGACACCAGCCCGAGGTCTGCCAGTGTCATAGAGATCCTCTCCGGTCAAAAATCAGATTTACCCGAGAAGGAACTGCAGTTGTTCTCAGATTGCAAAGACCGCTATAAACCAGGCCAGACAGACTCCCCTAAATTGCGGAGCCCTATTGACTTGGTTGATTTTGAGGCACATGAATCCCCATTGGATATTCTGTCACCAAAAGACCCCGATGATGATCTATGTGAGGAGTTAGTGTCAATCATTAAAGCTAGCCAATCAAAGGGCACGTTCATAGAAGAGGAGGGATTTTATCGCCAGGAACCAGATATAACGGAAAAGCTTCCCAGACTGTTTATAGAGGAAGAGTCGAAAGAAGACAACAGCTTCTTAAATGAACCCCTGACATTAAATACGTTTGCTCCAGTCCAACCCGCCCAGAGTGAGGGTTCAGATATTGAGGTAGTGCTCGCAGTGTGGTCTAACTGCCCAAATGAATAGTCAAAATAGATTTCCTTAAAGGAGAAGTGTGAATTTTTTTTTTTTTTTTTTTAGATGACCTAATATTAAAAGGATAGTTCACCCAAAAATGAAATTTCTCTCATCATTTACAAGTTCATGAGACTTCTTATGTTCCAAACCCATAAGAAGTTAATCTTCAAAAGACAAGTTCAGTTATTTTTAATGAAACCTGAGAGGTTTCTCTCCCTCCATTGAAAGTCCAGGTAACCAAAACTCAGAATATCACAAAAGGTCTTTAAATGAATTCATAGGAATTTAGCGTTTAATCCAAGTCTTGTAAAAAGATCACTTTACATGATGAACAGATTTAATTTGCACTTTTGTTTACATCTAAACGATGATCGACACACATTCGTAGAGCACACGTATTGCATGAGAATCAATGAGGTTTGTTGTTGGAATGACATGCGGATGAGTAAATGATGATAGAATTTACATTTTGGGGTGAACTATCCCTTTAAATTCAATGTTTTTGAACAAGCAAAGGAAGAAGGGTGGAGTACTCAGGTTTTTATTATTTTCAAAGGCCATTATTTTTGCAATTCTGTTTGGTGATGTTAACGGCAGAAAAAAATACACACTTTACCTTTAAATCTCGAAGCATCTGTAGAGAATTATGAACATGTATTTAACTGTTTTCATCTCTTTGAAATGCCTCTCTTTGGATTTGCCTCTCCACGTCTCTCTCCCCTGTCCTCACAGATGTCATTGCCGTTCACACAGCCCTCATCGGCTAAATACTCTCCCCCTTCCCCAAACTCCACCCCCCCTTTGCCTGGGGTTTCACAGTCACCCCCTCCCTCTGCAAAACTCTTCTCTCGACAGGACCTCCGCTCTCTAAAGGTCAAGGTAAAGACAAGGTGCTTGTTAGTGACTGTACTAGCGCTCATCCTCCTCCACCACCCTCCCCCTTAGTCTTGCCACTCCATAATACAGACACTAACATTCCCTATTAAAGTGACCTTAAAGTGCACAATCTTTGCGATATGCATTTCCATGAAATATTTATTGCACCACAGTGTGCTCGACTCATAAATGCAATTCAAAACAATGTAGATCATAAATTATTACAGTTGTATGGCAAGCTAGAATCGTGATAGTCTGTAAAATCCCTCACTCTGCATAGACATAGACATATTTAAATCACCCAACCCTTTTAGGGGTTCGGTGATTCCCTTGTTAGCTCTGTCCACTGCCATGGGAGCAAACAAACAATCAGCTCTCATTACGGATGGTTGGGCAACAAAGTAAATAATGAGACATTTAGACCGAAAAGAAATTCTGTCCATGAGTAAATGGTACAAAATATACACACTCACTCATGTTAATCCATTTTTTTTTAAAAGACTACCATTCAAAAGTTGGCTTTGTTTTTGAAAGTCTCTTTTGCTCACCAAGGCTTTTATTTCTGCTCAAGAAATGTTTCTTATGATTATCGAATGTTGAAATTGTTCATCAAGTTGTGCTGCTTAATATTTAGTGAAAACCGTAATATATTTACATGATTCTTTGATTTACAAAAAGTTGTTTTAAATTTAAAAGTCTTTACTGTCACTTTCAATCAATTTAATGTGTCCTTGATGAGTTTTATCCTACCGACACCAAACTTTGGAACGGTAGTGTATATTTTTGTAGCTTGTGTTCATATATGACTGCACACAACTCTCATGTCAGCTTCTCCTGGTTCTGGTTCTTTCAGCCTGTGTTAAGGCGTGATGTTGTGGTTGTTGGTAAGCCCCCTCGTAGCCCTGTGATGTCTAGGAGGTCCTGCGGATCGCCTGTTAGAGGTCAAAACTATTCACCATCTCATAGGGTAGGGAGTATGTGCACCTTGTGTTGCAATGGCACATTTGACTCAAGGGAAATTCAGTTTTCTCTCATTTCAAAGTATCCCTGTACAACGCATACTGTCATTCGCTGTATTTGACCTGGGAATTCACTGATTTGAGTGCAATTCTTTCCATCTTTGCTGCTATAGCTGGATAAATACTGATACTGTATAAACTGCCATTTTGTCAGTGTATGGTCACATGATGCTTCAGTACGCAGTAATGTTCGATATACAATACAATATGGAGGAATGCTGAGTCATGAATGAGGGATACTCTTAACATCATTGCCTTGTCTGTCTCTGCATTTGTGCATTTTGTGGTGAAGAAAATAACATTTAATTCCTAACATTGCTGTACAGTGATAAGATTTTGATTGTTCTGCATGCTGAAAGTGTCTCTGGAAGTGGTTTTCCTGCATGCCCACGATTTCTTGGATCACAAACAGTGGATTTCAACAAGCTTTCTTTTTTTTGGTCGCTCAAATCAGCTGAAGAAATTGGCTTGCTAATGCAGCATTGGTTTAAGCCATGTATTGAGAGTGTTTGGGGTGTCTGGATTGGGGTGTCTCTTGGGAATGTCCCAATGATCTTTCCTGTGCACACAGCATAAACAAGGTGTACTCCCCAGGGCCAGGCAAGCAGCCCATTCCCTACATTGCCTTCCAAAAAAGGGGAGTACAGTCCTCGTTTTCAGGATTTAAGGCATTTCACAACCGTTTCTAAGTCCATAAATCAAACATATGTAGAGAATATGTTGTTTGATGGCTTAGAAACCATGAATTTGAGCCCTGGTAGTCCTGGATCTCATACGTATTTGACAAAAGTGCAGAATTACTCTATTTTGTAAATATGTATTTAATCACGTTTAGGCGGGTGTGATCATTAACATTGTTCAGATACACAGCTGATCCAGGTCTGGCCTCAGGCTTTGCATTAATGGTTCTCAATGAGCGCAGTGGAGCTCTGGCTGTTCTCAGTATCAGATACAGCAGAATGAGAGACGGAAACATTTAAATGGCCTTTCATCTTTTCTCTTTTTCAGTCCCAAAGACAAGCATATGCTCATGATCCACTTCAAGGTGTAGGAGAACCGTGAGTAGCTCAAGTCTTTTTCTGCATGTGCTTAAATTTAATGTAAAATATTGTTTTATAGTATACTACTCCATTTTGGGATTTTCAGTGTATTACATAATATAACCTAATGGAGAAAACACACTTAAAGAGGCTTTCCTCTGCAGATTTCAAGCCCTGTATAACTACATGCCACGAAATGAAGATGAGCTGGAGCTGAAGGAGGGGGATGTTGTTGACGTCATGGAGAAGTGTGATGATGGATGGTTTGTGGGTAAGATCGTAAACTTCATTCTCATCATGTTGCATGTTACTACACAAGGAGCGTTTTAGTGATGTTCATTTATTTGCCACTAGCTGGCGCTATTCTCCAACAAAACAATTACTGTCAACAATGCAACAATGGCCCATGGGTTTATGGTTAAATATATAGATGGATTTGTCATTTGTACTTAAAGAAATTCAATAACTAAGGGATTTAAGGGAATAAAGAATGTTGTTATTAAATAACCAATTTAAATTTGCAAATAATGTTTTATTTTAAAATACGCAAACATGCATACATTCACGCTTATGCCTAATATGTAAAAAACATTTCTGGTCACGTCACATTCAATTATGATTTACATTAATCATGTGAATTACAATTCAAAACAGTGAAATTTCTTAAAAAAGTTTGCTTCACTGGTAGATATACCTGTCGGTCGCTGAACATTTCTATTGTCAAACAGTTATTAAATATTAAATATTTAGCTTGCCGCACACTCTTTCCCTGCTAAAAGTGTCACGTTGGAATTCGTACTCGCCTTCTTTGATATGATTGGCCATCTCGATCATTTGGACATTGATGAGCACTGTTAGATTGCTGAGGCAGAGCAGACCAAAGATTTAACTTTTAAAACTTCTTGCCATCCTTATAACAAACAGAGAGGTAACGTAATGGAGTGCAGCAGAGCAGTATCAAGAATATGACATTTTTAGGGGGACGTAGACTAAGTGTCAATGGTGGTTACAGCTTGCTTTATATTTAACAATGTAGACGCATACATTTTTATCTCTGCCTCATTGCATATTTAATATTTTAGGAACTTGCAGGAGAACCAAATTTTTCGGAACCTTTCCTGGGAACTATGTGAAGCGGCTATAAATGGACTCTTCTAATACACATCTCTGATGGTCATACATCTGCTGAGGAGAGATGGACAATGTCACCTACAGCTACCTGCTGGAATTAGCATGACATGTTCCAGTCATCAACCTGTTGGACAGATGGACACAGAAGCCAATGGCCTTGGAGGGGTTATTGCACCATTTATGTAATTTGGCTTAAATATGTTGATAATTAAATTCTGAAACCATTATGTTCATTAGGAATTTCAGTAAATGCTTTAAAACATTGGGTTGCCTACATTTTTCTCGTAGTTGACAAAAATCAGTACGCTTGCCTTCTAGTTAAGCTGATGAATTTCAACATCGAGTAATCAAGTGCCCTGTTTATCGTTTATTTATTGAGGGACGCGTTTTCTTTCATAGGAAGGGTGAAATACAGGTGAGCAATGATCTACTGGTGCCCGTCTGTACACTGGACCTGATGTCTGATCTGATCTAGATCGGAGAGATTAAACAGTATTGCAGTGTCATGTTTGCGTCAGGCAGTGGATTTGAACCATTCCTGCCAACATGTTTGTTTTTAGTATGTAAACTCTCTGGTTAAGAAGAATGACCTCCAGTTTTCTAGGGCTCTGCGTTCTTCCTCCAGACATTCCTTTGAGCATTTGAAGGATTTTACAGATAAGAGAAAATATTTTTGATGTTTTTCAATCTATAGAGATAACGTTTTTTGAGAATGCATTATCCCTAACTAAAGGCGTTTTGGCAAAAGTGGGCATGTTAACCGTCGTAAACTGACTCATATTAATGTCTCTGCCTATAATGAATATTTCTCTGTTGGGTGACCTTGCACATCACTTTTGGTTTACACACTGTAATCTATTTATGGCCAATAAGAGGAGCACATGATGTCATAATTACTAAACTGCAATTGGCAGCCATGTATTTTGTATATGTCGCCTTCCGATTCTTCAAATTGGTTCAATTTGAGTGAGGAAATGTACGTAAAAATCTATTTTTGTTTCTTTGATCATTCAGCAAAGTTTTTTTTTTTTTTTTTCATTATGATATACTTAATATATTGTTAATTGTCCACTTTCTATGTATTTGATCTGTTCAGCACAGTGATTACACTCATATTCAAATGTTCAAATTTAAAATATGCAGCGTTTGAGACTGTATGACTAACAGTTTTATTCCAGTCAGTAAAGCAAGAAATGTTAATGTGTCAGTCAATAGAAACGTGAACCAATAATATATGTAATTTAGGCAATATTATACCTCGTGGAATTATGCAGTCTCTGTGTTGTCAATATGCTTAATGTACCAGTAACATCCTGCGCATGTTGTTTCATAAAGAACTGCTCGTCAGTGCAAACTCATTATTGTACCAGTATGAGAATTTATTAACGCCATGCCGCTCTGGTTTAAGTGACGCGTATGGTGGTACAGGGCAATATTTCCACCGGGAAGAGATCTTATAGCGGTCTTCCATTCTTAAGTGAAGTAAACTGTGCTGTTAACTTTACCACATGCCATTTATGTGATAACATGGAAATTTGTTATATTTAATAATGCACGTTTCAGGAACAAATGTTTATACAGTACAGAACACTGTGATATGGTCATTAAATTAAACGTAGCATCATTCTGGTGCTAGAGTGTGTGATGGATTCTGATTGGATGAAAACTGACAATTGCTTTGATATCACTGGAATAGACGATTACGAATAGACAGAATGTCACATCACTGAATTACAGAAACTGCAAAGTGCTGAACCCATTCATTAGTAAACAACAACAACAACAACAAAAAAATCTAATTCGACTCTCCAAAAAGTAAAAGCAAACCATGTTTTTTAAAGTCTTCCTTTGCCTTTTTTTTCTTTGTGCAAAAGTGCATTAAATAAAGTCATATATTTTCCAGCTGATCAAATGATTTCATCAGACTGTTTTCTCTGTGGGATTCACAGTGCATAGGATAATCGTGCCATCCCGGACATCATCCTTCTGCTAGCAATCTAGTCCCTGCAGACCGTCCAGTCTATAAACAGCCGCACCGTGTCCCGGAGTTGTCCCTCCTGCTGCCATGGCGACACAGTAAACAGAGGGGCAGTGGAGAGCCGGTCTGAGTTACTGCCCCAGAGAAAGAATCAGAGCCATCCGGCTCACTCACAGGAGGCAGGGGTTTCTGTCTAGACTTTGTGCTTTTCTTGCATTTGTTTTTAATGGAGCAAAATCTCACATGCTTTCTGATAAACAGATCTGGGAACAGAGCTCAAATCACATCCTTTTTAAATATAGTTTGCCCCAAATCATAATTGACTCACTCTCATGTAGTTTCAAACACCCTTGACTTTTGGAACAACGTGAGTGACAATTTTTTAGATGGCCTGTCCTTTTAATGACTAGAGAAGCTACATAATGGGATGCCTTGAGTTAAAGAAGGATTTTCTGGTGCTCTGGTTTTGATTTGATGTGGCTCAGGCCATGACAAACAGCCCTTCCCTGGCACACCAAACAAGGAGCTGTTCAAGCCTACAATACAAGTGCTCTCAAGCTAGAATGTTTGGCCTTCAAATAAAGAGCACGCGGGAACTGAACTGAGCTGGACATCACTGTTTTCTCCAGAGCTAAATGAACTTACTTAAGCTGGGCAATAACACTATTTCCTTCTAGAGCTATGGTACAGCCAAAACACACTTTGTTGTTATAAAACTGCCTTGAAACGATCTGCATTTTTAAAAAGTGCTATATAAATAAAGGTGGCTTGACATATACAGTACAGAACGACCCTCTCTGTGTAGTTAGGCTACTGAAACTTCTCTTTGGAAGTCTTTCCTGTGCTTGTGTTTCACATCATAAACATACTGACAGCCCCAGTGAAATTGTTTGCAAGGGACTTATATCTATATTCATGGATAGGGAAACTTTTTTGATGGGGTGCCTGAGCCTCACTAGGCATATTGATGAATGGCTAGAAGTGTTCCTTATGGCAGCTCTGGAATAATGAATGGCATCCAAAGTTTTGGTTAGCCTACTACACGGGCTATTAATCAACTATTGAGATTTAGACCATATATATGACGTCTATCAAACTACCTGCAATATTTCTTTTTAAAATGAAAACGTTTAAAATGATTTAAAACCTTTAAATTCGATATTGAGATGTTGAACTTTACACGGTGCATATGCGCCAGTTTTTGTATTTTAAATAGAAAATCATATGTTACAAATATTAGAAACAACATGTAGATTTAACAAACACGAGAAGGGGGCTTAACGTGAATGAAGAAATTGAAACATTTACGTATTTTCACGTGCTTTTTGCTTCATTGAAAATCGTAGTGAGTCAAATAATGTTCTATTTTTTTTTTTCACAGGAAAAGTGAGTTAGTTGCCATGTTATGCATTTGCATAAACACGATTGGAAAGGATCACAGTGGCATGGCTTTCTGTGTGAACCAGATCTAACACATGTCTGTTTGACTTCATTGGATGGTTTTATTTTTACTGTGGTAGGACACCTGTGTGAAGTTGCTAAAAAAAATCCCGAACAAACACCAACTGGTAACAGTCATTGCAAAAATGCTCTGAAGAGAGAAGTTAGTTCGGACATTTGTTTGCTCACGGTTTAATGTTTAATCATCCAATGCAAATTGTAATGATTTTCTTACATTTGGCTGTCAGTTGTAACCATCATACAGGCAAACACATGAAAAGCCATTCTATGAAATAATCTATTTTTTTTTTTCTTTATTCCCTTAAATAAAAATGTCAATTTCATTGGTAAACACCACCAAAAAAATAAATAATTTGGTCCCCCCCAATGTTCAAGACATGGCTAGAGCATTGGAGCAACTGAATGTGTTAGCGTGACATTTTTTAATACGAAAATTATCACTTGAACTGAAATCCACACAGTTTTCAGCGTTCCCTTTTGTGGCTGTGCTGTTAAAATTGTTTACATTCCTGAGAGGAGATGTTTGAAAGAGCAACAGATGCTGTGTTGATATGATAATACGACATGATATGGTTTTGTTATTGTGCTCTGTAAATAGCTCATAATCGACACATCGGCAGCGAAGCTTCTGACTCGACGCTCAGCCTTAAATTCGTGACGGAGTTCTCCTCTCATTCAAGCACAGGTGTCTGGCCGGCGGTAAGGAAAGAAAAGTCTAGACAGCAAACAGGGTGATGACAGAGCGAAGGGAGTCATTGGCGGGTGATTTTAGATATTGAACAGCTAAGACTTATGGGAAAAGAGGATTAATCATAAAGGGTGTAAGGTTTGGATCTGCAGGAGGTGGGGGGAGAGTTTGAACCCTCAGTTTCTCAGTCTACCCTATGACCTCACGAGAGGAGTGGCATCCTGGCATCATCTTTCTTTCATTCACTCTCCTGACCCCACTCGCATGCTTAAAAGGGATTCAGAGACAGGCAGTGGCTTCCAGTCGTGGTTGGGTGAGCAATTCGTCCAGGGTAGGAGGGATAGAGCTAATTATTCTCTTCTTACAGCAGATCTCTCGCCAATAGGAAGAGACTGCAGCAGTTCAACTTTGAGAAAGAGACTGAACAGAACAAGACAGAAATGCCACAGAACGTGGTACTGGACGGGCCAGCACCTTGGGGGTTTCGGCTTTCGGGAGGCAAAGACTTCAACCAGCCGCTGACTATAACTCGGGTAAGTGAAAGCCTTTGGCTACAGTCTGTGCTGCTTCACACATTCCACTCAGAGATAATGATGCTTTTGATGTGCTGGGTAACACTGCTGTGGGCATGAGAAACCAGTGGGTGGATCATAAAAAAAAACATTCCCAGGACCTCACTTTAGATGTTACTGAGGAGTACACTGAGAAACATTTGAGAAATATTTTGAGAGCCACAAGTTCAAACTGACATTCATTTTTAGAAACATGTGTGGTTGTCAGGGAATCATTTCCCAATAGAGACTTTCTATATTAGTTCCATTGACGCATTTCTTTTATGTCATTATGTGATTAATGGTGCATTTTAAGAAATTAATAAATTGATCAAAAGTGACAGTATAAAACATATTTTTAATGATTTTTATTTCCAATAAATGCATTTCTTTTGAACTTTCATTAATATATCATGCAAAAAATGTATCTCTGTTTCCATAAACATATTAAGCAGCACAACTGTTGTCAACATTGATTGAGCCATAAGAAATGTTACTTGAGCACCAAATCATTGGATCGTGTGACACTGAAGTAATGATGCCGAAAATTCAGCTTCGACGTCACAGGAATAAATGACAAAAAAAAACAAAAACGTATTTTAAATAATATTATATTTGAAACAATATTTCACAATATTACTGATTTGATGTTTAAATGGTGTATGCATATGATTTGAATAGAATTTTTCCTCAGATCTCTAACATAGTAATTCATTTGCCTTTCTGATATTTTAAATAATTCATTATTTATTTATAATAAAACCCTTTTACGGATCCAAATATGTGGTAGAATTTTAATAATTAGTGCTAAAACTTTCATAACAATGGCATACCACCTTTCACCGCTTCATGAAAACATAATTCAACTCTCATTCCACTCATAAATGTGGTTACATTTTACGGTTGTACCTAAAACTGTATATTACGTGAACTGCTAGGCATTTTCTCTTAGTCACTAACATGCACACAAAAAGTCACTCACACACACACACACACGGCTCCAGAGGGGATCTCTACACCTGTTGTCTGAATGAATCGCAAACCTCTTAGTCCAAAAATATTTCAAACAGCCGATGAAGTCGGAACATTTGTGGAGGTCAACAGAAGAGGTCAAAGGTTAACAGAGCACTCATTGATATGTGAGAGATGAACTGGACAATCCATTTTATTTAAGAAACTATTCAGAACCATAACAGACCTCGTATTCACTGGGATTTCTCATAAATGCCTAAAACGGACTAATCCAGGATCACCTGGATGAAGGAAAACATCTCATTTATGTAATTATTTTGAACGGAAAGAGAGGCACGTACAATGACTGCACAGTTTTGGAGAAGGCTCCCAATGCTCCGCATGACTAAAATTGTGAGATTTGATGTCTGCAAACTGTCTCGTCTAACTCATTCGTTCTCTCCCCTTCTAAGAAATCAGTCTGGAGTAAAAATGCTATGCACAGCAACTACATAATGACTTTTTTTCTTTTATCCAGGCTTGTGTCTGAACAGATCTACTGCTCAGAGGAAGTGCAGTTCAGATGTGTGGAATGTTGCAGTTTGATTAGTAGCTCAGTCTCATCAACAGCCGCTCTTTGATCATGACATTCAAGTATATTCTTAGTGGAAAGCCTGTTCTGACATTCACCATAAATTGTGAAAAAAATGCAGCGGAGAACAGAGAGGTCGTCGTAAAAATGACTGTCTTCATTCTCCCTGATTAGAAGCAGAAGTCTTACAAAATATGAATTACCCTAACAGAAAAGAAAGAAGAAAAAAAAGCTGCGGTGGTATCATAGAGCAGTGCTATATTTGAGTGATTACCTTATTGATATACCAGGATACTTCAAAGAATACAAAGGTATTACCACGAAATGCATCACTGCCACATTAGGAAAAATGAAACCTCCAGGTGAACAGAATGATGTCATTCTTAAAATAAACCAATCAGGTTTATTTAACATTCCTAGCTAATAACTTTCAACCAAGTGAAAATGACATTGGATTTGATTTCAAACAAAAACATAACATAATTTAAATGGATTAGAAGGAGCATGTTTCACATTTTGGTGCACGTCTATGCCAGAACCTGAAAGCTAAATATACCATGTCTTCAGGCAGAGAAATACTGATGACTAATGCAGAATGTGTGTGGTTTCTTTGTATAAACGCTGCCTGTAATCATACACGTATTGATGCCAGCAAGGTGGCTCTTTTCTCGTACTCCAAACCCTGATGTTCTTATTCAAGTAACATTAACCTCCATCGACGCGGGCATGCCAGCACAGATGGGGCTTTTATGAGAAGCCAAATCAGACCGTCTAAATTATACTGTTGAATTAAAAATCTAAATGCCCGTTATATATCTAAATCCAGTCCCTGAGCAGACACCTTTAACGAAAGCGACACAGTACATTTATTACAGGGGCATTCCCCCTGGACCAACTTGGGCTTTAGTGCTTTGCTAAAGGGCATGATAGGAATAGCATCAACCTTGATCTCTTTCCACTTCACCAAAAAATGGAAATTCTGTCACGTAGGTCCACTCACGCGTCATATCGGCCGAAAAAATTAAAGGAATAGCTGTAGGAATAGTTTTTTGTCCACACAAAGAAAGTCAGTGGGGTCTGATGCTGGCTTTCATTGTATGGACAAAATAGGTAAAACATTCATCAGAATATGTATTTTTTTGAACTGAAGAATGACATGAGGGTAAATACCTTTTCATTTTTAGGTGATCTATGCCTTTAATTTATTCTGCTCCGAACAATGTCTTATGCTCAGCATGCCCTTACATGCTTCTCTTGTGGGTTTGTGTGTCACCTTGGGGATTTTTCTGCATAGGTGCTGCATAGCTTACAAAAAAAACAAAACAAATTGTCATGTTTCTGTTTATACTGGAGCTCAGATACCAGTCACTCGATGGTTTCATCTCAGTTCATAGCTCCCTTTGTTTCCATCTATTAAACAGAGTGTCTTTGTTTTTAAGCCAAAAACATCCCCCATTTGCTTGAGTAGTGTCAAGGGAACAATCTCATTTTCATTGTGTCCATTCTGAGCCATTTGGGCGCTTATTTCTTCGTAGTCAACCTTTCTGCAGACGCCACGATATCTACAGGGAAAATAAGGCCTAGTTTTTTTTTTTGTTTGTTGCCTTAAATATGGCCAGGCATCAATGTCTCTTACGTCTAATATGAATTCTGAGATGTATTCTCTATAAAAGATACAGGCGGACATTGCATTTTGTTGTGTACACAAAGCGGGAAAGGCGACAGGAAATGAAATATTACACAGTGACTGTTATTTGACAGGGAACGGGCTTAATCGCAGCTAGCTTCATCAGTCAATAAATTATGCATTTGGAATAAAATATCACAAATCTTCATGACATTAAACACTGATGATGGAAAACTAAAACCCTCTGGTCTTAAATAACTGGCACGACTTGACCTGGTATAAATCTTCCCCTCTTGAGAGCCAGACTTAAATAGAAGAAGGTCAGCGGTATTCAGATATAATAGAGCAGCTGAGTCAGGAGGAGGCAGGTAGAACGAGACCTGAACACAGGGCGAGGTGATGAGATAAATGACTAGGGGGACGAGGAGAATACCTAAGAAAATTAGCCCGTCAGCAATGAGAGGAGCAAGGGATGATGTCACACTCCATTAATGAAAGAGAGGATGATGGAAGGAGAGGGCAGAGAAACACCGGGCTGCAGGGTGAATGCCAGAGCAGTCAGATCATCAACCGCCAATAGTCCTGACTGTGCTCCCCCGTAGGGCCGTGACGGACACATCCACAACGAGCTATTTTTAGTCCACTTCTAAACCAGAGCGGGTCAACAGATTGTTTCTACCCCTGTCACTTTCTGTTTACGTCTAAACTCTTCCTTGGTTTGCTGGAAACTAGTGGTCACTTTAAAAGAAGGTTCACATCTGATCTTAAGAATCTGAACGTTTTTAAATCTTCGGGACAGATTGGGAGGGGAAAGTTCTGCGGGTGATTTACCGATGACGCACAAATAAAAGAACACACGATCATAATGACCAATGCAATTTACCAGCGCGAATTAGCGTCTGGTTTAAAACCTTTTTTTTGGCGGGGTGTTAAATAACGGCACGAATACCAGTAAATTACCTTGCATGATTCATTTAAATACTCTCCTCCTATAAATTTTGTGTCTGACAGGGAAACTCCTACAAATGCAATAATGTCAGCCGCAAAAATAACCCTGTCAACGACGTTTCAGCTTTGGCTTTAACGCCAAACTGTTAGTCAATCCGGCCTTTTGTTTCTTCTGTAAAGTAGCTGAAGCATATTTAGCAAGTAACCAAGTAAGCGCATTTATCCAAAGTGATGATGTAGATCACGTTTAGGCCAATTTTCCTAGGCAGACGCTAGGGAGGTCAATTGGGAATGGGAGAGTATGGTGGCTGTAATACTTAGGCTGCCTGGTCAGGTCAATGCAAAATAATATTTTCATCGCAGGATTAACGGAGTTATATTACTACGGGTAACATATAATTTGTAATAGTTTAATAAAAGAGAAAACAAGAAAATTCATGCGATCTGGCCGTTATATTCATGTCACATGAGTAAAATGGCACTGCATGAGTTCCAACGTGATTTTGCAGCATTGAGTATTGTAGCAAATCACATGCATTTCTAATAATATGACCATAAATAATGACCAATCAGAGGTGTTTAAGTTACCGAGAGTAAGAATCTGCTTCATGTTACTGAGTTTACTAAGTGCACAAATCCTCTCATTACAACAAACAAAGCAGAGACATGATCTAAATAAAAGATTCATTTAGAAGTTGAGTTAAATTCAGGAGTTTTCACACTAAATGAGTTTGCATTGACCTGACTGACAGCTTTAGTGATTAGAAAGCAAGAGCTCTTAACTCGCTGTCCGTGTGATTTGATTTGCAGTCTGGAGAAAAGTTTTTATTTTTTATGAGATGTTGTGACCTCTCCTATAAATAAATTCAAAGGCAAAACGAGCAAAAAAAAAAAAAAAAACTATGTTAGGGAGCAGAAATGGCAGAGCCATGGTCTTTTAAACTGAATAGCCTCATCTGTATCTGTATTTCAGCAAGTATTAGTTTTCCTACATGATTAAACTTTTAGTTTTACAAATGGAGGAAATCTTTGAAGGATGAACAAAAAACATTTTTGGTCATCACATAGAAAATAACATTTAAATTGGATAATATTCAGACTTTTGAGCTTTGAAGTGCTGGAAAAAGTTGTGACAAAGTAGTCCTTAAAGTCTTTCATTCTTGTAACAATGGTCTAAATTGCTGGGTTACTAATCTTCGGACGCAACACACGTGCACTTGACGTCATCAGAGTTCGCCATATATTGGTTTTTGGTGAATTGACGCCACTGGCAGATGCCATCCTAAACCACTCCAATTTACATGAAATGCATTACATCATTGAACCTGGGGTACTAAAAAGATCCTTGTTTTCAGGTGACTCCAGGCAGTAAGGCATCTCGGGTCAACCTGTGTCCAGGAGACATCATCCTGGCCATCCAGGGAGAGTCCACAGACGGTATGACTCACGCTGAAGCTCAGAACAAGATCAAAGACTCCACCAATCAGCTTTTCCTCAAGATAAAGAGGTACCATGAGCTTTTCTCATTAAAGGATAGTGTTACAAACAGCGTTAAGCGTCTTTCAACAACTTTATATCATGTTCTCTCACCTCCTTTTAAAGTTACAGCCAGAGGCAGGACCGTAAGATGGAGTCCCAAAAGAATTTGTCTTTACCCCTTGCTATGAAAGTGTCCATCAGTCCCACAGAGTCTTATTTATGACAACGATGAATGTGTTTTTCCTAGGTGATTAATACCCTCCTATAAACCATCTAGCTTGTACATGCCAGTGTGTTGACGTTATTATACTATCTAGAAGAGGTCATGGTCCTGTTGCACAGTATGATCCTCCTTAGTGCCCTTTGAACTTTTTTTAACGATTTCATGGGAGGGGAGATCATGTCTAACTGTGTGCATTACAATGTGTTGCAGGCCAGAAACTAAAATGTGGTCACCTCAGGTTATAGAAGAGGGGAAAGTAAACCCATTCAAAATCAATTTGGAGGCAGAGAAGCAAGTAAGTGTAACAGAAGAAAAATGACCAGCGCTTTATTTTTATCTGCTTATAATACGCAGCAATAAAAGGGATGAAGACTTAAAAAAAAACAACAACACTAGAGTGCATGAGGCATGTTAAAGGGTCATTCTGCCCAAAAAATGAAACTTGTCTTATTTACTCATGCTGTCCCAGATGTATTTGGCTTTCATTATTGAAGAAAGGTGTATGTGTGAAAAATACTAATATTAATGCAATTCACACAAGAACTGACCAGTTAAAGTACCTGAAAGTCATACTTGAGTAAAAGTATAGATATCTTACCAGAAAATTACTTTGGTAGAAGTTAAAGTCACTGTTTAGAATATTACTTGAGAAAATGTTTTAAAGTATGTGATACTTTTTGTACTTAAGTATGAAAAGTTTTTTTTTTTTAATATTAAACATACTTAAGTACTTAAAGTAAAAGCACAAGTAAATGCAAAATACAAAAGGAGCAGAAAATATTATTAAAAATTGTTCTATATACACTTTGGGCAGGAAGATTGTGTTCAGTTGTTATATTTAGTTTGCTTTGAATTAAAAAAAATGGACAAATGTTTATTTTAAGTTTTGAATATTAAAAAATACTAATATTAATTATACCTTGATCATTCATGCTAACTGTAGGAGGCATCTGTGATAGTTTTTATTTCGCCTCTAGAGGTCGCTCTTGCACCGCACTCTTCTCAGCAGCTCCAACAACGGACGCAACCCGAAAAATGAAATCAACCGCGGTTGTGCGAGCACTTGCTTGCAGTCTGTGTTCTTCCGACTGTATTTTGTAACAAGTAACGAAAATACTATGGGGAAATGTATCGGAGTAAAATTATACATTTTATTTTAAAAGTTGACACAAATAAAAAAATAAGTAAGTAATAAGTACTCAGTAAAGTACAGATTCTCCAAAAAAAAAAATACCCAAGTACTGTAACAAAGTATTAACTACGCTTTAGCAGTTTCATAATTTCATCCCACATATGAAAGTAGGCCGTAAGTGATGATTTCTAATTTAAAAAGGAGTTCCACAGGATAATTTAAATGCATCTGGGACAGCACAAAACACAAAGGTGAGTCAATTATGAGAGGGTTTTCATTTTCTGGTGGAGTATCCCTTTAAAATTTGTGCAAGACTGCTATGTTTTGTTTGACCAAAAGTAGATTTGTCGTCATCCAACACAATATGACACACACACCACACACACAGGCTCACCATCATTGACTTTCCAGAGGCGTAATGATTTTTATTGTGTACAAACTGTATTTTCTATCCCCTTACCCTAACCCTGCACCTAATTACAGAAAACTTTCTGCATTTTTACATTTTCAAAAAAAAAACATCATTTAGTATGTTTATAGACTGCTGGCTGGTCCCTGCAATGCAGGTGATCTCAGGTTTTACTATTCTTGTGTGTATGTACTATAAACCTGTACACACACACACACACACACACACACCATTTGCTAGATTTAAATGAAAAATTAAAAGAGATGTGTCCCATTTTACCTAAAGATTCACTCTGCACAATGTGACAGCTTAAAAACAACAACAAAATAGTGCAGAAAGTGAAGCATCTTTTAGGTAACAAAAGGACATATCTGGAGAATGTGGTGTTTTTGTGGGGCTTTAAGTATGTAGTGTGTCCATCTGTCCTACACATGCAGGAGTATAAACCTATTGGCACAGGTCATAACAGAAGAGCACAGCCCTTTGTGGCTGCCGCCAGTCTGGATGACAAAACACAGGTGGTGAGCTCCACCTACAACACTCCCATAGGCCTCTACTCTCAAGATAACATCCAGGATGCCCTGCAAGGACAGATCCGGGGTCTGGTGCATGAAAAGCCTGAGGGGTGAGTGCCAAATTGGATCACCCTAACCATATGGACTAAGACACTTCCCTCTGCTTGCTGTAGCCTGGCTGCCCACTTACCACTAACACATGCCAGAAGTCCTCACAACACTTCCTGCAGCCCAAATGTGAGCGTTTGGATAGAAAATAGTAATAGAAAGAAGTTAAGAATGGGCAACCCCCCTATTTAAGCCTCTGGTCCTTTTCGTTCAGGGGTCACACATGGCTCCTTCGAAGTATTGAAATGTAACTTTATTTTTTCAGGAAAACCAATGTAATATATTTTTGTTCAAAAATATTTTTTGTTATTTATATATATTTATATATTTATTTTTGACCGAAGAGGGCCAGAATGTTAATGCTGTATAGTAGATTACAGCAGACCATTATAAGCACATTTGGGCCTGCAGTGCTGGATCTTGGTGGACTTTTGCACCTTTCACCTCTCACTTAACATCTTCGCTCTTATGTCTTACAGGACGTTGATTACTTCGAACACAAGTTTAATGTCAGACCAAAGCCCTTCACAACTGCAAACCAAAGGAGGTCATTAAATAAAAGCACCTTGCATGTAGTCATAATCACAGTAGAATTCTTACATTTTTAAACGAATTTAACTTAGAAGAAACTTGCTGATTTATTATATAGCAGAAGCGCAGTATAGCTCTGAAGCTCTACGTTCATCTCTAACTACTTCTTCCATTCTTTTCTGTCTTTTTTGTCATTTACTCTGTCCTCTGGCTTGGTACACCTGGCTATTATACACTGACCTTACACAACTCCAGTGACAGTACATCCCAGATCCTGATGGGAAATGTAGCTGAGATGCCTGGCACCCCATCGGCTGGGTCCAAGGCAGTTCCTTCTGCACAGTATAACTCCCCTATTGCATTATACTCAGCAGACAATGTTGCAAATACAATGCAGCAGGCTCAGATGTCCACTGTAGTCAGGCAGGCATCGCCCAGGTAACCAGAGCTTTGTGTATATCATGCTTGCTTTACATCATCTTACAAATCTACCAGCTTGAGCTGATAAAGGATTAAAGAAACAGGTTAACAGGGTTCCTACAGATAGAAAAAAGGGATAATCTTGTGTTTACAGTTATGAAAGTATATAGTGTAAGTCATAAATTATGTTTCTTAATATTCAATGAAAAAAAAAATTTAAAAATTTAAAATTTAAACAACGTGATTTTATTTTGTATGGAAGAATAAAAACATGACCTTTGCAGTTATCCCTGTTAAAGGGATAGTTCGCCCAAAAATGAAAATTCTGTCATCATTTACTCACCCTCAAGTTGATCCAAACCTATATGAACACATATAGGTTGAACACAAAAGAAGATATTCTGAAGAATATTGGTTGATTCTGTTGAATATTGAATCAAACTGTTGATTCGCCCCATTGACTTCCATAATATTTTTTCCATAGTGTGTAAGTTCAACCATCAACTGTTTGGTTACCCATATTCTTCAAAATATATTTTTCTGTGTAAAGCAAAATAAAAAAAAAATCATACAGGTTTGGAACAACTTGAGGGTGAGTAAATGATGAGAGAATTTTCATTTTTGGGTGAACTACCGCTTTAAAACCCTCTGGAACGCCTTGTCCCATAGATCTCAAAAGAGGGACAACTTTCAATTTTCTGTAATAATCAACAGCATGCTTATCCTAACTTTCTTTTTACACAAATTAAATTCTTTTCCGTGCATCAAACAGTTTTCTTAACTAGTGTCTAATATTCATAATGTGTGCTGCCAAAGATTTATATAACATAGATTGGTAATTTTCACTTACTGGACAAACGTTGCTCTGCCTTTTTTCTGTTTTCAGCCCTAAACCACTGACATCCATTGAAGAGTCCCATGTGTACCGTATGCTCCAAGAGGACCAAGAGCAGCCACATGAACCACGTCAATCTGGATCATTTAAGGCCCTGCAAGACTATGTTGAGAGTGATGGTGAGCTGCCTTTATTATAGTCTTGAGTAGCCAGACCTTCAGACGGACGGCAGAAGTCACAGTTTTTACGGACCAAGGACGTTTGACTGACATATAACGAAACCACAGTTCGTTTTGTTCCGCGTTAGGGGAGTGAAAATGTAAAGTCGATGTCCTTACAAAAACAGACCGGCGTGCATATTATAAATGATTCATCTCTGAAAGTTATGCATGTTTACTGCAATAATAGAGCCGAGAATTTTACATACTTCACAAAATCCAACGCTTTGTTGATCTTGTTAACCGCTCATTGTCAAAGTTGTAAACACGACGGCGTTCTTCTTTTACGAGGGAGTTTGGAGTCACGGCATTTGTTTCCGGCTGGACCGTTAAAGAATGCGACACATTCTCCCGGACATCCTGTAGAATTCAACCAATCAGATGACGACTTCGAAACTCCTGAAGTGTTTCCAGATAAGAGTGCCATATGCATCAGACGTTCAACCAATGGTCCGTCTGAGGCTGAGACTACCTTTATTACAACACCGTCCCAGTATTTAGGAGGCGGCAATGTTGAATAAGACAGAAATTACAGCTAGCAGCACTGATGAAGACATCAAAGTTGAAATGTGCTTGAGGAGTAATAGTTTTTCAGGCTCAATTTGACTTAAGCTGCCTTCAGAATCCCTCAGCAATTCTGCTAATGACGTCAGTCAGAGCCTGCCGTTCTTTCAATGGCCCGGATTCAGATAAGTTTATATGAGCGAGCACTTCACATTCCTAAAGTGGATCCAAAACGGTTTTCTTGTATTCTTCTGACAGGCTCAAGGCCCATGGTGACTAGAAGTGTAAAAGCCCCAGTGACAAAACCCCAAGCAGCCACATCCTCACTGCAGAAGCTGCCTCTCTGTGATAAATGTGGCACTGGCATTGTGTGAGTATAGTATTCAGCATGGGATCCACACAAATGCTGTCTTCTTTGTGAATATATTACAAAACTCTTCTACACTGAATTATGTTCATGCATTTTAACAACTTCATTACATTAAACTTTTTCTACAACTGGCTTACAGAGGACCGGTTGTGAAAGCTCGGGACAAGTACCGCCATCCAGGCTGTTTTGTGTGCTCAGACTGTGGTGTGAACTTGAAGCAGAAGGGCTACTTCTTTGTGGAGGGACAGATGTACTGTGAAGGCCATGCTCGGATGCGAATGACCCCACCTGAGGGACATGATCTAGTTACTGTATATCCCACTGCTTAGAGGGATGGGAAAACTCACAGAGCTGACAGTTGAAATTAGACAATGGGTATTGTTTGCCCTTTTTGCTTCTTCTGGATAAAATCATGTATCTGGTTAGTGTAAGAATAGAGCTTCAACCTTCATTTTAGTTTATAAAAGAGAATGCAAGGCCACTTGTAAGTGATCAGATCATTATTGTTTACGCCTGGAATTAACATGCCTTTCAAATGCATCTTCTGTGTCTAATTGTTTTCATTTGTGCTTTCTCACAACTTGTCCCAGAACAATCACGTATTTGGTGCGTGGCCAGCACGTAGGCAATCCAAATCTATTTGTGTACCCGATTGGAATCTGATCTAAAATTAATGACATCCACGTTGTACATCTCAACTGTTCAGATCCGATTTGTGTGTCCATGCTGCCCTTTCGCTTGCCGGAATATTTGCATTGGTTTCTATGGCAGCGACGTTGTGTTGGTAGGCGTACGCCAAAAACAACTACAACATTGGCAACATGGTTTGCAATACAGATGTTATCTTACTACTACATTTTATGAGGAAGCGGCGGAACCATAGGAGGCGGTTTTGCATGGCTTCATTCCACGCTGTCATAACTGCCGATTCTAAAGCAACTTTCTGCAAGTTTCCTATAACATCTGATGTTTAAGTTTTACACGGCATGAAAAAGTCACGTAAACCATGCGAAATCTGATCAGGGCAGTCAGACTGAAATGGATTTCCAGAAATGCATTTTTTTTTTTTTTTTTTGCCATTTTTACCTTTTATTGAAATAGGACAGTATTCAGACAGTAAGTCAAGGTTAGCCGGGACTTGAACTCGGGTCGCCCAAAGCGCATTCGGCATGCTACCCACAAAGCTATTAGCGCTGACCAGAAATGCGATTTTATTAGGATTTCAAACTACATATAAATGTAGCTCGAAAAGGATTCGTAAAAATCGCATTTCATGTGATTTTTGGCCGTTCGCAAATTTGGACTGACAGTCTGAACGTAGAAGTTTACAGTACACAGGCAAGGTGGTAACATGCGTTTTTGACTACCTCTGTACGTTTCGGTGATACGATTACAAACGGTTATAAACCCATTTAACCCAAAAACATTTAGCACTGACCATTTGTGATCCAATTCACAAAAGAAATGTTAATGCCAGGTGTAAACTCAACGCATTAATCCAGTTCTTGTTGAAAAGCCAAGAGTGAACTCTCTCATTTCTCATCTTACATAGACATCTGTGCAGACCAAATCCTAAATTTTAACACAAAGTAATCATACTAGGTTTCAGTTATTCTTAAAGTATGCAAGAAAGGTAATTTTGCTTTTAATACAAATATGCCAACTTCTAAGTACAAGGTTTTTGGTAATACACACAAACTGTGTAAGAGGTAGAAAAAAAAAGATGCAATTCAATGCAATCCGTTTCAGAGTACAAAACTCTTTTTTATGTTTATCTGAATACCAACATTTCTATGAATATTTCTTGTGCTGCTTTTACTTTTTTTTCTAATTCTGGTGTTTCTAAATTAACTTATAGGTACAGTTCACTCACAAATGAAAATTCTGTAATTTTCCCTTTAAGGCCATCTTTGATAACAAAAAAGACAAAAGGTTTATCATATCATGAAACCAGAAAGCCATATTCAATAAAAAATAAATGAAATGAATGCTGCATAAAAGAGTCAACTTTAAGAACTTGCTGAATTGTCCAACACTTTGCTGGTTAAATACAAAATATATATTGATCTTAAACACATGGTTCAGTGTATTACTGACAAAATGATGCACAGGACTTTTATTTCAGTTAAACATCTTTAGATGCTCTGAAACCAAGTATTTATCCTGGGGTAGTAATTAGAATGAGTTAAATGTAAATGAGTCCATTTTTTATCATTTAAGAGAATGCTGTGAATACAATTCAAAATAGCAGCTTTTTAATCTAAAGCTCAATATATAACATGTTCATTTATTCATCTGAAGACATCATAAGTTATCAATATGCCATCACAGAGGGGATTCGATTGTAGTTTGTGGCATTCACAGCCCTGCAAAATAAAGTTACATTACTGTGAGCCTCAAGTGTCTTTCTCTGTGGAATTTGGTAAGCGACAAATATTAATGATCATTATTATGCAGAGCATTAGGCACTGTTTGGAGTGTGATATGGGTGTCTTGGTCCAGCTTACTTATTGACGTTGAGGCTGATGATGCTCTTCACAGGTGTACTCTTTGGACCAGGAGAGGGGTGAAATATCTTTCCTTCCTTATTCGCCATCACCGATTTGGTCTTTTTGGTGCCATAGGGTTCTGCAGAATAGCTTGGGTAGGAGTCAAATGTTCCTGCTTTCATGCCTCCAGTCTGCAGGAAATAAGAAAACAAATACCTCAGCATTCTACCAAAATAATACTCCATAGTATTTTTCAAGACGGCTAACCTCTTTATCTCCTTTTAGGCATATAATGTACCTTTTTACTGGGTGAACTTGGTTTGAAGGGCACCGTAAAGTGCTTTTTCTCCTCAGTCTTCCTTGGAGGTGGTAGAGGTTTGTCAAATTTGTAAGGATTGTTGTCAAAGCATTCATTTGGATGAAGGTTCAAACGAAACGCTCCCCCTTTCAGCATGGATTTGTGTGACATGATCTCACGCTGGTAAACAAATTATCTCTCTCATTAGAGGAAGAGAACACAGTCACCTGCTTGCATAGAATTATACTGTCAGGTACTCAGAGGATCCCTTATCTTAATTAAAACAGGGACCTGGGAGTCCGATTTAAAAAAAAAAAAAAAAAAAAAAAAAATCTCATTTAGGTAGACCTAAAAATACCTTTAGCATTTCCTTGGCTCGATCATAGGGGTCTGAGGAATAGGACACCATCTTGGAGAGAGTGATGTCGGGATAGCTATTGGAGAACAAGGACAAATCAAACCATCTGAAAGCAAAACCACAGACACTTGCATATTAAAGGATAATGTCATTTGCTTACCCATAACTCCCCTTCTTGGGTGGATTAGTGTAGAAGTTTTTCCCAGCTGATTTGTTTGGTTTCCTTGGAGTCTGTAGAATACTCATAGCTTGAATGGGACCTCCAAATGTCCCATAATAGCTGCCCACCCCACATCTACAAATTAGAGAAAACTATTTTAAAGACAGCATAGGGGTTGACAATTGGGAAACTGTGAAAGTTGTACGGCACTTTATTTTTCTGGTATAAATTGGGAAAACAATACAAAAAAAACCAACAACAAAAATACAGGGATCTAACTATAGCAGCCTTATTGGCTCACAAAAGCCATTATTCATATTCCTTAGATTTTGTGTATATTTTTTGCAGTCTTTCAGATGCTCATGAAAAACAGATGGTTTGCATTTGATGCTTTGAACTATCGCAATATGGTGAAATCCCTATTTTTTGAAAAAATTAAGGACTATTTCTTGTGTCGGTGTCAAAAAAAAAACATCATTAAAAAGCACAAAGCAGGTTCCCATCTAAACAAAATCTAAGTTCTGGAGTCTTTTACATGTCTTTAGATTTTAATAGGCCATGCCAATTCTCACACAAATGAAACCGCCTTAAAACAAATGCATCTCGGGTTCAACTTTGTTCTCCTTACTGCACAGATTCGATACCAGCAGGGTGCACTCTGTCATTAGGTTCAATAAAGCTATCGAACATTAGAGGAATAGTTCACCTAAAAATGAAAATGATGTCATTTACTCACCCTCATGTCAGTCAAATCTGTATGACTTTCTTCTGTTGAACATAAAAGGAAAGTCATACAGGTTTACAACAAAAATGATGACAGTATTTTCATTTTTGGGAAAACTTTTCCTGTAAGATCTTGTAGTTTACTGCCACAACAACAAACAGTAAAGCTACTACTTCTCTACAACTAATTA
Organism: Opsariichthys bidens; assembly: GCA_037194245.1. Lineage (NCBI taxonomy): Eukaryota > Metazoa > Chordata > Actinopteri > Cypriniformes > Xenocyprididae > Opsariichthys > Opsariichthys bidens. The sequence continues at coordinate 14,135,038 of CM074297.1, forward strand.
AAATATATTTTTAAATTCTAATATTTTCACAATTATTGGTTATAAATATATATATACAATTTAAAAACTATATAAAAATAATTGAATAATCAGTTGTGTACCACAGAAAGAAAGGAGGACTCACGTTTTTTTCTCTCCGTTACTGGGAAGAAAGGCTTTGCCTATGTTCTTTTTGGCCTGTTGTATCCTGTATTGTCGCTCTATTTTGACAGGGTCTGTGAGGGCCTCTCTCTCAAAGATCCTCTTGAACTGTGTGTCGAAGTATCCCGTCTGAAGCGCGGACTTTGATTTAGCTCCTCCTGTTTGCATCTGTTTGTTCTTGTATGCGGAGTCATTAAATGGGCCTTTCGACGACAACACAGACACACTTCCCATGTTAACATGTTTATCGTGTATGTTATGCAGCTATCGCAAGGCTACACCATACAGTTTACACTATATACGTTTATCCAGTTATACAAGAGCTTATTTTCACTAGCAGTGTTTTTAACACACAAAACATTTTCAACCGAGCGAAACAGACGCTGAGGAAAAAGCGCGCCATTCTACTTCCTTCTTTTTTTTTTAATGGCGATTTACGTAACTTACTTAGCGCACATCGCCACCTATTGGTGGTTGTGTAATCATTTATTTTTATTGAACAAGTAATCGTTATTCACTGAGAATTAGAATTATATTGTTTGTTTGATGCTAAATATTTAATAAGATATCACATATTCATTTTATTATAGAAATTATAGTATAGAAAACGTCCTGTTGTGAAAAGAAAAAAAAGCAGATCCACGTGTGAGATTGCAATAAAATAAATGCATATATTAGAATTGAATAAACATCTAAACATTGTAATAGTGCTTATATATATAAATATTTAGTATAATGCAATATTTCATATATCACTGTAACTTTATAACAAATTTAGTTACATTAATATAACTATATTAATTAAATAACATGCATCTGAATACCTTTTAAGCAAACTAACCTTGATAACACAGGTGTTGAAAACAAAAGTTACTACATACCCTGAGAGTTAGCACTGTTTTTGGAACCGAAAGTCGAGGTTGTCGGGCTATTACTCTTAAATATACCTGGTTATGTCACATAACCTGCTTTCTGGAATCCCTGTTCGCCAAAATGGCATTGCTATATGCGCAAAAACTAACTTTTAATCGCCTAAAAAAGAGAAAAAGTCAAAGGCTGTCAAAGTTATAGGCTATTTTAGAAGGAAATATCATATTCATTTGCAATTTTACGGTAGTGCGCATATTATTTTTTTTTTTTAAGTTTCCATAGGTAATTTCTTAACGCGCTGTAACAAACTCCCCACCTCCGCTATTAAACTTTAATATGTTTCACTTACGGTAAATAAAAGGTGTATATTTGTCCCCTATTGAGATGTATCCCATCTCTTTAAAGATGCCAATCCGCTCCATGTCAGATTTCCCTTCTGGAGGCATTTTCTAAAGTTTGATACACAGCACTTGTGGAAGAAAAGACAGACCTGAATGTAGAAATATGAGTGCTGCCGATTACACAGACCGATTCCATCCAGGAGTTTGCCAATATACACGATACACTTTCACCATTGTATATAGCTCAATATATATACATACCTTGATTTATATATACATATATGTCTTGTATAGTAAGATAACAGAACTATAACTCCGCTGCAGAAGTGTTCATGTAGCTTGTGTTCGTTGTCATGGTGTCCAGACGCAGGTCAACACTCAACATAATACTAACACCAGACGTTTAAGATGAATAGTTTTATGCACTTATGCACATTATGAATTGTGGGGTTTGCATTGAAAAGTTAACTCTGTGCACATAATAAATTATAACCTAATAACATTAACACAACATTACAAAAAGCCTATTTATTTTACATAGGCTTTACTACACAACATATTATTTTATGAACAGTTTTACATTACAGGAACACATGCAATTCTGAAGCATTTTACTGCAGTTTGACATCCCAGAACTCCATCTTTTTCAAGTCATCCATGGTGATGGCAACAACCTGCAACCATACGGTTGTTATTCACATTTGTGCGTAAATCTATAAGAACGAGCAAGAACTTAAGATAGCCTGTATCTCACATTTTCGTGACAGGGGTCGACATAGTCACAGATGTCCTTTGGAAAGGCTGACCGGACCATCTCTTTGAGCTCAGATGGGTACACATAGGTGGGTTTGCCACGCGTGCTGTAGCCGACCCTGTTGTTCCGCTGTCAATATAACGTTAAGACCAACCAAAATAAAGTGAAAATGATGTTGAAATTCAAAGTGACGCTTACTAAGTGACGCTGGATTAAACGGTAAACTTTTCTTCGTTTCATCCGGTCAGTCTTCCTCAGCCTGGAGGCCGCGTGGAGCAACGGCCCCACCCAGAGGGGCACACTGGATATGGAGAGATTATGAGTCATCATAACCACGTGCACAAAAATCAACATTGTGATTCAAACACTAATATTGACATCCAACCATTCAGAGTAAGAGGAGTGACATGTCTTTCCCTTTTTTACACAAGGAGCAGAATATTACCCGAAAGACTGACAGAGATCAATGTAAGTGTCCATTAATTACAGGCGCTGCAGAAGTGTTGCAGCATCATGGTGAATGCTGGTGCGCAATCTGCGCATGCTCAATTGACAAAGACACACCCCCTTTAGTTACTGTTGCAATGCCCGCGAATATAATAAATAATAATAATAATAATAATATTTATGTATTATATTATATATCGCAAAGCAAAGAGGACGCTGACAACGCATTGAGGTTACTTACTTTTGATATGACACTATTTTTTGAAATTAAATTATATTGTAATTGATGAATAATAAATAGCATATAGTGTGTCTTTAATGTGTCGTGACAGATCGCTGGAGCTCTTTCAAGCGGCTCGTGAACCGATCATCTCTTCATACTAGTTCATTTATAGCATCAAATAAACACGGATGGACATCAGAAGGAATGTTGTTTCAAGCGCGGAAAGACGTGAGTACACACAATTTTTCAAGTTCACCAACATTAATATACTAACTCCCCTGACTGCTTTGATAGAAAAAAAGGGCAGATTCAGGGATACGATTGGTCAGATTGCCTGTCAATCAAACAAAGGGAAAGCGTCGGAAACAATGTAGCCTCAACTGAATCATCCTCAGTTGTTGAATCTGAAACAGTATCTGAATACCTTCTTAATTTTTTTCTATATATTTTTTCCAAAGAGCCAAGACAAGGACACAATTTATTTGATTATCAGACTTTATTAAAACACATTTACAAATATTCTGATTTTATCATTAATTTAGAGTAAAAAAGGTCCCTGATCTGTTTTTTTTTTTTTTTTTTTTTTTTTTTTAAGCTGGAATCTTATAGGTGTTTTGAGGATTGTCATTTGCCCCCTTTTTCTGACCACTCCTTGTAGCCTCCGGCATAATTCCGGGCACTGAGGAGAGAGAAGAAAACAGTGTTAGAGTTTCAGCAAAACTCTGTTGACGAATGAGGATAGCAAGTTTCCTACTTCTTGAACCCCAGGCTTCTGGCTTTCTCTGTGGCGACAGCTCCACGTCTTCCCAACTGACAGTGGAAAACCAGTTCAGAGCAGTCCAGAGACGGCTTATCCACGCCAAACTTAGACTGGAAATCAGCTGCGTCCAGGGACATGTCACTTTCTACATTTTCCACTAAAATAAATTGGACCAAAAAAAGCTCCTGTTTCAGTACACTCGGCCTTACTGTACAACATTGAGTAAAAAAAGGTAACCTACAACGTGCTTCATGTAGTAACCTTTAAAATATTGCAATTTATGTGAAACGTGTTTGTGCATCTCCCCTCTCACCTGGGATGTGGATGGAGCCTGGGATGCGCCCGCCGTCCACCTCAGCTTTTGTGCGCACATCCACCAGAAACCCCGAGCCCTTCTCCAAGAGAGACTTGAGATCACTGTAGGAGATTTCCTCATCTAAAGCAGAGAGGACAGCAGTTATGCAGTAAACACGGTTGACTAACCGGAATAATAGACATCAGATCAGGAGAACAAAGTGAAAGTGAATATGCATTTTATTCACGTTAAATATTTTATTACTAAGCAGATCATTTTACCCCAGACTGAGATTGATGTTTTGTGCCAAAACTGTATATATTCCCAGGGAGGCTTCCGACTGCACTCAAGATTTTAACTTTTACTTTTGAAATGGTTCATTTTATTAAATACATTTTGTATTATGCGTTTATTCGCTAGTAAATTGTTACCTTGTGACTAGTTACTGGTTAAAATTGTTGTCATGTTCTTATATGCAATGGAAATTAAATCATAAACATCCAGAACTAATACCAACAATAAACGCACAACATTTCAATTTCTGCAAGTCATCATTGCATCACAAGGTGCAAAAAGACAAACAATGAATAGGACAGCAGTGAAGCATTGTATTAGGAAAGACAATTACATAAAATAACGCGCACTAGACAATTAGCAAACGTATAAAGCCTTCAGCTTGGTGTTGTAATTAATAAAATGCAGAGATAATGGAGGTGTTTATCACAGGTGCACTTGGGCACTGTCACCCTGACTACAACAGAGAGCTAAACAACAGCTGCTCAAGTTGTTTCCTGAAGACTGAGTGAGTGAAAAAAACTGAGGTTTCTTTAACTCTCTGAAAGTAGGATGCCTATATTTTAATGTAAACAAACTTACCGCTGCTTGCCATGTTGAAGTAACTAAAACAATCACCGGCCGCCACAGTGTCGCACCTTTCCTTCCTTGTCATTCAAGTTTTTAAAAAGCATCTCCTATTGGCTAAGCATAAGCTTAGTCGTGAAGGCACCGCCTACAAAGCGCACCTCCTGTAGCCGGAGATAATTTCATAATAAAAGACCCATAGCTTCAAAAATAAAAGATGAACATGGCACATGAAACATTTTAAATTCGAAAACCTAAGATTGCCAACGTCTGCAAAACTACTTTCTACAGATTATCGCGATTTCAATCTTACTAATACTGCATAAAATTCAGATTTTAAAGTAAATAAATATACTGTTATGTGAGGTACTTTTTTTCTTCTTCAGGATTTTCATTCCTCCAGTCTTACAGTTTTGTTAATTAATTATTATATTAATTCATTATGATTATGCTTTTTTATTATTATTACTAATATAAAGTTTGTTAGTGACTATTATATATTAGTATTTATAATCACTAGCTCACTTGATCGTGTAAAAATAGAAAAAAGAAAAGGATAATTTACCATGATGAACAGTTTCCACAAAAGCACCTTTTACGAGTTGTCGGGTTATTGTTGCTGCTGAAAATAATGATAAAGTCAGATGGAACCTCCGTCAAACAGTGCATGTAATCAGACAGTAAGTACCACTTTAAAGAGTAGGTATATACCATGATATCACAATAGGACATGTTCAGTGCAGTGAAACACAACACTGCATATTGAATATTCAAAAAGCCATAGTATATGCTAATGTTACCAAAGTTTTATTGCAGTAAAACTGTTATTTTGGCAGAAGCTACGGTTAGCATGGACAGCTTTAGTAAGGGAGGGCGCAGTCCACCTCGTGAGATGTGGAGGAATGATGTGTTAAGACAGCAGTACAGATCTGAAGACATATTCACAAATACATGAGACCAGCCAGACTCACATGAATTAAACTATTTATTGGTAAGGTCTCAGAAGAGTCTCACTTGAGTAAGAATCATCCCTCAATACTGATTTGGTACATCATGACATCCATAATGAGTCTCTTCACAGTGGAAAGAATCCATTTCTATGGTTCGGGTTCTAGTACAGCAACTTTTCTGCATAAAAACAAAACTAAACAAACAGAACATCAAACGGGGCATCGATATTATTCATCTGTGATATCTGAGTGTCACAAAATTCTAGTGTTTTAATACCAGCTGTTGATTTGCACATAACAAGCCACCTTCTGTTAGAAATATAAAAGTTGATATTATGAACAATATTCTACTGTGCTGCATAAAGGTAAATCTATACACTGTACATACAGATATATTTTGAAAAACAAGTTTCACAGTTTTAAACTTTATTTAAAGTATAAACCATTTTAAAACACTTTACATAAATTATTTCTGTGCATGACTAGAATTTGCTTTGGAGAAAAAAAAAACAAAAAAACAAACAAAAAAAAAAAACAATACAAAAATGAAAAATTATTACATATCATACAAAGGAAAATAAACTCAACCATCAATGTTCATCTTTGTAGCTAAAAGCGATGACTCCTTTATGATTGTCATATAGTACTATTAAGGATAAACTGAAAACAAACTAAGTAAAAATAAATAGTTTCTGACACTAGTAACCTTTCAATCTGTAGACTGTGAGTGTTTTTTTTCCGATATCTCTATACAGAAGTGCCCTGGTGAAGGTCTCGTTACTCTAATGCGACTGGGACGTACAAAACTATCGCATCTAAAGCACACTCAGAACTTCACTGTTATCTGATACAATGCAAGTACTTCTCTATGAGTGATGAAACAAACTATGTCTGACTTGGATTTTCTCATCACTTTTACTCCACTGGAATTTTCTTGAAGAAACGGTCTGTAGACGATGGTGCTTGCTGCGGTGGCGATTGACAGTTTAGCTGTGAAGAATGTGAGGCCTGAGACTGACATTTGTCTTGGCGGATGTTACTCCTCAGTTCTGACGTCGAGACTGGGCCTCTCCAGCGGCGCGTGAGACTCGCAGCACCTCTCCGATCCGGGTCGCACCAGTACAAGGGTACCATCTGGCACCAACATCCTCTCGGTAACCCAAAAAATATGGGCAAAAATATCTATTCTTTTTTAAAAAGGGGATTTTTCATATTTCAGCAACAGTAGCTCTGTTTTGTTTGAAAGTTTTTCAGTGCTTTTTGATGTCCATTGTTGAAAGACAAAGACGAGGTCTTTCAAATTGTTGTTTTTTGCCAGAGGCAGTATTAACAAAGTTTTTGAGTGTTCTTCTTTTAAAAGTCCCTGCAGCGTTCAGTGAGTTTCCCCATTAGTTCAATTATTCTCCGTGGGTTCAGGAGATAACGGAAAAAAAGTGAGAGAAAAGGGAGAAAGACGAAGCAAGAGAGAGAGAAAAAGATAGAGAAAAGAACTGAAAACTGTAAAGGTTTAAGCGGAGAGAAAGCGAAATATAAAGAAACAGGATAACAAACGATTTGGACTGTTACCTCTTCCCCATCTCATTCTGTCTCAGGAACTGAATGTTGAAACTGCTGTCCGCTAGTTCAGGGTACTGTTCCACTGGTAAAATGTAGTACCCGTCGTACCCCTGCACTTTCCCTGTTGAAAGGAGCTGCTGTCTCTCTCCTTCAGTCCACAAGCGGCTTCCCTCTTTGTTATCCCGCGCCCGCTGCTGCTCTCGCAGCCAGGCGGCCGATAGCGCCCGCTGCCGTGCCAACTCCAACAGCCGGGCTCTCTCCTCGTCCAGCACGTCCGACGCCAAGCCGTAGCGTACACTCAAAGAAAGAGCTGGAACCCGGAACTCAACGGTGACCCCTCGCCGCGAGCGACCGCTTACTGTCACGTTGATCCCGCTTTCCAGTGCCTTACGTCCGTTGGTGAGTCCCAAAGCTAGAAGGTCACTGTCAGCTGAGCCGATCTTCACGAAGAAATGAGAGTCACGACCATCCTGCGTGTAGTGCGTTCCATCTAAGTAGACGGCGCTGTTTAGCACCAAAGCCACCTTCCTGCTGTCATCGCTAGCCATGCTCGAGACCCCTGTGACCACACGGCCTTCCTTCACTGCCAACATCACTCCTCTTCCAATGATGGGGGTACTCGTGCCAAACCAGTGGCCTGGTTTCTCGTGCTTGGTCTTGCGCTCTTTGTCAAGAAGTCGTCCCTCCAGAGCCATGAAAGCCTGGTTGTGCCTCTCGGCTTCCTGCTGAACTCCGGTTATCAGCTGCAAGAAGAACATTTAAGGCGTTGGTAAATGCAAGCAAGATCACATAATACAATATTCACTGGCCTGCAACCCTGGGAAATACAAAAGTAATTCCACAGAAGATTTACTATGGTATTAACGGGGCGACTCACCTGCCCGTTTTCACTTTCCTGACTGGCGAGGAGCTCATATGGCGGATCGACAAAATAAAGTGTGTGTCTGGGAAAGCCTGGGATGATGTTGCTGAGTTGAAAGCCAAACATCACCAGCCAACTCTTCACATCTGCAATGAAATATACAATATACAGAGAAGGAGCGTATAAGATGTGGTTATAAGGGCTGTCGATAGAGTAAAAACCTGGATCAAATGAACTGCATTTATAAGTCTTTATAATTATATATACATCGTAAGCCTCACGATATATATATATATATATATATATATATATATATATATATATATATATATATATATATATATATATAATATGCACAACCATTCAAAAGTTTTTCGTCAGTAAGATTATATAAAAATATTCAGATTATTGTATTTAGGTTACACTTTATTGTTACACCTTAACCCACCCTTAAACTTACCCATATCTCCAAACCTGTGCCTAATCTTCTCCATATCCCACCTTAATAGCAGATAAAGTGCTTTGCAATACAATGCAAACACAATAAGTACATTGCACTTATTTTCTGATGTACGTACATAGTAGTTAGGGCCACCTAATATAAAGTGGGACCAAAATAATAATAAAATGTTTCTCGAGCAGCAAATCAGCATATTAGAATGATTTCTGAAGGATCATGTGACATGATTGAAGACTGGAGCAATGATGCTGAAAATTCAACTTTGTCATGAAAAGAATAAATCACAATTTATATTTAACTAAAATAAAAAGCAGTTATAATAAATGAGTTTTGATCAAGTAAAGGCAGCCTAAGAGACTTCTTTCAAAAACCTTAAAAAGCTTACTGACCCCAAACTTTTAAACGGGCATTACAATTGCGTCTCTAAATAACTAATAAGATGGCAAAGCTGCAAATCCACCCAATCATAAAATCATAAAGTCACCTGTGACATAATTCTTCACATCCAGCATGTCACTGAGCGGGTTGTTATTCTTGAACATGTACAGGTTGAAGGGTGCCAGATCTTTGCCGATCTTCTGCCACATGGTGTAATCGGGCGATGTCCATCTGGCCGCTAAAACATCATAGTCTCTCTGCGTGAAATGCACCAGCTTGGTTAGTGAGTCATAAAGCCCTCCGTGGAAGCCGATGACGAGCTGGAACTCAGGGTTCGAGTCGTGGTACACCTCCCCATAAGCAGTGTACTGCACCTGTTTGATCATTTGCCCGTTGCTACTGAAGACAGCCAGTGGCGTACCGGTGTTGTCAGAGGCGATGTAGTACTCCTCCCCACTACTAACCTCCATGGCGAACAGATGGCCCTGCAGGTCATAGTACAAAGAGCTGATTTCCGAGCTGGAGTGGTTGAACACATGCGTGACCCGAGTCGGGTTGTTCAGGTCAGCATAAAAGAACTGGAGGTGCTGACCCAGACTGTTCTTAGTAGACACCCTGCGTCCCAGCCCATCGTAACGGTACTGCACACTCCATCCTCCAGCTGCACGGCTGTAGGCGCGCACCAGCTGGCCTTTAGAGTTGTAGTCAAACACATCTCCGCCCCTCTGGCTGAGGTAACCGTCCTCGTCCAGACGGTACTGCACGTCACCGAGCCGTGTGATGCGGTCTCGTAGGTCATAGCGGAGCGGCATGAGTCGGGCACTGTTACCCGGGTTGAGCAGATGTAGGTTGCCGTTTAAGTCGTAGCTGTAGCGCCAAGTGGACCAATCGTTCACTTTGACACCGCTGAGTTGTCCGTCACCATCGTACTCATAGCGGTACTGCGTGGTGTTGGCGTATGGGCCGATCTTTAGCTCTCGTTTGATTACTCTGCCCATGTTGTCGTACTGCACCGTCATCCAGTACATGAGAGAGCGAAAGATCTCATACTGAACCTCTTTGATTCGCCCGTGAGCATCGAAATGCTTGCTAAGGGTCATCACAGCAGTGGTGATTATCTGATTGATGTCGTAATAGATGACTCCAAACTTTCCAAAGTGCTCCACTTTACCGGAGATCTCGTCATAGCGGTACAGATCCACAGGAAGTGGCGTCTCGCTGATCACCGGCTTCATGCTGGCGATTCGGAAACTATTGTCATGGTAGGTGTAGTCGAAGCGCGCGTTCACCATACCTTCCTCCGAGAAGCGATAGATCTGTTTGTCGATCAGGGGACCCATTTTACGATAGCGAATGGTGCATGAAAAGCCACCACTCTGCAAGTTGACCATTTTTAGCACGCCTGCTGTCTCGTCGTAGCCAAAGGTGATGGCTGTGCTGTCATACAAGATCTCCGAGAGCTTGGCCAGCTTGCCGTATTTGTAGAGGACACGACGGCCAGTACCCAGGAAGTAGGTGGCCTGGGGACGTCCATCCTCGCTGAAGTCGTAGATGATGGACGCGTTGCTTTCTGGTGGGTTGTAGGTGTTGCGGATGTAGCCGATGGAGACGTGAGTGAACATGGTGTGACGGGCAACACTGGGCATGGTGACAGCCGTGATGCGGTTAGACGTGTCAAACTCAAAGATGTATTGTCTCTGACTCTGCAGGAGCAGCACCATGGACTGTAGGGAGAAATATTTTCAGAACATCATTATCACATTCATATTAATTAGCAACAACATCTTTAGCAAGCTGTCATAATTCAAAATGAAATCAGGCATCATAAGCCACTTTTCCACCGTCGGGCGAAAACCATTCTCTTTGCTTAACCCATAGTGACAGTTATCTAGGATGATCAGATATTTCTTTTAATTGTATTATTAATTTGTGTTTGCGTCGTTTAAATATAGCATGCTTGGACAGCTACAGAGAAACTGGGATCCAATCCTGAGTGGAAACGACACTACACGTATTCTACCAGCAGGATTCAGCACGGTTTGCAAACTGTGCTGAGAATTCTGGGCCGAGATGTTTGCTCTCAAGTGTAAATACAACCGGAACCTTTCCTTACGTTCTTAGAACCGGTAGAAAAGCGGCTTTAGTGCTCTGAATGTAGTAAAATTGAATTTAAAAATATGAAATTATGTTTTTTCTTCTTTATAACAGAAAAAAATTATTAAAAAGCATGCAAGAACAGTATAATATGGAATTTTAGTTTAGTTAGTTTAATTACAGAAATGCATGAATATCACTAAAGTGTGTTAAATATATGCTTCAGGATAATTCAATATTTTTCATGAAAGAAAGTCAAAAGTTTGGAAGAATTTTATTTATTTTATTGATGAAATAAATCTGAAAAGAACCTCACTTTAATCAATAATCTCACCTTGTCCAGGTAACTGTAGCTCCACACCTTTCCATCTACAAAAGAGCGTGAGAGTATTCGGCCCTGTGGGTCAAACTCTGTTCTCTCACTCATGCTGCCTCGGTGCAGACCCACTAGCTGGCCTGTGCTGGAGTACGACACATTCACCACTGCAAGGCTACTGCTGGGCTGCCATATTGCTGGTCTGCCCTGGGCATCATAAGTGATCCTCAGAGTAAACTTCCTGTGGTCGTCGTAGATCTTCTCTGTCCGTGTGTTCCGGTCAAAGTCTACTGACAGTAGATTGCGCCCATGTGCCTGCAAATTGCACAAATATTTGGCATGAAAACCACTCCATTTGGTGAGATGAGTAGTTGATCTAACAGATCAAGCAGGATTCTTGCACAACTTTGCAATGAGCACAGAAATGCGAAAATACTGTAATTAAAATCTTAGAGCGATTGCCCACCCGAAGTTTCCTGCCAAACACTGTGACCTTGCCCTTGGACAGCTCTTTGCGCAGCCTCCACTCGATGGAGTTCAGACCGTTGTCAGTGGGAAGGGTGATGTTCCTGCGGCCGATGGTAGGACTCACTGATCCAGCCAGGATATGGGGCTCGGTATGGTAGCTGATTCCCATCCCATTGGCGTACATTACCCTTAGTGTGCCATTGTTACACAGTTGGTAGCTGTTCCGTACTTGATCTGCAGGGGGCAATAGAGTGACATAAAATTAACAAAATTAAGTGCAAAAATATTTCATGACAAATTTTCAACATGACAAGAGGACAAACCGACAACAACAAAAAAGGCTTGATTTATTTTGAACTCATGAAAGGGCTGTGGGGCATTTGTCAGCTCAAGAACAGTCTGGTTGTCTATCTTTGGATCGTAAAAGATAACAAGAGAAGTGCTTTGTTTATAACAAATGATGTGGATCCCTGAATCCCTTTGTTTCAGAGTGCCACAAACATTTATGCTTCAGAACATCCACTATAAATAAACTGCAATCTACGAAACTAATTTATGAGCAGAAGGTACATTCATAATTGGAGATAATATCGCTTATAATTTATAAGGAACCTTTTAAAGGCATTTAGTCAATTTATTATTCGCCTCATGAGCATGTCAAGGTTAGATTCAAAAGCATCAGCTGAAGGATGTTCTCCTTGGACTAAATCCTCTGTTTTTCATTCAAAAGGTTCCTCCCCCATCCTGTGTTATGTCTGGTTGTATTGAAGTTTTACTTTTTTGTTTCGTCTGCCATGGGAAGGAAGTAAAACATTTTTGCTTTCTCCCTGTCTTTTGTACTTTCATCTTAACAGATGAAATAAGCTTTGGGACAGTGGGGTTTGAGGCTGAGGGCAGACAGTGGAAGACAGTGAATATTTACTTGGGATAAGGTGATGAATTTGTCTCAAATCATATGCATCACAGCAAAACGCAACTGTAGTGCTAGGCTTGGAAGAGAAAAAAAATGCTGTTTTCTGCACTGAATCATACTTTTCGCTTCCAGCCTCCCACATGAACGTCGGGGGTATCTGTATCTTGCCGAGTAAGTTTGTAGGCACTAAAACAATTGAGTTTAAAAATGAAACGAAATACGAAACCCACTAAACTGAACAGAGTTTAATTTTCAAAATGACTTATGAAACCCAAAGTATATATTCAAAAATGGCTACTGAGCAGACATACCTTGCACAACAGTATAGGAGGCTTCTACTGACGAAAGATTCGTGATAACAGTGACGTCATCATCTCTGTTGGAGCTCTCAATGTCAATGTTGATGGATTTTTCGATCTCTCTATGCAGACTTGTGACCATTCCCGTTGGGTACGTCACGTTGGTTAGTCTCCCTTCACTGTCATACCTGAAAATATACAAAATGTTAGTAAAAGCCATTTTAAAGTTCATATCAAAGTAAAGCACTGGGACAATTATAATCATGCCAAAAACCAACAAAAAAAAAGAAGAAAAAAAAAAAAGATGAGTTACGTCCTTGCTCAAAACAAGTCCAATAAGGTTTGCTGGACCAAGAAGGTCAGGCAGTTCTGGTTCTAAAACCAGCTGAAAACAAGCAAAAAGAAAAAGACACTTCTGATTTCTTTAATGCTAATGTGAAGTAATTAACAAATGGGTAGAAAATAGTTTACTATTCATGTAGATGTTCTTAACAGAGCCTATAATAGTAGAGGGTGAGGACTGAAAGATCTAGTAATGTGTATAAAATCACTCCATATGGGTTCAGTGTTATCCCTGCATCTCCCTCCCTCTCTCTCTCTCTCTATTTGTGTAACATTACATTAGGGAGCAGATCTGGATCCTGCCACAGATCTGTCACAGTCTGGCTGATGTCTGTGCCAGTGCAGTGGAGTATGGGGAATTCTGCATCATCAAGTGCTCTGTCCTGTTCCTGGAGATTTACTTTCCTGCAGAGTGTTCCAACTCTAATCAAACACACCGGAAAAAGTTAATCAAGATCTTCAGGTTCCCTTGGAAATTAAAGGCAGGTGTGTTGCGGGGTTGGAACAGAACTCGGCAGGAGAAAGAATTTATCCAGCGTTCCTTTCAAATAAATGATAGTCCTACAGGATGTCTCTAGCTAATTATTATCAATGTTTAAAACAGTTTTTAATATTTTAAATATTTTTGTCGGAACTGTGATACATTTTTCAGGATTCTTTGATGAATAGAAAGTTCAAAAGAACAGCATTTTTTTTTTTAAATCTTTTGTGATGTCTACTCTCTAACTTTTTTTTAATTAACTTGATGCTTCCTTGCTGAATAAAAGTATTCATTTCTTTCAAAAGTTCTTCCCAAACTTTTGAGCTGTTTACTACAAAAAGGCACAAAAGTGCAATTCTAGCATTTGTAAGCAAGCATTTGTTTCTCACCAGGGAGGATCATTTACAGTCTCTGCAAACATCTGCAGGTGTTTCATCAGGTTTTATTCTCAATTAAGTTTTGACTCATTTTGTTGACTTAAAAGCATTTTATTTGCTTAAGAGTGAATGTAAGCAACTTACTCATAAAAGGTTGTCCAGCCTGTCTCGTCTGCCTTTGTGGCTAACAGGCCAGTGTTTCCATTGTATCCCAGCAGAACGATCTCCTGGTTGAGAGCAGAGATAGAGCGCAGGCTTCCTGAAGGATCCAGTCCGAGAGTAACCACCTGATTTTCAGGCTGTAAGATGAGCCTGAGCAGTCCCGCTCCACCCTGCCCTGCCCCATCCCTGCGCACTTTCACTGTATTATTGCAGTTATCCACCACTGTGGCCAGCTCTCCATCAGGGCCGTAGCTGAAGTTGTAGAGGGGCAGGCCTGTCACAAGACTGATGGTCTGTAGGTGGAGACCCTCCTCGTTAAACACGTACAACTCTTGTTCCTGAGGGGACGCTACCTCATATTGCCCCAGCGCAGAAGGTCCTGGTCGGTTAGTGCGCACAGCGCGGATCCGAATGTTGTTGAGATCTGCAATGTAGAGCGTGCCATCCGGTGAGACAGCCAGAGACATGGGGGAGTTGAGGCTGGCATCTGTAGCATAACCGTCGTCCCCTGCGAAGCAGTTACAGTTGACGTCGTTCTTGCAGTCGCACTCTGACACAGCTCCAGCCAACAGCGACATCTCTCCATTGGTGCTGACTTGCCGCACACGGTTAATCTTCTTCTCGTCTGTCTCGGCGATGTAGAGGACGCCCGTATGGGAGATGGCAATAGCCGTGGCGCTCTCCAGGGCGGAGTGGATGGCCAGTTTGCTGAGGGAATAGTCGATGCCAGGCACCTGGCAGTGCATAGGCCGCCCTGCGATGATACTCACTTGGTGGTTTTCAGTGATACGTAGGATAACATTGTTCTCTAGCACATAAAGAGAGTTATCCATGGGGTTTACTGCCAAGTCGGTGGGCCACTCCAAGCGCACCTGGATAAAAAATTGAGTTAAAGTTGAAATTAATCTTTCAGATTCACCAAGCACTTTTCTTGTATCTTTTCCTGGGCGTCTGATTAAGGTTTTGCAAGCCTGCTAGACATGATTAATACGTGCATATCTGCACTTTCAGCTTTGAGGGTCTGTTTTGAAGATTCAAGATTTAAAGAAGTAGATTTTTAGTGATCAAAATTAACCATCCAGCTTCCTGTTTCTGACAGAATAATTTATAACGTGGGCTAACGACTTGCTGACCTGACTGACATCCATGCTGGAGTCGCAGCTCAATGGGCGCACAGCAGTGAGGTCATTCGCACCCAGTAGAGTAGAGATGATGCCGTTTTGATCCACTTTCCTAATCATAGTGGCATCCACAAAGTACATAAGCCCGTTCTTATCTACAGCAATACCTGAAAAGAGGAACAAACAGGTAAAGAGTCAGCTGGGAAGTTCAGGGGTGACACACACTCAATAACCCTTTGCCTGTCAGACTCGTTTATTTTTGTCTTCTGTGGTTCTTAATGATCAGAGCAAGTGAATCTTTGATCTGGTTTCAACCTGTTCTAAGTTTATCTTCAGGCTCTGCTCAATTCGTCATTCCCTCCCAAGTCTCTATCCTATATAAGCTAGCAAATAATACACGTCCATCAAGCGTCACTCCTGTGTCAACCCATCAATTCCACTTATCAGACACAGAAGGCAGAGCAGACGAGAATATCTCGAAGTGCTGACAAGAAGATGCTCATAGAATGGACCTGTGTAGGTGTATGATGCAGAGGGGTTTGAACAAAAAGACGGGGAGACAAATAGCATGAGGAGAGAGACTGAGTGCACTTGACTGAGCATTTTCACTGTGAAGTCATCTGGGAATCGGTAATGAGGCCTGTGTAGTCTGTCACCTCTCTACTCTCTCTCTCTCCAGAAGCTCAAATTCAACGTCACATACAGAAAATGTGACAATGTGACATCCTTGACAGTTTGGTGTCAGACTGGCTATTTTTTCCTTACACCAAACCTGGATTTCACTTTCAAAAACTACTCTAACTTACCTTTATACTTTGCTTTGTCATTGCAACATATTTGTTTTGGTTGAACATGCTGTGCTTTAATTGCCGCTTATGTTGAACTTCAGATTTGTGACCCATTACATCATATAACATAAGTTAATAAAAATCTCCAGAGGAAAATGTAATTGCTCAGATGTTGCTCTTTCATAGCTCAGGAGAATTAATGGGATTCTCAGTGATGTTTCTTTTTCGGTCTCAGATGTTATTCCTCTTTATGAGGAAAAACTAGATACAAATGAGACAATTGACAGAGTACAGCTAGAAAATGAATACAGATGGCATTTGATGAGAAATATTCGAGTTCATATGGAGATCTCTGGCTTTTGATTGCAGTGTTTGGTGACACATATAGTGAGACACTGTTGAGATCTCATCTTAAACTCTAAGAAATGTGACATCTGAAAAGAAGATCTATTTTCTGAAGTTATGTTTTTGAAGTTATCGTGGATGATTTATCCATGCATGTGTTTCATTCGTTAGATTTTGTAATGTTTATTAAAATACCACAAACTGATCTTGTGGTGAAACAACAGACTTCTCTCTGGTGATGTATGCCAGACTATCATTTATTCCGCTTAATCCCTTTCTTTCAATCAACCGCAAGCTTCCATTCAGATCTGCATCAATCAACATCCAAATGCATAAAGCCAAGTCCCTCTCCTATATTTTTTTTATTTTCAGAGAATCTTTTTCACTTAGACGTACAGCACAATATGGAAGAAAATCTCAGTTTCATCACAGCTTTATTCAAAACTCTTCCTCTCAATCTGCTGTCTATGAGACACTGAAATATTGAAGAGAACTTATAGTGATTTTCTTTCTATGTAATCTACCGAAACACACACTCTGTATAAAACAGAATTATGCTCACAGCTCTGAACTGTAACATCTGAGAGTTAAAAGAGCCACCACATTAAGTAACATTATCTTTGAGAGACAGAGAGAGAGAGAGAATACCAAGAGACTCCAATAATCGAAGCCAGAGACTCGCACTCCCCATAGCACATTCAGAAATTAATTAATAGCTTAAGGTTGAACGTTCTCTGTGATTGTGGAAGCAGCTGGAGGATAAGGCTCTTTTTATCCATGTTAGGTGTCACTGCTACAAAGGAAAGTGATGTAAAGACAGCCTGCAGAAACATTTCTTCACCTCAGACACATGTGAAGACGTTAGTGTGATTTCAACTAATGTGTTGGGATAAACCATGCAATAAGCTGTACGACTAAAACAACTGATTTATCTTCTGCTTTGGTATTCTTCGATGTTTCCACCTCACCTTTGGGGCTCATGAGAGTAGCTTCTACAGCTTTTCCGCCGTCCCCGCATCTCTCATCAAAAGGAAGGCACTGCTCTCCTGTGCCCGCCACCACTTCGGCATTGTCGGCCAAAAGTCTTCCCCCTGTGAGTGATCGCACCTTGTAGATTCGCCGTGAATTCGTGTCAGAGATGAACAGAGCGCCAGAGACTGGGTCCACGGCCAGGAAGTACTTATGAGTCGGGTTGTTACTACGAAAAATGAGGTCATTACGGAGTCAGTACACCAATTATGTAATTAGCAATAATGTGTTGCTCTATCATTATACTGAGTGAACTGAAGAGTCAAATGCAAGAAACAAACTTAAAGTTAGAGGCTCACCTATGTCGAAAATCCTTATTTCTGCAAATGAATAAGAACAAGAATCATAATAATGCTACTTATAAGATGACATGACACAAATATATATTGTGTATTTTATTTTATTAAGAGTAAACTTATTTAAGAATAAAAAAAGAAAGATTAAATTGTGAGTAAAAAATAGTCTCCTCTGGCCCTTTTTCAATACCTGAGCTCCAGTACGCGTGTGGTATTGAGGTTGGGATAAACTCTGCGTACGAAATTCAAGTCTCCGACATAAAGGCTGCCATCAATGCCTGCTGCCAGGGCTACAGGTGCCAGCAGCTTATTTCCATCAGCCAGGCCATTACAGCTCGGGCATGAGATGCTTCGCCGACGCCCATTACCCATGATGCTTGTGATGATGGGTGGCTGCTGGGACACAAAGACGTTCTCACCGCTGCCCTTATGAAGGATGCCTGGTGTCAGACGAATAAAGAAACAATAACCATTTAAATGGAAAAAAAAAAAGAAAGTGCCATTTTCAAAAGGCCATTTTAGCAAAAGCTGTTTACCTGAGCCATTTATGAACATTACAACCACATTTTCAGGGGATTACATTAAATTATTGATCAAAACAACAGGCTCTTCTACTAAAAGCAGCCAGCCATCACAATTCATCAGATTTCCTGTGCGTCAGAGAGGTATGGCCCTCCCCTCACTCCAAATCTCAGTCTCAGCTGGTCTGAGACTGGTCTGGAAAAAGTATTTTAGAGTACTATTGCTTATTGCAATATTTCCTGACTTATTACAAAGTTTAACAAATTATCAAATATTTATCAAATTTCTGATATTTACAAAATAAAACTATAAATATGGAACCAGAAATTCCTTGAAGTTCAAATAGAAATAATTATTCAATGTTTCTAGTACTAAAAAAAAAAAAAAAGGATAATTAAATAAAATAAATAATAATAATGTAGTGTTCAATGTTCCAAATTCCAAAAAAAGCTTTTAAATAACTTAATAACATTAATAATAATAATAATAATAATAATAATAATAAAATAAAAAATACAGAACCATTTAAAAATCTGGGAACAGTACGATTTTTTTTAAATATTTTTGAAAAGCCTCTTTTATATGCATCAAGGCTACATTTATTTGATCAAAAAATATAGTAAAAACAGTAATATTGTATATTTAAAATATTTGCTTTCTATTTTAAAAGGCATCAGCATATTTAATTGTATTTTGCCCCCGAATTAGAACATAAGGCTCATACCACTGCGCAGGTTGAGTATATGGTGTTTGTCCAGAGACCAGCCGCCCAGATTGGAAGGTTCCAGCTCATAGCCCTGAAGCATAGCCGTTCTCTTCTCCCACAGCACCAGACTAGGACATGATTCATATTCATACCCCACAGAGACTTGGATTGAGAGAGAGAGAGAGAGAGAGACAGAGAGAGAAAGAGAGAGAGAGACAAAGGGGAGTACACAAAATGTATCAAAACAGCATTTAATTAATTA
Source organism: Opsariichthys bidens (assembly GCA_037194245.1). Classification (NCBI taxonomy): domain Eukaryota; kingdom Metazoa; phylum Chordata; class Actinopteri; order Cypriniformes; family Xenocyprididae; genus Opsariichthys; species Opsariichthys bidens. Next base: position 14,154,458 of record CM074297.1, read on the forward strand.
ACTACATGACAGGCCAGTATTGGAGATGATTAATTTACATACAATACAAGCAGATTGGATGGGGAGTCTAGCTGGGAAACAGTTAGAGATAATTTAAATATTTATTTGAAAACTACAAGCTAAATTAACAATAAACAATTGTTGAGAAACAATTAAAATTCAGCACTTAGAGACACACATACGAGGAAACTAAAAGCTATAAGTGACCCTGCAACAATCATCCCAACATTTCTCTTTCCAGCTTTGCCGCCTGCTGGGCAAAAGTAGGACATATCAGGTTCTGGGCAAGCCTTCACAAATCACCACAGCTTGGGTGCTTTCACAACCACAAAGCACCTTGGTAAAGTGTGAACATGATTTGTTCAGACACCCTGTGGCTGGACATGACTTCAGCTTTCGCTTTTCAAACAGATCTGTGCTGCTGCCACCGGGTCATTGCAAGATCCGTGTTTCCACAAAAAACTTTCCTTCCAGTTCATGAAAAGTGGAGCACAACTCCATGAATCCATTAGCATAAATACATATGGATATATACCAACGATGCAGGTGAGAATTTATAGCTGCGTAGATGCGTGAGGGACTGTGGGTATAAGAACCCCAAAATATAAATGAAAAAGACTCAGACGTAGAGAGCTGGGAGGTAGACAGGCTGAGAAAGCAGGGGAAAGACAAAGAGAGATTAGTGGGTGTTATAAGGAGGTCACACCAGACAGAGTGCTGCTCTCAGCGTTTCCCTCGACTTGCTGCGGCTGCTCTCTCAACCTGTGTGTTTCTCTGACATGGACGGTCAGGCTGAATGATCCTTGGGTCCTACGTTCACACGCATGAGCACATATCCTGTCTGATGTGTTAACTCTCACTGTGTTCAGTCAGCAGAGTGATCAATTAACCATGCCTGTTTAACTGGTGTGTGCCTGTCCAGGATACTGACGGTCATTACAGCTAGACAGGGTCCCAAATTAACAACCGTCAATTGGCAAACGTGAGTAAGTTTTGTATTTGGAAGGTGAATTTCGCAGTGTCACAAGCCAATCTGGAGGGTGACGGTTTTATAATGGATCAGTTGGATTTGTATGTCGTGACGCGGAGAACATCAATCGGTAATGTGATTTACAGTAGTGAAAAACATATTTGTATGATATGATTTGAAAAATGGTGCAGTGGGGAAAAAGCATGACTCAAGTTCTCCAAAGCATGAGAGCACTTTACATTAACTGTTTTAAAAGAGGCTTATAAGCGCAGAGTTTAATGTGGGCCGGGTACTACGTCAAGTGCTGACATCGTTTGTGCCATTTAACGCTCTTGAGAGATGTGTTTCATGCATTTACCAGTGCATAACTTACATTTTACTGTTACATTCCTTTTTATGTAATGGTAATGAACTGAAAGTCAAGCCTATTTTTCTATCTGCCAAACAATTTGTATTAACAGTAGTGATGCACAGAAATGATTTTTTTACCGAAAGCAAAATTAAAGTTTTCATTTAGCCTAAAACCAAAACCAAAATAACAATTATTTAATAGTCAATTAATCAAATTTACTTATTAAAAAAGACTCACAAACTGAGTTGTATATAAACACTAAACTGCACCTTAGGCTAAATAGAACACAGAATGGCTTTCCTGAGATAAAAGTAATGTTACGTGACATATTGTTATACAGACAAGCTGTTTTATTGACGTCTTTCCGCAAATTAAACACTGATTAAGTGATTACAGGATAGATTTCAGTAAATTGTACTGTCTTTCTACATACCTTCTGATGTTCATTCATGTTTTTGTCGCGCTATAACTAGTAATAAAGAGGAAGATATGATTTTTTCATGTGCACAAAATAGACACTGACACAGTCAGTGCCAACTGAGAAGCACTAATTAAACATCACTGTTTCAGTCAATTATTCCAGCCATTCAAAACTGTTTCAGATAAAAAAATAAATTTTCAGTTTTGGCGAAAACATTTTTAAAATGGAATCACTGATTAACAGCAAGGTCTGTAAAAAAAAATCACAGAGTGAGCATGTACTCATAAGCATCAACCAATGTAGCACAATGGAGTCATGGAGTAATAAGGTCAAATTCAAAAAAATATATATATATTTTTTAAGAACAACGACTGTAATGGGTTAATAACATTTATGATGAAGCTGTGTCAGAGCATGTGTGCCAATAACTAAGCCACACTTCCAGTTATAATCGATTGCGTGTGCTTACCCACTGCATCAGAGAGGCCGTAGACACGCTGACCGTATGCATCGGTCTTATCCCAGATAAAGGTGTAGGCGAGATTAGGTGAGGCGTGGAACCACTTTTGGAAGAGGTGGCCCTCCACCGCAACCATCAGATGGACTTTGACTAGGCTGAGAGGCACCACGGCTTGAGTCATGGTGATCTTAAGCAAGGAACGGTAACCTGAGGTCCGGGAACTCAGGTGACAGAGCTTCAGACTGGTGCCAGGAATCTCTAGCTGCTCATGGAGAACCTGGCGGACAGATGGAGGAATGACTTTCATGTCATAGGAAAAGGGTATTTAAAAAAAAAAAGACAAAAGGATTAAGAAGGTCATAGAGTAGAAGAAAGACTAAAAGAGATGAGAGGAAGGGGAAATGCACAAAAAGAATATAATTAGAGTGAAAATGGTTGATGAGGGATGACCTGTGAGTTTTGTCAGGTTAACAACCTGTCAGCTAATTTAATAACTAAAGAGAGAGTGCTGAAGGAACAGGAATACAGTGAAAAAAGCACAGAATTTGGGACACTGAAGTGAGCAAAATTGAGGGGTAAAGTCTAACTGAAGATTCCCATCAGTGCAAAATACATTAATCTGCTAATTACAGTAATGGAGGGTCTCATGGAACCAAGGATCTCATCACACCTGTGTCTCTGGAATGATGGACCTCTCTCCTGGCCTGGAACTGAAGAAAGAAGAAAGGGGCGAGGCCACCACCACAGGATCAGGTCTCACAAATCCGCTGAGGTCACAGCTTGGGATGGTGTTCTCCTCTGTCTTTAACATCAGAGTGTCCATGGCATAGAAAATGTTCCAAGGGAGCCACACTGTGCGCTCTTGACTCAGAAACGGAGCTCGCTCAAAGCGTAGGGTGAGAGAGGCTCCACCATTGGCAATGAGGTCAAATCTAATGACACAAAGAGAGAGGAAGGACGAGTGTAAAAAAAAAAGTACTTGTGTTATTCTCAGTTATTGATTGCGCCATTACATTCCGAATGCTTTTACCATTAAAAAATGCCATTTCACTGGGAGGGATAATTCATTGTTTTGATATATTGCAGTCATTTCAATGAGTTTACTCTGCTCTAAATGAATCTAATAAAGATTTGTTCAGTTAGCATGTAGCTCTCTAAATCACCGGAAGCTTATGTAAACAAGTAAGTCACAAAATAAGGCTTGGAGGCAGGAATAATGAAAGTGTTTCAGAGGGGAAAGGATAGTGTGTTGCTTAGATGATGGGCTTGGATGCAAGTACCAGGGTTCGGCAAAACTGAATAATCGGCTTCTTTTCAAATCAATGAATCAATCATCTTTTATCTGTCTTGTATCTTGTATCTATCTATGTTGTCTTTTCACTACATTCACAACATTTCACATAAGGCTGGCAAGCCAACATTCAAAGTTTGTCTTAACAAATTACAGAATTACACAAATTGCACTACAGCATCCAGTTTGCTACGCAAATTCCAATTCAGGAACTGAATTGGAATTTAAGAGGCATTCTCAATTCATTTCTAAATGGCATTTAACACTGGTTCGTACGGGTAGTACAGTGAACTACAGTGAACTTACGTTCCATCCTGGCGTGTGAGGGTGTAGCCATACTGGGGGTACTTGACAAATGACACATTAACTCCCACCAGCGGGGTTCCATCTGTAGTCACCACCTGACCTCTGATCAGTGATGCCAGACTGGAGAACACAGAACAAACAAGATGAAATCAGCTGCTCTATAATCAATAAATCCAGAGAGATAACATCAGTCGATCGAAAAGAAAGAAAAAAAAAAATCCTGCAATCAAAAAAATTCCATAAATCTCTCATTAGTCAACTTATCTGTCAGTCTTTCCAAGAAATATACAGTAGAAAGAGACAGGAACATGTTGTAGCACCACTGACATCAATCAATACAGTTCCTCAAAAATAGCTCAGGGTTACAAAATAACACAAAACTGACAAAAACTATCTCAGAACTCAATGTTCTCTCAACAGATATGGCGTAAATTGTGTGTACTTCAGTGGATATTTCATTTTTCTCCTACCGTACAATGCAGGAGAAATGACATTTACCCACCTATCAACTATGCAGGTGGGAAGTTTGTGTGCAGTAGACCAAGTTACCTTGCATTAAAGGGATTGTCTGCAGGGATTATATGTGTGCTGTCCCGGCCCACAAGCATCTTGACGCGGTCATAGAAGGAACGGACTTTTTGCTCAGGGTGCTGGCCTTGCTGGATGACCTGTAAGGGATCCCTAGACCCTCTACAAAGTGGACTGTTTTGGCAGGGACTTTGGATACAGCAGTCTGGATCCATGCAGTCAGTCAGACCATCTAAAAGAAACAAAACAGCGGTGTGATGAGCAATGCCATATTACAATGGTGCACAATCAATCAGAGCTGCCTAAGGCAGCAAAAGATTTCTCCCTTCATCCCTTTCTCAGTTGAAAAAAGAAAGAAAGAAAAACATTCATCTGTTGAACAAGAGGCCGTTTCATCAAAGTGTTCTCGTACGTTTTGAACACAAAGATGTTGGATTTGAATTTTACCTCTGTCCCAGTATTCATTTACCAAAGAGTTCGAAAAGTGCTTTCTTCTTTCCCACACCTTTAGGCTTTGAATTAAATTACTTACAGCAGAACATCTGATGTCCTTTTTTTGTAATTCCTTGTTTCAGATGAAAGCCAACAGTCCAGCTCTTTTTATTTTCTGAGCATAGTCATCATAATTCAAAGGTTAGCTTATTCCAATGAAATTGATAAGAATTGTGAAGAGAGATATACATACAGACAGACAGAAAGTTGCCACGTCTGGTTAGAATCGCACATTTACCTCCAGAACCTCAAACGACTGAGTGTACTGAACAGTCGCTCTTATTCCACAAGAGCATGAAATGAAATACATAAAAGCTGTGGTGTGTAATTTGTTTGATGCTAAAGAATCTGTATCCTATGGCAGCTTAATTTGTTTAGACAACTATAAGTAAGCCATTCATAGGATGACTTCCTCATGTAAACACTGTGGTGCTATAAAACTCTGTCCAACAGAAACTTCACACTCATTCCCTTTGGAACTATGTGAAATACACGGTAATTTGTGCATCTGCGGCTGTTTTCACATACAGTCGTTGACACAAAGTTCCCAGAGAGCAAACAAAAGATCTCTCACCTCCTTCGTTGTCTTTGTTGTCTGCACACGAAGTCTCCATTGCGACATTACAGCCTGTGCCTCTCCATCCGGTTTTGCACTCACAGTGCCAGCTGTTTTGACCCAGCAGACACTGTCCATTTCCATTACATCGGTTAGGACAGCCATCTGCAAGAGCCAGAGAGAGAAGGAAGATGGATTGAGAAAGGCAGAAATCCATCATGCCAGTCATAAGAGCACTGATATATCGATGATTGTGACCAAAAGTTTGGAAAATAGGAAATAGTTTCTAGGCTTTAGGTTTGCTTCAAAGTTGAACTGAACTAAATCAAATTGAATCAAACTAAAATAAATGAAATTACTATTGAATATTTACTGAATATGTTTGTGAAAAAAAAAATGAGGTTTTTTTTTTTTTTTGCTTTTAAATTGTTTTCTGGTTATGCAGTTTGTTCACTATCTTTTTTTTAATTTGTCCAAGTTTTCATAAATTGATCTTGCCAATCAACTTTTTGTTCAGCTGTTTATTTGCTAAACATTGAATCTACACTGAACCAAAATTAGTAGATGATTAAAAGAAACACAGTTTTGGCATTGTTTGCACCTGTTCGATTGAATTTCATACAAAGAGCTCAGAGACAGCACACAAAGCATATTAACATGAAAACTGCAGGCATAACCCAGACAATCAAAATTGACTGCCACAAATGAACGAAATGCAAATCCGAATTATCATTTATGTTAATATGTATCTAGATTTTCAAACTTTTGGCAGTGACACTATAGGCAGACATGCACCATTGCTCACACACAAACATATCTGCCTCCAGTGCGCTCAATGCCTGTCTGAGGGGATGAAGTATATGAAAAGCATTACTATTCACACCTCAAATCAGTTCAAACTCTGAGAGCAATTACATTATCTTCGGTGGTCTCCACTGATAGACGCTGTTGGTAGCAAATGAATTTATCAGAACTCATCCATTCAGGAGGGGATATTTGTAAAGAGCACATACACTCTCTGACTGTTCATTTACAGTAGCTGATTTGATTTGTCTGGATAGAGAGCAATGCTCTCATGTAAGAATGCGGTTAGGACAGACCAGAGTCTACAGATCAGATTAGGGCGGCTCTTTAGGTTGAGATACAAGTGAGCGTGTGTGTGTGTGTGTGTGTGTGTGAGAGAGAAAGAACCTTTAGAAAAAGAACATGGTGTGGGAGAAAGTATACTAGTTTGAAAGATGTTTTATAGATAGAGACAGAAGTGCTTTGATAAATATATCACAGGTTTTTGGAGTGAAGTGTGTGGGTGTTTAATGTATGCAGTTAGGGGATAAACAGTCACCCTAAAAGACAAAAGGCGGAAAACAATCCTGTCACAACAGTTTTGAGAGGAGCGTGGATTGATGGGAATGTTTTAAGAAAGCTCTGGATGAGCCAGAGACCGAGATATACAAACAGAAAGAAAAATGAAGCACTGTTCTCCTTTAGCCGCACCAGTTCATAATTAAGCACCCTGGAGAAATGACCTGACATTTCCGAGTCATCAGGAGTTTTGTGTAAATAAAACATGCGGTCTAAACTTCTCAGCACTGCCGTGGGCATCGTCTCTTCCCTCGCTGTAAAACAAAAACCATGCTGTGACCTCACACTGTGTCATCAGAAACCATTGAGTTTAATCTCCAACAGTTAACACTTCGGTTAGCGTTCCGCAGCCTCAGCTTACGGTTACCCTGGAAACACAATCTTTTGGAAGGAGCCACTTTCCTTCATCACAAGACTATATAGTATTATTGGCAGCTGACCGAGCAAAGGTGACGCTTCAGATGATTTGTGATGAGGGGAAATGAAATGGACTTGATCAGAGGAGTTTGAAAACCCAGCATGCACTGGGACGCATTCAGCCATTGCGACTCAAATCAAATGTTGCTTTAATTAATGTAATTTTCAATGTCTGGGGTCCTTGAGATGCCACATTAACAGCCTGCTATGCATCGATTGTCACGCAATATTGAGCCGAGAGAAAAGTCACTTAGCAATGATTGCCTTTTAAATGGAGCTGCCATTTTTAGCAGCCAAATACTTATGAAACACCGGGACAGCAAAATCTATGGTGACCATTGATCTTCCTCATTGGGCAGCACTGAGTAGAGCCCCTCTTTCATGCCAAAGGCCAGTCGATTCTCAGCACACTAACTAGAATAAAGTGGGGTTTCACAAACTATTAAGCTATCTGGCTAAAGTAATGTGGGGTGACTCTATTGTAATCTACTTAAAAAGGAGCTGAGATTGCCTTGAGTTATGGGTCAGTGCACACGGTATGAGAGGGATACGCAAAGGTGAGATGGGGAAAGAAGCACACTGCATAGCAACAGTCAGCCACTGATGGATGGAGATATGGATAGAAAGAGACAGATGGACTGGTGGAAAGGAAAAAAAAACTGCAAAAAGAAAGAAAGAATGTGTAAGTAAAGTAGGAAGAAAGGAAAGAAGGAAAGAAAGAAAGAAACAAAGAGAGGAAGGAAGAAATAAACGTCTTAAAGTATGGGATATTAAGGGGGAGAAAGAATGTGTAGAAGAGAAATCTAGTCCTCCACCTAAAACGGCATCCGTCCACTGGCCTGCAGCCCTCTCGCCTTTAAAGGTCATAAAATAAAGGTTAGGTTCATAAATCCTCCAAATTCGCCTTAGGTAGAGACAGATAACGTCCCACAGGGAGTGAGCACCTACTGTATAAAATGCCCTCTGTCTGGGTTTTCCTCACCTATACTGCTCTACTACAAAGTCAAATAACATCCTAAACTTCAACATAGTGAGGAGCTGAACATTTTCACTCAAATGATTTCTAAACGTTAGCAGAGAGGGGATAATGTCCTGTCTGAGCTAAATGAATTCTCACTGAGGTGTTTTGGAAACCGGTTTGGAAGCACTCATCATTTTTTCTGCAATTTCTGTTTTGACTAACGACACAGAAAAGAGTGCACCGCAGATTTAACAAATGCCATTCCTTAAAAAGAAATCCACCAAACAGATGTGCAGTTGGGATGCCATTTGTCTTGCATGCTTCTTTACCCAGGGTGGATGTGGTTTCCGCTCATGAGCCAATCATGCATTTGATCAAGTGCAACTCACATCCACTCAGGATACCCTAGCATACAAAGTCAATGCCTCCAGAGGCCTTTCATCTGCAGTCATTTCGGCCAATTAGAGATGCGCATTTAAATCGAGTAACTATTGTCACTAGCTCTAGTTCCAGACTTGCTCCTATCCACTGATGCATGAGGATTCAGGTGATCACTGTGGGCCCTGCAGTTAAACTCCTCATTATCCTGCTCTCCCTGCAAACACACCATACCCCCCTTCTGAGGAAAGCACACACACTCCTGCCCCTCCATTAGTATTCATCCTATGAGTTGGAACTCATGCAGGCGCTGAGACAAAGTCATTACCATGCCTCCTGTGGTCCTGCAACCCTGTGTGCCGAAATATGTTCACTAAAAACGTTGCTTGCTGCTCCAGACCCACGCTGCACCAATGGCTCATGAAATTTTACATTTACCTTAGGATCCACTCCCTCCCGATCTCTTTACTTGGATTATCTGCATACCACAGGTAGAGCAAAATCTGTGTGATTTTTGTCTCCACTCTGCAGTTTCCTCTGTAAATGAGTTATTTTGTGTTATTTTTGAGGCGGACTCGATGGAAGTAGAGAGTTGGATTACTTGCCTCCTGCATCTCTGTTTTGTACAAACATAAAGTCAGACTCAAACAGGCCGCTAAGAGCTGGTGTACCCTGGTGAGCACTACTCTACCTCCACTAGAAACTGCAGTGAACTTAAAAGCATGCTTAAAGAGTCATGTAGTTGGCCCAGCCTTTAAACTCTGCTCCATTAACGTTTGGAGGACATGGGTTGGTATACTGTAGTGGTTACAGCCCAAGTTTATTAACCAGAGTTCCCCAGTTCCAAATGCCACAAAAAGCCATCACTACTGTGCTGTTGAACAAGGCACTCAACCTCATGTTATTCCAGGGAGACTGTTCCTTTAATACCTTTTTATGAATTTGTTCAAAAATGCAGAAACTAATTCTACCTATAAAAAGAAAAACTTTCAGGTTGCTGTAGTTGTGTGTAGGACTCTTGCATTACTGTGGTGATAACAAAGCTCGTTCTTTTTTTTTAAGGTTATGCCTAAGTCGCAAGATAAACTTAAAGCAGTAGTTCCCAATCCTTTTTTCCAGGAGACCCCTTATTTTAACATTGGAAATATTAAAATTTTGGACAAAATGCAACAACAACAGAAATATTAAAATAATAGCATTAACAATTATGGCTGGATTTGACTTCAAACAATGTTATCTACTAACATGTATTACATGTTCAAATAAAGTATGGACCAAAGTGTTTTAATTAAATGATGAACCTAATATTCCAGCTTTTAAACCATTTTTAAGACGCAGGATGAGTCAAAATGATTCTAGGTATTTTATCAGCTTAATGAACAATTCTAGATACCTTATTAACTAAATTGTTTAGATTTTTATGTCAGCTTATTTTCAATAAACAGGTAAAAAGTTACAACAGCGCATAAAAATGTGACCTGAGTTTTACAAACAAAAATGACAGACAGGCTGAGTCAAAATGTAAATCCACTCTCTGTCAGTAGGTGGCGCTTATGGGACAGCAGAAACAGAGCTGTTTCCCGGGTATCCTCTGTAAACAAAGCAGCGCTGTGCTTATAAACACTACAAGTAACAACTGAGGGAAGATGAAAAGAAAATGCCATCAAAACTTTTCTCAAGGCAGTCAGTTCCCTTCAGAGATACATTCATAGAATTCATTCACACTTGTACGTGGAACAGACAGATTAGACACGTTCATAGCTCAGTTAATGCTGTTGGAGAGGGACATTACAAGGTGCAAAACAGATGATTAGAGCTATTCTACCATCAGCTGACAACAAGAATATAAACACACAGGCTGAAGAACACAGACTAGCACTATGAACCTACTCGACACAACATTCTACTCCACCACGGCTACTCTACGAACAGAAGCACACAGTCGCTATGCAGCCAAGCTATCAGAGGCGGGTGGGTTGCTCACAACCAGACTAAAGTGCAGCTACCACTAGTCACAGTAAGACGTGGTACAATACCTTCAATACTCCCATCCCAAAAGTCTGCATCAGAGAGGACATTCAGAGAGAACAAAAATGCATCATAACAAGAAGACAAATGAATACATACTGCATTTGAATCAGTTCAAAACAGAAGAATTCGAAGAAATAAAAATGGAAACTGAAGATGGAAGCACAAGGCTTTTTTAGCCTACAGACAGAGTTTGTCGATGATAAACAGACTTCCTGTCGTGGCGTACAATGGGGAGAAGGATTAAAGGCAGAGCACTTTCAGTCCTCATCATATCATCTTTGGAGTAACAGACAAACATGCACACACACACACACACACACACACACCCACAGATGATGATAGACAGGAAAACTCTGGCTTTTGAGTCTATTTTTGAGAGAGAAGTCAAGGCAATAAAGAGGTGTGACTTATCAAGGTGAAGACGCCTCTACCTTTCATCAGCCACTGCTATTCCACAAGGACTGTTCATTACCCAGCAGCCCACTCATCTGCCTCTGCTGCGTGAGGCGTGATCAAACGCGCCAACACCAGACAGGGGAACAGTCTATTTCTGCTCAATACCCCATTATTTTACTTAATCGATCAATTTATAATTATACACAACTATTTTAATATAATTATTTATTTATAAATTACATTTCCTGCCTTATTATGACATTAGTAATACTAGCTATATTATTAATATTTGTTCCCCTGGTACAGTTTTGCAATGTCGGTTTATTATCAGGCCATTTTAAGGAGCTTGTGTAGCTTTTTAGTGTAGCTTTTCTGGCAACCCTTCACCTGGAGCTTTAATGAAGAGAGGAAAGAGTTCAGAAGAGAGCAGCCGTATGCAAACTGAACAGCAGCTACTGTTAGTGGAGTTATTCAATAAAGTATTGTTAAACTCTTCACACCTTCTAAAAACCACATTATTATTTTACTCCAGGTGGAGACTGAGACGCCATCTCCGCTCAACCTTTCTCGCGGCGTGAGCATGAGTGCGTCTACTGCATCATTAAAATGTGTGATCGTCAGCTGGTTCCGATCAGTGGCAGATCTTTTCAGAGTTAGAAATGGATGCATTGTTGCAATCTCAACATTTAGTAATTTAGCCGGATACAGGATATGTTCATTCGCTTTTACAAGCAGGTATTGTTTGTTATCACGGCAAGCGTTTGCGCGTCCACACTGAACGTGCTTCTCGTGTGTAAAAAGATTATTATTATTATTTAAGACCCATTTTTATTCATTTGCTTGTGCGCTCTCTAAACTGTGCTGCTCAGATCTTTGTTCTGTCAACATCACGTTATTAACAGATGGTTAGAATATCGATTTTTGAAATTTATGAATCGATTCGAATCGTTAGAATATAGAATCGCGATTCATTCGTTGAACCTGCTATTGCTGATTTCTTCTTGGTGAGATTTTTATGCCCTGTTTTCAACTCATATAAACTTATGAAAATGTTATTTCACAGAGATGTAAAGGGAAGTTTTTTTGTTTGATATTCTCCACTATTCTCTAAACGCTTAAAACTTCTCCTCCAGAGATTTGGGCCCTGACTCTAATTACGCACTTGCGGTCTTGCAATGACTGTCACTTGTGTCTGTGGTTTTCACAAGACTGTAGGGTAGGGGTGTTTGATCCAGCTCCTGGAGGGCCACATTCCTACAGAGTTTTAGACAACCCCTGCCATAGGGTGTCCTATATTTAAATTTTTTTTTCATTTAGTTGGGCACTCACGAAAGCCCACTTTTTTAGCCGCAACAGTACATTCCCTCTATGCACACCTACAATCCGTCTCAATTTACGGTACCAAATTGTAGACTCCGAGGAAGACCACAAGCCTTTTTGGCAGCATTTGGGACTGGTTTTAAAGTGATGTACTGCATACCCCATCCTGATGGATCAGTCAAGGATGATCATTAGAACCACCAGTTTAAGCTTTTCCTGGAGTTCACCTAAATCCCTGAGCTGCATGCAAGTAGGTCATGTTCCTGGATCAACATCCTTCGCTGGTCCTGGAGAAGGCATTTCCCAAAATATAATCTATGCCCAAAATGAGAGAGCAATGATAACACTATTTTAGACCCTAACCACAGTTCAAACGCCTTTCCCGGAAATCTAAGCTGGTTGATAAGAATGTTGTCCTGGGACCAACACGGATGATCCAAAAACAGGAGCTGTTTGTATTAAGCTTCAAGCATAGAAAAGAAAAGGAACTCTATAAAACATTCATGAGAACAGTATAGGCAGAGCATGTGCAGTGCTGTGGTGTCTGTTGTAATGGTGAGTGTAGGGAGCAGGAAAAGGTTCCATGTGGAAAAGGTGGGCGTATGCCTACCGATGGTGCAGTGTTCTCCATTCCAGCCCTGCTCACACTCACACTTCCCATCCTTACAGGTGCCATGCTTCACGCAGAGTGGGTTACACACACGCTGGTCGCAAGCTGCACCCGTCCAGCCCTCCTCGCAGCGACACGAGCCACCCATACACACGCCATGTGTCCCGCAGTCAACCGAGCAAACCTCTGAGGACAGAAGGATACAGCAGTATTACCACATTTGACATATCATACTTTAGAAATCAGGAGTAATTAAATGAAAGGTTATACTAAAACATGCAGACTGACCAACAGAACAATCAGGGCCCATCCAGTTGGGGTCACAGCTGCAGACGCCTGTGTCTGGAATAAAAGCACCGTGACCGTGGCACTGATCTGGGCATTGTGCTCTGGGCAGCTCACAGCTGGGTCCGCCCCAGCCTGGTTTACAGTGGCACTCCCCGTTCACACAGATGCCATTATTTGAGCAAGTTGGATCCAAGCAGTCAACTGCATACAACATGTGAGAGTCATGAGTGAGGATTCATCTGTCATAAATATTAAAGACCCTATGATATTGGTTTTAGAACTGTGTTGACAAAATTTGGGGCGGGATATATTAAATGGCTTGTCCCTGTTATTTTTCATTTTTTTCATTTTTCATCATTTAGCAGACGCTTTTATCCAAAGCGACTTACAAAGGGAGCAATTAGGGGTCAGGTGTCTTGCTCAAGGACACTTTAGTCATGGTGTGAAGGTGGAGAGAGTGCTGTTCATTCACAATCCCCACCTTCAATTCCTGCCAGCGTGGGAATCGAACCAACAACCTTCAGGTTGCAAGCCCAACTCCCTCACCACTAGGCCATGGCTACCCCATTATTTAAAGGTCAAGCCTTTAGTTTTTTTTTTTTTGCCACAACCATAATCATAAATTTGATAATTACTATTTTTAGTCAAAAGTGGTATTAGCTGGAGGGATGTTATTTATTCTAGATATGATATAATTGTAGAAAATTATTATGTGCAAGATGAGTCATAAAAGTAAAGACTGTAAATTTATGTGCTAAAATAAAAATTTAGACTTTTAGGAATACACTAGTAAACTAGCTTAAAAACTATTAGATGTGATGTGTAACTAAAAGCTACAACTTTAACAATAAAAGTCCTGTTTCCTCATTTATTTAGATATTTAATTATTTATTAGAACAAATTTCTATGGATAAGTCTTAAGGTCTTTGCAGAGTCCAAAATTTCCCACAGCTCCTTGATAGGGAGGTGGAACTCACCTTACAGTCTATGCAATCTTAGGATTGGATGGACCTAATATTTCCTCTTTCTTTCTATCTTTTTAAGAAAAGAGAGGACAATATCATCTTCACTGATTGAAGACTCCATTTTGTATTGTTTTTTTTTCGCAACTGGATTAATTAATACGCATTGTACTCAGTGTGCAAGGTTTCTGTGAGTGATGAATATTAGGGATGAGGAATACGAAAAAAACGCATATGAAAATTTCAGACTTTTAGTGTATATCATTAGATACTGAGAAAATAAACGTACAAAGAAAAAAAACAACAAAATATAAATAGGCTTGGAACTGGAAGGATTTTGAAGAAAGCATCCACAAGTACATACTACTAACTTTCATCTAAGCATGAAAAATCAATATACCACACCCTAAGTGTGAGAATGGCATTTTCCTGTCTAGAGCCTTTCACACTCACCTCTCAAACCCTCTCTCTCACTGTCACAGCATCTCTGTCTGTCTTCCTTCCTCTCCCTTCCTCTCTCTTTTTGACTTTGACCCTGTCTCTCGCATGTTTCATCCGGGGTGCCTCAAAAAATTGATATCGACTGCTGAGAGAAAGAGATCTGGCCATGAAAAGTGCGAGAAAGCCATTTGACAAATTACCCGGCCCCATGGTGCCCTGCGTGACACCCCTGCCTCAGCCCCCCCCCCCCCCCCCAGGCTGACAGAAGTGCCGCTCTTTTCCCCTCACGCACATAAAGCCATTCATGGCAAATGTTTATGCAGCAGAAACTGCACATCACGGCTATCGATTTCTGTGTCACTGGCACTTCAGGTAAATTGTTTGAGTGACTCAGCTGTGATGAATATCTGATTTGAAAAATCTTAGAAAAAAATGAAAGGAGCAAAAGTGCTGACCTTGTGATCTGCAACACCTCAAGCTCCCCACGCCCCACTAAAAAAAACTGTTTTTACACACACACAATTGTTTTTCTGCCATAGTGGAACTTTCTATTGATATTCTATTGTTTCTTTTTTCTTACTAATGTATTTTCTATCCCTTAAACCTAATCCTGATTGACACAAACGTTTTTGATTTTTGATTTCATTTGGACATTATTAATGTTTTTTTGAAGTGAATTTCTTTTTGGGTTCAGTTAATGTCTTTGTGGGGACATTTGCATCGCAAACTGTTCACAAACCCTGACTGAAACGCATCTAAAGGAACTGTTACCTCCCAAAATGTACATTTTGTCATTACAGGGAGTGCAGAATTATTAGGCAAATGAGTATTTTGACCACATCATCCTCGTTATGCATGTTGTCTTACTCCAAGCTGTATAGGCTGGAAAGCCTACTACCAATTAAGCATATTAGGTGATGTGCATCTCTGTAATGAGAAGGGGTGTGGTCTAATGACATCAACACCCTATATCAGGTGTGCATAATTATTAGGCAACTTCCTTTCCTTTGGCAAAATGGGTCAAAAGAAGGACTTGACAGGCTCAGAAAAGTCAAAAATAGTGAGATATATTGCAGAGGGATGCAGAAGTCTTAAAATAGCCAAGCTTCTGAAGCGTGATCATCGAACAATCAAGCGTTTCATTCAAAATAGTCAACAGGGTCGCAAGAAGCGTGTGGAAAAACCAAGGCGCAAAATAACTGCCCGTGAACTGAGAAAAGTCAAGCGTGCAGCTGCCAAGATGCCACTTGCCACCAGTTTGGGCATATTTCAGAGCTGCAACATCACTGGAGTGCCCAAAAGCACAAGGTGTGCAATACTCAGAGACATGGCCAAGGTAAGAAAGGCAGAAAGTCCACCACCACTGAACAAGACACACAAGCTGAAACGTCAAGACTGGGCCAAGAAATATCTCAAGACTGATTTTTCTAAGGTTTTATGGACTGATGAAATGAGAGTGAGTCTTGATGGGCCAGATGGATGGGCCCGTGGCTGGATTGGTAAAGGGCAGAGAGCTCCAGTCCGACTCAGACGCCAGCAAGGTGGAGGTGGAGTCTTGGTTTGGGCTGGTATCATCAAAGATGAGCTTGTGGGGCCTTTTCGGGTTGAGGATGGAGTCAAGCTCAACTCCCAGTCCTACTGCCAGTTTCTGGAAGACACCTTCTTCAAGCAGTGGTACAGGAAGAAGTCTACATCCTTCAAGAAAAACATGATTTTCATGCAGGACAATGCTCCATCACACGCGTCCAAGTACTCCACAGCGTGGCTGGCAAGAAAGGGTATAAAAGAAGAAAATCTAATGACATGGCCTCCTTGTTCACCTGATCTGAACCCCATTGAGAACCTGTGGTCCATCATCAAATGTGCGATTTACAAGGAGGGAAAACAGTACACCTCTCTGAACAGTGTCTGGGAGGCTGTGGTTGCTGCTGCACGCAATGTTGATGGTGAACAGATCAGAACACTGACAGAATCCATGGATGGCAGGCTTTTGAGTGTCCTTGCAAAGAAAGGTGGCTATATTGGTCACTGATTTGTTTTTGTTTGGTTGTAGAATGTCAGAAATGTATATTTGTGAATGTTGAGATGTTATATTGGTTTCACTGGTAAAAATAAATAATTTAAATGGGTATAAATTTGTTTTTTGTTAAGGTGCCTAATAATTATGCACAGTAATAGTCACCTGCACACACAGATATCCCCCTAAAATAGCTAAAACTAAAAACTAAAAACTAAAACTTCCAAAAATATTCAGCTTTGATATTAATGAGTTTTTTGTGTTCATTGAGAACATGGTTGTTGTTCAATAATAAAATTAATCCTCAAAAATACAACTTGCCTAATAATTCTGCACTCCCTGTATTTATGTTGCTTTTTTTGGAGCTTGACAGCCCCTTGTTGACTATGCTTTTATTTTATTGAAATGAGTGGCATGAACATTCATCTAAATATTTAATTTTGAGTTACACAGGATTGGAATGACATGAGAGTGAGTAAACAATGACAGAATTTTCATTTTTAGGTTAACTATGCATTTAAATATTTTCAATCCCCCGCTAAACATTTTAATATGGGACTTGATGCCAGACATTCAAAAATGAATTAGAGGTTTAGAGAACGAGAATTAGAAAGAATTATTATGCAAGGCTTTTGCTGTTCTAATTGTTTGTTTGTTTAGCTGCCATTGCTGTCTCTGTATAATGAGCAGACTTTCTGAAACTCTGACTTCCATCAACCCATTTCTATATTTGTTAGCTGTTTTCATACCAGTCCTTTTATACATCATTTTTATTCTTCTTTCTGTGCCTTTTTCTTTCTTTTCCCTTTCCATTTTTAGATTCCTGGCACTCGTTGTCTTCTCTCTCTTATTGCCAGTCACTGTTTTATCCAAGAGCCACTGAACTTTACAGAACACACACACACACACAGACACACAAACTCAAGACCAAAGCTATTGTTCTCAACACCTAGATCAATAAATTTTCCAGCTTTTACTCATATCTGAGAAGTGTTTTTGCGAGAGCCCATTAAGTCCTACCAGAGATTCTAGGGAAACAGCCGAAGACAACTGCTTAAATATGTGAGAATGTGTTTTTCCCTTTTTAAGAAGTCTCATGGACAGAAAGCAGCTATTACAGTCACAGAGGGTATTATTAAGCCTCTGACAAAGAAATAATGTCTATAGAAAACAACACTATCACACACACACTCAAACTCACTTACCCTCAGCGCAATTCTCTCCTTTGTAGCCCAGAGTACAAACACAAGTGCCCTCTGTGCACGTGCCATGACCACCACACTGGGGGTCGATGCACTGGCTGACGGGAACATCGCATTCTGGACCCTTCCATCCGCTATAGCAGATACACGATCCTTTGTCATACTGACCGTTTCCACTGCAGAGGACTGGGCACGCCGCTTGGAGAAAGAAACAGACAGAGAATAAGGAATGATTTGATATGAGTGATGTCTGATGTTTTTGGTAACACTTTAATTTAGGGTCCTTTAACTAGTTGCTTATTAGCATGCATATTACTAGAATATTGGCTATTTCTTAGTGCTTGTTAAGCACATATGAATGCCTTATTCTGCATGACCTTATTCTACATTCTTAATCCTACCCAATACCTAAACTTAACAACTACCTTACTGACTATTAATAAGCAGTAAAATAGGAGTTTATTAAGAGAAAAGTCGTAGTTAATACTTTGTATGTGTTCACTATACTACAGTGTTTTCTTTTTCGTTTCTTTTGCAATGTTTTGTCTTGAAAGACTGTTGAATAGCATAAGAAAGAAATGAGACAGCGCAGGGAGGGAGATTTGCTGTATGTTTACAAAGAATCTGTGGACATTTACAAAGAGATTGAGAAACAGGCTGACAGCTGTGGTCATAGATGTGTCTCTGAATGGTGTAATATAGGGAATGAGAACATGGGATGACAAAACCTACATCTGATGACACTGGGCTCAGAAAAGTCTCACTGCAGTCATGTGATGTAAAATAATGAATCAAACTTCAAGATTACAGTTTTCATGGTACTTCAAGGTTTACTCCAAGAATATGATGAAACTACCATAGTACATGTCCTAAAAGTATAATTATACCATGGTACATGTCCTAAAAACACCATGATGCATGATCCAACCATGATACTTCAACTGGTTCTACATTCACATCTGATAAGAACAGAATTTGTCTGAATTGGGACCTGAATATTCTTGATTTTAGACTAGCACCCTCTCTAAGCCCTGACAAATATATCTAGTAAGCAGACAGCAGTCTAAAAATACTTCCTACAGGTGATTTCTGTAATGAGAGAGTCTCACGGCTCTGTCCATTGTAAAGATATTCATGTGCATATGCACACATGCACACACACACACACACACACTACACTACCCCTACCCCTAAATCTACCAATCACAGAAAATGTTCTGCTATTTTAAATTTTCAAAAAAGATAATTCTGTATTCTGTATTTATAAGCTTGTTTCCTTGTGGGGACCAACAAAAGGTCCCCACAATGTAAGGAATACAAGTACACACACACACACACACACACACACACACACACACACACACACACACAAACAGCACTGGTGCTGTAAGTGGACAGCTTTGATAGGTTGGAGAAAACTGTAATGAAAGAAAATGTAATTTAACATGTGGTAACAAAACTATTAATCAATCAATGAGCTTCCCAGGTGAACAATGGAAGGTATTGGTCTGTATGAACCGCCATTCATCATCCTTATGCCTTGGAAAGACAGAGAGAGAAAAGGAAAGAGAAAAAGACCTCCACTAACACATAGACCTCTGTTTCTCGATGAGTCCTACAAAGAAAGTACATTCTTAACAGGAAAGTATACAAATACAATGAGTGCATTCTCAGGACTTCCCATTGACATTTGTTGTTCTTAAGCCGTGTTTCCACCGCAGGGACTTTCCCCAGGAACTATGGACTTTGGGGCGGTACTTGGTGTGTTTTGACCACATGAACCAGGGCCTAAATTAAGTTCCAGGTAAAAATTTCACCCTCAGAAAGTCCCTACTCCTGAGGTAGTACTTTTTCAAAGTTCAGAAGCTTTCGGCGGTGGGAAATGGGCGTGGGAAAACATGCTGAGTGGTTGACGCCACACTGCATTTTATTTAAAACATCATTTTAAAAGTCTGTTGTGGTGTCTGCAGTAAGAGTCGTTTGCTATTGGAGTTTAAAAATATGACCGATGGACCCGTGACAAGGTTCAGGCTTTATTAAGCTTATATGGGGAGGACGAATTTCGGCAACAACTGGAAAGTCACACGAAATTTCTACGTCACTGGATTAATTTGCCTAATCTTCATGGTACTTTAGACCACGATGGAAATACAGAAAAAGTGGGTAAACTGTTCTGGGTAATTTCGGTGGAAACGTGGCTTTAGTCAATTATAAATACAAAAGACTAACTCTTAACTTTAGGCAGTTTTAGAATTGAATAAAGATATTATTGTAACGAGCAGGGCGGGCGAGAGCCGTGAGGGAACTGCGCGAGGCCGGTGACATTATTGCTAATGAGCGTCAACTACGCGCTGCACCGGTCTCGTTTCTCTCACTGAGGAGCTCCGCAAGCATAAAAGAGGAGCAACAACAGTGAAGGATGAGAGAGGACCAGGCCAGGATTTTATGTTGTGTTTTATTTTGTTTGTATTTTATTTTAGTTTTTTTGTTTGTTTATTTATTTGATTAAAGTTACGTTGAATGTTCGCCGGTTCCCGCCTCCTTCTTCCCGTACTTAAGAACTGTGTTACAATTATAGTCTTTTTATGAACTTCTGATGATGATTCATAAATTAAGTTGAGAATTATTTCAAAAATCAAATTGGTTTCAAAATGTGTAGCTAGGTCAGAAACAAACAAAAGAAAACATATAAACACTAATCTAGAAGGTATCTGGAATCTTGGGCTATATCCAAATCTCTTGAGTGTCTAGAGCCATTCCACTGCTCCTGCAATACTGGCAATAATTCAGTGCCGTAGCCCATCCAATCACATGAGCTCTTCTTTTCTTTATGTCTGTCTGGACCTTAATCTGCATGTTTTTTTTTTTTTATTCTTTACAGCTTTTTATATTTCATTGATGTAAAAAGTGCAGAGATGACAAGAAACGATGACGGGAAGATTGATGAGGATGTGAACGGCACAGAGAACCATATGAGCACATAAAAGTATATAAAAGTAAAATAATCCATGTGACACAATAGAATTGTTTTCCAAAGAATGAAGTCATGTGGCTATGGAACGACATAAATGTTAGTAAAAGAAGACAAAATTATCTTTTTTTTTTTTTGAACTATCCTTTTAAATACAAAATTAATGGATCACTCTCCATTTTGCTATGAGTGACAGGGAAGTAAAAGCTCACTTCTCTCTCTCTGTCACTGTTTTTTTTCTTTCTCATGCTCTCTCTCTCTCGCTATACGACAGAGTTTGGGGTGTAATTGGAGTGTTTCTTACCTTTCGAGCAGTCCATGCCATGGAACCCTGGGAAACAGTGACATACTCCTGACACACACTCTCCGTTACCATGACAGTTGCGGGGACACTCTTGTACAGAGTCTGTGAAAAGAATGAAACCTTTCTAAAAAAGGCCACTTTGATGGTAATGACAGCTGTAACCATCACATCCAACCCTCATCTTGTCTTTTCCTCCTCTGCATCATTCCTCTCTCTCTCTCTCTCTCTCTCTCTCTCTCTCTCTCTCTCTCTCTCTCTCTTTTCTGTCCCTCTTTTGTTCCAGTTCTGAGTGGTGGTCTCTGGTCATTATTGATACAACCCATTTAAACCCATTCCATTAGCCATGAGTAATATAAAGGCAATGAAAGTAGGCCATATCACAGTAGATTAGCGCAAGGTTAATTGGTGAGACACCACTTATTCGCAGAATTCATGCTTGCGAATATTCATAGAACAGAGCCACAAGGTGCTTATCTCTTTTCAAGTGAATGATGATATATATTAAATTGTATATCATTAATAGATTGACATTATTTAATTATTTTGCTCGATGGCAAAGACACATTCATCTATACAGACTAAAACACATTTTAAAATTAGCTGGTCTGTTATTAGACCTCATTTATGAAGCACACGCTGAACAAATCTCTGTGTAAGAATAATCTCTGAATATCTTTAGGCAATTTAGTTTTCTCATTAATTAATTAGTTTTACATTCTATTCTCTTTTTTTTTTTTTGCATTTAAGTTTCTTATTTTTACATTTCATTTTCACACTCTTTTACTTATAAGTACTTTTATGTACTAATCCTGGCTTAATCTGAACCCTTTTTGTGACACTGGGCCTTTTTATATTGACTATTTGATTACATGCTTTCTTATCACTGCTTGCTATGCATCTACATTTTTTGCCACTTCTTGTTCCGTACTAATGTATCCCAGTGAGTGACATAGTGGGTGTTTGAGGAAGCAAATGCATAATGTGTGTGAGTAACTGACCCAGAACAGCTGTGCTGAAGGAGACAGATTCTTTTTCCTTGCCGTCGTTGTAGAAAGCCAAGTGCCATGTGCCGGGGTCCAGATACTGCACAAACACGGCCTCGTTCAGAACCACCGTCTGAATACTGCGTCTCTCGCGGGGCGACTCCACAACGCTCCATTTCTCCTTTCCATCCAAACGCTCCATATAATCGTACTGCAGAGAGGGAAGTGCAGAACAAGAGGGGACTTTTTTATTTTTCGTGATCTCAATTGGTTTGACAGCATTCATACATATCAAACAGTGAAATACTTTGAAGTTGAGCTCTAGGAAAGATTTTATGTAACACCTGCTGACTTCTAAAATGTATTTGCAATGAGTGATTGATCCGTTGTTGTGATGAAAGAGTTTGTTTTTTTCCTGAAAGGACTTCACAGAGTGGTCTCTCTGTAAACAGAAAGGGCATAAACACCTGTGCATGGGACGGCGGCAGCCCTTTACGAATGTAAACCCCAAACAGTGCGTCCTTGCCCAAAGAGATGTTGAACTTGAGGAACTGAGGTTGGCTGAGGTGCATCAGGGATCTCCAGAACACCCCGGGCGGCACCTCCTGGGTCACGCGCCTGCCCACCTCCAGGCTGCCAGTATCTATGCTGCTGTTACGTGCGGCCCAGGGCCCTGAGACAGAAAGGAAGGAACAAAACAAAAATTTATCTCTTACCATGGCTTTGTTGCAACTGCCCCTTGTTTATGGATTCAGAAGCAGTTGCTTTGAAAACAGAAAACAAAGAGAAACCGCACAAGTGTGCTTTCTCTCTGGGAGATATCTGTTTCAAAACTCAAATGCTGTTTCCTGAAGTCTTTTTGGTCATAACCTTACTGTATCCACCCCGCAGAAATAAAGCCGAAGAGTGTATCACGGTAAACAGCAGAGAGGCAGAGAGAGAGAAGAGGAGCTTCTTTGTTGAAGATCTGAATTTCAAATGCAGCTTATAGAAAAATAGAGCTGTGACTTATAAAGATGAAAAGTTAATGGTCCCTTGTAAGCTGAGCTTTACTGAAATTGTCACATGATATCAATATTTTGCAAGTGTGTAGAGGGCAACGATTGCGACTGACATTTAGTTTTCAGAAAGACCTACAATCTTAAATGTCGACAGGAAACAGTGTTCATGTTCAAATGTGTATTTCAGAGTGTAATAGTATGTTCAATGAAAGAAATGTGGGATCGGAAATTATTATTTTTAGTTTTATTTGTGTGTGGAATTTATTGGATTGGTGTCACGCTCAAATATCAACATTTTGTGATCAGTAGGATTTTTTTTTTAAATAAGTCGATTATGGCTCCATTTATTTGATCAAACAGTAATGCTGGGAAACATTATTCAATTTTGTCTCTTTTAATAAATGTCTATTTTAATATAATTTAAACTGTAATTTATTCCTGTGGTGACAAAGCTAATTTTCAAGCCGTTATAGTAGTCTTCAGTGTCACATTATGTGCGTGTTTATATATGTATATATAAATTCAAATTAAAAATAGCTTCATTGGCATGACTGTAAATCATACAATATTGTCAAAGCATACATAAAAACATCTGTATAGTAGAAGCAAATAATATCAAATATTATGTGTGTGTGTGTGTGTTTTAAGGTGCTGAGAGGAACCTTTTTTTTTCTAAAAGTGAAATTGGAACCAGTTGATTTTTCACTTATCCCCTACACTTTCTCTCTCTCCCCCTCTTTCTGTCTCTGGTGTTTGTGGACTTTCAGGCTGACGGAGAGATCTCTTCTATGGTGAGAGTTCGTGTATTCTCCACCCTCAGGCTTTGGCTCATACCGCATGTCAACACCACCATCCTGTTTACCAACATAATCACACAAGCTGTTATCCACTTTTCATTTAATGGAAAATCCATGGTTGCTCTCTCCCTCTCTGTCTCTCTTTCTATCTTTTATTCTCTCTATCTCTTGCTTGTAGCTAGCGGCAATGGCCGAGTGTAAATGGAGGTTGCATGCAACAGATTCCCTCCGTCCCTATGGTTGTGATGTTCACACACACACTCAGGAAAAACAGCTCCCCTGTAATCAGGTCAAATCTACACTGGAGACCGCAGCCCTGACAGAGAAAACCTGTGAAAAATGGTGAGGAAATAAAGAACAATGAAAACACAATCAGGACGGAACAGCCTCAACAGGAGATGAAATAGCCCCCCTCATTAATACAGAATAGCACGGACAGAGGAGAAATGGAGCCAAAGAAAGAAAAATAGAGAGCGAGAGAGGCCGGACGACAATTTCCTTGGGGAAGGAGCGATCAGTCTGCCACCGTGGCTGAAGCAATAGTCCAGCTTTATTTCACAACAAAACACAATACATCTGTTCCAAAACAGAGTGAGCCACTTCACGGACTACACAGGCTGCTGCCTTCTAAGGTAACACCCTCACTGGAACTGACCTGCAGAAGTGACTGATTTGGAACGCTGTACATAGATAGTGTTATGCAAATCTCTAATTCTAAATATAAAATAGGCAAAAGTGTATTCATTCATATAACATATGAACAGAGTCTATTTATTTATTAATTATATTTATAAAAATAATCTTTCACTTTGATTTATTTTACAGTTCATTCTGGAACTGATTCCTTATAATTGCGGCAAAAAAAAAAAAAAAAAAAAAAAATTGTAGGTGGCGTAATTAAGTTTCCCACTTCTTGGAATTTGCATAAAACAACATGATAATATGCACTAGTGTTCAAAAGTTGGAGTGAATAAGACTTTTTTTTTTTTTTCTTTTATTCAGAAAGGACACGTTGCAATGATTAAAAGTTGTGGTTAAGACATTTGTAATGTTACAAAAGATTTAGTATTTCAAATAAATGCTATTCAAAATGCTCTTTTGATCTTCTAATCCATTAAAGAATCCATCAAATAAGCCATCACAAGAATAAATTACATTGTAAAATACAAAACATTTTTTCTTTTTAATTCGTGTTTGGGTAGCGGTGAGAAAAACCATAATCATTGTGTTTATGGAAAGAAATGTAAACACAACGTAATGAAAACTGTCATGAATTGGAAGACACAAAGGCGTACAAAAAAAATAGTGGCTCGTGGACACAGCCTAGGTTTTGAATCAGAGCTAATGTAGAGATGAAGGGCATCTGAATCTGAGTGTCTAACCACAGCATCAAGTACCATAACAGAATCCAGCCAAGTGCAGAGAGGCCAATCATAATCTAATGTAGCCAGCAGGCAGGAGCACACACAAATCACTTCACAGATCAGACCAGAGCATCAAATCATCCCGCAGAAGCCCAGATACGAGCATCTCAAAACAATAGGCCAAACAATAAGGTAGGATAACAGCTATAAACAAAGACTCAATAGAAGAAGAGAGAGAGAGAGAGAGAAAAAGCAACAACAAAAACCGCCAGACACGGCAAAGCACAAAACTTATTATATGTTAAACAGAGCCACCAACAGCATCTTCCTGATAGACTCATTGCAGCATTGTCTGTGTACGTATGATTAATGAAATCTCACTGTAATGTGGAGTACATTGTGTTTGCATTTGAGAAAAAGAAAGAGCGACAGCGACGGAGCGAGAGCGAGAGAGAAGTCATATCTGTATGGATTGACGCGACATGCTGAGGAGGTGAGATTGAAGCACTTAAGGTGAAGAGCTGTTTCAAAACTCACTCTATTACACACATTCAAACGAAAACACAGCGAACTATCACGCCACATAATCTAAACGCAATCACGGAGTTAGGTGTGTTTACATAGCGCTGAGAAAAAAAATTAGGCCATGAATATGTGTAAATATGCCAGTAATTTACTTAGATAGGCAGCTGCCTTCTAAGACTTCTAAGTTGGTAAGCACACTACATAGTTAGGAATTTACTAAGCTAATGCAACTGTATTATCATGAACAAACACTGCACATAAGCAAATATTGGGTAAAACAGTCTGATTCTAATTACACACTACAGTTTTTAGTGATACATTTCAGTATTGAATGAAATAAATGAGAGAGTGTGTGTGTTCAAAGATGACTAGCCACTGCCTGATGTAAAGATAGATAAAAAAGGCTGTGTTGTCCTTCATACAGAGGTGATGTGCTGTTTTCTAGGACACTTCCCGTGAATCTGTGAGCGTGTGAGATCAAGACAGAGACAGCTAGAGAGAGCTGGGGAAAAGAGATGGGTGAAAGCCATGAGTGGTTGTGTAAGTATGTGAGTGTATAAGAGTGTCTGCTTGCAATGTTAATCAACTTTAATTGAAAGTTTGATTGCTGGCAAAATCAGAGTTATCAGTAGGTCACGAGGAGACGCTAATTACGTGGGATTATGCTTGCTGCGATGCATAATATCCAACCACACTACTCTGCATACTACAATTTCTGCAGTATACCGAATGTTACGCATGTAATACCTCTATTACATCTGGCAAAAAGTTTGCAGGAAAATTTGCAAAGAATACAATAATCGACTTGACCTTCTGTTTTCAAAGTGTGTTGGAAATTATTTTAGTTGTATTTTAAAAAGGTCATATGATGCTATTTTAAAGCATGTTAACCTATTCTACTAACCCGATGAACAAAATAATGAACTTTTAATGTTCAAAAAAGATCATTTTTCACTTGCAGCACCTTTACTCCCAGTCCGGCTCAATTTCTATGAAGCCCCTCCTTCTGAAATACCCAGAGGGCTTTGATTGGCCAGCTGACCCAGTGCATTATAGACCCTCATTATTTGCTCACTGTACTATCAAGTTTTTGTCTCTCCTCTGCACTCCAGTTGACGGGTCATCATTTGACAGCAGTCACAACGCATGCGTTTCTGTGACCATCCAAAGAATGCAAACACAAAGAATGCGATTTGGTGTCTGTTGCCAAGCATCTACTGCATAACATTCAAACAGCATTGTTTCACACTGTCCAAGTTTGGTGGAATTATCACAGGAACAGCAGGATTTCATAACCCCGTATATTAAAATGGTGCTAACCCCACTTCTAAATTACATGTGTAAAACGTTCCTTTACCCAGGGTTAAAAGCAGGGTTTAGGATGACAATAACATAGGGTTAAGCAGACATATTTCTCCTTGCGTAACTGTTTGACACAGAAAAAACTGTGAATAATCACCGAGAAAGTTA
This sequence comes from Opsariichthys bidens, assembly GCA_037194245.1. Lineage (NCBI taxonomy): Eukaryota > Metazoa > Chordata > Actinopteri > Cypriniformes > Xenocyprididae > Opsariichthys > Opsariichthys bidens. The sequence continues at coordinate 14,181,634 of CM074297.1, forward strand.
TTATATATGTATATTTTATATAATTTTTTTTTTTTTTTTTTTTAAATAATCACATTCTCAGCACCACTGGCCCATGATGCCTTGCTGCTCTACCAAATCACATGGTTACTTGGCGTCTGGTCACACGGCTACATAAATGAAGCCCAGAGAATAATGTCCCTTGTCGATCGTGGAAGCAGGCAGAGACGTGTGTGCAGGCATAAATGTGCTGTCATGATGGGACCTCAGTGTGCGACAGAGAAGCAAATTACTAAACACAAATCAAAATGGGTACAAGCTGGAAACAAATTGATATACAGGGCTTGGAGGTTTCGGCTCAACTGATTTTTTTTTTCGGAATCTTTTTTATAGGCTTTTTTTTTTCCCCCTTTGAGGTTTTCTGTCAATCTCAACAATCTCAATAACGTCCTCCTTATTGAAAAGATTGTGCAGGACTGCAGCGTGCTGTGAGGCTGTGCTGCTCACCTCTGCCTCCAGAGGGCGCTGTTGCTACGTCACTGTTGCTGGGCAGCCCGGCTCCCAAGCCGTTGTTCAGCAAGGGACCAACCACAGGTTTCAGCTGCCAGTTCAGCCCCAACAGATTCATGGCTGAGAGAGAAAGAGAGCAATAGGGAGAGAAACAGAGAAAGAAAGAGTGTAAACAGTGCAGGTAAATGGGAAGAGAAAGGTAGCCAGAAAAAGAAAAGCTTGAGGACTTTCCCAAAGGCTACTTTGAACTGCTGCTTCACGAAAAGAGCACAAACGATTCAAAATGAATCAAAATACTACACCTAAAATGTATAATATTGATCTGATAAACCTTGTACAGACAGAGAGAGGCCGTAAAATGAAGTGGTTTATTTTTTTCCCTGAAAAAAAGAAAAAACGACAGACAGCCCAGTCATTTTTATTGATTGCCAACCTGATTGATGTTGACTGACGGAGCCATCTGTCGCTCACAGGACACTTGCATTTGATCCTCAGTCTGATATATGTCACAGCAGTGTGTGTTTGTATAAAACTAGTCTGGGGATCTTTCATATATCGGAAAAATGTTCAAAATGTTCTCTGACTATAGCAATTACTCCTTTTACACCAAATTTAAACAGCTATCTTTCACAAAATGTTGCGTATGCCCAGCACCTTGCGCATTTATTTATCAAATATATACTGAATATAAAAGAAATTTTACATAATGACATGCTAACTTATAAGAGAGCAATATTACCAGATTACCATGTTCAACAGAATTCTACATTTTCCCTCAAAATAAGTGCCAAAATGCCACAAAAAATTCCATTTCTAGTGCCAAATGCAAAGCTTGTACAGTATATACAATACATTATAAGTATTTTCGGTGATAATACTAATAATAATCCATTGCAGGTTGTTGCGGTATTGTAATAATTGTCAGTTATGATGCATTTTAGTCACACCTTTAAAGAGTATAATGTGTAACAGCACAATATTAACACCAAATGTCATGTCCTCTGCTGTACTGAAGTTTTATGTACTAATGAATTGTAGTTTTTAAAGACATAGCCATAAATCGGCATAACCATTTATAAATTATTATTTGTGTGGTGTGATATATAGCCATGATTGACAATGCCACAAAATGATTTTCTTCCAGTAGATTATGGGGTGATAGATCTAACTGGTTCATTAACAGAATCAATTTAGCTGTGTGTGTGTGTGTGTGTGTGTGTGTGTGTGCATCTTTTCAGTCATTCAGTCACTGAGGCCCCGAGGAAATGATGTAGACACGCTTCTAAACAGACAGAAAGAGAAGCAGTAGGCGAGACCCACGTCTGTAGGAATTACTCGCACCTCAACAGGTTAAAAAAAGTTAACAAATGCGCAGACAGAAAACCAGCAGAACCCTGACAGCATTCAGAGCTTTCATGTCGAGCTGGCATGATTCAGCGACAATCTGAGTGACAGCTGAAAGCAAGCAGATCTCTCTCCGTCTTTCCTCTTTGTATTGCGGGCTGTTGTTTCTTTTTCGTGCCTGTGGAGCTTATTTTGGTCTGTTCGCTTCGAGGCCTGCGCGCAGTTTGTCAGATGAATCTCTTCCCGACCCGTGTCCTTTCTAGTTCTGCCAAGAAACTTTCATCACAAGCTGAAGAGAGACGAGCGCTTAGTCTGCTGAACTCCAGAGGTGCCGCAGGAAACGCGGGAGAGAGGAAGCTCTTTGTAACACGCAATCTCGGGCTGATTGCGGGATCTTGTGCTTTATGTCTCTCCGCTGTGTGTCTGCGTCGTCTGTTCTTCACAGTGGCGGTAAAGATGGGCTGAGATTGTGAGTCATCAGAGACAGCAGCCATTGCTGCCTCAAAAGTCAGAGTCACAGGAGGAGGTTCATATGGAGGTGCCGTGTTACTCTCATGTATGACCTCCTTTGTAAATTCCTTTACTGACTCATTCTTTTATTAACTTGCCAATCCATTGTGCAAATGTGCACACACTATTAGACTCAAATGGATATGCTTTCTCTCTGTCTGGTGCTGTGGCTGCCTTTCTCACTCTCTGTCTCACTTTGTCTGCCTGTCTAACTCTCTCCCTGTCTCACACTTTGTCTCGCTCTGCCTGTATACCTTGCCTTTCTCTGGCTTTTTTTTAGCCTGTCTCACTCTCTAGCTCAGTATCTTATTCTCTCTCTTCCTTTCTTACTCACTCCCTTGCTATCTGAAACTATCTATCCATGTCTCACTCTCTCCGGGAATATCGCCATCTCCCACTCTCATCCTATCAAGGCAAGACCACACAAAACTCTCTTCCGCTGACTGTCTCTTTCACTCCTTTTCTGTCTCACACTCTTTTGCCTCAATCTTTCTGCCCGTTTCACTTTCTATCTTTTTCTGTCTCATTTCCATTGTCTTTCAAGCAAACTCTCTGTCTCATTCTCTATCTGTCTGAATACCTTGGTCTTACTCTCTACCTTGGTATGTCAGTTCAGTCTAATTCAATTCTATCTTTGTCTTTCGGACTCTCATCTCTCTGTCTCAAATGTATCTCTCCTTTTCTCACAAACCTCTCTCTACCTGACTACCTCACTCTCTACCTCACCTATAGAGTTATCAAAAGTACCGACCACGATACCAAGTCAGTACTGAAATTTTATAATGACGCTTTTTAATGTGACGCTTTGAGCACTGTTGAGCAGATCCGTAATCACCTCTGATTGACCATTGAGTTCACACGCTCAACGGATATGTCTGATGATCAAAGCGTTTGAAAGTGGACGTCCTGCTCCGAAGTGGAAGTATATTTAATCACCTACATGACTCAGCCGAAAGCTCGAGCGCTCTCCAGCACTCTTCTTCGTGAGCATTTGAGTGTGCTGTTAAAAACTAGCCTAGAGCGCCATCTGGTGCTAAAACTAAGCTCAGAATCGATTCAAGAGAGAAAATATCAGAATCCAACCAGAATCATTGTATTACGAATCAATGTACTGTCCCAGCCCTACCAATCAGAGGTGTTTACGAATCCGCTCAACAGCCAAAATTTCACCGCGATCTCTCTGCCTGTCTAACTTTCTTCTCCCACCTCAATTCTCAACTTCTCTAATAAAATCTCAATTTATGTCACTAACTCTCTGCCTGCCTCTCTCTTTCTTTACATGTTTAACCCTCTCCTTAACTATAACACATTCATCCTATCATGGCAAGACATCACAAAACTCTCTATCTCCATGCCTATCTCGCTCTCTAAAGTCTTATTCACACTAACAGCGATTAAACTGCTGGAAGTTGTTGTTTTCTTGCAGGGGTTCCGACTCGATTTCAGTATCCACCTGTATCAGGTAGTGGATCACTGTCTGCACTCTGATTGGTAAGCGCTGTATCACGTTATTGCGTATTAGCATATCACATCGCCAACTGTTTCTGTCACTGGAAACGGCTAACTCTATTTGAAAACAACTGATATCTGGTTGCTGCAAATTGCTGTCATTGTAAACATTCTCTCTGGCTGTCTTTCTTTCTCTTTGCATCTTGTTGTTTTGATCCAGCAGGTGGAGATTTACAGGATTTACAGGTATACTGTCTGTGTACGTTAGTGACTCCACCCCTCTTCTCACCTTCCCTCTGCTTGCCTATCACACCTAAATCTCATCCCAGAAAATCAATTTTCTCTTCTGTCAAATTCCATCTCCCCCTCCGCCTGCGCTCAGACATGGTCCCCCTCTCCTTTTCTCTCTCTCCACACCGCTTCCTTTCTCTCTCGGTCTCTTTCTCAGTTAAAGGAAAGCGCTGACACTCTAAGTGTGTCTCTGTCAGCTCTTTTATTTGTTTCAGATGGTCTGGAGCAAACACTGAGATAGCTTTTCTCTGCTCCTCTCCTTCCAGTCCTCTCTCCACGCTTTTCAATCTACTCCTTCACCTCTAACGGGTCTCCACTCCTTTGATCTCCCTCAACCTCCCGTCCTTCATTATCTCTCTCTTTATCTTATCATCTCTCCCTTTGTTCCGATGGTGCATGTCGATAGTGACTAAATGCTAATTTTGCAATCTATTCAATAATTAACAAATGAATCAGTGAACTACAATAACTGAAAGCATCGAGAGACAGGACTCAGGCATATTAACTGCAGCTCAGACACTCTGGATATGTGCAATCCATTCTGCGTGTATGTGCGTGAAGCGTAAGAGTAATGTATTCTGGACCAGTAGGTGGCAATATTGAGTTAAATTCTAAATGCATGAAGTGACGGGTTTTCAATACAACAGCGAGGGAATGAGACCAATCTAAGGAGGGTGAGGGGAAAAGAGAACCAAAGCTGATGGTTTACTCGATAGTCACCGATGTTAAAACGGAAGGTTGTTTTAGCACAGGATGTGATTTGCTTTTCTGTCTCCGCGCAAATTGTGCACAACATTAAGCTGTCTGCTGTTTTACACATGTGTGCAGATCAGGCTATAGATAACAGCTTTATTCTCGAGCTCCTGATGAATATTCACTGAAGGGCTCAGCTTTGTGAGGAAACGTGTATGATTAAAAATGTATAAATCAATGAATAATATAGATGTGTCGATGTATAATTCACCTGCACAAACGAATGGAAGGTGTTGCTTTCTTGAGAAAATATTTAAAGTTGATACACTGAATTTTAATCCTATCCCAGATTAACAAGCACAGTAGAGACAGCCATAAAGTCATTCGTATGTGAAAAATTGTAAACACTGTGGCATATCAACATATTTCACAGTTGTTTGAGCATTATGGCCACAGAGAAACAGCTCAGCAAAATAAATTGGATGGATGGATGGATAGATATAGAGATAGAAAGATTATACAGAGGCAGATGTTTACAGTTGTTATATTCCAGAATTCAAAATTTGGCCTGACATGCCAACTGCCCTGCTACAAGGTTACTTTGCACAGAGAGAAAAAAGGGATGGATAGAGCAAGGAAAAATGGAAGAGATAATGCATCGAGGGAGCAATAGAAAGACAGAGGGCGAGAGAGAGAGCAACAGAGAGGAGAGACAGAACAAGACATGTGAAGACAGGCCCCTGAAATGGGTTTAAGGTTGTCCTTAAGGTACAGTTACGTGAGAGAGACCTGGAGGAAGCTCTTGGCAGTTTCCTGTCTGCTTATTTGTGTGCATGAGCGGGAGATGCCGAAAAAGGGAAAGAAAGCGGATGTATGTGCATATTGAAGTAGGGCTGGCAGGACGTCGCTCTATGATTCAGCCGCACCTGTCATCACCGATTAGACCTCTGTGACCACACGCACACAGTCACACACATAGTCATAAGCAGGTGGCAGGTTTCTCTCTGCAAGAACGGATCCATATGCCTGTGTGCTATGCTGGTGTTGGCTGAGCTGCTTCTGGCCCGAGTGGAAAGTAAGTCACATGCGAGTGGATGGCCAGGTCCAACCTCACCCCAAGACACGGCTATAAATAACACAATGGACAGCAGATACAAACACACACGCACAGACACACACCCTTGTTTATACTACTTTGTGGGGTCCAAATGACCCCACTGAGACGGTAAGAAGAGGAATTTACTGACTAAAGGACCCCGCAATGTTGTAAATTCTTCATCTCACTCATCTTACTAAGACAACATCTAAAAAACCATATATAAGAATGTATGACAAAATCTTAAAAGTCGCATCTTAAATGGCCCTTCCCTGCACTATACGTAAACCTATCCGTCACAGGAACCTAACGCAAATAAAACATTCTTTTTTATATATATATATATCTGTTTTGTTACGGAAAAAAAATGAAAGCTTTCAGATAAAAATGTGTGATTAATTTGATTAAGTTAACTCATCGTGATTAAATATATATTTGATTAATTAATAAATTTTGATCTGTAATCTTTCATTTTTTATATATATAAAAAAAATTAAAGTTATTGTGGTCCAAAACAGATTTGCGGTCATTTTTTAATGAACTACCCTTTTAAGAACAGTTTCCAGACACAATCTGAAACCAAAAATGTAGCTTATCATGGCTAAAAGTATAATAAAATTAGCTAAAACACTGAAAACAGAAGGAAATCTGTGTAAGTTCCTGCCGAGTTCTGAGTCTGTGTGGGCCTGGTAGATACCAAAATTATTCACACGACCACACTTTTTATAAGCACTATTGCTCCCTAAGATGTTAAATATGAAGTGAACATGAGGAAAGAGATGTCTTCATATCTGCTCATCATAAAGAATACATGCGCTTATTTCCCTACAGATGTTATATATGAGGCTGGGCTCTTGCATGAATTTCTCTGTAGGCAAGCAAATACATTTTTCATAAAGAAGAAGCATCTCTGTCTACATACCTTCTTCTGTTTGTCTTTTTTCCCTCGCACTCTTTCTTACTTTCATCACACATGTTAACAGCTTCTAGCATCCACTCGTTTGAGTTGCATGCAGCTAAATTCATTTATTTACCTTTCATACCTTGAGTGTCCATGTGCAATTCATCCACACACTTTCCCTGACAGGCACTTTCTTGCAAATTCAGAGTTATGCATTTTGTGGAAGCTTCCATTGCTAAAATTTGTCCGATCAGCAAACAATGAATGTGGGAAAATGCTTCTTGACACACTTGGCAATTCTCAACAGAGAATCTTGCAATCTCACAAAAACACTCCAGGCATTGTGTGTATCACTGAGCTGAGGGACATACTCTCAGGTCACCTTTCTAACACGCCACAACACGCTGCAGAAACCAGGACATCCTATCCCTCCATCCACACACACCTCTACTCAACATATCACACAATTACACAGCCATAATTAGAGTGCAAAAGAGACCTCATATTACTTATAAGGTAATTTTCCCTTACCTTATTTTTGCGGTCTCCCCTGGCCTCCATAATAAACGCGTATTAACTGTTCTAATTTACCACTAAATTAACAAGACTGACCTCAATTAGGACACTAATTGTAAGCCGAAACTATCCTGGACGGCATTTGTAATTGGTTTACGAATCCTGCCGTAAAAAAAAAAAAAAAAAAAAAAAAAAAAAAAAAAAAAACCTTCTCACCCTTTTCCAACATCTCATCCGAAACAGTAACACATTAACTTAGCATTCTCACTGGCACAATCAAAGAATCAAACAGGCTATTTTTGCTTTTGTACCTTTAACCCTGTGTTGGTGTAGTCAAAAATGTCCGCCATTGGAAAATGAATACGAAATATGCAAAGATACGAAAATACAGATACTTTTTTGTGTGTACGGTCTATAAATTATCCACAACGCAGAAAAAAAGCGAACAGCAATGAAGGTGTGACGCTAAAATATCAAGAGTGCAAAACATTGCGCCCACCCGCCACCGTCAAACATGGATAAGGTGGTGTGATTGTAACACAAAGCAGGTTTTTGAAATAAAATCAATAATTCAACACAGACACCAAAGAAGGGGTTACATTCTAAAATACTGAGGACAAAACAGACTCTATGAATGTGTATAGCATGAATACAATCAGGACATGCTACATTTGACATGTAATCATTGTCATGGGACCTACGAGTCAGCTGGATCACTTCAATGTCCTTCATGACTACTCTCCCGTGGCTTCATGGGATGGTAAAGACTGTTTCCATAACACCTGGAGCTGCATTCGCACCATGACTTTACCAATTGGCAATTGACTCTTTAATTTAGAAGGTGGGACTTATTCCTCCATATATATCTAAAGATTTTGGCAGTAGGTTCTTTTCTAATGCAATAATCATTTCACAACGTTTTCCCCTACTATAAAGGGGGCAAGTAGGCATATTCGGACACATTGAATTATGCACATTATCTACATTGGCTATGTAAATCCGAATGAGAATCATAAATCTACATTGTAAATCAAAATATTTTACTATAAGAAAACATTTCCATGTTTTCCATGATATGTCCCCTTTAGGCAAAAATAAAAATGAGTGCATTATGATCAATTATCATCAGTTTTTGAGGAAATGTGTACATAATCAGATCACTTCAGATCAGAACATGACACCAAATTGTTTTTCAAACAAGTAATGCAGATACTTCATTTCTGCAAGGCTCAGTCAGCTGATGGTAAGAAAAAGTTACGCAAACATAAATGAACATAATTTCCATATTAAGTAAAAATGTAATTCGATGTAATTTTTATAAAGAGTAACATGTTACAGATAAACCAACACTGATCATCACTAGTCAACTGGCATTACATTAGTCAGAAATGGACATACCTGAGTACATCTTTTTCAGTAATAGATGGACTGCATCAGAAAGGTGTTTAATGTGTGTGTTTGTGTGTTTATGTGGAATGGTGTGTTTATGGAGTGGGACATAGAATAGGGTAAGGCTACAGGGCAGAGCCACAGCAAATGAGAAGCCTGGTCAAAGGCCTTTGAAATGGAACTACAAAGAACCGGGAGATTCCCATGGGCTCTGCCCATATATGTATGTGTGTTTCATTAGAATCTTGGCCTCTGTCTCTTGGGAGAGGGGCAAGTTCAAATACACAGTTAATGAGTGAAGCAGCCATCAATAGCATCCTAATCCATCAGAGAAGCACTATCCTCACACAAACACACAAATACACACACACACTTCCTCCAGGGGCCCAGGCCAACTAAATGATGCAACTGAAAGTTCATTGCCTGCACTCTAAAGGTTGTTCGTCACTCGCCCCCTTTGTTCAGAAAACATGCATGCATTAAATCTATCATTTAGGCATGTACAGTAAAATGTATGAAAATGAGTGAAAATGTATTTGGGTCAGTCTTGCCAAAATCCGAAGTATTCTTAATATTTTTTTTGCAATTGACCCAATTAATTTGTCCAGATTTTTAAGTAATTCCCATCATTCTCATAATATGCAATTATTTTTAATACAGTGTTTTTTTTTTTAACTAAATGTATAAGCATTAATTAGAAGCCACAGTGTGTAAAAACTAAGAATTATTATTATTATTATTATTATTATTATTATCTGTATTACTTATCCCCCCATTTAATTACAATGAGATCTGGAATGGAAATTAACTCAAGACAATTTATAATTATAATTATTATTATTATTAATATTATCACTATTATTTGAGAACTAGAATGAAGATTTGCCATTTTTTTTCACCAAAAAAAAAAAAAATGTCCCCCATTGTCATTGCGGCTGTGAGTATCAAGAAAATGGTACTAAAAATAAGCTTTATTGCCAAACAAACACACAAATTCTTTTGATTTTGGGGTCAAATGTAAACTGGACATTCTTGACAGTTTTCATAAGATTCACCCCAGTTGAGTTACAAAGAAAACTAGAGAGTAATATATAGTGAGAGAGTAAGCATATTAGACACAGAGCCACAAACACATCTGATAAGAGTTCTTCAGCACTGGGCTCAATACAGTGCAGGAATGGGACGAGGAATGGCTGGTGCTCTGCAAACCTGCTTATCAAGACACAAAGAGAGGAGCTTGTGGTATGCAGTTTTTGTATGCAGTCAGTGTACGTGTGCGTTGTGCCTAGAGGCTCATCCATTCACATTAGCGACAGGAAATGAGAGGCAGCTGAAATCACGAGCTAGATCAATGGCACACAGAGATAGACACACTCGGCCTATCTTTCTGTCTTCATTATGGCTGTCTCTTCTTCTGGTGTCATTATGAGACATTCTGACGTATTTCAGGTCTGTCTCCAGCACTCAGGGGTCCAACGCTCCCAGGTGAGATCATATCAGCACTTTCTCTATCGTTTATATTTTATATCCTACTTTTTCTATTCTTTCCTTTGAGATCAGCAAATCCTTGATGTCTGTGATTGAGAATGTTTATTTGTGTGCTGGTACTGCATCATTGTCTTTGCAGCTATGAAATAGCCAGCTTTGTTTTCTGTATGCATGCTTGTCTGCCTCTTTCTTTCCAGTTTAAAGTGCCGCACATCCTCACGTCCAGCTCAAAGACTCGCCACATGTGGCGTCATTGATTACAGATATCAGCAAATGCAACTGCTTCAAATCTCATGGGTGATTATAAACAGTTTGTGAGCTGAAATCAATCTAATACCTTCAAGAGCCTCTTTCATTGTGGGTCGTCAAGGGTCATCGTTTGGTTGGTCTTTTTAGTGACGGCCCTTGATGTGTTGGAAGTCACCAGTCAGTCAATGATAGAGGTTACAGACTGAAAGTTTCTCTTCAGAGAAAGCCCTTTGTTAGACAGGGACAGACATGAAAGGAGGGGAGGTCCAGCTGCAGATGGACAGTACGGGTCAGCCAGAGCAGCGGTGGACGTCTGCTGACAGACCAGAGACCGCTGCTAACATTAGCGCTGGAGCGGGAGTTTGTGTGCACGAGACCACCGTGCCAGAAATGAAACACATCAATCAAAACCGACAAGGACAAAGATGAACAGAGGAGAAGATAGGAGTTGAAAGCCGTCCTTCACACGCGCTCTCTCCTCTTTAGAGAGATCTTGCGCTCTAATGTGTGCCAGCGTGAGCGCTCTCCCCTCCCGCCCGGCCGTACTGGAGTGAACTAGTGTCCCTTTGCCCTTGGTGTGACTTCTCTTGACCTAAAACAGTCTGTTGAGAGTCACCAGCTTCCAGACTACATATCCTGCTGCTCCCAAACCAGGAATACACCATACACGCCATATGCTTCGCATTCCCTATGTACCATATGTTGGTGCAGTGTCAAAGTCCAGCTTCCACTTTCGCTCACTGTCTCTATGTCCCTCATGACTGCCGTGAGGTGACATGCCGAGGTCACCTCAGAGCCACAATGACAATGTGGAATAAAGCTGCTCGTCTAAGACACTCCTGCTCATGCGCACACACAAATAAACAGCAGCTTTCTTCATCTTGTTTGCAACATCATTTACTCGACCTCATGTTGTTCCAAACCAGTGTGACCCTTTTTCCTCGCTAAAAGTGCACCATGTGTATATATGTACAGTATGTGCATGAATAGTGACTTTCCTCATGCAAAGCTGTCATACTTACTGTTCAAAAGTTTGGGGTCAGTTAGTATTTTTACTGTATTGAGTATAAGAGACTTCTTTCAAAACAATAAAAAATTCTTACTGAAGCCAAACTTTTGAGACATATAACGTTTATGAAAGATTTATGATGCTTTCACATCTTTTTTTGAAGCTTGAAATCCCCAATCATTCTCAATGAATGAAGAACTGCATAACTGTGCTGCAGTATTGAAAATGTCTCTATTTGTGATCTATGAGGAAAAAAAAGTCTTTGAATAACATAAGGGTAGTGAATATGATAGGGTTTAACGGTACATGTATTCGTCCTGAACCTTCGGGTTTTGGTGCATACAGTCAGACTACGAATACAGAAGGGGGCCCGCAGGGTAATGCAATGCTGTTTGCTAACTGCCACAACAGGAAAAAAAAAATAAAAATGAATGAGGCATTTATATTTTAAAAAGAGCAGAAGAAGAAGAGACGATCTATGCACCAACCCAAAACAAGAACGGTGGCCCGCCATTGGCGAGTTCAGATGTATGCGATCTATATCTCCTGAGTTTCAATTGATTTTTTCGCTCCACTAACTTCACAGAAAGGAAACCGGGACGGCAGAAAGCAGCATCTGTGCAATATTTTGTTTTTATTGTGAGTGGACACAACTAAAATAGACCCTTTACACTTTCGAATGATGTCTTTCTCTTCTGTATGACCATAAATGACAGAGTATTTTAAGTTGTTTCTGCTGTTATAATGAGACAAAATCATTTGGCATTGTGTGGCGGAAGTCTCACTTCTACAGTCCAGTGAACGAATGTGCATGTCCTGGAAATGGGAAGCTTCCTGTCTCCTCGTGCAAAGCTGAAGTATACTATTTTTCGCCTTCTCCCTCATATTTCTGTGATTTCTTGAAAAACTGTAATTTGTGAATCCACGTGCAATGAACTCTTGAGTGAAAAGAAAACTAATCTCTGCACACGTTTTATTTTTCATCATTCTATTTATTTTGTACTTTTATAACATAAGAAACGCTTTTCAGTTATGTAGCTGATTGTGACCAAATACCTTTTGTTTTTTATATATATATTAAAAAAAAAAGACCTATGCACGAGTGCATTCTCTTTACAGCTTACTGCTTAATACACTAAAGGAGGCTGTACTAGTCTGTACTAAATACCTCAGGGGGGACTAAATAATGCTAGGTGGAACAAACTATAATTTGCACTATTGTCTGTTCAAAATAAATTAAAAGAAACCTAGCATTGGGGATTTGTTGCTTTTTCCTGTTGCACCGAACTCGCATCGAACCGTGACGTACCGAACTGTGACTTCTGTGTACTGTTACACCCCTAGTAAATGATTACAGAATTCTCGGGTGAAATATCCCTTTAAAAAATAATGCGATTATGTCATTCCCCAATAAATAAAGTTGCCTCTGATATGACTTTTCTGCTGATAAAAAACCTTGTGGATTGCGGTAAACAATGTGAACAATAATATAATAGCTAAACAATCACGATCCAATGAAACATCCTGAAACACACAGTAAAGTCCTGCCCTACATTATGTGCTAGTGAACATTCTGTTTCACTCCAAAATATATCACATTATGGAAATTAATGCCATTTTATGTTTTCTTTAAAACCCCTAAGCTACATCAGGAAGCATGAAGTTAAAACTGTCTAAGGCAATCGATGTCTTTTCGGTGGTAGCGCGGTGATGTTTATGGATTCTGCCTGACTCCACAGACCGCCCCAACACTGCGGCATGCGGTTAGAGTAAGCGGCTCTGATTACTCAATAACGCTTCAGACAGCGGTGCGTTATGGATGGAGGTGCACGCATCGGCTGGCGTGAAGGTCAGCGGCCCAGAGTGGCGATGAGCATTTGAGTCATTGGTGGGCAATGAAGGGAAGTGATGATGCTGCTAAAAATACGGAGAGAAGGGGGTACAGAGAGCGAGAGAGGGAGAGAGAGAGTGCAAATTTGTCTTCTGTCTACTTCCATGACACTCACCACACGGCCTGTCTCTACTGATGTATGAGCTGCCTCTGTATCCCCACAACACAGAGGTGACACAGAACTCACACGCACCCCACACTATCTCCATACCCACGCACAACTTTCAAGCTCAAGGACACTGATGCACTCGGAAAATGCACAGTGATCTAGCAGCATGTATCAGAGAGATACATGCTACTAGATCACTGTGTATTTTCAGAGTGCTATTTTTCAAAACTGGACATGTTACTAGAGCAATATAGTCTGTTGGTCCTGGAAGTAACTAACTAACTAACTAACTAACTAACTAACAGGGTTGGGGAGTAACGAAATACAAGTAACTTAGTTACGTATTTAAAATACAAAATTTGAGTAACTGCATTTCATTACAGTTACATTTTAAATGGGTGGTAATCAGATTACAGTTACATCTGAAAAGTATTTTAGATTACCAAAGTGATTACTTTGAATTTTAATGTCATTTAAACAGCGATTGGTGATTCTCTGACTCTGACAGTCTGAAGAAGCGGAGTTAAGTTTCATCAACATTTTAATACTTTTAAGAGGGATCATAAAAATGTTGCTATTTTTATTTAGTACTGTCCTGAACAAGACAAAATGACTGAATTTATAAAAATAAATTGCCCAACTGTCAACTTGACTGTCCTGTCATGACCTGATGATCCACGACCGTTTTCATGTTTTGTGAAAGTTGTTTGTGAGTCATTTTATAATTCAATCGTCACTGCAACTTTTGTCTTTTTTTCCATCACAATTGTTAGTTTGCATTTCACAGTTCTGACTTCTTTTTCTCAGAATTGCGAGTTATAAAGTCAGAATTGGGAGATATAAATTGATCTCATTATTCTGACTTTTCTCAATATTGCGAGTTTATATCTAATAATTATGACTTCATAACTCACAATTGCAACTTTATATCACGCAATTCTGAGGGAAAAAGTCAGAATTGTGAGATAAAAACTTGCAATTACCTGTTTTGTGTTTGTTCCATACTTATTAGTACTCTAAAGTATTTAGATTAAGTTACTAAACTTGAATAATGTAACGAAATACGTTACAAATTACTTTTTAAAGCATGTATTTTGTGATCTGTAGTGAAATACTTTTTAAAAGTAACCTACCCAACCCTGCTAACTAACTAAATACGTAATACGTATAAGTAATAGTACTTTGTAATAAATAATTTTGTAATACATTTTTGCAATAAATACATGTTGTAATTATAAATAATTTAATACGTATATGTAATTAGTTAATAATTTTTTTATATTAGTTATTATAATAAAATGACAATGTAAATCAAAAAATATATATAAATGAGACAAACGCTAATAATACAAATAATCCTACTTTGTAAAATGATTTTGTTATTTTAATAAACAAAACAAATTAATTAATTAATTAATGAATTCCATTTCATTCATTCACTAATGTGCTAAGCTCAATCATTATCCCAACCTGGTTGATAAAAGTGCCGTTCAAGGAACCTAAAGGCCTCGATATACTTCAAACGAAATCGAAGAATCGAAGTTAATACTAATCAGAACAAAACATAGTTCATGTTGCGAGTTCGAAACGGCTTACCAAAGCGAACTCTCAGGAAAAGTTCGTACAACCATTGGTCTGTGACGATAACGTAATGGGAAGTGTGCGCCGAGGCTCCACCTTCTTCACGTGGAACACTCATTTATTGTGTTGAATCCATCGAGGTAAGATCTCCACAGGTGAAAACATGAACACACTGCTTTATAGTAGAAAATGAAGTTGTGCTTCTGATGAATGAGACACTGACACTGCTTTTCATGTTTGATACTGTAAAAAAAAATGAATAAAATGCCATATATAAATAAACGTGACGTGGAGTGGAGGGCTAATTTGCAGAGCTCGTGTAACACACATTTACATATTCATCTAACCGTGAATATTCATATTCAGATGTTCGATAACAGTACATCGCTGCTCATGCATTTCGAACTTCGTTTTACCCCTAAATGAAGGTCCTTAACTCAAACCCTCACCCCAAAATCTGATCGTTAATAAGTTCCAGGGCCAACAAGGATTTGATCGAATAAAACGGTCAAGCGGCAAGGGTGTGTAACTGGCTGTCTACGGTGTCTGTTACAGTATATCGCTCTGATAGCTGTGTCAGTGTGCCATATTAGTGAGTTGTCGTCTTCCTGTTGCTGGTCTGATGTTATGTTTTTCCTCACCGGGCTCTGAGCCATCCAGACTGCAGCCTGTGGAATCAGCATGTAGCCTGATGGAGTCTAAACCTTGTTATCTCTGTTACACATTCCATCTGCCCCTGTCCGCTCTCCCTCTATCTCCCTCTTCCTCTCTTTGATCACTCTGGGCCAATGAATCAAGCAGTCTTTAGCGCAGACGAGACCGCGAGGGAGCTGCTGAGCGTTTGTCTTCTCCACAACATATGATGACAGACCTGTTTCTCTTTTGCATCAGGACCGCTCACCTGTATCCTAGCAACCCCATCCCTGCTGTAGCAGCCTCACAACACAGGGGCGAGAGTGATGTCATGAATGCATGGAACGAGTCTCTTCTCTATCTTGTTTTGACACTTCTCTTCTCATCCTGTGTTATTCGTCTCATCTCTGTTTCTCATTTTGTCTTCTCACTTTGACGCTTCTCTTCTCATTTTGTGTTCATTTGTCTAATTTCTTTCCTTTGACGCTTTTCATTTTGCATCATCTCGGTTTCTTTTGTGTCTTGTTTGTCTCATTAATTCTTTTTTGTCTCTATTTAATCTCTTTCTGGTCTCAATTCTTCTCATCTCACCTCTTGTCTTGTTTCATCTTGATGTTTGCACCCATTTGGCTTCATATTGTGTTATTTCCCTGGTCTATTCCGATTGGCCATTGTGTTCACGCGCTCAACGGATATATCTGGGATTGGCAACATTAATTTGGTCGTCATCTTCTATTCATTTTTCTAATCTTTTTCTATTGTCTCAATGCTTCTCATCTCACCTTGATTTCTTGTCTTATCTTGAATTTTCACTTCTCGTTTGGTCTCAACTTGTCGGTCTAAGGCCTTTTTTTTCCTGGTCTCACTGTATCTCAACTCATTTCATCAGGTCTTCAACATATCATTTTATATTGTCTGTTCTCTTTTTCTGATCTTGACACCACTCTGTGTCCTCTCTCTTCTCATCGTTTCTCTGCACACCTGAGTGTGTGTGTGTGTGTGTGTGTGTGTGTGAACGTAAGCCACGGGGAGCTGAAATGTGTTAGTACAAGCATCTGTGAGCTCTCCTCTCCTGGTGCTGAATTTGGGCTTTCAGGGGCTATGATGCCGTTCTGGGACAGTTATCCATCCCCAAAGAGAAAGCAGCAAAAAGAAGTCTTTCAGGCCTCCAGTAAAAGATTTGGAAATAAAAATAACTTCTTCTCTCACTCCCTTGTGCGCTCCTTCCATTCCCAGGGAGACTGGGCAGCTCTCAGCGGACTAGAAGCCACGTCTGTGTTGGGGAAAATGCTGCAGTGGCACATTTATCTGTTTGTGGGGATGCGCTAATATACAAACACACACACACACACACAAATATGAACACGTTCATAAACACACTGTCAGAGCTTAACAGGGACAGTTTCTGGCAGTTAAAACCTCAATCTTCTGAATACTGCTGAGAGCGCAGCTAGAATTACCTTTAGAAGTAAATGCACATTTATTGAATGAATCCTCCCACTGAAATGAATCCAGTTCAGAACAAAATGAAAGTCTGATCTCTGATTTCAAACAATATACAGCTGTTATATGAGAGTCGCTTTTATTTGATATGTGTTTGATTTATTTGATTTGTGTTTGGACACTAAGAAACAATTACAAATACATACATTTAGTTGGATTACATAATGGAACATAGTGGCATCTGGAAACAAATGAAGCTAGATGCTTTGTCGGGTCTAACTTAATTTTTCACTTGAGATTCATTTGAATTAATTTAATGTATCCATACAAATGTTCCACTAACGTTTGATAACCAGAGAGTGACTTAATACTTTTATCTTTAAAACGGAACAAATCTTAAAATCCTATATATATATTTATTTATTTTTTTTGATATTTTGTTATATTATACACTACTGTTCAAAACTTTGGGTCTTATTTTTTTTCCCCTAAATAATACTCTTATTTAGAAAGGATGACAGTATAGACATTTAATAATGTCACAAAAGATTTCCAATTCAAAAAATGCTGTTCTTTTGAACTGCCTATTCAACTAAGGCTCCAGAAACAACAACAACAACAACAACAACAACAACAACAACAAACATGGTTAACATAAATATATGAACCGGCACAACTGTTTTCAATATTGATAATAATAAGAAATGTTTCTTGAGCATCAAATCAGCATATTAGAATTATTTCTGAAGCATCATGTGCCATGTGAAAATTCACGAATAAATTAAATTTTAACATATTAAAATAAAAAACAGGTCATTTAAACTGCAATTATTTTGTACGGTTTTACTGTACTTTAGATCAAATAAATGCACCATTGGTGAGCATAAGACTCTTTTTTCAAAACATAAAAGAAAAAAAAAAAATGACCCTCTGAAAAAACTTCTGAACGGCACTTTCAAATATGACTTCAATGTCCAAACTCTTTTTGAGGCTTCCATACTGAAGCATCCTTTTCCTGACTTCAATAACTGGATATCTGTGTAGTTTTATCTGGAGCGGGATAATCGAGCTGAGTTTCAGACAGCACAAAAGACCGTGGAGCACTGAAGGACATGGGAAAGGCAGACGGGTAGTTGACTACACGTACAGCGACGCAGGCTGGAAGAACAAGGGCGTTTGTGCTGACTCCTGCACTTGCTGACTGCCCCATCTGTTGAGCGGGGTCTCCAGAGAGAAGAGGGGCA
The DNA here is from genome assembly GCA_037194245.1 of Opsariichthys bidens. Classification (NCBI taxonomy): domain Eukaryota; kingdom Metazoa; phylum Chordata; class Actinopteri; order Cypriniformes; family Xenocyprididae; genus Opsariichthys; species Opsariichthys bidens. The sequence continues at coordinate 14,199,938 of CM074297.1, forward strand.
GCGCGGGTCCGTGTGACACATCTGCCCCTTGCTTGGGGCTTTTAAATAGAGACACAGAGGGGACTGAGGCATCCTGCCAGAGCAAAACTCCCCAGCCCAGGTGTGCTTCTAATAGAGGCCACAGAAAGCCAACCTCTTCCTCTGTGTCCGCTTTTGTCTGTCTATGTGGCTTTGTGTCTCTATCCTTGTCTCACTTTCTCTCTGATGTTCATCGAGAGTGTACCTTTTCTCATTTTCTCTTGCGTTCTCATGCTGTTCACACCCTCAGTATTAAAGTCATCCAGTGTGAAGAGCGAGGACTCATTTCTGCTCTCCACTGGGGGTCCTTACGATGCTCCGTGAGGTGTGAGGGGAAGGCCAATGCTTCTCCATTACCCGATAACTGACGTTCACACACACTCAACAAAAGACGAAACCAGAGAGGCCTTATTGAAAATGATAACACCCTCAAGCATGTCCTTCGCAAGCGCAGTGCGGGGTTAAAGACTCATGGCAATGCTTTGCATTTAAAGTGTCCTCCACAAAAAGAAGCTGACTTTCTCATTAGGTTGACATGGATATTCATGGAGTAAACAAGTACATTGTAAATAGACTGAAATCATTTTTCACAAGTATATGTAGTTTACATAACAAGTAAGCCAAATAATAAAACAACGCAAGATAAATCTGCCAACAGGATTTGCCTACACGCATGGGACTAGTCCAAAACACAGATTTCTTAAATCCATTGAACTGGTTTAAAATGGCAAGATTCTGCACCAATCAAATGTCTTTTGCACTTCACAATGTAATCAAAACAGAGATGTCTACTGTACCAAAGGAGAAAACAAGTATATAGCAGTGTTTGCGCTCCCAAAACAAGTAAAAACTTCTTAAGAGTACATTTTCTATTTGGCCGCAAAACTATGACGGGTGATACGTGCACTGTCCCTAACATCACTCACAGTGTATCGCAACGAAAGAAAAATGGGCGTAATAATTTAGACCAAAATTTGCATCATAGAATTCACCCAAGAAATTATTTTTAAAAAAGTGTAGCTGTACTCAGTGTAGAGAATACATTAAATATTTGTATTTTATATTATTTTATATTATATTATTATTATATATATATTATATATTAATATATTATATTATTTTTTTGTATTTTTTATTTTTTAAATAAATTAGCTAGTAAAAAAATCTGCCTTCCTGGTAAATTACAATGTTAATACTAATTTTTAAAAAATAACAGTAATAACAGTTTCTAAAAAAAGTTCATTAGTACCACGTAAGCACACGAGTAATTTACAGTATTAAGAGTAATACAAATCAACTGTTGGATCCAAATATGGGCATGTGATCGATTTAGTTCAAAAACTCAATCTCTCAAAGTTGGAAACCTTGATAAACAGCCTTTGCAAAAGGACTCTGGGAAATCTAAAGGTTTCCACCAATGAGTAAAAATAAATTAAAAGCTAATCTCTTATAATTGCACCTCTTTTTCTGGTGGTAACCATATTACTTTAAAATTGGGACTTTATACTCTATGCATCTCACACTTGCGACTTTGTTTGCATGCATTATTTTCATCAATCCGAATAAATCCAATCCGATTTAGATTCTGAAAGTTCTGTTTATATGAACACTAAACTTTGGAATCCAAATTCACATTTTTATTTACATGCATTTAAGTATTCCGAACAAACCTTCAGTGCATGCGCAGTGCCCCAGTCACTGCATTCAGAACTGGAGAAAGCGATAATGTCCCCGGAGCCACCGTGAGTATAATTGTTGTTTTTGCCTTGATAACTTCCCTAAAAGGACCGCCCCTTTCAATTTGATCGAAATTTCACTCTGATCGAGCTCATTTGGATTTACTGAGGCATTTACATGAAGGCTTTTTAATATGAATTGAGCCATTAATCCGATTAAAAATGCATGTAAACGTAGCTAGTGTGACTCTGTCTTGTTTAAAATTTATCTCCACAATTACTTTTTCATTTTTTCCCTCTGTGGCGAAAATGGTTTTCTGTTCAAATCAGAGTCCTTCTAAGATATACACTGGATAAAGCCAGCTGGGCAGCTTAGATGCATGAAGCACAAGGCGAAACGTTGCTTTTAATAATTCAGATGTTAACAATGTAACTGGTGAGTTCTAGTCACAGATCACCCGGTATGAGTTAGGAAACATTTCTCTATTTCTCCTCAGGCACATTCAATAATGAGCAGCATCTGGATAAAATATGCATACACACACACACTCTAATGATGAATAGCCTACTTAATCTCTATGTGGAATTAAATGATCTGCTTATTGCTATTGTCGAATAACTGTTTGTACAAATATACGTATTCATTATAATGCCTAAATGAGCCTCTCAAATGAATTTTAGAAATGATGATGCAATAGTCTCCTACGTTACAGTGTCTGGTGTCAAATGGTATGTGACAGTAATTAAAAAATAAAAAAAAAACATTGAAAAGCTACAGCCAAAAAAAGAGAGAATGAGATATTTTACCGATGAAGTAGGAGAGCAGAATGGCCAGCAGGGCGGCAGCTGCGATCGCGGACAGGGCGGCACATTTCCAGCTGCAGTACTTGGAGGGTTTCTTCAGCTTGAAGGCGCTTCTGGAGAAAGTGTTTCTGGGTAGGAGCCGCGGTGGGGGCGAATATACCGTGCCGGAGGTCAAAGGGTAACCCGGTGATGAGCTGCTAAAGAGAGGCGTGGTCCCTGAAGAGGTCTTAAACAGGAAATGCCTGCAGAAAAGAGAAAGATGAATAGCGCTTATTTCAAGCACACATGGAAGGTCACATCCATCGCCGGTATCAATCCTCCTCAGCGGCAGCCTCCATTTCTAAGCTTTAAGGTATACGTGTGTGTGTGTGTGAATTGTGTTGACCACCGAGTGTCGCAGGTGCTTGTTGGGGGTGAAGGACATTGAATGCAGCGCCTCAGTGTGGAGCAGTGGACATATGGCACACAAACACACGGCACCGCAGGCCTGTCCCGGCACACCGAGGGACACTTACACAACAAAGTCACTCAATAATTCAAGAGCCTCTGCTTCTTTCAGGTACAACAAACACTGTACAGAGACACAATTCACTGAGACCGTACGCAGCGGCTCGCATCTCTGATGCAGGGTTATTTCCGTCGAGCTGATGAAAAGAAAAGTATAGACAGGAGGATATTGCAGTGTACTTCACAGAGAGATTAATCATTACAGCATCATAAACGGACTCTTGGCGCAGACAAACAGGACGTGATTTGTTAATATCCAGCCTCGGCACTGAGACAACACGGAGACAGAACATACGCACTGATAATCAGCGTTAAGCTAAAATGTGGTTCATAGACCACAGAGTCATGTAACAACAGCCTGGCAGGATTCCACAGAATGCTTTTCACTACGGTGTGCAATTTGAGAGATCAAACAAATGCATCACAAATCACTTTTACCCCTGACTAACTTTAAAAGTGCACTTTCTACGCTAAAAAATCAATTGTTTACAAAACACTCCTGCTCCACCTGCCTCCCATTGTTTGGACTAACAGCTAATTCCCTCCTAAAGGTTGACATGAAAAGAAGATCATTATTCATCAGTATAAGAATAATATTTAATAAGCCTTTTTTGAACTTTTACATTTCCATATTGATACGTGATTAATAAATGTTTATACGTTTTGGAAAATATTTGGCTACAGTTTATTCTTTTTTTGTCGATTAAAAAGTATGTTGTATTTAAGTTTATTGCCATTTCAGCTTCACAGGCTATTTTATGGCAAATAAATATTACATTACAAATACAAAAAATACAATTAATACAAACATTAGAGAAACTAAATTTGTATACACATAACACTGTAAAATATTATATTATTTTATTGCACTTGTGATAAAAATAGTAAATTCCGTTCTGTCTTCAAGTCTGTGAGACATAAAAAGTAAAGTGTGTACAAGTCAAAAGTCATCTTTAAAAAACAGTCTACTGAAACCATGCAAAAGCTCTGCGTGGAAAAAGAAGAAGACGCGTTTATGGTTAACAGTGAAAAAAAAAGACACTTCGCCTTTAAGAAATGACATCACACGGAAAGTAACTGTCAGAAGTGGTGTTCTTCCAGTCTCTCTTTAGTGCTGCTCTCATTACTAACATAGCCTTGATGCTACAATAGATTATTGATGAAACTTGTACAATTTAGCATTGTACTTAAATAATTTAGCAGTTAATTACTGCTCTGAGCCCCATGCTGGTGTTTCCTGCCCTACAAATGAGGACTTTTGTCACACACAAAGCTTGGTCGTGCCAGCAGCACGGATGCAGTTTTAAAAGAGATGTAGTTTAAAATGAATTAGCTGCAGTCACGTTACCATTGTGATTCGCGTGGGGTTTTGTTGTGTTTAATCAGGTCCAGCTCTCAATTAAGACCGAATCGAGAGGCTGAGAGGTTTAGAACGGTCAGGTATCAGCCTAAAAGTTTTGTCTTTGGACCAGCACCCACACACTACCCCCCCAGATACATTCATCCCCCATACTTCTAACCTACGGGGGTAACAGCCACAGGCTGCTCACTCCTGTGATCTTTAATAGCCTCTTTCCACAAGATGCCTTCCAATATCTCTGGACACGTTCCAGCGATGGATTCCATTTCCAGAGCTGATTTTTGCTCCGTCGTGCTCCAGCCCTTCCATTACCCCCATCTCTTATCGGCCTATCCCCATACATCCCTCTATCATCCCATGCTCACCCATGAATGGACAGACTGAACCCCCATGGTATCAGACCTGATGGGGCTACTGAAGTCAGCGGCTAACTAACCCATCACAGAGGGATTTTTAAGTTTTAACCTACAGTGCACCTATGTCTGCTCTCTTATACTGCACATATACACAAGACAAAATGACCATATACTACTAAACTGTCAGTTTTACATTCAGTATTGAACATTTTATATTTTGAATTATTAAACAAGTAAACAAAAATTCAACAGTTTTAAGTTGATATTGACTTCTTTCTATTTAACCTTAGATTTTAAACCAAATATGTCCAGTTTGTCAACTTATGGTCGTGGAGCAAAACAAAAAGACAAAACTGACACTATTGTGTCTAAATGGTAAGTTCTAGATAAAGTTATGGTAGTACGGTATGTCCATTTCATTAAGTCACTTGTTTTGTTCCTTCATTAATCAGTGCTTTAACCAAATTAACTGAATGTATAAAAAAATAACTTAATGACAATTAGTTTTTTTGCTCCTGAACAAATCAGTGTTTTTGAATAAATTAATGAATGATTCAGTGACTCAATCATAAGGACGGTCACTTTCATTCCTAAAGGAATCAGTGTTTTTGAAGAAGAAAAAAAGATTGTGTAACCCCACCTGTTCGAACCACCCGCTCTAAGTGGGACCCTGGTTCATCCGCATGGGAGTCGTGCGCTCTAACAAGGAGGCTAAAGTCCGCAGTCTCTAACATCAGACCCTAGAGCGCCTCTTGAGTTCAGGGGAGTGAGGTTTACACACACTGCTCTTACTAACCTACATCTGTTACAATTGCATAAACGATTCAACGACTTCACTCATAAAGACAGTCACTGGTCACCTGGTGAAACAATGAAAAATTCCCATCACTTTTGCACAGACTTAAAATCTCTATATAAAACACAGAAACGATAGAGTGAAACATTGAAAAGTCTGTATATAGTCTGTATATACACCCTTTTAGTCCTCACAATTAATTTATCCCAAGTTAATATCTTCTGTGTGTTTCCTTAAAAACAAACAAACAAACAATAATAATTATATTAGAAACCTTTCCAACACTTGACGCAATACACACCAAGCCTGTATTAGCTCATCTCTCCACAATCCTATAGGGAAAATAAGCCTCAGAAGAAATACAAAAGATAAAGATAGAGGTCTGTCCTTCACACAAGCCACTAGAGACAGAGAGAGTGAGAGCAGGTTGATAAACGTAATAAATGGTAATAAATGATAATAATGCAGCCGTATAATGAATATAGGCCACATGGAGGATTCCACACAGTGGCTTTACATAACAAAGCTGTTTTCCCCAGCTGAGGGTGACATCTACTCTGCCTTAGGCCTCACTGACTCACACACTTGCATGCATAACACATACACACAGAAGTGCACAAACACATGCAGAACTTTAATAATTGTGTGCATAAACCGGGAGGCTCAGTCGACTGTGTGTGTATTCGCACCAGCTCTCCGTAACGTTCTTTCCGCCCTCCTCGCTTCTCCAATTGATGCTGAGATGCCACAGGTGGCACCTCCCCCTCCTTGCCTTAATCTGAACCTGTGTCGTCTCCCTTCCGCTCTTCCTGTCAGGTGCGACCGTGCACAAACTGTAAAGGGAAGCTAGCAGGTTACAGGTAGGCAGTAATCAGGCCTGCAATGAGCAGCAGAGTGACAAGAAGTCAGCAGAAGTGCAAGTCTAAAAATATAGCTCCGCTTCCTGCGGCCCGCCTCTGTGTCATTCCTCCGCTGTCTGAAGTTGGGTGACTCGCAAGGTCAAGTCAGTCACTTAAATGCCAAATCATTTTTACCCACGCAGAAGGTTGCAGCCACTAATTTGCCAGCTGACAGGGTTGACGGAGGAAATTAATTAAGGTCATTTTGGAAGCGCGTGCGCTCAAGTTCAAATGTAACTCATAGCTATTGGCTGAATCTCTATTGAAAGCTCATTTCATCTCGGGACAGTGAGAGGAAGCCGAATGCGGATGGAGTGGCTTAATTGCGGAATGAAATTAAAATGCTTGATTTACACGGTGTGCTTAATTGACAGTGATTTATGTCGAGCATTGTTTGGGAGGGAAGCTGGGGGAAGAGCTGAAGCCAACTGAGATGATGGGAGACGTGAGAGAGAGAGAGAGAGAGAGAGATGAGAGGGATGAGGGAGATGAGGCCAGACCGGGGGAAGGACAGAAAATAAAGAGAGGCCAGATTGAGCCCAAAAAAAGGAGTGCTGACAGGGTGAGGTCGTGCAGAGGACAGTCTGGAGACAATGGCAGTTTTGCACTTTTCAAAGTCCACAGGGACTGAGAAACCAGGGATATAATGATCTGAGGGAGGAACATGACTTATTTACTGGGAGACAGGAAGTGAGAGGAGAAGAGAAAGAGAGAACAACGAGAGAAGGAGAGAAGCCAGATGAACTGAGACAACAGGGAATACAAGTGAGGAAGAAGAAGAGTCAACACGAGAAGAGGAGGTGAGATGATAAGAGGAGGAGATCTGGAAGTAGGCAGGGTGAAACAAGATGAGTGTAAATGAGGAAATACTGATAATGAGCCGGGAGAGGACATGAAATAAAGAAAGGAGAAGAGATGAGGATACTGGAAATAATATAAGATGACATGACGAGAGGAGAGCAAAGAGAAAAGGAGATGGAATGAATACAAGAGAGGAGTCAAGATGAGAAGAGGTGGTGAGATAAGAGGAGAAGAGCTAAGAGGAGAGGGGCTAAGGCCAGCGGAGATAAGAATAGAGAAAAGGAGATAAAATGAAGGTGAGGAGACGAAACAAGAAGAGAAGAAAGGAGACAAAGAGGAGATAAAGACATTGAAGATAGGACAAGAGAAGAGGAAATGGGCCAAAAGAACTAGATGAGGAGAGAATAGGAGATAAAAAAAATTCTTCAGACAAGAAGAGCTGAGAGAAGACGAAGAAATGAAAGGAGAGAAAACTAAGAGAGGAGACAGGTGATGAAATTAGATAAATAAGAGGAGACGAGACAAGAAGACAAGAGCTGACAAAAAAAATACACAAGATGAGATGAGAATATGGGAGAAAGGACAAAAAAAAAAAGTGAAGACGAAACCAAGGAACTAAAAAAGATGAGATGACATGAGGTGAGAAAAACTGGAGAGGAGAGGAGAGGAGAACAGATGTGGGGAGACAAGGAGATCTGATGAGAGATGAGATGAGGAAAGATAAACAGAGAAAAGAGATAAAATGGGACAAGATAAGATGAGACGAGGACAGACTAACAGACTTGATGAGATGAAACAAGGTCAGACAAAACAAGACTACATGATAAAGCATTAAAAGCATTTTGCATGATGAAGCAAAATGAAGAAAAGAGAGATGAAACAAGAGAAGAGAAGAGAAGAGAAGAGAAGAGAAGAGAAGAGAAAGAAGAGAAGAGAAGAGAAGAGAAGAGAAAGTAGAAGAGCTGAGATTTTTTCTGTAAGTTCTCTGCAGGCACTGATGAAGTCATTGCTGAGGTCGTGGTGTGTGTTGTGTGCGCGAAGTGATTAATGACCATGTGTCAGTCAGACAGGTGTGCGTTCTCTCTCTCTCTCTCTCTCTCTCTCTCTCTCTGTGTGTGTGTGTGTGTGTGTGTGTGTCATTTAGCCCTGTTAAATATGCATTGCTGAAAATGGCCCCTGCCACTCATTAGTTTGACGGCCCCAGAAGATCCCTCATCACCAAACAGGTAGTTAGTGTCAAACACCAGTGTTTATTTATTCATTTTTAACTTTCCATTTCCAGATCTATCCCTTATTTAACTGTCTGATCTCACACTCGCTGCCCACACACCTCTGATTGACACCCTCATTATATACATCACTTCTCCACTTTAAATAACCAACATCAGCACCTATCAAGACATGTAAGTGACCGGTCATGAAATATCTCTCTGTGCATGCTGTAATAGGAGTAAAATACTTTTTTAACCACTTTTTTTCTTTTTTGGAACACCCACATACCAAAACACCCAGCATGAGAACAGACAGACAGTTCACTGAGACAAGTTTGTTCCTGACCTCCTAAACTACACTTTGTTCAGCCTTTTTTAAACTTTGCTTCTCCTCTTCACCTGCAATCCAACTATGGGCGATGGGTATTCTAAACACCAAAACAAAGGTCTCCAAAAACTTTTCTAATTATGTTTGGTGGGATTGCTGTGCCATATCCAGAATTTGATCTGCGTGCGGCACGAGCAGAGTGAGGGCCCATAAATCTTCAGCGAGCTGCGGGCACCTGTATTCTGATTGGCTCCCGTTAGGATAACAAATTGGCCTCGGAGCGCAGCTGAGAATTTAAATCTGCCCCACACAGATACCTTGGCAACCACTGATGAAGTCTGAGAAAGAAAGAGGGGGGTGGAAGAATAGAGGGAAAGAAAGAAAAGAGGCAGAGAGAAACAGAATTTTGCATTGCTTCATTTCTAGCTTCTTTTAGGACAATTTTCCTGCTTTTATTCTCCCTTAAAAGCTGCATTTGTGACCTAAAATTGTGCAACAATTCTCCTTCCCTCTTTTTCTGAAAAAAGGGAAAAAAGTAAATGATGCAACTACATTTGCATGAAGGAAATAGCAGTACTTGCCACACAATGTGCAATTAAGACCAATCAAAATTCAGTATGCAAAAAATACCATCGCATCATTAAGGTGCGGTCACATTTATCACTGTTCAGTGCATTTTCACAGACAAAATCCAGTGATTTCAATAGCATTCCACATGATTGAGAATTTTGTGTGATGGGAAAAGAAAATTCCAAGAATTTTGACAAATTGTGACCACACCTTTATTGTTGGGGAATGGTCAACATTGTTGTGTTGCTATGACCTTTAGGAAATTTAGCCACTCCCCTTAGCAGCCAAAAGTATCTCAAATACGGCACACTTTATAAGTCCATGTTGGATTTCATGAATAAACTTCACGAGGGTCAAATAAAGCTACAGAGCACACCTACCGCAATGTCTTAACCTGGCACCATAGCACCATATCTGGTATAAATGTGATATTATCTGAAATAGAACAACAGTGTGAATGTTCTAAGCTGTTTGTGCTGATATGTGTGAGGGAACAAAAAGCATAAGGGAGACCGCAAGTGCTATAATTAAACATTCACAAGAACCCTCTTCTGGGGTCAAAAATTACATTGCCCATAACTAATGGGGGTGAAATGTTACAGAATGGATGCTACAGCATCAAATGTAGAAAAACAGCAAAGACATCTGGTTCAAGGAGTTCATGGCCCTGTGAATGTGTGCACAGCATATCACACAACTCAAATTGAATCTGTGATATCTGCACAAACAGACAAATCAAATTCTCTCATGGCTCACGGACCCACGCTGCACTTCAAGAAGTTGACACAGGACCCTGCTACAAACACACTCGAAAACAAACACCAGCCGGGCCGTAACGACAACACACACACCTCCAATAACATCCCTATGCTGTGCATGTGAAAGCGCTCCTCATCTTTGGCTCAATTGTGATAGTTCGACCTGCTCAGGAATCTAATTTGAGTGTGCACGAGTCTGAATGGAAGGAGACGAGAGCAGCTTGTGCGTCCTGAGATGAGAGTAAAATTGAAGCAGGCATCAGCTGGTGAAGAGGCTTCACTCTATGATTGGAAATAAGCCTTCACAGGACCAGGCCATCTTCAGTCATTTATGCTGCCGAAAACCGATTCCACCCTCCTTCTTGTTTTCCGGTCTCTCCCTCAGCCGAAGAAATCTCTCGGATCCTCCCCTTTCCCCCAGCTTGTCTCTCTCCCTTCCTCTACCTGTCTGACAACTGCATATTTTGGCAATCAATCTTCCTGTACTGGCAGCTGCGCAGGCACCTCTCAGAAAAAGGGTTGCTTTTCTACTTTAGCAGGAAAGGTCTGACCTATAAAATAACATAATTTACATAAAGAACACACACACACACACACACACACACACACACACACACAGAGCTATGTGTTCCTCTCTAAATGGCTCAAGGTGTTAATCTGTAGGTGGAATATTCAGGGTAATCGATCTAAATCCCTTTAAAAGTCATCCACATACACAGAAACAAGCATGACCTCCAATTTCAAGAAGAAAGGAAAAAATTCTTTACTTTTAAACTTGGTCTTTCATAAGAGAAACACATTGTGTCTAATCTTTTAGCACCAACTCATAAACGGATGCGAGATATTAATGTTAAATGTAGCTGTTTATTGTTAGAAATACATGGTGTCTTAAGGTGATGATAATCTTTAAGAGCAGTGTTGCTTGGGCACTTTCCCATTGAGAATGGGCAACATATTCCAATTTAAAGTATCCAGATGGGATGGGAAAGTGCCCAAACAACATCTCTTGGCAACATTGACTGCCAACATTGCTCAAAAACTTGCCCTGTGTATCATCACCTTTACATTTGCATGTTACAACTACTTTTTCAGTAATTCAGTAGTCTAATTTAGTTATGAACAGTTATGAGTTATCAGGTAGGGTGGGCTTTGGGATGTAATGTTATAAGAAAATGTTTTGCCACACTGAAAAACCAAACAGTAAAATGAATTAAATGAAATCAGTTTATTTCACTCAAATAATAATGAAAGTTCATTGTACTTGATAGAATAAAGTAGCATGAACTCAAAATTTGATTGTGGAAAGCTGAACTTAAAATGACTGAGTTGCATCAGATTTGTAATTCCCAGAATGCTTTATGTTACACTGTATAAGGAGAATAAATGTGGAAATTAATTTTTTTTTTTTTTACATAGGGACACATAAATGTTTTGAGTACTCTGAACTTATAGAATTTTACAGTGCATACATATTCTTACATTTCATTAAAAAAATTGTATAAAGTTCAAAAATATAAAATTAAATAAATTTAAAGAAATAAAAATGTAATTAAATATTCTAAAGTTATAGTTCAATATTGGTAGCTTTTAAAATAACGGCACATACTGTCATTCATTTGAATGAAAATGCCCTTTAAATGCTTAAAAAATGCTTTATTTGATGAAGCCAAGCAAAGCTAAAACTGTATTTATTTTCTCCTGGAATAAAGCAAAAAAAAAGAAAGAAAAAAAAAGAGAGTGAGTGACAAGGAGACACAGAGAAACATGTATTGAAGGGAAAATGAACTATTCATCCTACGGGAGGTCATTATTCCCAGCTGTGAACTGACCATACATTGCTCTGTGCAAAAGTCACAAATTAACTTATTTGTCAACAAAAAAGTTACTAGAATAGTGCAGACCAAAAGGGATGGCCAGAAACTCTCACAAGCATGGCATTACCGGAGGCTGCTGTTGCATCACAAGGCTGGAGATTTTCCTCCAAACTTTCTCTCTTTGGTTTATAAAACTGCAGAGGTGGATTAAGTCAGTGTTTTTCTCCTGTAAAGGGGGAGGCAGGCAGTGTGTGAAAATGCTCTCTCTGTTACTGTTGATACAGAAATAAAAATAGGCCTATTAACTTTGGCTTAGTGCTGTGTGACCCAGAGGCGAGAGGAGATGAGCCTCTGCAGACACAGACTCTCCAAGCCTCCATCTCTTCACACTGAGAAACTGAGTGTCTGATCTGTCCATGTGGCATTCTGTGCTATTTAACACATCTATGATCTATTCGGCTACTTAATATGCTGAATCCCATTTTAAGCAAAATGTGTCAGCTATTTTTTTTATTTCAAATTTCCTTTTATATTCTTAAAGGGGTGATTATTTCCCCCCTGAAGTCAACTTTTAATAATAGTCAAGGTTTCCTGCACCAAAAACATCTTAATTTAGTTTCATTTGATCTTTTATTTCACCACTCATTTACCCTGACTGTTGTTTGTAGAAAACAAGCAACTGGAAAGTCATTTATTTTTAATGAAAGTTAGCAATTTGGGGGCAAAAATGAACTGAAGACCCCGAGAGATAAAATTGCTGACTGAATGGGGCATCGGAATTAAACAGGCTTTTTCTGCTATATCTACTGTAATTAAATTGGGAGTTTTATGCAGTATTATTTACAGAACTGGAATAGGGATAAGTTAAATAATAATAATAATAATAATAATAATAAAAAATCTAGGAGGACAAAATACATGCATGACACTAATATAATTTGTAATAGTAATATATAGATACCAATTTTGATAGGCTATTTAACATTTGGACTTTTCTCAGAGTTTTCTCTGAAGACAAAATACCTTTAATCTTGGAGAAACAGTTTTTTTTAAAGAGTTAAAATAAATAAATAAAATAAAATAAGTGTGTAAGTATATTAAAAAATATTTTAAAGGAAATATTTTAAAGGAACAGTTCTGCCATTATTTTAACATTCAGATCATGTTACTCCAATGTTAATATGATGTTATTTATTGTTTTTTTTTTCAGTGAATCAATAGATCCAAGACCATGGAACAGCATGAAGGTGGGTAAATAATGACAGCATTTTGGGGTGAAAATTTTCTTCAACATATTAACATCTTAAATCAATCATATATAATAAAACATAACACTTAACATTGAAATGAACAGGCTCTTGCATGGTTCCACTGAGAAGGCCCACAAACACGCCTGTTGCCCAGGAATGGTGTGTGTGTGTGCGATGCTGGACAATGCCAGCACGAATCCTTGGTGGTCTTCTGGTGTTCCAATCTGTACTCGTGTGTTCTCTCGCAACACTTCGAAGCCTCCGCAAATGCAATGAGTAATGCAGTTAATAAATGTGAATATATTGGAAATGAGTTTGTGAATTACATGTGCGTGAGTGTGACAGGTGGGCCATCTGGATTGACAGAACCCCAATTAAAAAGCTGCAGTGAGAGGGGCGGGGCCTGCTAGCAGGGGAACGGGGAGAGGGGCCAGAGTTTGGGCCGGCTTCCTGGCTTGGTGAGGTTTGGATTGATGTGGGGAGCGTGGTTCTATCTCAGCAGATGGCAGGCTTAGTGCTGCTGGGTAGTCCTGATGGCTTCAGTACAGGAGCCCATTCTAACACACCTGAGCATCCACAATTCAGTGGCGAACGTCGGCCCTTCTTTTTAAGATCGGTTCATAATTTTGAGTGCAAATGAGGAAGGATTGTGTGACAATTATCCAGTGCCAGTTAGCTGTCTAAATATTACCCGAGCATAAAGCCAATAGATATTACACACATTGGCAACTTCCAGTGATTTATGACGACAGCGCAGAGAACCGAAGAACAGAATGCAATGTTGGCGCCCACTGGAGTTTCCCGACAGGAGTACTTTAAGAAATGTCATAATTTGTCACCTGTCAGGGTTATTGCTGCCCAGGTTTAATATGAAACAACAGGCTTTATGGAGCGATGTTATGGAAAAATTCATTTATATTAATTTATGTATTTCCCTTTATAGTAATTTATAAAATATATGTTATATTTTAATAAAATATGTCATGAGATATAACGTTTATATATGTTAATCCATTAAAGAACAATTTGTCACGAAGTGGAGTGCATTCAAATTGTTTAAATTACATCTAGCCGTGCGTTATTACACTTTCACCATGGTCATTTACCAACATTGACACGTTTAAGCTGTCACTGATGTTTGAAGGACTAAATTTGACTGTAAGATTTAAAATGACGGTTATTTTTTGTCGGCGACGACTTATTCTAGCATTCTGTCTGCTTTAATTAGAGATAAAGTAGTGTGGTAAGGTTACATTTATTTTACTGAGTTATAAATATTATTTGAATTAATTCATCTATTGAGAGACACACACATAGAGAGTAAAGCAGTGAGTTTAAAAACAGTGATGTTACCACCTCCTTGATGAGTAATACAATGTAGCAATTAAAATAATGCTAATTTATTAATACAAGTCGTGGGGCTAGTTTCTTTGCTGGCCTGAAATTGCCTACCCTACCTTTAAAAATATAAATAATGAAGATATTATGAGATGTAGCACTAAAATTCAGTGAAATGTGAAAACTAATTAAATATGAAACAAATTGTACTTATTTCATAAACCAACATGAAACATGATATGCAATAAAGCATATGACCATAAACTATATGAAATAAAGAAGCTCATCTACGAACATCTCCTAAAGAATTTTTAATGTCAGGATAAGGAACTGTGCAGTGTTGGTTGAAGGAAGGTGGTTGAGAGCCACTGTTCTAGTGCATTCCGTAGCTCTTTATCATTTCCACTGAAAACTCTGCTGTTCATGTAGACCCAGGGCTTTCAACCTTCAGGGCGACCCTGAGGGTACTCCAGAGGGTCCGTGCCAAAAATAAATAAAATATAAAGAGCTTACATTTTCATGGCATTTCTATTAACACATTTCTAAATAAAGACGTATTTGCATTTTATAATACGTTTAATGTTCTTAATGAACGCTATTGTAAAGTGTTACAGAGAATATTTGCATTTTAATACTGGGAGTCTCTACTTCGGTTGAGGGTCTGGCTTGGGGTGCCTTTGGATCTGTAATGATTAAAAATCCCTGACGTAGACCACAGGAAACGTCTGCTGGGTATATTCTGTTGAGGACGGTGCTGGTGGGCGTGTCCACATAATCACCAGCACAAAGAAACCAATCAAACATAGCAGACAATTAACGCTGGAGGTCATTTTGTCAATGTATGTGAGCGTTACAGACCTTCAACTGTTACTGAACAAAACCTTGTTACTCTTCAATCTTGTACACAATGGCCCCAGCAGTCCCAAAGCATTCATGTCTGAGTGCTGGATGGCCCATGCTGACATACAGGACAGCCTATCAGTTCTGCTTTAATTACAGCCAGTCAGGAACCTGCACTTCCAACAGGCCTGAGACCTGTCCTGGTGAATTAAACAGGCAGCACAGCCTCATGAATAGTGCATGCAGGTATGATGCCTCTCTGATCTGGGAACAGAGGAGGTGACCCTCTGCCCAGCAGGAGAAACATACAGGAGAAAGAAAAGAGAGAGAGTGACACAGTGTGTGAGTGTGTGTGTGTGTGTGTATGTGTATGAGAGTGTGTGAGAGTGTGTGTGTGTGTATGTGTGTGTGTGTGTGAGAGAGAGAGAGAGAGAGAGAGAGAGAGCTGAGCCACAGGGGTAAGTGAGTGTGTACGCATGAGAGACAGCATTTGTATTTGAGGGAACTATGAATGCTAATACTCTAAAAGCAGTGCATGCATAATACAGTGCATGCCTGTGTGTGAGTGATCTGTAAGTACACAGTTATATGTTTGTTTGAAATCTAACTGAGCATGAAAGTCACATAATAATAAAACTGTGTAAGCACATATAGTAGAAAGACATTAAAAAGACTAGATCTAATGGTCACTACCATTCAAAAGTTCAAGTTTTGTGAAAGAATTAGCTATTTTCATTCCGGGAGGACAGATTAAATTGATAAAAATGATGGTAAACACACTCATAATGTTGCAAAGGATTTCTGTCAAATAAATGCTGTTCTTCAAACTTTCTGTTCATCAAAGGATAATATTCATTAAGCAACAAAACTGTCTTCAAATTTAATATTAATAATAATAATAATAATAATAATAATAATCATAATAATAAATGTTTACTGAGGATCATGTGAAACTGAATAAATAAATTATATTTACTGTATTTTTAAATCTAATGTGTGTGTACTGGTTTAACTTATATTATGAAGTTCTTATATTGTGGTTTGTATATATATATATACATACATATGATTACAGAAATTAAGAACTAATTTTCTAAATTTGAAAATAATACAATTTTAACCTATTTATTTACTTTTGTAATTTTAGAATATTACAGAATTAACTGCAGAATAGGTGAAAACAAATATATATTTTAAAATGACTAGCCTGTCAAAATACCTAAATTGCTTCCATCCAACTAATAACACTCCTGGAATTTTAATAAAAAACACTACTTTGGATCGAGACAGGATTTCTGTCACATCGCACTCAATAATCTTGCTCCCTGGGGGGCAGAAAAAGATTGTTTTGTCAGAATTAGGAAATAACCTGCTATTTAAATGCAAGAAATGGCTCTAACCGCAGTGTTTTTCCACTGTGTGACAGTGAAGTTTCCTGAACGAAAAACTGTCATTTATTTCCATTTAGAACAGGTTCTCCAATCTGACTGCATTTTAACTGTGCTGATATAAAACAATTATTAAAAAAAAAAAAAAAAAAAAAAAAAGAATCAAATCACTTCTATTGTGTCCAAAATGTAAGTTAACCATTGTTCATTTCTTGTTTATACAGATTTGTTGTGTGCAAAAAGTGGCCACTGACCTGGTCTCCAATGGGACGTTGCTGTTGAGCACCCAGCTGTCCTGCAGCTGCACTGACTCGGGCGTGGTGGGACCGTCGCCCGGGGCGGGCGGAGGGGCGTGGATGGGGTTGCGTCGGCCACTCAGGGTGTTGCGGTTGAGGGAGTTGGCAGAGGATTGGTGGTGTGACAGCGTCTGGTGGTTGTGTGGTGGAGGGATGGGCGGCCGTAGGGTGGACTGGCTGTGATGGTTTGGAGCTCCTGGGGAGAAAATGATTGAAAAACCCTTTTATCAGGCTGTCAGTCAATTATCAATTGGCATTGTCAAAAACTGTGTTAAGCGATGCAGGAAATGCAAACGGAATAACAGCACTGTGAGGGTGGAGTGCAATCAGAATAAACATCAAATCAGGGACGAAAGGACGCTCTCGGTGATGACAGCCTGCCAAAGCTGTTTGTGTTGTTATTCTTTCTTTCCGAATTCACTTGCAGACGTTCCGTGGCGGCAGGAAGCCCCTAAAACACTCAACCACCCAGCTTGTTAAGACGCTTGTCAGACAGGAAACTCCTGTCTTCTCTTTTTAAGCTGTGCCAGCGTTGCTGGATGCTGCATTTTCGTACCTCATGAAGCAGCATTAATTGACATTGTTTAGCTCAGAGTAAGCCTGAATTCGACGCATGAATCTGCAGGAAACGCCGGCTCTGTTTGAAACACTTTGTACATGGACACGGCTGCGGTGCGGAGGCTCTTCACTTCAGGGCTGCTTTGTAAGAGGTAACCTGTGGTGCTCGGGAAACATCTAGCATGGAATTTTTAAAACCAAAAGAAAACAAATCTCTCTATCATGTTACATTTATAACTCTTGCCTATCAGAGGAAAACCTAAAGAGATAGCATGGAGGAGGAGGAGGAGGAGGAGGAGGCCAGACAAGAAGCATCAAACATGCTCCTAATAATGTTTTCCCATGAAACATGGAGTCGCAATAAAGATGAACTATCCAATCCTAGTTCTCCTCCCACCAGCACCCAAAACCATATCCATTTTCTCAGGTTGCCCATCTCATGCTTGTTGATCCATGACAGTTGCCTGAAAGCAAGCTCCATGTCCTGATCCCCCGTCTATGGCTGTCAGAAGTCAGATCAGTATGAGCAGATGGGCTAAAAGAAGTCACGAATCAAGGCCTATGAAGAGCCTCACATGCTAACTAAAAGTGCTGTGTCTGGTACTGGATGTTAATACCATGGTATATTAATATAGAAATCAAAGTATCATCTTACTTTCCATGTATACCATGTTCTTTTTTTTTTTTTTGTAAGAGCCATTTTGCAAATGATCATCAGCTAGCTTTAAAAAATAAAATTAAAATGCATAAAATAAAACATTTAAATCATTTTTCAGGCTCTGGGTTTAATTATGAATAAATAAATTAATAAATATAATTGTTCTGTCTGAAATCTAAATAGACTGCCCTTTAGCTATGCAATGAGATTAATTTCTTATTTTGTACACAGAGAAGAGATTTGTAGCAAGCTCCTATTCATCAATGATGTAGCCAAAGACTTTTGTGTTTTCTGCCTGCTTGACCCTGTTTAAATATGCGGCAGTTAAAAGACTCTCGCGCTCTTTTTCCTCTTATCCTCTTCTTCTCTTTTTATATACAAGAATGTGCATGTGCCAAGGACTACGAGAGAAGGACGTGTATGTGTGGGGGATTAAATTCATGAACGAAGTGTATTGACAAACAGAACGTCCAGAGTTTGTTCTTAGAATCTAAATCCAACCAAAAGAGAACAGATCAAGTGTGTGTGTGTGTGTGTTTGTGTAGAGTGGATCAGTGCTGGCCTGGCCGTGTAATCTGCTGTTTTTCGCTGTATTACAATGGCAACAGTGCTGGATCAAACATGGAATAAGCTAAAGCCAGTCCCTGAGTGCTGGGAATTGGGAGTAATCCTGGCGCTGAGGCCCAGTGGGG
Organism: Opsariichthys bidens; assembly: GCA_037194245.1. Classification (NCBI taxonomy): domain Eukaryota; kingdom Metazoa; phylum Chordata; class Actinopteri; order Cypriniformes; family Xenocyprididae; genus Opsariichthys; species Opsariichthys bidens. The sequence goes on from CM074297.1 coordinate 14,218,856, forward strand.
TGGGTGATGGGGTCTCACCCCCTGTCTAAAGATCACGCAGGACTGATCTAGGCTCAGTGGCCCTGTGGCAGAGTCTGGGGGTGATACGCTCTGATGACCCAAACTCAGATCTGTGATTAGAGAGTGCCAAGTATTGAAATACCCTGACATATAAAATCTCAAAAGATGATGAATCTCTCTCTCTCACACACAACATGAGGATGAGTAAATGATGACAGAATTGCCATTTTTGAGTGAACTATCCCTCTAAGTGCCTCTAGTCAAGAATAAATAAGATACTAATGAGAAATGAGATAGTAGGAGCAGTAATACTTGATTAACTATAATAATTACTATTTGTCACGGTCACCAGTTGGTGTTTCCCTGATAGCCACCAGAGGACATTCCACATCAGACTATAATCATTTCCTCATGAACTACATTTCCCACAATTCTCTGACCAGACTCATCAGCATTCATTGCATTCAGCTGTGTCACCCGATATAAGCCTGGTTCACTCTGTCATTCTTTGCGAAGTCTTGTATGTGTCTGCACAGCTTTTTTTTTTCTTTTTTTTTTCTTTTTTGGTTTGGCTATCTCTTGGATTTTTCTTGTTTGCCTGTTTTCCTCTGCCCTGGTATTGTCTTTTGGACTGTTTTTCTTGTTTAAGACCCATTGCCTGTCGTTTGGATTATGTTTTTGGGTTATACTAAATAAATTACTGCATTTGGATCCTCAGCTTTCAAGTCTTGGGGGCAGTTCATGACAGTATTTATCAACTAACTAACTAAAATAAATGTATGTATGCATGCACTAAAGTGTTCTGAAAATTTTAATGCACTGGAGATGATATTGATTTTTTTATTTTTGATATTATTGATATATTTTTTTCTATATTATTTCCTGCATTATAAGTTACAACAGTTGGCAGCTACAAGTATATAGTATATATAAGTATATAACATATATTTAATCTGTGACAGAAAACTTACAAAGTCATAAGCATATGGTGGTCTATTTTATCATAACATGTAAAAAAAGAAAAAGATTAAGGAGGTGATACAACTTACTCATTGACACATCTTACCCAACTCTCTCCTAGATTCTGTTTATTCCTTGTTCTGCAGAATATAACTATAAAAGTGATTCTGCAGTGCTAAGGTGAAGTAAAGTTTAGCTCCTGTCTCTCATTAGCTCTATACGGTGTGCTGGAAATAGGTCTGGACATTGTTAACTTCTGTTTAAGTATGCGTTTGTTTGTAACACTATGTATGGCTGTCTGAGGCCACAAGATGAATGTGTCCTCTTCTCTAGAGGCATGATCCCTGTGGCTGTAGTAAAAGTGCTCGTCAGCATGCTGCTATAACAGTGAATGTGGGAGACGTGGCCTGATTTTAGGCCCAGGTGCAGGGTGAGGTAGGGCATTGTACAGATGTTCAATGTGGAGGGAGGAGGGTGACCCCTTAACCTGAGAGAGACATTTAGCATCTGCCAATACACACTCAAACGCTCTCCTGAGAATGCGTACACATACCCATGGTCACACACATAAATATGCATGCATAAAAACGTTAAAGGACAGGAAAATAATTAAAACTCAAAATATCTGTTGGGTAACTAGGAAATGTTCACCTGACTGTTGCTTTTCATAAACGCATACACTGCCTTTCAAAAGTTTGGGGTCAGTGTGAGAAATATATATATATATATATATATATATATAGAGGCTTGGTGAGTATTCACATTAACAATGCTGGTATTACATGTGTTTCTGTTTCGGACTGTTTTATTGTCATGTTTTTGTGTTCTCCCTGGTTGCATCTTCAATAAAAGACTTTGTTATAATTAACTCTTTCGTCTGCCCACTTCCCTAAATATACATCACGCAACAGCCGGTTGTGTCCGTGTAACAGTACATTGGATTTGTGCATTCGGTCTCAAAGTGACAGCAGCCTAATATTCCTGCGGCTGTCTGCGTCAATGTTAAGCAAACTTAGTAGGATTAATCTGTATTTAATTGATTGTTTTACATTTGATTACTTTCTGTTAATGAAGACTGTTCTGTTCATTTAGTATTATTTATTTCACAGGAAAGGTTTATTTGTTTAACTGTAACGGTTCCTAATCACTTTTAAGAATATGTTGCACATGTTGCTTGCCAATAATTAGAGCTGTCAATTTATGATACTTGCTCATCTCTTAATTCTTTTATACCTAAAATGCATTGTTTTTAAAAAAATGTATTATTTATGGTGATTGTATCGACCAAAACAGCTTCCAGTGATCGGAACTCACCCTGAAAAATCCTGATCGGAGCACCCATAATTTTAAATCAATTTAATGCATCCTTTCTGAGTTTAAGAATAAATTCACTTAAAATTTACTGACACCAAACTTTTGAATGGTAACGTACACAACAGAGCTTTTCATTACCGCATCCAGCATCTCTAAAATGAATTAAAGTGAATGCTGTCACAAGTGATATAATTATACTCACTCTTAGTTAACTTAGGTAAATGATAGTCAATGCATCTAGTTTGCTCATTTCATTGTTTACTGTGACAAACCATTAAAACAACACTACTAAACTAGACACATTATGGTTCAAACCACTCTTAGCTGTCAAGCGGGCTTTTTTATGAATCACAGATGAGATATCATGGACAAGCTGAATTAGTTGTGAATTGTAGTTGTTGTTTTTCTTCCCTACAAATATTCAAGGTTAAATAACAGTATCTATTTCACTCATTCTTCACAAATGTCTTTGTGCGTTTACCTGTAAAACCAGCTTAAAAAATGAGAGAAAAAAAAGACATATTTGTTTGCCCATTGCTTGAGAAAACAACAAATGCAAAAGTCACTTGTGGTCAAGGCGAAACGCTGTAGGCTCCCCCGTCAGCCCTTCCTAGACTGATGAAAAGGTTGTTTTCATATTCATGAAGAGGCATTCTTCATTCGTAAACCTCTGCACGCATCATCAACTTTTATCCCGCGTCGACTATGAAATGGCTGTGTAGAGACTCTGTGCGAGCGTGTGAGGGAAAAAATTCACACCCGCAGCGCACAGTAATCGCTGTCCTTTTCACTCTCGTTGTCTCCTTTACTGTAGGACACTGACAGATTTATACACTTATTTTAGGAATGACTAATTGAAGGTTTACTTTAGAGGATAATCATGAATGTTTTATAAAACGAATTGATTCCTATTATAAACAGACTGACTTTTACACATGAATTAATCTGCAAACTATTAAAAATGAGACGGTACTTTTGCTGAGATGCTCAACAATTCAAGTGAAATGTCTGCACAAACTATCAGTCAGTCATGTACCAAGGACACATTCAAGGACAAAGCTGAAGCTCAATTTCTCTGTTTGGCTACAGTTAAACCAACAGCAGCTCAGACACACAAACACAAATTGAAATAAACCGCTGGACATAAGTGGCAGAAACCTCAGGAAACAATAGGAGTGAGAACATAAACGTCAATTTGGGATGCTAAAGGAGATCGGAGAGAGGGCCTGCACCACAGGAGGTAAAATACAGTGTGATTTCAATGGGAAACACTTGAGTCTGCTTCTGAATAAATAAAAGTGTGTAATTAGGAAAGAGCCATTGAGACTTCCTTCTCTTGTATCCCGTTACAACCACCCCGTCCCACCATTTTCACTGATAACATGGTGGTTTTCTCTCGCCGATAAGAGCGCCAAGGTTCAACTCTAGGCAGATTACAGCGAGGCTGACACAATACACGGCACATCCCAGCTCAAGGCCCGTCAAACATAGCTGCCTGCTCGTATGCTCTACATGACAGCAATAAACTGGAAGATGAAGGTAATTTCAGCATATAATCACCCAGAAACAATTTTGGATACATTTTACAATCAAAAGGTCAAGGTTTGGCTTGTTAGCAGGGTCCAGTTAGCCCCTTCTGATAAATGCCATTAGTACAATTAGTCCAATGATGGCCATTTATATATAGAGAAAGAGAGTGACTCTTGACGGACTAGCACCACATCCACTTGTGCCACTGTTTGAAGAATTTATCTTCCAGATTTTGGAAGTAAGTTTTAAAAGATCATTTTTATTCCATATCTGCAAAACGGACTTTAGAGGATAGGATTTGGACTAAAAATGAACTCCTACACCTTACTGCCAGATTGTCGAAGATAAATTCTTCAAAACAGTGGTATGAGAGGATGTGTTGCTGGTCCTTCAAGAGTCACTCTGTCTGTCAATAAAGCCTATAAAAAAAAGGCTTCATGTATTTTACATCACTTCAGCTTGTGATTCTAATTAAGTGGGGGTCATTTTTTAGGAAGTCTCTGGGATCCTGACACCTTGTAATTCTGGAGACTCCAGGTAGGTTGCAGTTCTGGAAAATGGTGGCACTGGAGACTAAAGGGTTCCTGATGGTTTCAAACTTAACTTTTAATTATTTTGTATTTAACGTGTCTTTTCTTCTCCACCTGTTTTTGTCTGTACCTGCTGACCCAATGAGCATTTTGCGTTTCCAAGCTTTAAATTCACAATTTCTAGTATTGTATTAGAGTTGCAACGTTCTCATGGGCAGTTGATAATTTTCAGTCTGAGTTAAATCTCTGTGTTATCACATATATACTAGTTATGTCTATATATATACATACATATACATACATATATATATATATATATAATAAAGTGATTAGTCACATATCATTGAAGGCTCATTTATGGTGATTGCCTCAAGACTTCCTGGCAGCAGCTTAAAACCCATTAGCAAAGATCACATTTCAAATCACATAATTCTAATATCCTGAACAGCTGAGCAACTCTCATTGAAATGTACTTGACTGCAAACATATTTACAATGGGTTTACCAGGGGCTTTCTATCTTTTATATGCCTCGGCCCCCCAAATATTATCATCCTCTTGTCCTCCTTAAATTTAAAAGGTATCTGTCGTTTATAAACACCAAAATCCAACTCAACATAGTAATGCACTGTTAAATGCATTTATTTATTTATATAATATTATTTTTCTTTATTTTAATCTTCTTTAACCTACATGATAGATTTATAACTAATAATTTTCATTTTAATTTTTTTCACTTTCCCACCTTGAGGGTCCCTGGAGCCCAGTTTGAGAACCCCTGGGTATTGCCATATGAATGATCGTTTTAAACACTGCAACAGTATTTTAAAGTTAATTTATGCACTCAACATTCTAACAAAAATCTGATATGACAACATAATTAAAAGCTACTGCTAGAAAATAGAATAACAAAACATCAATAGATACATAATTTATAAAGGAAGACAGACAGCAAACATTTTCCCTCCAAATGCACAAAACACACATTAAACTTTTACTCACACACAATAATGTGATCTGACAGTATACTCTCAGTCAGAGAGGATGCAAGCCAACATACTCACATTTGCTCCGGCAGAGAGAGCTGTGCATTAGCTCACTATTACATGCACACTGGAAACATGCACTACCCTACAACTTCAGTACATCCAAGCATTGTGGACTCTCTCTGAGTGTGTGTGTGTGTGTGTGCACGTTTTTGTGACAAATCAGGACACAAATGTGTATAATGACATGGGTGTGACACTAGTGTTACAACTTCAACGTGAACTATGAGGACATTTCATATGTCCCCACTTTTCAAACTGTTTTAAAAACATACTAAACAAGGTTTTATTAAAAAAGTAAAAATGCAGAATGTTTTCTGTGAGGGTTAAAAGTTTAGGGGTGGGGGGTAGGGGGACAGAATGTACAATTTGTACAGTATAAAAACCATTACGCCTATGGAATGTCCTCACTTTGATAGCAAAACGAACGTGTGTGTGTGTGTGTGTGTCTGAAAACAGAGTGGAGTAGCAGTCTCAATAGTGCAGCGTGGAGGTTATCTAGCTTGACACAGATCCAAACCTACATGGTTCAGCTCGCTCTTACTAAAAGCAGATCCCCACACACAGTCCTGTGTGCCTGAGGTCAGCACTTAAACCCACCCACTGCTCTTTCTGGGACCATGCCTGTGCAGGGCAGAGCGAAGCAGAGGAGCTGAGCAGGATGGAATTGGCTTTCAGTACACTGCATTAGTTTCACAGTCGAGCTCTGGAGGCCCACTGGCAGCGGGAACAGAAAGCCACCATGTTTGTTTTCCAGGCCCAGCCTCAGTAAAAAAAAATGTTTATTGATATTTTCTGTGGTTCAACACAAGTGTCGGATGCAGAGGAAGGATGCCCGCTCGAGCAGCCACAGCCAAGAGGAGCAGTGGGTGTCAGGACTGCTGCTTTCTTCCAGAAGCTCTCACAAATGCAGCCACTGGCCTAAAAATGTCAAAGAGTCCACAACTATAATGATCACAGCACAGAGAAACAATATTGTTGCAATCACTATCAGAATCATAGTTTAAATCTAGATTAAAGACATCTCTTTAGCCAAGCATTCACGTAATGCATCTCATATCAGATCAATTGCTCATTATGACTATCTTTGCTTAAAGTTATGAACAGCAGCTACGCGAATTATTCTCCTTTCGCTTTTCTGTTTTACCTCGGGACACCCACTGTACTAGAGAGCACATCGGCTTCAGTCCAGATCCAGCCTCTTAAGAAGACCTCAGATGACCATCACCCGTGAAGAGACGGCGCCAATTCCTGCGAGGACTTCAGAAGACGCAGTCATCTGGATCAACATGCACACTGCCCAATTTCTATATCCTAATTATTGTTAATGTAATTCATTTTCCAGGAGCTCTTTGCTTCTACCTTCAGTTAAACTGCTAACTCTGATTGTAAATTAACTACCTAAATTATATTATTTGCTAACTGCATCCTTTAAATTGTAATGTTCACATCCATTCTCTATAAAGCTGCTTTGAAATGATATGTATCGTGAAAAGCGATATACAAATAAATTTGAATTGAACTGAAATTTGAATGGAATGACTTTTTCCAGCTGATGGGTGATAAAACCGTTGACAGCCATTCCGAACCCATTCTGATTTAAAGAGCTCGAGCATTTAAAGTGGTAGATGACAAACAGAAAAATCCTTTGATCCAGTTCAAACTGATGTGCAAAGCATTTGTACATGCTAATATAAAAACAATAATTATATGTTAAAAAATAACTATAAAATGCAACAGCGCACCCTTAATTACCAGTGCGAAACATGAGCTTTTAAATGTGTCAAGCCTAAACTAAATAGCTTCCTCAAAATGATCACTCAAAAGAATAAGTGACTGTTTTTTTATGTTCAAACTAAATCACTAAATTAATTGACTTCCCTGTCTTTATTTGCACCCTTTCAGTACATTTCATGCTAATACATAATCAACAACTAAAATGAATAAATAATGATAAAACTTATGCAACAAAACATCCTTAATCACCACTGCGAAATAGAATAAAATTAGCTTTTAAAAGGCACTGTCAAGTCTACACTAAAGTGTTTCCACATTTTCCTCCAACATGATCACTCAAATTAATTAGTTCAGATTTTTTTAAACTAAAACAAATCCCTAAAATGAATCCCAGAGTTTTTCCAGTGCAGTCTCTATCCCTCAAAAAGACACTTACTGATACCTGCTCCAGCAGCTGGTCTGGAGGTCATGCTGTTGAACTCGTGACGTTCATTCTGAAGGGAGGTTTAATTAAGCTTGGTTGGTGGGAACAAAAGTAAATGCAAGCTGGGCTCTGAATGAAACATTTGCTTCACATTCAGTCTCTTTGGCCCAATCCCTCCTGTAATGAGCAATAATAACAGTCTGAGAGAAGAGTCATCAAATCAGCCTGAAAATAAACAGGCTTTTGAAACCCCACTCTGAAACCCTCCCACACACAAACATACACGGCCCTCTGTTCTGAATACAAAGGTTTAAATACCCTAATACAGACAGGGGGGAAAACAATTATGCAACAGCATGCCCTTAATTACGACTAAAAAAAACAGCATAACATTAACTTTATGGGGGCATCCAGTCCAAACTACATTGTTTCAACAGAATTTCTTCAAAGCACACGGTGATTAAAAATTCATTGCATTAGGATCTACGGCTGATTTCACTGGCAGGAGTATGTGACTTTGGAAGCTGCTAAAAATAGCCAGCCGACACTCTCCATTTATAATAAATGGATAGAGACGCAAACACCAGCACTCCACGCACACGCACACGCACACACGCGTGCACACGCACACACACACACACACACACACACACACACACACAAACAAACAAAGCGGTTCTTTCCAGGAGCAGATCAACTTCATTGTTTTATCAAATATATGGGTCATAAATCACAAATTCAATCAACCAGATAAAGAAATCTGCAGAATCAATTTTTTTCAAAATCTGTGGAATGTTAAGCATAGTAAAGTGTTATATAAAGCTGAAAATAACAAAATATTCTATTCAGCAGAATCTACAAAAAAAATTTCAGAATATAAAAAGACAGAATTTTCACTCACAAGATGCATATATATATATATATATATATATGATAATGCGTATTATAATGCATAAAAACATTATATAAATATATGCATTATTTATAATCTATTAAGAAGCCGTAATAGACACTCTATATCTTTTTATCATTATGAATACCTTTATAACGCATTTTATTTGCACTACCATTCAAATGTTTTAGTTTTGTTTGCAAATAAATTAAGCAAAGATACATAAAACTGATCAAAAGTGAAAGTAAATACATTTATCATGTTACAAACTATTATTTTTAATGTTTCAAATCACAAAAACCTTGAAAAAACACAGATTCTGCCACAACTGTTTTCAACATAAATAATAATAAATGTTTTTTTGTTTTTTTCGTTTAGCATTCATGTTAGAAAAGGAGGCATTTGCTCAGATTTCTAAGCGAGCTCTCTTTAACACAGCCAGGCTGCCAGTCACAGGGCCTCAGTGACAGCTGCAATAGCTCAAGTAATGACTGTGGCACCGTGTGCATGCCACCAGTGTCAGCGCTACCCACTGGCAGAGACACAGTCCAGCTGCGCACGTCACCCGCTGGAGCACAGACCTGCAATAAACTAAGCAGAAATATAGAGATACACTCCACTATCTCGAATTCTGAAGCTTTTATGTGTTTAAATTCAAAAACCAACCAGTAATAAATGCACTCAAATACATTCACTCAGAGCAGTCTTCCTTTTATGAAGTCTCTCAGCCTCAGTACATCAGGATATTGGCCAGACATTTTCAATTCCTGCACAGCAATCACCCTCAACAAGATTGCAGGACATTTAATTGGACTTGGTCTCACGCAAACACACATTTCCAATCTCAATCTAACACTTGCTGAAACAACATTCTCAGACTTGTACACAAAATCTAAGCTCGAGGCAACATGATAATAAGCCAATTATTTAGCGCTTTATTTTAAGGCTAATTGCGAGCTTTGAAACTCCTCTCAGCTGAATGTGTCATCAGATCAAGGAAATGCAAACTATATGACGAACTTGCAAAGAATATGAAATAAGAATAACGATTTGCAAGCCTTTAATATTCAAAGCAGTTATTTTTCGAAACGTGATAAAGACCACTGCATCATAAGCACAATGAACGGCATTCGTCAAAGCAGAAAAGTTTTCTCTCACACAGCTGATTAGAATCTAGAAATATACAGACATTTTCTTCGACATTAAAATTATAGCTTGATTAAGGCATCTCTATTCAAGAAAGAACAAAATAACTAATTGTTTTACTATTTTTACCACCACCATCATCGCTATTGTATAGACTGTAATCAGAGATTATATTCTTAGATTTGACGAAAGAAATCTTTCTCTTTTTTGCCGTTTCTTTTCAGCAAATGCAAATAAGGAAAAGCGAGAATACTAACAGGCTCAATAAATTATTAGTGGTCACCTCGTCTGCACCGAGAGACACTATGATTTCCTCTCTCGTATTTTTGATCTTCTCTCACCCATAATCCTTCTGCCGTGGCGTTCTAGAGCCGTGATGCTGGCAGTGTTGGAGTGAATTTATTTACAGCGTGGTTAGTCTGCAAGTGATTGATGTTGCTGCAGCAAACAGTAAACCAATTAGAGGCATGATGTAATGTCATTTTAAAAGGTTTATAATCGCGTTGCTCCTGAACTTGGGCCTCTGATCAGACGTAATAAAGATTTATAGCAGATCAAAGGAGAGGCTAATGCCATTAACAATAGATTATATTCCAGCAGAAATTACATTAACAACTTTTTTTTCCTCCTCTCCGCTAAATATATCCCCTGGATTGCAGATTTGGACGCGGGGCAAAGTTTGGAGGACTGCGCCGCGCACGGAGCATTAATTACTCTGAATGAGAGCAGCTGTACCAGGACGACTCAGAAACACATTCTGTTCAGTCTGAGCTGTGATATAGTGATGCACAACCTGAGAAAGTCTAATAATTCACCATAACATAAATCAGTGCTTCATATTTAATGCCCTGGAAGGAAACCAAAGCTGTTTGATATCACATCCATTTGTTTTCACCTTGAGCATCACTGGTCATAAATATAATCTATTCCTACAGTAAAATGACCTTTTTAGGGACAACAACTAACGCTGTGTCCTAACCAGGTGCAAAATGACAAATAATAAAGTCTTCTATGGGGCATTCACACAGCACAAATCTTTTCCCCCTGCTTTTCTGAGTTATACATCAGTATTATTGTTGTAAATCAGGAGAAAAACACATGAAATGACATTTTTACAAGCCTGATCCATTTTAAACATCCATTGCTAAAGCAAACCTATGTTCTGCAATATTTACAATTAGCTTCATATATTATAATATTATTTATATATATATATATATATATATATATATATATATATATATATATTACATTTATTTCAATTTTAGTCTTAATAAATTTAATAAATAAACCTTAATTTTCTTATGCACTACAAATCACCTAGTTTCTTAAAGAGTATAAAAATGCTTCGTTTGAAGATTCGGTCTTTTTAAACCCCTCCTTTCCTAGACCCTACTCTACTCTTCTCTGATTGGTCAGATGCGACAGTCTGTTGTGATTGGTCCACTGCAAACAGTGCATGTCGGGAACAAAACACCAATACTCGAATTTCAGCTCCAAATCTTCCTCATCACCCCATACACAGTGATACGCGCATTAATGATGGCGACAGTTTTTCAAATCCAGCGTGAAATTTTTGAAGTATGCAAAGTGGATTCGCAGCACTGAAAACAGCATCTTCTCAACATGTCGACAACAAACCAAAATCTTCCTGGCCTCAGCTAAAACTACGGGGCTTATGAAAGTAGATGCTGTTCACAGGCAGCCAACGAAGACCTTTCGCTAGAATTTAGAAAATTTGTTACATTGTTATGTAGGTATATAACAGGAAGTGAGACAGAAATGTTCTTTTTTCAGCAGTTTAGAATCGATTATTTCTAAGCGACAACTTATCTTTAAAAAATGTGCAGACCTTTTAAATTCACAAACAGCTATATTACACACCACATGAAAGGCTTTTTTTTTATAACTATAAAACTATACTATGACCATATATGTTATTATAACCATTGTAGTAGCTGGCAAAATTGATCTGAATAGTCTGAATAGTCTATGGACGCATACACCATATTCTGAACGTTTGGTCAGAAAACACATTTTCTCTGTATTGTGACAAAAGCCAAAAAAACCTCCAATCATTCATGTTCAGTGGGAGATATCCAGAAGCCATTGGCAATATGACAAAGGACCAAAATCACATTTCTCATCAAAAATACACTCTCTGGTTTAATTGCTCATTTTGTTACATCTAGTTAGGACACACTATTACTTTCATAGCGGACAACCCACTGACAATACAGAACACGGTAAATGATTATGATAATGATGTGGGTGTCAGCCAATGAGATAGGAGTGGGAGGGGCTTACCAGTGGGAGGCTGTGCCCGGAGCAGGTATGAGTTGGGGGAGATTTGGTCCTCTGGGTGGGGCTCCAGCATGGTGTGGGAGGAGCTGCTGTCCAGCAAGGGCACCTGACACTCCCTTATGGTAGGCGGGGCTGAATGGAGGGGGGCGGGTGGGGGAGGAGCAGGAGCAGGGGGCAGGAGGCTGGAGGAGGCGGTGGAGGGAGGGAGAGGACGACCTGAGGAATGGACAGAGAAAAGGAGGAGACAGACTTGTTTTGATCATGTGACATGACATATGGCAGATATAAACATACTACAGACAACATATAAACAGTTGTACAACATGCAGATTACACTGAATCACAAAGCACAACGACAAGTGATGCTGATGCTCTCATTAATGTGATCAATTACGCAATCTTTATAGTCAACATGGTTTTTTACAACCCATTTTACTTACATGATATGAGTTTGAAACACGATAATACATCTATCAGCAAATGACTGGATCGTGAACATTCAAAATGTGAGTTTGAAGTGGATTATTTTGGACCACCCCCTCCTGAAACACCATGGAAAACCATTTCTGAAGAAGCTTTTACACATTACGTGGAGGCTGAAGATCAAGTTCACCCTTGAGAACATTATTATGTATCCCAAAGGTAATTCTTCTACAAATCTATCATAATTTGCTGTTATTGCCATAAAGTTTATTATATTAGCCAGGAAGCTTTTCTAAAGGCCTATAACAGTAGCCTAAAATAATGCACCAGTAGCTATTTTGCAATTGGTTAATATTAATTATTAAGCTGTTTCTAAGGCAATGCAAGTCTCATTTTCATGAATGATTATTAAAAAAAAAAAATCTTTAGAGCAACACGTATCGATAAAAAATGCGCTCAATAATACCAGAAATGTGTATTAAGAAAGTAATGGGATCAGTTTTGATTTCATGTTGACCACTTCTAAAACAATTCTCATAAGATGAGTTCTAAGGTGTTTCTCATAAAAGCAAGCTACGATGTCACAAACGAGTTCATAAACGATGTGCTCACACCTGTGCATAATAATGAGGGTAAAAAATGACATCACACTCACTGCACTTTGACAACGTACAAACATAATCAAAGCAGCAGAAGTGAATAGTCGGTGTGTTCACGTACATGCGTGTGCGTTTGTGAGTTATGGAGTGCTTGGACTGCAGAACAGCAGACAGGAAGTGCTGCTCACAGCATTTTTGCCCAGTGAAACTCCACGCTGGGAGCATCGCATGAGTACATTTACACACAAACACATTCTACTTCATCACTGTAATTCAGATGTTTCGGATGTGATTTCCCCACAGGATCCTGTAATAGAAGCGTATATATATATATACGCTATATGACAATAAAGAGCCCGCACATCATTTTTTCACTCCAAGCAAATGTATGAGGGAAGCTGGGCAAAGTCATCGCTTTTAATTTCTGAGTAATTGCCATGACATTGGAGGTAAAATTGCAACGTTTTTTTGCATTTCTTTAAAGACGTGTGTGCAGTCAGTCCTCATAAATGCGGATGAATTAGGAGGCTATTACCTGCCTTAATTACTCCTGAAAAGACAGCATTGAGGGAAAAGACGGCGCTCGCTACAATCACGCCATGCTTGCAGACATCTGAGAGGCGCTCTTTTAAGATTCGTATCAGTAAAACTAAAATGACAACGTATTGACCATCGTTTTAATTGGGATCAAACGCAGCCTGTGCACTTTCTGTCTTTCTTAGCTTCAAAAAGCCGCATGGGTACACATTCAGATTATCACGCACACATGATTAACACACAGCTACACTTTCATCTTCCTTTCATCGGATCAACCCCTGACCGCCTGTTAGCAGAAAAGGAGGGAAGAGAGAAGGTGAAGAGGTGCTTTTGTTGAAGACCTTGAATGCAGAAAGTGTACTAACTCAACTTCCCTCTTCAGGCACACGCTCGTCCTCCCTCCCCCCATGACTCCTTTGTCAGTACAGTATGCGGTCATTCAGGGATATTGAGTCGAGGTTGCTGGCTGTGCCTCCTGTTATTGATTTGGTTCAGCGCTGCCCTGTGCCAGAAACACACCTCCATACACAACAACACACAAAACGCAGTGCACTATTGGACGTTTTCATATTAGTTTTTAATATTAATACTACTTACAAATTCATGCTGTATTTCATTGTAGTTAAGTCTCAGCAATGATTTTAGTTTTTTGATTTTATTCAATATTAATGCACTAATAATTCAAATGCTGCTGTAAGCCTGAAATGAAAAGTCAACAAACACTATTTATTTAAACTATGTTTTTGTAAGATTAGTATGAAATCTCTTATACTCACCACTCATTCATTTGATAAAAAATAATACAGACTAACTGTTAAATAAACTGTTTTCTATTTTAATATATTTTAAAATGTAATTTATCCCTGTATGGACAGCTGAATTTTCAGCGTCGGTATTCGGTGTCACATGATCCTTCAGAAATCATTCTTAATATAATGATTTGCAGCTCAAGAAATATTTCTTCTTATGATCAATGATGAAAACAGTTCTTTGACGGATAGAAGGTTCAACAAAACAGCATTTATTTAAAATAGAACTAGTTTGTGACAAGTCGTAACGTTCTAAGTCTGATTATTATTGAAAAGTGAAATATATATATTTTGTAATTTTTCTCATTTAATTAGTTATTTCAGTTAAAGGCATTCTTTTGATGTATTAAAAAGACTGCTTGTTAAGCAGACCCCAGAAACACAGGGCAGAGTCCTGTTAAATAATAAAGAGTAAGACGAGGATGGAAGGTTATGTTTACTGTCAGCATTTCATAAAAGCATCTATGGCATATGAATCTGAGAACGAATGAATGGGAGGAGAGAAACGGCAAGAGAGATACAGGGATCTTCACTAATGCGCTGAGAAGATGAATAAACACTGAAAAGCTCAGCGAATATGCAGATGAAAGAGCGAGAGGTTAAGTGTGCTGCTGGCTGATTAGCTTGACTTCTAAAGAGATGGATGGAGAAGACGGCCATAAAAATAAAGAACGCACATGGGCATCTGAGGACAGAAGTGTAGCTGGAATTGTGTGAAGTTGCAGGAGTGTTCTTGTCAAACGGTAGATCTGAGCAGCACAGATGGACGAATGAATCATTTTCTCTGAACAGAAACAGAGAATAATATTTGTCACGTTTCAATAAATATTTAAAACTGTTCAGAGGCAGAATGTTTATTGTCATTGCGCTCATTTTAACAAGCACATAATATTCATCACACAAAACCATGACACCATTTTCAATGGACCATTGCCTCAATAATGAGAGTATTTATGGCACTGGACAAGAGAAGCCTTTGTGTGTAAACGCCTACAGTATGTGTGTGTGTGTGTTGGGGGTTATTAAATTTTTAAATCACTTTAATTACAAAAAAAGGAAAAATTGCATTAGGTGGCCAAAAGCAATTATAGGAAACTTAATCTCCTTTGCAATTAGGCTCAGGGGCATTTTTTAACTATTGTAATTTATTTTTGCTACATTTCTATAAAGGTCAGTATAAATTGCTTTGTGTTATTAGAACAAAGGCTCGTTAGAAGGGGGCTGGGGGGGGGCACCTGTTCCTCTAGATGATTCTTCTCCTTTGCCGTCCTTCCTAAATTCCCTTTATCTCTCTGGGAGAAGATGTGTTTCTGTAGATGTGCCGGAACACTCATTTGACCTTGAACATCTCTGGTTTGGCCCCTAGTTTTTTTTATTTTATTTTATTTTATTTAAATACTTTCTCCTATCCCAACTCCGTGTGCATAGACAACTTTTGATTTCCTGAAGAATGTTAGTTTGAGCTGCTCGGCGTAACAAAATTAAATAGCCTGGACAAAATTAAATTTTAATTTAAAATAAATGAATGAATTATAAATGAAAGTAAAAACTGTGGAAGCTCGTTTCCGCCACTGAACAAAAAAATAAAATAAAAAGAAGATTATTGCGATTTTTTATCTCACAATTCTAAGTTTTTTCACAAACTCTCAACTGTGAGTTATAAAGTCAAAATCACGAGAAATAAAGTCAGAATTGTGTGATAAAAAGTCGCAATTGCGAGTTATAAAGTCAGAATTCTGACTTTTTTATATCTCGCAATTGTGACTTTACATCTAGCAATTCTATGCAAAAAAGTCAATCATCTCAATAATCTTCTTCTTTTTGTTTTCAGTGACAGAAACGGGCTTCCATAAAAAACACCCAATTAACTATATATAAAAATCTTACTGACCACAACATTTGTTTAACAGTATTGTAAATATTATATGTTGTGGTCAGTAAGATTTTTATATTTAAATAAACACTTTTATGATTTTCAGCAAGGATGCATTGAATATAAAGTGATAAAAAAGTGATAGTAAAGACATTTACAATTTTACAAACGATTTATATGTCAAATAAATCTTTTTCTTTTGAACTTTCTATTAATCAAAGAACCTTGAAAAAGCACTACATATTATCAAATCAGCATATTAGAATCATTGCCAAGAGATCATGTGACACTGAAGTAATGATGCTGGAAATTCAGATTTGCCATCACAGGAATGAATTACATTTTAAAATATATTCAAATATAAAACAGTTTTATTTTTTTAAATGTAATAATATTTCACAATATTACAGGTTTGTGTGTGTGTGTGTGTGTGTGTGTGTGTGTGTGTGTGAGTGATCCAAAAAAGCAAGGCTTCTTTAAAAAAAAAAAAAAAAAAAAAAAATAAGAAAAAGTCAAAATGTCTTTCTGACCCCAAACTTCTGAACAGTATTGTGTATTTTCTGAATATTTTGTCAACCTGAAACATTGAAAATGTTTTTCCAAAAGAAAAAAAAAAAAAAAAAAAATCAATACCCAGGCAACAGTGAAACCTTGATTTTATTAAGCCACACTTAAATATGCCATCTACTCTGACTGAGGTCTTTGAGCCTGTTGTTGACAAGAAGCTACATAGTCTACAATAGCTAAAAAGAGCTGTCAGCTGTTCTTTGGGTTCAGTCTCTCATTATCCAGCATTTCTTCACTGCTGTTGCTTTTGGCTTCACTCCATTTTGACAAAACTCAATTTGAAAAAGTTTGTGGATAGACTTCATGAAAGTGCATTGTGACGCTTGGTTTCACACAGCTCATAATTCATAAAGTTTAAGCCTGTCCAGTGCCTTGTTTTATTTTGATTGCTGCTGAGTCTAACTTTTCCATCACTTGTTGGAGCCTCTGGGTAAGTGCGCTCACAAAATTACATTATGCAATGTAATACCATTATGTGCAAATCATTTCGCTAGATTCACGGATTATGGGATGGAAGTAGACATGCCGCTGACTGAGGCGTTCCTGTCGGAAAGCTCTCACGAACGCGCTCACAGACGTATTCTAATACCGCGGTCCGGGTCTAGCTAGCACATGGGCCGCGGCACAGTATCTCTCCACCCATCTGGCCAGTGAGGAGACAGTGAGCCAAAGAGGCCAAAAAGCTCAGGAAGAGACAGCTGGAGCCCAGTCAGATGGAAAGTGACAAATTACCGGCCTAATGAGAGCCATTCATCATTTCTCCCAAACTCTCTCCTTCCCTCTATTTTCATCAACAACGCACCTACACGTTTAGCTCGACCGTCATCCAACACCTGCATTCAACCACGCTGAGGACGGGGAGGAAAAGGAGGCGGATTAGACCTTAGAAAATAAGAAATGCAACACATAGTTTACCTTACAGGTGTGAGAGAGGAAATGACGAGACCAAAGAAGAGTAGCATAAAAAACTGATGTGAAAAAAGTTAGAAAACCGAAAGATATTGTGAGCTACTTCCACAGAGAACTTTAAGGCATTAGATGCACGTTCATGATGTGGAAGCTGTTCCAAAAGCTAGTAAATGGAGGACAGAGTCAGATAAATACAAAGTGATTATAAAAATAATAAATTCCAAGAGGGTCCTCGCACTTTGGTGCTCGGGCCCTAATTAATTCCTAATTAAATCCTTACCCCCACCTACCCCCCCACAGAAGAGGGAAAGACGCACAGGTTTGAAACGACATGAGGGAGAAGACAAATGATGATTTCAGTTTTGGGTGAACTATCCCTTTAATGTTGGGATCAGTTGTTGTCTGTCCAAATCAATCACTCATGAGGGTCCATTTCAGTTTGGATGCTTCCACAGAGTGCATCCAAATATGTAGGCAGCAGGCTACCCCTTGGTTTGGAACAGAGTGAAATATAGGGAATGTAAAAGGAAGCTCGGGGGCAGTGACACAGATCTCTCGTGAGATCAAGGGCAGGATGCCATCTTATGCCCACTGCCGCTAAAATGGCCGTCCCTGTTCCAGCGTCTATCTCTGCTTTATCTAGCTTGTCTGGATTCTCTGTGATTGGCTCCGTTTTCTCATTCTGATGTTGTGTCGTGTCAAACAGACTGAGAGGATACTAATCTTTACAACCACAAAGCTCAGTCAGGCCTGTCAAAACACTAACGCCCATTTCACACATCAGCCAATGCTAATGGCTGAGCACTGAGTTCGATAATCACGCACACACATAAGTACTGGCACAATCCTATTCATCCCCTTCATCCTGGTTTATTCAGCTGCAAATGTCAAAACATGAAGCTTACTTTAAGCTTTCCACAATAAAGAAAGTTATCATTTCTCATCTTAAAAGTACATTCACATGTTTGTTTCTCTCCTCAAAAAAGCCTGTGGAACCTCAAGCCTGTATACTCCTTTGTAATCTAGCTCTTTTTCTTTCTGTCTGTCTGTCTGAGAATGACTTCAGGAAATGCTGGTCAAATCTTTCAGCATGAGGGGACAGAATGCAGCACTGAGACACACCGGCATGACTCCTATTCACTTTAATGGAGGATCAGCCAGAAAGACTGAACTTTAATGGAATCTGGCGAGTCCAGGTGTGTTGATGGCCAATGCAGCATCTCTTTTGTTATCATTCTTTGTAATGTATCTCGCTGGGCTTTGTGTCCATTATTGCTCCAAGAACCCTCAGAGTGCCTTGACAGTTAAGGTAGGTCATTTTCATGCATTTTCTGCAATCAAACAAGTAGTAATACATTACGTTTAAGGATATGCTAGATGTATGTATAAGGGTTGTTACTGTTAACCCCTAAGCATTCCACTGTACCACCCGTGGGGCAAATACATTCAAAAAAAGACCTTAGGAAACTAAAATAAAAGTTATTTGAAAATACTAATAAATGCTATAATAGTAGTATGTGTGTTTAAGCTAAAAGGGATAATTCACCAAAAAATGAAAATTATCCCAAGATTTACTCACCCTCAAGCCATTTTAGGTGTATATGTCTATCTTCTTTCAGAGTTATGTTTAAAAATGTCCTTGCTCTTTCAAGATTGATAATGGTAGTGAATGGCGATTCCCGATTTTGAAGCCAAAGAAGTGTATCCATCCATCATTAAAAAAAAAAAAATCCAGCAGATGACCGTACGCATACTGCGCAAGTCGACTTAAACCTCAAGAGTAACCCCTATGTAGGATGTAGGAGTAGTGTAATTTGTGGCCGGTGTTTTGTTCTGCTCTATCCTCTGCGCTTCCGCGTTTGTCATTCCGTCGGGTCCGGTGTTACTCTTAATCGATGCATGCGGTCGTCTGCCGGAAGCCGTGTGGATTATATTTATGATGGATGAATGCACTTTTTTGGCTTCAAAATTGTGAGCGCCATTCACTACCATTATCAAGCTTGGAAGAGCCAGGATATTTTTAAATGTGACTCAAATTGTGTTTGTCTGAAAGAAGATAGTCATTTAAACCTAGAATGGCTTGAGGAGTAAATCACGGGATCATTTTCATTTTTGGGTGAACTATCCCTTTAAGAAATAAGTTTAAACATCTCTAAACTATTCCTTTAAATATGCTTTTGTTTGCTTCCGTTTTAACAAGTCAGCATCCTAAATGCTCTGTAATGATAGCAATTCATCATCCATTCAACGCTATACTTATTTAATGTTTGGGCTGTGCACTGCTGCACTTTATGCAGGACACTGAACTTTGATTCATGATCACCGACTAAAAGCCGTCCTCCACCGATTGCAGGTGTCAGTGCGTTCCGCACCTCAAGGCTATGACGGTATGACCATCAGCTGTACCGAGGAAAATATTCAGTGTAGCCACTCAAACACACATTCATGAAGTCATTGTCAATTACGCTCAGGCCTCTGTCCGCTCTCTGCACGTCATTTCCATATAAATTACATCCGTGTTGTCTTTGTGGATTGATGACACTGTTATGGATTCCATACACTTTACCTTATGGAAGAGAGAAGGATTAAATAACCTCCATCACTCAACAGCCCCACCTGTGAGCCCACAGTTACACTGATACATGTACTTGTTCAGACAAAAAAAAAAAAAAAAAAAAAAAAAAAACAAATCTGCTAAACATTTTAACTGGAACAATGATATTTGGCCTTGCAAAACATTGCATCATGAAAAATATTAGCAAAATATAACAAACAGTACAACCATCTGTGTCCTTGTTCAGCACAATCAAGGTCCTCTAACCCAGACATTCACCACTCATAGTGTTTTTTAGCAACAATTCACAGGGGGAAAAAAATCACTGTACTTGCTAAAGTACAAATGATGAATTTGTTGACTTCTTTATTAAAGATTTTCTAAACAGTTATACTGTATAAGTGCACTGTAAAAGTAACAAAAATATTTTTATTAACTACAACTAGTATTATTTTTTAATGTAATAATAAAATATAACATATTATATATATGTCATGTTTAAAAGCAGAAAAACTTGCAGACCAAAAATATTGACGACTCATCTTGCACTACACATATATCCGTCCAATCGAATGCACAAATAATAACGTCCCGCCCCCCAATACCACCTGTAACTGATTAGCTTTCAGAAGGAAATACATCAAAAAAGGAAAGAAAACTGTCCTCATCAAGACATTTCACAGGTGTTTAATGCAGCAAAGAAGCAGAGCATGCTGAGCGACATTTTTAGCGATATTGCTAAGAAGCAAGAACACACCAACACTTGTCATTTCACTCCCAGAACAAGTCCTACAAAATTCATAAACAGCTTTTTGCCAACCACACACATCCCTGAGAAGAGCTACACTTGTTTATTTAGAAGGCTAGACAAAAAAGCTCTAAAACACAGCATTAAAAAGTAATATCTACTCTGACATTGTGACGACAAGGCATCAACCTCATTCGCCCTGTGAAAAATAAACTTTTTTCCGCTGATACGCACTCTGGCATTTTGCTCAAGGTAGAAGTTCACGAGAGGATGAGCTGACACACAGGCAGAAGCTTCAGGGCCGAACTGAAGAGTGGAGAAGCTGATATAAGGCGGTGACTTCATAAAGTAGCAACCTTCGCTGGGGTAACAGCAGAAGTGATGTCACTGCCTCTTAGCATCCTCGTCACTGTCAGCTGTCTTGCCTAGGATGAACTTTACACCTATTTCTGGACACTGCAGGGCTCTGCTCTAAATCACAATCTGTGACTGTAGCCTTAACACTTCATCCAAAGAGTCAGAGCTAAAAAGGGTAGTCGTGGCCTAATGGTGAGGGAGTTGGGCTTGTAATCAGAAGGTTGCGGGTTCGATTCCCATGCCGGCAGGAATTGAAGGTGGGAATTGTGATTAAACAACACTCTCTCCACCTTCGATACCACAACTAAAGTGCCCTTGAGCAAGGCACCTAACCCCCAATTGCTCCCCGGGCGCTGTCGCAATAGCTGCCCACTGCTCCGGGTGTGTGTTCACTACTCACCGCTGTGTGTGTGCACTTAGGATGGGTTAAATGCAGAGCACCAATTTCGAGTATGGGTCACCATACTTGACAACACGTCACGACTTTCACTTTCACTAAAAACTTTATATGCATTTCCTGAATGTGCTTTCAAGCCAGAACAGGGTTAACAGGGAAACAAAAGAAAAGTGTTTTTACTTTTAAGGCTTTGGTACTCATTACATGAAATGGTACATTAAAACTGCAGTTGGCTGTGAATCAACACACAATGTGGCCTCAGTGCTACATTTTAAAAAGCTATTCGCACATAATATTTTAAGCCTTTCAGCGCTACTTTTTGTTTCTCTGTGTAATATGCAGTAGACAAATGTCTCTGCTGTTTTACAGCGTTTGTACAGTGTTGAGTTAAAAGGACCTAGAGACAAGTCTCAATGTATCTAGATTCTGTTCCGTTCTGTTGTGCTGCATTTAGCTGAACACAATAAAGCGAACCTTGCGCGAGGGTGGATCAAGAATGATAACAAAAAAAGGTCTTGTAAATGTCTTTACTCTTGAACATTCCCATAGTAAAGGATACTAATAGAGCAATAACACAGACTAGGGAGAACACCTGAGTAAGGATGTTAATAACCACTGCAGATGATTAAAGATGGTTAAATAAATGTAAGAAACCAAAGGCTGAGGACAATACAGTATAAAAACTAACAGAAGGAAGGAGACCAGTCATACCTAAAGGCTGGAATACACTACATGGCTTTTAAAATCTGAACAGATTTGAAAACAGTTGGCATCATAGTGTTTGCCGACTTTGTAAACGGTTACTGAGGAAAAACTGGGCATCATACACTAAACAACTGAGGATCACACACTACCAGACATTCAAGTCTTTACAAACACAACAAACTCACATAAACACATGCGAGGAGATGCATAACAAATGAAAACAACATGTGTTCTAAGATCGCCTCAAAATATCAAACATGTTTGATATCCTCGACTGGACAGATTCATTGTCTGAAGCTAAAAAAATGTCTGTGGCCACAATACACGCGGTTTTCTGTCAAATCTGCAGACTGGCTCTTACTTTTGGCAGCTATGGCCAAATCTTCCAAAAGTCGTGAAGTGCGTTCTAGCCTTAAATGGATAGTTCATTCTAAAATTAAAAATAAGTCATCGTTTATTCACTCTGGTGTTGTTCTAATGCTTATTTGTTTTTCAGACCACAAAAGGAGATTTTTTTTTTAATGTCCCGTTTGCACTTGTCCATATAACGGCAGTGAGTGGTGATCAGCATTAAGCTTTTAAAAATGATGCCAAAGTATCACAGAATGGGCTCATGCAACACATGTCATAGTGTTCTGGGTGTATACAATAGGGTTTGGTGGAAAATTCTCCCTTTGTGGTCCAAAAAAGAAAGAAGGACATGCAGCAATGGAATAACTTCAGGGAATGAAGACTTCATTTTCATTTTAGGCTTAACTATCCTTTTAAGTTTGGAAATATCACTATGAGATCATCACTGGCTGGTTTGAAAGGCAAACATTTTATTAGCAAACCAAACGAGATTCTCTGTATTTTTATATTTTTTTTTACCAAGTTAGCACACATCAAAATGAAATCATCCACAAAACAAAGTATGAATGGAGCCGTGCACAGCAGGTTCTCCTCATTCATATCAGCTGTTCGGTGTGAAAGTATATGAATTGCTAATTATATTCCAGCCGACTCATTTTGATGTCTGTGACTCTGATAGAAGCAAGTCTATTTTTAGCACTGTTAGAAAGAAATAAAGCCCAGGAAAAACTTCTGTCTTCCCATCCTCCCCTCTCCCTTCCCCCAAACGCTGTCATTTTATCTCTTCAACCTCTCCCTCCAGTTCCTCGATTGTGTGGTCTTTTGAAAGCTCATACTGAAGATCAAAGGTTTTAAAAAAAAAAAAAAAAAAATAATAGTAATGAATAAAATCCACTAAATGCCACTAAAACTATCACAGTTGTTTTTTTTGGATCACGTGATTCTGAGTACACTCGTCTTTTTCAGATTTTTGCACTCCTTCGCTCACTCGTCTCTCACTTCAGACTTGTGAAGTGTTTCTTCACCCACATGCCACATTTAGCATAATGTGATAAACTAATCTAATATTACTATGGCTTTGAATTGTAGCTGAATTTGTTCAAGGGCACAGTAAATCTATGTATTTAAGATGACCGCTTAACAGAAAAATTCAAAAACATTACAGAAACTCCTCTAAATGTGCAACATAACTGAACATTAAACACTAACGTAAACATAAAACAACACTTTAATCCCTAAATTTACTCTCCTAATGCAGTCCCTTGCAAAGCATGCCGGGAACTACGGATCCACTGCCCAGTTAATTAAGCCAACAATGTTAAGTTGACTGAACAAACACTTATTAAGTAAAGATGACAATACTCATTATTAGTAGAAACAACTCAGTTACATTAAGTTCATGTAGTTATGTGAGTTTTTTTTTAAGTAATGTGAACAAGGATGTTTTGAGTGAAACTAACAACAGTGAAAGTTTGAGTGTTTGAAATAAGTATGACAAAGTATATTATACTACCATACTAACCGCCAACATACTACAACAGTCTGTAATCAACAAAAGAACACATGAACAAACAAAGACAATCCAAGAAAGATTCAGAATACAAGTTCTGAAATTTTTCAATGTTATCCCATATTAATGTATTATGATGTTACAGGTCTAAATTGATGGAAACTACACTATACAAACCCAACCGTTGGTTTAATTTTTTAATAAATATTTACACTCAACAGTTGGGTTGGTTCATATTTGACCGAAGCATGAGTTGAAACAACCCAGCATTTTTTTTTAAAGTGTTTTAATTGCCAGGGCCATGTATACATCTTTCTATACATTTCTTATGTGTGAACAACAAATGCAAATGTGAAGTATTTATAGGCAATGACAGGGCTGTGTGCGAGAGTCACGGTGTGGTGTTTTTCCGACTCTCTCTCTCTCTCTCTGTCTCTCTCACACACACACATTCAGAGGCTGGGGTTCGGAGTGCTACTATGAGGTAAATTCATCAGCCCTTTGCATCAGCTGACCCTGAGGAGAAAGTGTGTCCCTGAAGTGTTTGTATGAACCCTAAACACCTGATGCAATCGCTCCAGTGTTACACCTGACATTACATCACACACACACACACACACACTTACTGTACAGCCATAAACGATGACATCAAACAAACGATACAGGGACTTATGAATGAATCATCATCGACACACCTCGCTCTTTCTCTCTCGCTCTTTACGAAATCATTTAAGATGAAGGAGAGTCTGTGCTTTCTATGAGTTGAAAATGAGATTTTTAATTACTGCATGACCTGGGGTATATTAGCAACATATTAATGTGCGTCATTAACCCAGTGGTAACTAACCCCGTCAGCTCATTAACTACATGTGATTGGACCTGAGTGAGCACAGGCGAAGCTCCAGCTCTCATCACAACCACCTGTGATGATCACACACTTCCGCTAATTAGAGGACTTTGAATATGCGCATGCTGTTATCTTGTGGTCATAAGAGCAAAAACACAAGGTCTTTATGAAGCGCGAGGATGATACTTAAACATACTGTTTTTAGACAATAATTAGAAAAGCTGCAGAAGTGTGATATTTGCCTCAATGTTTTATATTATGCATGATTAATGCAAAATTACCTGTAAACAACACTACTGCAGTCTATACATTTAAATATGGAAATATTTAGTAACATTTTTTTATGCCTTTCCATTCAATAAGTCTCTTATGCTCAGCAAAGCTGCATTTATTTGATCAAAATATAATAAAACAGTAATACTATAAGATTATTATTACAATAAAAAAATGATTTGTTTTCTATTTTAAAATGTAATTCACTCCTGTGATGTCAAAGCTCAGTTTTCAGCATCATCACTCCAGTCTTCAGTTTCCCATGATCCTTCAGAAATCATTCTAAAATGCTGATTTGCTGCTCAAGAAACATTTCTTATTATTATCAATTTAAACAGAAATGTTCTGTAACATCATTAATGTCTTTACTGTCCCTTTTCTTACTGAATGACATTTTGTGTTTTAATGCACTATACATTTTACAAATTGTAAGGTAAGGCATTAAAAATATGTTTGTAATGATAAATCATATTTAAATGTCTTTAAATATTGTACTTTCAGCTTCATGCATCCTTATAAATCCATTTAAGTGTCTAATATGGATAATGTAGTCTAAATTAGATAATATATTGTCAAATAATGTGCTACATACAAACACAGGTTCATGTGAATGCCGGTGCACGCTCACATTCATGCTGTTTCTCTCTCTCTGTCTCTCTCTCTCACACACACACACACACACACACGTGAACAGATGGCTGTGTACATTAGTAGATAGGGTGCTTAATAAATGCACCCGCACACCTGATCTCTCTACAATATACAGAGTCATTCTGAACAGATTTCATGTCAGAATAAACGTACACGAGACCGTATTTGACCTTGCGAAAGCCAAACAGGGCACAACTTAATAGTCTCCCACAATTCTACCTCACAAACTCACTCTCCATCCAACCCCACAATCAATACATTCACAGAGTGTTTCACCAAAATCAATGCTGTGGCCATATAGAAATGATCCTATAGTCTGACACCATATCTAAAGTAAAAAAGTCTCTCACCTTCTCCTGTCTCCATACTGCAGCAGTCAGCTTTATTTCACCCGTCCATGACAGAAGAGGACAACGTGTCTGTCAGAATGTCTGTCTCATTGATTCATTTACACTAGGAGACACACTCACAGTCTCACTGTGTTGCCGTCAGTGTCTCACTTCCACGGAGACTTCAGCTAAGAGTGAGGAGCTAAAGGGAACTCTCTCTCTCTCTCTCTCTCTCTCTCTCTCTCTACCTCCTCCTCTCCTCCCTCCCCCTCTCTTGGGTCCAGTTCCTGCATGTTGCTGCCATTAGTAAAGGGTCTCTGTAGGGCCGGGTTGACGCTTTTTATCTACGTTTGGTTTTGCCCGGTCACATCATGTTTGCAAGGACTTCTCGCATGCATCCAGGGGTTTTGAAAGAGGCCTTTTTATCTTGCCTTTTTTGCAAGCTCAACATCTTATTTTCACATTAGGCTACTTCTTCCCGTGCACTTCCATCCATCTCTCTGAGGAGGGAAGTTGTGAAGACAAGCATCACATTCACACCCGGCTATGTCCTGATGTAGCAGGCACGGCTACGAAAGCACTTAAGAGGGCCATTCTTAGAGCGCTTACGAGGTATAAACACCATACATTAACCAGAGTGCTTTAAATGAGTGCAAGGCCTGAGTGAAGACGAGACAGGCAATAATGACTTCAATATTCACCACAAAAGCTCTTCAGGTTTATTCCGCCTAGTCTCAGCCTCAGACAGCACACCCACTGACCTCCCACAGTCCGGCGACTGGCCGCCTGATGCATACTGAACACAAATTTGAATGCACTTTCTTGATTTGGCAAGTTCGAATTTGATTGGCTGGCTTGATCTGCCTGGAAACAGTCATATTTACATCTGGGCATGTTAGTGTTAGGAATTCTGCTAACTAACGAACAAATTTTCTACATTTTGTGGAGATCGCCATACTATTATTTGCACTTTATTTTACAGTACATGCACTTACAGTGTACTTGCCTATTAAAATACTGAGTAGTAACTAGAGGGGTTAAGGGTTAGGTTTAGGGTTAGTACCTTATTTTTCAGTTATTATAATTTGTATAATATGTACATGGGGAACAGGACTGTAAAATTATGTACTACCTAATTATGAATAAAAATAAACGGTTGTAGTAGTAGTAGTGAATTTATATAATAATAACGATAATACGTTAAAACATAACTATCATTATTATTTCAAAAAGTTTTTCTCCATCCAGTTTTTGTGACTGAAACCACTCTATAGTCAAATATATTGACAAAATAATTCCCCAGGCTCTACATTTACAGTCACAAAAACTGAACTTGCAATATTGATAATACAATATTGTAGACTAGTTTCATCTATATCAAATAACATAAACAGATTTTAAATCTCACATATAATGTAACTTCCACTATTTGCCAGAGACTGCCTTTCTATTATTTCAATTACAGTTTATTTTCTTTTCACGCTGGTCTATCATCACGGTATAACTTATTTCAGATAAACCCTCCTCTAAACGGCATATAAAATCAAAACAAGCTGTGGTTGTTCGCTTATGTCAGTCCGTTACCCTCTTCCTATCTAAGTGGGCGTTTCTTAGCTGCAAAATAAGCTGCAATGTGGACCAGACCTCATGCTGTTCAGTCATGCTCTTTCTACACCACATTCAGCCTCACATTGACTCCGAAGCGAGTCATCCTAACAGAGAAGGAAGTTGTTTTTCAAATCAACTCACATGATGATATTCAGCTAGGGAGGGTCTGAGGAGAAAGAGAGCTTTCTCAGCCTCTCGGTGCACAAGGGTAGTGGAATGACAGGATCTTGACATCTTTCCAGGGCTTGCCAAACATCTCCCCCCATGCGCCCACATCTCTGCATCCTTCATTGTGTGTAAGTGTGTTTGGGCGTGCATGTGTGTGTACCGAGGGAGGGAGGGGGCACTTAATTGGCATTCCCTTGTGCGAGGCTGGCAGTATAAAACCAGTGGGATGCCTCTACCTTCATTAGGTTGCGCTGATGATCCAGCTGCACGTTGCAGAACAGGAGTTTTACACCCCATCTCTTTTACTCTCTCCCCCTTTGTTCTCGTTCTCCTTGCATTTAATTTTTCGATGTGTGCCTCAAAGCATACGTATAACTCTATATAAGAGAACAAGTACTCCGCCAGCGGGTGCAGTCAGCCAAAAGTTGCTTCCAGCTAAATCAACAAAGGGACTTATACTGTACACTTCACCGCCTCCTCTTCCCACCTCAGCCCCCTTTGCTCGCGTCTTCCGCTCCCCGTGCCAGAATTCCAGCACCCAGCTGGAGGAAACATAGAAAAATGTGTCCAATTATGATACAGCATGCCCAAACTCTGCTAATTAGCGCTAATTCAGTGACAAATGGATTCTTCTTTGAATAGTCCTCCACTCGGGCTCAGCTGTATTCACCACAGCAATATGCAGATTGCCTTAAAGTGGCTTAAAATGAAACTATGAGCTACATCTCAATACGGCAAAGTCAGTTCAGACCAAGCCAGTTTGCGAAAACAGTACCGCCACTGGAAACGAGAAAGATAAGACTGGGGAGAAATCTGAGAATAACAATTCAGGAAGACAGGTGGACAAAGAGGAAAAGAGAGTGAGATGAACGCCCTCTGTGGAGTTTTGGGATAGTTAAAGCTATGAATAGAATAATCTCTAGTTTCCCATCTGCAAAGAGCATGACTAGGTTTCTCTAGTTGGCAGTGGATTTAATTGGGAGTGACGGATAGCGGTCAGGACATCACTGGGATAACACATCCAGCAAGGCTCCAGTAATAGATTTTCATCTGCCCTGGACCAGTTCACATGAACATGGTTGCTTCCCTCATGTGCTCGGTAACGCATCTGCTCAATGGAGGAAACGGACGTGCAGTTCAGCGTTGATAGACAATCACGCTGTGTGAGTCAGTGGGAGAGTGGATTGGATGGCGGGATGCGCACACGCTAATTACTGTCTGACACGACGGCAAATACAAATGAAGCTGAAATTGAGCTCAGTTGTTTGCGGGCAACTTAATCGCAACCCCTATGATGACAAAAGCTACACACACGCAAAGTTAATAAACTAGTTTTAAATGAAGCGCTGAGGAAGACACAAACAGGATTTTGAGGTAAACAAGGTCTGTGCAGACCTAACCAGCCGCCGGTGTTGAGGAAGCTACATTAAAAACAGCCGCTTGTTCATAATTTGAAGTACTTAAAACTAGAGTCAAGCTTCGGATTGAAGAAGTAGTTATCAATACTACAAGCTAAAAACAAAAAGTAATGACTTACGGGGTATAATATGCTTTATAAATAAAAAGAAAGAAATAACTACCCAATCATATGATATATAATTTAAGTAGTAATTTTGCTGGCACAAAAACAATGTGTGAGTGCTTTTGAATTAATGAACAATCCCAGTTTAGTTGAGAGTATCAAAACTGAACAGAAAAATTAGGTTACACTTTATTTTACAGTGTCATTGTTGCATGTTACACTGTAGTAATAACTAGAAATTATGCATAATTACATGCAATTAACCCTAAACCAAACCCTCATACTCACTCTATAGCAAGTACATGTAGTTAATTATTATTACTCAGCACTTAAATGTATAATTACACTGTTATAATGACACCTTAACATGAATCATAACCCTTTATTTTAAGGTGACGCAGTTACGTTGTACTTACTCTACTAAGTACTGAGTAATATTAATAAACATGCACTTACAATAGTGTTGCATTTAGGCTTAATTATGCATAATTTATGTTATTACTATAGTAAGTAGATGTAGTAATGTGAAAGTATGTCACCTTAAAATAAAGTGTTACCAAAAATGTATATGAATAGAACAAAAACGTCTCTATTCACATATCAAAAACAGAGCAGGGACTTGAAAAGGTAAATAATTGTTCTGTTCAACTGTCTAAAAGAACCCATTAACTAGAATAAATCACACTTTCTAATGCTACAAATGAGAGAGGTCTATTTAGGAGGAGCAGGTTCATTAAAATGAATCAGATTTTCCAATGCAACATATGAGACAGGATCCTTTAGGATGAACTGATTCAATAGAATGAAGCAGACTTCCCAATGCTATTACCTTCACAGAAAAAGTAGCAAACAAAGTGTGAGGGGAAAAAAAAACTAGTGTTAGAAAAAGTTGCAATGCACCTGTGGAAAACTGTATAAATTTCTTCTCAGTTCTTGCTGCTTTTTATCTCTCAGTCGGTCTGCATCTTTGCTTTCCTCAGTCATGCTGATGTAGATCGCGTTCTCATTTTTTTATAATCTCTTTCAGTCTCTTTCTCTCTTCCATCAACATTAGTCACCGTAATACTCTAATACTGCTCCTAATGACAGTCAATACTGATAGCATTATGAGGGGAATGGACATCAGGATGGGAGAGGTGGATGTATTCCCATGCGTCTCTCGTTTTGTATCTCTCTCTCTCTCTGTGTAGAGGACGTAATCACAATCGGGTAGCACCCAGCTCTGCACAGAAAGGGAGCCAAGCAGAAAATTGTCTGGGACATTGTGACGAGAAAGAGACTTTTTTTTTTTTTTTTTACATTTACATTTTTAATGCAAGACAAAGATGGTCTAAGTTTTGCATTTGATTATACAATGTTCATAAAACACACGCATCTGGCTGTCTCATTACGCCAGCCGTATGGCCCCGTCCTACCGTCTGCGTCTTTAATCAGGGTGTTTGGAAGCAGAGCAGTCACAGCGATTCCGCCAGACATCTCAACCTCATCTGTGGGGCTCTAATGTATGCCTGCAGTCCGGGATCCGACATACACAAACAACCCACTGCCTCTTGTTCAGTTCGGTCACTTTATGGGACTTGGGTGTGAGAGAATGGGTCGCATGAGAGACAATCAGAGCAGAACAGAGACGTGTTATCTACACACATACAGACAGACACACATGAACGGCCACCATATATATGTCAGCGCTATCGTCAGACGCTCCTGTCTCTGGCTGACTGCAGGAAGCGGTTCTGCGCCAAGCTCCGGTCTCTCTGCGAATACGCTGAGAGGAACCATGCCGACACTGACGTTAATTAACCTCGCAGGGCCTCGCGAAAAATTAAAACACTAATTAATAAAGTAAACAATGTAGGGACACATAGGCAGATTTAGCTGAGTCCACTAGTGGATGTCTATACTCAGTTAAGTAGCCTAACTTGGACTCTGTTAAAGTTGCAATGTACAAGTGACATGCAAGTCTGCAGTCAATTGACCGGTCGCAAAGACCCGCCCCCTTTAGTTACTGTTGCAATGTCCGACAAGTCATGCGCTCTCATGCCACACATCATGTTCTCACAGAGTGAAAAATACATCCCGGAGCAAAAAGGACACTGACAACACGTTGACAGACATATGAAACAGTTTCATATTTAATATATCATAATTTTTGAAAGAAGTTTAATCAATAAATAGCATATAGCGTCTCTTTAATGTGTCGTGACAGATCGCTGTAGCTCCTTCAAGCGGCTCGTGAACCGATCATCTCTTCATACTAGTTCATTTATAGCATCAAATAAACATGAATGAACATCAGAAGGAATGTTGTTTCAAGCATGGAAAGACGTGAGTACACACAATTTTTCAAATTCAACTTCACCAACGTTAATCTACTAACTCCCCTGACTGCTTTGTCAGGCAAAATGGAGGATTCGGGGTTATGATTGGTCAAATCGCCTGTCTATCAAACTGCTTGCGAAGGGTCAGTTGTAAGTGGATGAAATGATAAGTGGCGAGAAAAGAAGGGAGAAGTCTGTAATTTCATTGGAAGATCGAGTTGTGACATTTTGATTAAAAAATTCTGAACTCAAAAAAAAAAAAAAAATAAGCATGGATGAAACATTCACATTAAGGCCAATGACATGCGTTTATGAAAAAGGTGAATTATTTTCTTTTCAATTTCATTTTCATTACTTTAATGAAAACAAGGTCGCCAGAGAACAACCTGATCTCATTGAAAAACATACCTGTGGGAACATTTTTGCACAACAGAAAATCACTGCAGTTTCCAACAGAAATTTCCGTTTTCATACACAGTTATTATTACAGGGTCAGATTATGGCTTAAAAAAGACTTGTTTTGACAATATAATGTTATGATCTCAAAACACTTTTTACCAAAGTGCATGAATACATTTTGGACTTTGCATCGCTCATCTAGCTCCAGATGTTTCGCTTTTCTAATGTAACAAGCTTCCTTTGTAGCTCAACTGGTACAGAATTGTGCTTAAGATGCGGAAGCCGTGGGTACGAATACTGTGAAACATGACTCACATGTATGCAAGTCAGATTTGCTTTTGCTAACTCTATCGGGTAGATTTGGGTGTAGTGTAGATGGTACGTTATTTTAAAACGTAATAGAGCATTACACTTTAAGCGCCGCTCATTTCAAATCAGAACTGCGGTGATACAGACAAAACCATCGTAATATAAAGCGTTCCATATTTACATTCATCTGTTTCGTTCATTAACACGCTTTTAGTGTCACTCAGTGGACATTTCACATTGAAACTGTCATGAAACGTACATGGTGTTGTGTATTTTCGTTTTGAAAAAATGTCCCCACGGGTAATTTTTATAATGAGCCTGTGCTGCCATAGAAGTACCCAAAATGCTCTTCCCGCTGATTTGCTGGTCTTAGCTGGATTAAATTGGTCTACCTCCCAATATGGTCAAGCTGGTATAGCCAGGTTTTGCCAGTCAGCCAGCTTGTCTCCCAGCCTGACCTACTGACAAGTGTCAAAACCCCCTCAAAAACCATCAAGCAAGACCAGTTTAGGAGACCAGCAGCTGCATAGGCTGGTTTAATTCTCTGAATCAGCCTTTAAATTTATTCTTGACCAGATATTTGGTTTGTTATTATAGATTTACATTTATTATACATAATTAATTTTCATCGTTGTCATACAAACATGTCTATATACCGGGCCATGCCAGTCTGAATCTGGCTCTGATCATGTCCTGATACCCTGACACCCCGAAAAAAACCCTTAACATTAAAAGATTTGCGGCACACTTTCTATTTCCGCTAGCCTGAGAACAGACCGTATAACCCTCTTCTCCACCATCTTCACCTCCTCAGGTTCTCTCAGCCTTCATTTCCCTTTCTCTTTTATCCCATCTGTCCTCTCCTCCATCTGCTTTCTCTTCTCGTTTCCTCTCCGTCTGCTTTTGTCCTCTGTACCGTTTCCTACCCTTGCGAGGTGCAGGCGCCATCGTAGGAACCTGATCAGCACTATATCAGCTCCCTCTCACACCGAGGCACACGCTGTGAAAAACGCACACACACCGATTCAATGCCTTGTTTCAGCACTCCCCCCTCTCTTTTCCTCACCTTACAAAAAGACACGCACTGTAGGAAAGGTCACATAATTAGCACACGAGCTGCCGCTCAAACATCCACTTAAAACACACACACAAAGACAGGCTCGACTCTTAGGGTTGCATTGTATCTCTGGATTCACGAGTTGATGTGATTTGAAAACACAGATCCTCATGTTTTGTCTCCCTCAGCACGGAGAATGATTTTCCGTACACAGTACAGCTGAGCTAATCTCTCTCGGTTTCCCTTTCTTCAATGTTTTCTGCTCTCTCTCTCTCTCTCTCTCTCTCTCGGCTCTTCTTGCTGAGCTTCTTGTTTCTCCTTTACGCGGGCTGAGGGATATTTTGTGCTTACTGACTAACTGCCTTTCTGCTGAGATCTAAGGCAGCGTTTCTGTGCCGCGGTCTCCCGCCGTGAACCGCAGCCCCACTCATTGTGAACAATTTCCCAACCGTGACTCACCCAGGCTCACATCCATCCATGCCCCGACTCCACAGCTCCACGCTTAATATCTCGCCAGCTGTTTTGATGGCGCGTGCCGCCTCTAAAAGAGCTCCATTTTACATACAGTGGATGAATGGGAGTCATTAGCCATGCTAAGCTAATGGAGGAGAACTCATCCTGTCCTCTGCTGCGTTAATAGCCCGGGCGACTTTTACAGAGAGAGGGCCAGAGTCTCTCTCAGGACCCATACGGCTTAATGAACTATAACCCCCCGCGCCTCGGAAAACACAAAGCTCTTTGGATTAGTGTGAATCTCAGCAGCAATGGAAATGTGCTGGTTTTGTATCAAACTCTTGGCTTTCGTACACCTCCCAGGAATCGCATGTACGTTGCCGAGCATTTCAATGAAAGGGTACATCATCTGGAAAGAACCGTGTTCTATTTTATAAAACAAATTGCTTTGGCCCTGGATGCTGATCGTTTAATATGCCATTCCAGCCGTGCTAAAGTACACAGTATAATAGCTGTCATGAAACAAAATGGCTAGTTACTATGTACATCAATGTGCGGCACCCATGGAAACACACACACCGCTATCTTTAATTTGAAGGATGACACTTAACAATGTATTCAATACAAAAAATGTGAGATGGGAGGAAAAGTTATGTCACTGCATTTGTGTTTTCTCGCAGATGTTTTGGGTCTGAGGAAGAAACTTTGCATTCGCTCTCAAAACTTTTGAGATCTCAAATGCAAAGTTTCCAAGGGAATGAAAAAGTTTTGTAAGAGAATGCAAGAGCATTGAAATATACATATGCATACATTTCTTCCCATCTCCAATCACCCTGTCCCTTTAGTGGCTCCATATACATCAGTGGAAAAGACTAAAAAAATTTTTTTGTTTGTATTGTTTATATACTATTATAGTATTTAATGTCATTCTGAATGAAGTTTTTTAAGTTTTAGTAATTTTGGTATGTGCTTTAGCTATTAGTATTTTTTTAAATTATATTTTTTATATCAGTTTTAGATTCAGAACTTCAGGTTATTATTCCAGTTACTTACCAAGACAACATTTCTCATTTTTGTTCAGGGATACATCTAATATTTATGTATTATTTCAGCTTTATTTCAATTAACGGAAATCATTTTTTTTAATAGTTTAAGTTAAAAACACTGGATTGTGGCAAGATGAATTCCTCCAACTCGGTGCAATCCGTATTTGTGAATACTAGTTTCAACACTTTTAATTAGAATTCATTCACTTCAGGTGTTTATGAGCAGATTGTGACCTTTCCAAAATGGTGGATATGCAGATTTTCATCAGCAACAGTTGCTGATGAAAATCACATCTTTAACACACACACACACACACACAGAATATTTAACTTCTGTGCAAACACCCTGTGTCTGAACACACACACAAGAAGAAATATCACAACACACCGTGTCAATCAAATTAAACTCCTAAAAATAAAGTTTCAGCTTTCACAGAAATGGCACCGAAGAACCATTTTTCATTTTGTAAAGAACCTTTCAGTGAAGAGTTCTTAAAAGAACCTTTTTTTTTTTTTTTTTTTTTTAGATTGAAAGACATTTTAAAACTCAATTTCCACTATAAAGAATCTTCCATGGAAAGGAAAGGTTGCATGGATGTTAAATTTTCTTCATGGAACCGATAAATGACCTTTACTTTTAAGAGTGCAGATAAATAGTTGACTACAGAAAAGATAGTTTGACTCTATTCCAATTGGCCTGTGGTCCAGTTCTTGCAGAGATGGCTGCTGGGTAATGGAGGACAGAGAGAAGGGATGCTGCTCTAAACGTTCTCATCCTATTTGTGTCTGTGTTGCAAGTCTATAAAGAAGCTGTCACTCTTCATTAGCTTTCATTTGGCTGTGGAAGACCTTCTCTGTCCCTGTCTCTATCATGTCCTCTCTCTCTCTTTCTCTCTCTCTCTCACTCGCTCGCTCACTGCAATACCCATCTGCAAGCTGCACCAAGGCGTGCAAGTTAGTCACCTAACTTCTACGTCTCTCTCTTCCTGAAACGGAGAAAATTAAAAAAAAAAAAAAAAAAAAAAAAAAAAAGAGATTGAAGACCACAATCAAAGAACTCAAAATAAATACCTACATATCCGGTCGTAAAGCACAGATTAAAACAAAAGAAATGCCAACAATGCAGTATTACTTTCGGCAAAGAGTGCGTCAGCATCCACCTAAATGAATTTTTAGAGTCTTCTCGTTCACACGGACTATTTGCCATCAATGCAAAAGCAGATTTATAGCTTACAGTCATTGTTAACGGAGAGAAAGTGAGAGAGTCGGATATTCATAGAAAGAAAGGCCTGAAGAAAGAGTGGACAGACAGGCAGAGAGAGATTTTGCTCTTTGTCAGACACACTTAAAGGGATTTGGCATCTGGAATGATGAGGCACTCCCATCTCAACCAATGACTGCTCTAAGTCACTTAACACACACAAATACGCTCAAGCAAATCTCTGATTCATGGTGTGTGCATTCAAGCTGTGCGTGTATTCAAATATATTTAATATACTTGCTGCATGATGGCCAGAATGAGGCTGATATGAATTCAAATGAAAATTCATAAAGCAGCTTTATGCTCCTTAGAGAGGCTCTTATTGGAGAACAAACCGCTGAGTTCAGTTATTGTATTATGGCTGATCATGTATGAAGTACAACTAATACAATAAACCTATTGTTCAAAAATACACTAGTAATCTCACCCATACGTGCACAAAGAAATATGCGTCCACAAAGTCTCGCCAAATTACGTATAATATAATGTATGAAAAATTTACGTATTTACTTATTCAGTTAGGATACATTTTTATTCAAAGTGACTCACAAATGGGGAACACAAATCCATATGTCATAACAATGTTCATAATATACGATGACGATGACGGGCTGTGCAGTTCTATATTGTGCGTAGTCAAGCAGTGGTAGAGTTTTCTTTCAGCTCACCCAAGGACGCTTTAGAAACCTTAAAAAAACTGCTAGTGACAAAAAAATAATTTCAAGAGCTTCACTGGAATCCAGCTGTACTCGTCATTGTTAAATTAATGTTTTATACATGTCATTTTTTTCATGTTTTTAGAAAAATCTTTTTGTGTCCAACAATCAAAATGATCTATTGTGATTAAAGGATAAGAGAATTCATTCATTTAAGCATTTTAAAGTTTAGCCCTGGGTAAAGTGACGGAATCCTTTGATACTAGTTTAACATGACACATCTAATCTTTAAAAAATTTGTTACTGTGAAATTTTGGTGGTGAATATGGAAGCCCGTTCCCGCCACTGTTGAAAAAAAAAATATTCTGCAAGTCATAATAATGAGATATAAATTAATACTATTTTTAAAAAATAAATCTCGTAATAACGAGAAACGTTCTCATAATAATGACTTAGTATCTCAAAATAATGAGAAACTTTTTCATAATAATGACTTAGTATTTCATAATAATGACTCAGTATCTCATAATAATGACTTAGTATCTCAAAATAATGAGAAACTAAGTCATAGTTTTGAGATACTAAGTCATTATCATGAGAAAGTTTCTCATTATTTTGAGATACTAAGTCATTATTATGAGATACTAAGTCATTATTATGAGATGTTAAGTCATTATTTTGAGATACTAAGTCATTATTATGAGAACGTTTCTCGTTATTACGAGATTTATTTTTTCGGAATAGTATTACTTTGTAAAGAAAGTTTCTCATTATAATGACTTACAGAATTTTTTTTTCCTCAACAGTGGCGGGAACAGTCTTCCATAGGTGAAGGATAAAGTCACTAGAGTGATTTTCCCTTTGAGAGTGTGCAACACTATCTATATAAAATACCTCAGCTCAAAAAAAAATGTAAAAGTTATTTCCATAATAAACAACAGCCTTTATTATGCTGCTCTGTTACTATTGAAAGTAATGTTACAAAAGATTACATGCCACAAAACATAAACAAACACAAACAGATGCACACATGCATGCAAACAGACAGAATCAAATGCATGCATGCACACATGAAAAACTCCAGCAAATGACTTTTCACTCTCCCAAGCGTATGCAACGTATGTATGTGTATGCAATCCAGCGGGTGATTCTTAGTGACATACAGTAAGAGAATTGGATTACTGCCTCTCTCTCTCTCTCTCTCTCTCTTTCTATCTCTCCCTCTCTCTTGACGAGGATGGCTGGGGAATAATCCCATTAGGGCGATACTATGGGCTGCTGAGCATCCTTTTTCTCCTGCAATTACAAACCGCCAGAGACACGCGAGAGCCCATTGCTTTCACAGCTTGTCCCATCCATCATCTGTTTAGTTCTTCAGCGAGGCCCACCGCTTCCAGCTTTGTTTGGGTTAGCACGACCCTTCTCGCTGCGCCATGAGCGAGAATAAGTCTACCTTTATACAATCTATTTGCCATACATGAGTGATTATGTATGCCGAGAAAATGAGGAGACGGATCGGGATTTTATACCACACTGAGCTGTTAACACACGAATTGAACTGAAAGCTGAAGTGCATAATTTTTAAATACTTTCTTCTATCTTATTTTTATACGCAGATATGACTAAAAGTAAGCTGTTCGTAAGCTGATTTCCCTGAAATGTGTAAACACACTGACTCAAAACATTGACATTTTTAAATTCTATTCGACACATCGACCAGGGGTGTCCAATCCTGCTCCTGGAGGGCCATTGACCTGGAGTGTTTAGCTCCAACCAATTAAACACGCCTGAAACAGCTGGTCAAGGTTTTTAGGTATACAGGAAACTTACAGGCAGGTGTATTGAGGTAAGTTGGTGCTAAACTCCAAGTTTGTGCATGACAGTGGCCCTCCAGGACCAAGTTTGGACACCCTGGTCTATGATGTGAACTGGGGGCGGGGCTATGTGTTTGGCCAATCAATGACATATGGAGACAGTGTTTGAGAAAACCTGTTTTAAAACAGTTATTGTTTGTAATAACTAATGAGGTACTGCTAGTATTTATGATTGTGAATACATGATTTGTAACATTAAAGATGAAGGTGTAAGTAAGAGGATGTAAATATCACGTAGTAATTAAATATGAATAACATGTTTAACTTTTTTTGAGGTTACTAAAATTACTAAATCAAATGCGAAATATGTTTAGCTGTTTAAATAGGAATGCTCCATTCTAGATAATTGGAACAGTGTTGTTGTTGTTAAATAAAATAATTGAAAATGGATTTAGAATTTTAGAATGGTAAAAAAAAAAAAATCTATTAAATGAAAAACGTAAACTTAAAAGACTGTCTTGGCAACTGACTGAAGTAAAATGAGTTGACGTTTAATAACTAAAATAACTAAAAATAAAATAAATTAAAGCTAAATAGAAATGTTTAAAGACAATTACAATTTACTAGAACTAAATAGAACTATAACAATTTACAAAACAACATATACTCACTAAAATTACCCAAACTAATATATATATATATATATATATATATATATATATATATATATATATATATATATATATATATATTTTAACTAACTAAAAAAAAAAATGTTTTTTTAGTAAGAGGTAAAAATAAAAGATTTATATATTTTTTTAAAAACAATATCAAAATAAAAGCTAATCCAAAATAGTACAGACTATAACTACAGTATATATAAATAAAACGAGAAACTATGAAAAACTATTAATTATAACTGTGGTGAAAAAAAAAAAAAAGTGAAATATTATGAATTTGTTAAATGTACATCAACAACTGATCGGCTAAGCATTTACTTCTAAAGTGTTCCAGAGCATAACATACATTTGCATGGTTGCAAAATGCTAAAAAAAAACCAAAAAAAAACCAAAAACAAAACAACTATGCACTATTCAGGTCCTACTTTCCGCTTAGAGCACCTGTAGGTGCAGCCGCACACAATATAAGTTCAGATGAAATTGGCATGAATTAATTCGACAGAAATGTTTTCGTTAGCGAACACTCTTAAGCACTCACTCACACATACAAACACATTGGCGGTGTGTGCGAGTGTGTGTGTGTGAGAGATTTGGGTGACATTGAGAGGTGCAAGACTGCAGTGCTGATGAGATGAGACGTGATATGCCCTCACCAGCGGTGGCACTTTAATTAAAACCCCCAGCCACAGCTACACCACATCGTTATAGAGAGAAGAGATAGAGACGACAATAATGCTCGGAAGAAATGGTGAGCGGCACCGTATTCCCTCTCTCTAATCAGGCAGACGAGGACGAGGTCATTGTGTTCACAGTCCACATGAGTTTGAGGACGGCTTGCACTTCCTGTTCTCTTAGAGACGGCAGGGCCGGTCCAGGTAATGAACAGCTGGTCGCGCTGCTTGTTAGGCTGTCAAGGATGCCGATGTTTGACGATACTTACTCGAGGTTGTCTATGGTTATGTATCATTATTAAAAGCCGAGGCTGAACAGTTGGTGCTGTGGACTAGAGGGTAGCCAATGTGCTCTAGCTGTGGTGCTCATGTTTAAGGGGTCAAACGGATAAAAATTTTGAACATTTTCTCTGCAACTGTGTCATTAAATCCTGTTTGGCGATACCATTGGTATCGTCCTTGCATGGAAACCAGCACACGTGTCCCGCAGGAGCTGGGGGGACTCAGCGGACTGCCGCACCCCATGCGTCTGTCGTGTATTTTGGGGAGAAATTCAAATTCAATCATGTCGACAATGTCCGTCAAATTCTCTCAGTCCCCTTGCTAAATCCCACCACATCCTAAAAACCCACATTCTGGAGGAAAAAAGGAAGTTGACAGGAGGAGAGGGAGCATTGAAGAGAACGAGAATAACTTCCACTCAGTTCAAGTCGGGATGAGTAAAAACTCCCTTGAGAATACAGAAATAAGGAAAAGCTCCCTATTTGTTTATGAACCTCAATAAAATGACACATAGTTATTGTTGTTTCTTCTTGAAAGCTCCCGAGTGACTCCATCTCAGTCTGAAATGGTACACAGTTTAAATTTGCTGCGTATTAGAATGTTTGATACGTGTAGAAAATATTTAAATATTTAAATGTCTCTGATGGTTTCACGATCATATTCAACGGCACAAAATGACTGGGATAGTGCAAGACAAGACAAGCAGACATGTTTAATACTTTACAATAAGGGTAAATGTGTTAACTCAATGATAAACATGCATTAACAATCAATAATCAATACACAAACCCAAATAAGTTGGTGAAACGGTGAATCAGTTTTTTTTTGTTCGTACTACTCATATATTTTATTTGTTCTTAACTTGAAATGTTTGACTACACTCCATAGATTTAACTTAAAATTATAATGTAACCCCAATGAAAACATTTGTTTTAGTGTAAAATTAGCTGGCTATAACGAGCTAATTCAGAAAATGCTAACATGTTAACAATAGCATGGTATAACACTTACTGAATGAGAGCAGCAAAATAAAGCATTTAAACTTTATTAACTTTATTTAACTGCTCTCAAACCAAGCCGCATACACTACTTGTCACCATAGTAACTCTCCAAAATCTCACATGCACAGAAACTTCTAAAATAGCGTAGCAAAACATTATTCACGGTTAAATCTCCCACTTAGCATTAATCTTGCACAAAAAACATTATATGACACTTCATTTTAGCATTTACTCTCCCTTTCAAGTGCCATGGGTAAAGCATGCTGGGAAATAGAAATCCCAGCCCAGTTTCAGTTAAACTTAAGTTTGTCTAAATTAAAAGTTCATAAAAGTCAAAACTATGAAACAGTTCAGTTGACTTAAAATATATCAGTTCTGTG
The DNA here is from genome assembly GCA_037194245.1 of Opsariichthys bidens. NCBI lineage: Eukaryota > Metazoa > Chordata > Actinopteri > Cypriniformes > Xenocyprididae > Opsariichthys > Opsariichthys bidens. The sequence goes on from CM074297.1 coordinate 14,260,801, forward strand.
AGCTTAAAAGAAAAAGGTGGTAAATACTCATAAAAGTTCATGTAACTGAACTAAATTGTTTAATTTAAGTTTGTCCTACTCAAACCAATTAATTGTTTTGTGCGGTAGGGTTTGCAGTGAACATTTAAAGGATTTATTAAACGTTTGTTTCTAATGCATTCATGTTAATTTATACAACTTGAAATTTTAAAGATGTATTGTACAAATTAACTTCGACCTAGAATAATAAATGTGTTTTTGTTGTTAGTTCACGACTCCTAATATATTAGTTTAACCTTATAATAAAGTGTAACAATAACAGCTGTAAAAATAAGCCTCTGTTGCTATACCTAGTGCAATAAGTAATGTACAGTAGATGTGCATCTCATCATACATAATCCTGTAACCTGTAATCCTGAGCATTTGGCATCAAACAAACAAAGACATCTAACCCATTTTTTCCAGCTATCTATTGAATTCTAATCCAATTTTGTTTATGGTTTAGGAAAAAAATACTCAAAAAGAAACACATTTCCATTTTCTAGAACACAGAAACTGTGGAAACACGGTAAAGCAGAACAGACTAAAGTATGTCTGGAGTTTTCCTTCTCCTTCAAACAAAACCCATGATGAGTTTTTTTTTTTTTTTTGAGATTGCTTGTCAGAGGATACACACACAAACATACACACACACTGAATGAAGAGATGATACGATAATGGTGTGAACTTAGCAAAAGAACGGAACAGGCGAAGAAAAACGGGATCAATGGTTTGGTCCAGTGGGGTGTTGGTGGGAGGGCGTATCATGAATGATAAAGTGATGGGTGGTCGAGAGAGGAGAAAAGGCCAGAGTTCATCTAAATTGTGGGGAGATTGAAGCAAGCAAAGAAAAACCCAGAGCAGAAGCAAAGCACGACCAATGACTGACGGGGTCTAATAAGACGTGTGACCTATCGATCGCCAACGGAGAGGGAAAACAGAGAAGCCTGATTGGCTTCCAGCCGCCACAGACACAGAGTGGGATCACAATAACTTACATAGAGCACATAGACACTGCACACAAAACTGTAACAAACACATCCATTTCCTGACAGTGCTTTGCTAACAAAGACAACCGAACAGAGCGGCCAATTTCGGCTAATGCAAAGAGCCAGAAAGAGAAATCTTTTGTTAGAGATGCTTTACTTTGACAAGAAAAGCCTTAAGCCATCTCACACAATCAGACTACAGAATAGGATTGCGAGGTGAAGATGGAAAGGCTTCATCTAAGCTTTATCTGTAAGCTAAGCTGTATATCTCATGTCTTCTCTTGTGCTATAAAGGCATTCAGCAGTAGAAATAACACTATGCTGCTAGACCTAACAGTCTAGACATTCTTGTCTGTCGGTCTGTTCTTCCACCTACCCACCCACCCACCCACACATACATGCCATAGACTGTGAAAAAAAAGAGAAAAAGATGAAGGACACACCCTCACTCTCTTCCATTGTAAAAAAGTGAAGCCGCCAATGTCCCGATATGGTGCTGACAACTTCGAACCCAAGTTCGAGGTGAGCGTGAAGTGGAGGCACGATATCAAGGTTGGTGAAGTTTGCTGCAGAACAACTAATTATGACGGTGTGAAATAAACAGCTATGGAAATGTAGAAATTAAAGTTAAAGCTCCAATCTCCCCTTGAAAATGCAGAAATAAAGTCAGCTGGTGCTTCAGAGACTACTTCGCTCTGAGAAACTGTCAATCTCAGCTGTCAATCATGACACCACAGGCCCATTCATGACACGCTATGACATCACACGCTCCAAGCATCAAATAACTGTTTCAAATAACTAAAAACAAACACTTGAACTTATATCAGAGAACTACCTAAAATGACAGAAACTATTTTTGCAAACATATGTATGCATGTTAATTTGCTTATACATATATTTTCTAAAACTAAAACAATATAAGACCCTAAAATACTGATAATACCCAAATGCACAGTCACACAGTCACTGAGTTTCTTAATACATCATAATCTGAACCTCAGCCAAGAGATAAAAAGTAGGAATATGCCACATCTGACTCTGTGTAACAAATATCTGGGCAAGCAGCAGAGCACATATTAAGAGACTACTGTATTTCCCTGTGGGCCAGACAGGTTAATGACTTTTTTAAGGAAGATGATTTCTAGTGCACATATGGTGTGCACACACACCCAGCACACCTCCAAAATGCCCAGATTTTCCACTTGCACTTCATTAAGTGCTTCTCATTTTGAGTGAAGAGCATTTTTCACAGCAAACACTCTGTCGCTCATGGCTAAACCGTCTGAGAGGGAACAAATACTCCGAGATCATCGCAGACACTCACACCACCAGCACCCTACGACAGCTCTAGAACAGAGTTGGCATGCCGTCCTACGCCGCGAGGTGCCGGGCTCCGGGCAGGACTGACCCCATAGCCCCCCTGCTACGGCGGGAGCCACTCAACAGCCCTTTAGAGCCAATGTGCACCTGCGGCTACTTACTGTTTAATCTCTGTAAAATACCCAGGAGCTTTACAACACTGCTGAGTGAGGGAGAAACTGTGCGCGTGTGTGTGGGAGAGATTCCTGTAGACAGTCAGTCTATGTTGGCCAGCTCTCTGATTGATTAAGGCTGGGATGTCTAAACCTAGTTTCACGTCTAAAGAGATTGATGTTGGCTGCCCTTGATGGGCTATGATCGAGAGCACACCTCTAACAGATGTGGGGCAATTAGCCCATAAGAACTCGACGCAAGAGGAGGGGGAGCTGGAAAATCAATGAATGAATGACAGCTGAACTGTGCGTGAACAAAATATTTGTTCGTTTAGCGCTAAAGGCCGAGAGTAAACACGCACACTTAAGGGAAAGTGTTGTCTAACAGTACTGTAACGTAACGCTGAATGATAGATAACATGCAGTCTTTGAGAAAGGGACGGCACTTGTCCCAATGCCAGCGATAACTGCTTCGTTTATGGCTCCATGGCTGCCTAATGAATTATTGAGAGAGTGCTTGGTATTCAGCAAAAGGAGCTGGCAAGGGAATCAGTGTCAACTCTCCCTCTCTCTATTTGTCTTTCGCTCTTGTGCTTTATAACACACAGCTCGCTAACTCCCCTCCTCCATTTAATATTCAAATTAGAGTGATTTGCATTGATGCTGTAATCCGTTAGTGCCAAAAATGCCATTAATAAGTCTTGATGGCCGACGGACTAGAAAACAGCCGCCATCCCCCATTTCACTCGTGCTGCAGCCTGGACGTGAAAATCACATCACTCTCTCCTCCTCTTCTCCACGTGATGGATGGACGGACGAGCCGAGCCGATGTCAGCCCGCTTCCCTGACACCTGTCATACCACACCACATACGCTGCAGCTAATGGTGTGCTTCCGTTCGGAAAAGTCCACAGTGGGATAACAAGCAGGCCTGAGAGGAGAAATCGCTGTCTCCCTCTATATCTCGCTGTAATCTCCGTCTCTCTCGTGGGTGAGACAAGGGCAGGGGGACGAGTTTCTACAGCAGACACGCAGATGAAGTTGTTTAAATGAGATCACTGTCATATATGTGAGAGGGGAAGCAGGCTGCTGGGAGTGTCCGATTCAAAATGCAGGTCACCGGTTCATGGCATTCTAAACGGCATTTTTGCGCTCTTAAGAGTCACAATGGGAATTGCATGTTATTCTTAGGGTTGTGCAAAATTAAAGCGAGCGAAATAAAAAACAATGAAATAATAGTAATAAAAAACAATTCCTTTGCTCACTTTTGTCATAAATAGAGAATAAAATAACCTTGCCTCAGGGCTTCTGTAGACAGGAGGTTGCTGGGAAATATTTACAGCAAGGGTCTAGACATGACAGAAAAACAAAATAGTCAGGGGATGCAAAAATAGAGGAATGAGTTAGTAGCTGTGTAGCAAAAATAAATAAATAAACAAATAACCTTGCCAAATAAGATGACAAATGACATTGTTTTGGTGGCAGGATTTATTTACTGTCAACATTACCTAAGCTATCAGAGTGGACGCAATTATTCAGTGTTTTTAGGCGAGGGGAAGATACACAGAAATGCAATATAGTGAGAGAAAAACTGACACAGCTGACGCATCACTCCCTGTAGGGTTAAATGCATGCGCCTCACTTTAAGTGCCAATAAATTATACATGAAAACTGCAAAGATAATAATTATCAACATTACAAGTCCAGAGGAAAAAAAAGTTAAAGCAACCGAGAGGAAAAAAAAGCCTAAGCCATGAAAAAAAAAAAAGCAGAAGCCATGAAATACTCAGATAATGGTATAAAGATAATTAATAAACAACTAAAAACAAATGAACTGCAACATAGTGTTATTAGAATTGAGTTTGGATATATATATATATATATATATATAAGATTTAAAATAAATGTTCTTTTGAACTTCCTACTCATCAAAGAATCATTAAAAAATTATTACTGTTTCCACAAAAATATGAAGCAGCACAACTGATTCCAAAACTAATTATAATAAGAAATGTAGAAAATCGGCATATTAGATGACTTCCGATGGATCATGTGACAATGAAGACTGGAGTGATGAGCTTTTCCATCACAGGAATAAATGACATTTTAAAATATATTCACAAATAGAAAACTTTTTTCTTTTCTTTTTTTTTTTTTTTTTTCAAAAATTCAATTTTATTTCAACTTTTAAATTCTCTTTGACAGAAATCACTAGTTCCAATCTCATTAGCATATTTTCATCAGTCCATCTGGAATAACATTTTTAACAAGTAACTGGATTCATACAATAAGTACTTTTGAAAAAGAACTAATCAACCCTAACTGTGAAAATCCCTATTCACGGCTGAAAGAGAGAGAATTCCCCACCTCACCTACCTAATTGTGATTAATAAAGATTACTGAGCCACATGTGGGACGTTTGCATTCACTGCACACATTAGAAAGGAAGAAATTGGAGAATGAGCGCAGGAAATGCGAACGTATCCGTGACCTCGACTCTAAGCAAAGTCATGTAAATGAAGGCTTTAACTGACAGAGAGCTGCAGACTCTGGCCTGAGGGGAATGTTTGATGTAGATTGTGTCATTTGGTGGAGACGTAGAACTGTGAAGCCCACACGATCATTCCCATCGGATGGGCTTCGTCTCAAGGTCACTGTGTTCAAATGCTGCTAAATAATGGAATGTGTTCAAAGTTCGATTCTAGTCAACACGGATTTGTTTTTTCCTCAGAGCGCTATGGGACTATGGTCTAAACAGAAGTACAAACACTTGAGAGGTAAAACTGTCTCAGTCGTTGAAATACTTTCAGTGCTTGCTTTGTTCTGCTGCTTTTCAATGAATCCTCACCTGCTCTCACATCCTACAGATAAGCGGAAAACAAAACAACAAATATAGTGGTGATCTTGGCCTATTCTGTTGTGGATGTGTGCTCCTTTCAGACAGAGAAAATCTCTCTTTCCAATGAGATGGACCAGATGAATCAATACGTGCCATGTCCATTGGTTGCCATCAATCTTCATGCGTTTCTCTCAAGACGAAAGAGAGAGAGAGAGATAAAAAAGAAACAGAGAGAGAGACCAGCCCACCATGACGGACCTACATGAGCCCTGTCATTTAATTTGAATTGATTCAAATTATGACTAATAAAATTAGTTCACCTTGCTTTAAATAAAACAAAATCCTTAATCCTCCCACCTCCACCCTTATATTGTCTTTCAAAATACTGATGGGAAAAAGGCACGCCAAAAAGCATCAGCTAAAATGAAATGACATCAAATGGTATTGTGGTAAAATGTGTAATGGTAGATTAAACCTGATCACAACAAACAAAAGTGATTTTATCTCTTTTTGGGACGCTACAAAGCTGTAATAGAGGAAAATGTGTTGCCATTTGGTGTTAAAAACCCAGCATACTATAGCAGGATACAAATCCACTGTGACTGATAAAAAGCCAGAAACTAAATACAAATTACTCATAAATGAGCCCAAAAATGGCAGCCACAAGAAAAACACATTTATACAAATAAAACTGAGATGAAACTGCATTTCCTGACTGAATGCATAAAATATAGCAATTCATAAATGCTAATCAATAACATTTCGCTGATACACCTTCACTTTGACAGTATGCAAAACCGCCAATTTGTCTGATCCCTAAAGGATGGAAAATTATTCAACTTTTATTTTATTTGAGGAATACAAGTGCAAGAAAAAAAAAAAAAAACAGAAACTCAGCTGATAAAAAAGAAGAAAGAAACAAGAAAGAAAAAGAGAAAGAGAAGTGGTGGGGGAAGAGCCTAAAATTAGCCTAAAGTGTCTGCTAGTCTTAGCTAGTCTATAAGTTTTATATATATATATATATATATATATATATATATATATATATATATATATATATATATATATATATATATATATATATAATCATGGTAATCATCACGATTATCAGTCAAGGTACCTGAGTCACCACTAGAGGGCACTTCACATTGGACACTCACTCACTCAATTACACTCACATCCAGTCACACAAACTACATTTCCCAGAAGCCCCTCACCCAGTCACTGATCACTCTGCCAGCTGTAGCACATTACCTGAGGTCTGATTACTAGCGCACCTGATTCTCACACTTCCAGTCGCCGCAAAGTATTGTTCTGCTAAACCCAGTCAATTCCTGAGCGTTATATTCTCGTGTTTGTTTTCGATCCTGTCTGTTTTAGCCAGTGTTTGATCCTTGCAGCCTCGACTACTGCCAGTATCTTTGACCACGATCCTGTCTTGTCTCTTCAAATCCTGTTTACTGACCTGTAACCATTGCTTGTCTGACCACGTCTTTTAATAAACTGCATTTGGATCTAAACCCACTGCCGCCTCGTTACAGTAATGAGCAAAGAGTGAGCTTAGTTTGAGAACAGAGTTTTTAATGTTCCATATTGCTGTACTCATTCAGAATGTGCTACGCTATGATATGCTGATGTTATCAAAGTATTACCAATTAGCAATTTACCATTTACTGAATCAGCTAGGCAAGTTAAATGTATGAATTACTTTACTCATATATTTTAAGTAAAGAGCAATTAAAATGTATGAATACAAAATAATAATCTGCCAGTTTTGCTTCCTAAAACTTTGAATTTCTTAAAGATTCAAACATTCTGAAGTAACAGATTACCTCAATGAGTTCTGCCAACTTATTCAAGTTTACAGTTTAACTTGGCCTGAATAAGACCATAATCACGTTTTGAATAATTTTTATTTTGTATTCATACTCTAATAATTCATCACAAACTGCTCCTTATTATAAAAATAGCCTGCTACTGATATGGTCACGAAAGCATACTATTATTTGCTGTGTTAATAGAGATAAATGGAGAGAGTCCAATGACACTCATGAGACTGATATATGTGGTTTAAACTTCAGACTCATATATTTAACTGCAGGTTTGTAGAAGAGCTTGTTTTTCCTCTGCTATCTGCACAGATAAGAAGCGTTGTGAGCTTGCCCTGGGAGGATAGCGTGTTTTAGATGTCTACTCCTGCCCATATCTACTTTTTACAGCCGCAGAGTTGCTGGGCTCAGCCTGTTACAGGGCCCGCCGTTATTCTTCCTGTCTGGCTGAAAAATAAAGGTCAATTTCTTGCTAAGCCACTGGTCCGGCCAAAAACCTTGAATGATCGATTTGACTCATTGGCCCATGGAGCCTGCTCTTTAAAATGAGGGAGGGTAGCAGTCCTCTTTCTCCGTCTCATTCAACAGAGATGCCTAACATGAGATATTCACATGACACCAGAGGACATTGGAGGTCTTTATCTCCAATGGTACAGTCAAATGTTTCAGAAGGGCATTTGAATTGAAGGTGGACCTTCAGTTCAAAGTAAGCAAATGGGATTTACTACTCAAAGACTGCGTTACTGTACGTAAGCCATTATTATACACATATTCCCAATAACTCTTTGATTCATAAAAGTTTGATTTCACGTTGCGCTCAAAATTTGTCCGAATGTAGTTCTTAATGCAACTAAAACAGCTGTTTAAGTAAAAAGAAAACGAGACCTACTGTATGATTGTCTCAAAAGCTCAATTACATCATGATATTGATGAACTTCCAACATTTCTAATATGACAACACCTTGAGAAAGCATTGAAAGACCAAGCCACAGATATAGATGAAGAGAGACAGCAGAAAATGACACTGCGCACACCCTTCTCTATGGATGAAGTCCTCAGATTACCATGAGGACATGAGATATGGCCATACCCTACCGAGAGAGCTGCTAGACGGATCCACCTGTGTATTAGATGTTTATTCTATTATTTGAAGTGTTAGATCAATCTAGCAGCGCCCCTCCAGAGCCGTAGCACTCTCAGGGACGACAGACTCATTATTCACTGGACCGTTGTTGAGGGAGTGGAAAAACACACAGAGGAAAGAGGAAAATTATGGGAGGTATAGTGAAAGAACTGGGCCATTTCTGTTATTTCTATGGTTTGTAATTATGTAGGTCATTGTATACCCTAGAGAAAGGAATTTGTAAATCTGACATAATAACACATTTAGCCCTGGTGATGCTACCGAGGTGTTTCTCATCTTGGTTAGCAATGTGCTGATACATACGAATAAAGCAGCATCTCAGCAGAGAAGTGCAGAACTGGGCCAGGCAGGTGTTTGGAGTAAAAGAAAGAACCAATGAGGTCTTCTCTCCTTCCCACAGCTCAATGATTCTCTCAGCGGCTAATCAGCTTGGATAAATCGATACGTGAACGGTTAAAGACGACGCGAAATCAAAACTGACCCTTGCTTTCCTAATACATGTCCCCAGGCTTATTGTACACCGCTCATGAGTGTATGTTTTTCTACAGGAAAAACAAACAAATGTTTGTTTTCATAATCTTTCATCAAAATGTAATAACTCTGTGCGCCTCTAAAAATCACTTTTCTGCTGATGTTGCCAAGGCTGTGCGGGCAGGGAAAAATTATATAAACCAATAGCATCATGGTCCATCAATCACAATTTCGTCCAACTCCAATGGATATGATTGTATCCTGAATTATTTCCCACTGAAATGTTCTAGTCCACTCAGAAATACATTATGGAATGAGAGAATGCTACTTCATGGGGTTTTAAAACATGATGAGTTAGCATATAGCTTTTCTTTGAAGAAATTAATACTTTTCATCAGCAAGGATGCATTACATTGATAAATGTTAAAAACAATGTTAAAAAAAATCATGAATTTGTCAAATTAACGCTATTCTTTTTGAACTTCATATTTATCAAAAAATCTTGACAAAAATGTGTCATGGTTTATATATATATATATATATATTAAAATATTTAAAATATCTAAAAATATCTAAAATATTTAAAAATCCTACTGACCCCAAACTTTTTGCAAGATAGAGTATATTAAATACACGTCTAGATATATAAATAAGTAGAGTGCAGTAACAGTACAGAAAAATTTGTGACTTATACTTATATCAAACATTTTGTTCCTAATAAAGATTCCAGCCAGGGGGTGTTCAATTTATATGCCAAAGTCACTTTTTACTTAATTTGGCATTTGATGAGAATTAATTTTGGACCACAATCCCAAGCATTCATTCCCAAGATGAGGCAAATCTACGTGTGCTTGAATGTCCCGGGCCCACTATCATTTCATCCCTCTCCATCCATCCCCCATCTCTAACTGAGAAGTTGTATACAGAACTCTGATCACATTCAGCAAAGTAGCAGGATGAAAAAGCATCGGATTCTGAAAGACTCTTAGAGTACGCTGTGCAGGAACTCATTCATCAATTATTCACGACTCGGGCAGAACATTCAGAGCTGGGATATCAAAGCTTCCTCCTGGTGTAAACGTCCCATGCACTTTGAATAAAAGCAGAAATCAGTGCCCGCGGCTCCAGCCCTTATGTTTTCAAACGACGGAAACAGCAGTCGGTAATCAGATATGACACTTGAACCGCTGCAGATCTCCTGCATGACTTTGAGAGAGCCTACTGCGTGTGACCTCTGGAGGAGCACGGACAGCGGAGCATGAAGATTGCAGTTGTGCGTGCCTGTGTGTGTCTGTCCCTGCAGAAAGAACCAAAACTCCAAAGCAGGACCAGTGCTGAAGCTCTCAGGAGTACAACTTAAAAGCTCTAAAAGTGGACAGAAAAAAAGCTCACCAGGAGAGAAGAGCAAATGGAAGGAGAGCAAAAAGTGAAGGATGTAATAATGTCAGGTTTAGCAATAGGACAGGGGAAAAGAGTGGAAGAGGAGTGGAGAAATGCTTCTTCCTGCAATGTCACCACTAGTGAGCTAACTATAGAGGGAGCATTTTAAGGAATCACACTAAAAAGTTAGGCATCTTAAGTATGCTGCTTCCTAAGGGTATATTTATGAGACAACAATGTAAAGAAATATGGATTTTTTTTATTATTTATTTATTTATTTATTGTATAGATGCTAACGCTGTCAAAACAATCTGTTCACACAGATCTGCAAAAGCAACTGAATTGCTGCATTATGCATACCTGGCCAGTAGTTGGCGATGTTATTTCATAAAGAAAGACTATGTGCTTGTGTACATATGCATTTTTTTTTTTTTTTTTTACAGAGAACTCGTGTCAAATACACATGTACATTACCGTTTCACAGATCACCACTGTTGCTGTTTAGACGGAGATGATAACAGTACTGTTTCAAAAACGTACACTTTAAAACCCCTTTTCAAACGTTTGCATTTTCAGGCCCCCGCCAGGCAGGTGTCAGGTAAATAAATGGTCAAAACGAAAAATAAATAAATAAGAAAAGTCGATTAAAAAAGGTATATGCCATTTAAGACTGATAAAATAAATAATAATAATAATAATAAAAATGTTTGAGCCTATATTTGTGTGTGCTGTTGGAATCAGCACACAGTTAGCTTAGCAACATGCTAATATCAAACTCTACTCAAATCGATCAAGTCTTCTGGCAAAGCTGAAACAGAGCTAGCAGCTAGCAAAGCACAGCACTGACATCATGAGAAAAGTCAGGCTGCTCTCGGCCAATGAAATCTCTTTCTTCCAAGCTGGTTGACTTTAAGATAGGTTTTATGTAATTAATCCGTTGATTAACACCGGTACGAGCGCTGTAGTATTTGATTATTCTTTCATCCAGCATTAATTAAAAAAGTGATAGCACGCTGCTCTGAGAGTGATAAATATTGTTATTAAAATTTACAAGTGAAAACTGTGTTTAAGCCCTGATAACCCCTCTTTAAAGCTGGGTCATGAGGAAATAAAATCTAGTATTCCTCCGCATGCATTCAGACTGCATGACAGGCAAATCATAAAATACATGGATTTTAAAAGCCCCTGATTAAATTTTTAATACAACATCACCCAAGAACAAGGAATCCGGTAAATAAATAGCATCAAAATTTCATGTGCAACACAAATTCAGGAGCTCTCGCTGTGATTTAGGTTTTCAGCTGCTTGGAGGCTCTATTCGGCTTCAGACAGCAGAGAGTAAATAGCATGTCGAAGTGTCCGCTGTCAATTCCACTCCCCGACACACACACAGCTCTCACACTCCCTGAATGTGCTAGAACTAAACATCCCTTCAGCACCATTATGCTGTCAAGGCACAGCGTTCCGTCTCTACGTGATGGTTTCTTCTCCTATCGCTTGTTTCCGACATGTATTCAGTGAGCGGGCCAAAGCTAAAACACCATGAGAATTTCATCTCCAGGATTTCCTTCTCCACCACTAACTAGTCTAACGATGACGGGAAGAAAGTTGGCCTTGATCTACCAGTCTCCTCAGCGTTCTCATTAGTGCTAGAGTTGGTGAAGACCTGCTGCTGGATCCATCCATCCCCACACCAGCCGTACTGTTTATCCACAAGGCTACAGATCTCTCTCCTCCAATCCGTCGTTCTAATTACCACCAATATTCCACGACGGTGGACGAGCTGATGTGTAAACTTGCAGTCCTCCCTCGACAAAGAATAATGATGAGACTTTCCAAAGCATCTACTGAGCTTTAAAACATACCTGTTGGCCATTTCACTTCAAGTAGAAAAGTTTTTACTGGAGGAAGACATTTTTAGTTACCTGCAATTCAGTTCGATTTTGATTGACAGACCCAATTTGACTGCAAAAAGAATCTCGAATAATCTGAATCTGAATCAAATCAGCGGCGGCTTCAAAGAATCAAATATTATTTTAAAATTACGACTATGAATTTTGGTTGAACAATCAAGAAAAATTTGAAATCCACATATTTCTCCCACCCCTAGTGCTGACCAACCGGCTTGGTATAACTCACTCGGTTTACAGGAACCCAGAAAAAGTTAATTAATTAAATCGTCTATGTTAAATGCTATCAAAATGTATGAGTTAGCCAACTCAGTACTTTGTTAGGAGCAATTAACATCCATGAGAACTATAAACTCAAAACTTGATAGTTCTCTTACTTAAAAGTGGGAACATCGAAAATCAAAAAATGTGAGGTAACTGATTACCTCACATTTTTTTGAGTTAGCCCAACTTATTCAGGTCCACAGTGCACCTGATCCAGATCCACTAACACATCACATTTAGATGTGTTGGTACAACCCTGCACCTTCAGAGGAGTCCATTTATTAGGGGTGGGTTGAGCTTTCCTGTGGAGCAAGTAGACAAGCAGAAGTGGCTGTGGTAAAACAAACAGGAGAGTTGCTGTCAGAACAGTTTAGTCTTGGCCTCAGATCAATAATCTATTTTCACCCTGACTGTGATGTCCTGTTTGTCTGGCTTACTCCTGCTTTCAGCTGACCCAGATGGAGAGAAGGCAAACACTTTCAAATGAGGCTCTCATCAAGTGCTGAAAAACAGCAAACAACAATAGCAACAAGAGAGCCTTTGATACCACTGACTTCGACTTTCCATATTTATGCACTTATTGACATCAACATTTATTTGCTGTTCTGTTTTAGAAGAGATAAAAGAACAATGTTCAAGTTTTGTTGTTGTTGTTGCTATTTGTGTTTTTTTTTAAATGTCACCTGCATCTTGATTGTTTCATTGTTTGCGAAACAGAGGAAATAGAATTTGGGTTTCAAACAGCCAGATTCCAGCACATCCAAATTACTTTCCAGTTGTTGGCTTGAATCTTTTAGAAAACTTTGTTGTGCGCGTTTGAGATCAATACGTGGCGTTCTCCCATTGCAATTGGCTCTAATTGAGATCCGTAACAAAGCAGCGGTGTCTTGTGATCCCGTCACATTCATTTCCTCTCTCTGTCTGCACAGAGAATTCAAATTACACCTGCTTTCACGTTGATCTCGCCTTCACCGCCGTGTAATTGTTTCAAGAGCAAAGAGAGGACCTTGAGAGCCGAGGGGAGAGAAAGAAATAGCTCAACGCATTTTACACCTCTGATTAGCAGCCAAACTGAGGCAACGAGATTTCTCCTTCTGAGTGGTAAATAAATAAAGCTGTGCAGTGCAATGAACTAATATCATCTGGGTCTGATTGACTACTCACAAATCCCACTGTATAATATGACTATAATATGAAAATGTAAACTGACATGCTAAATATTCTAATCATTAATCTAGCCACATTTTTTTCGTAAGATTAAAGATTAGAGATAAATAAATCCGTACTACTTTTTTTCATGTTTAGATTTAGGAAATTAGTAATATTAGTAATATTCCAGTCAGTAAAAAAAAAAAAAAAAAAATTTAATAAAAATATTATCACAATTTAAAATAACTGCTTTTGATTTCAATATATTTTAAAATATAATATATCCCTGTGAGTTGAACAATATACTGTCAGATGATCCTTCAGAAATCATTCTAATATGCATTCCAGTATGTTTTTGGAAACCATTTTTTAGTTTATTTAACATTTTAATTATTTATTTTTTCTTATTTATTTTATTTACCCCCAAACATTTGAACAGTAGATTACACTCAGATGCCAGATTGATGAATGGTTTTATGCAAATAAAATCCTAAATTCAATCTGCTCATTATATAAAGCAATCTCTAGTTGCGTAGCCATCTATGGAGGGACAGAAATCTCTCAGTTTTCAATTGAAATACATTCAATTGTATTTCAAAGATTAACAAAAGTCTGAATTGATATGTAGGTAAGTTATTAATGACTTTTTTCCCATTTTTGGGTGAACAAACCTTCTAACACCCAAGCAGTTACACAGCAACACTAAAAAACAACGCACAACACCTCAGCATCTGCTGAGATTCTATTGTTGTAATGACATTTGTGTGGTTAAGTACCATTCATGTTCCTCAGTTATAATAGTTTTTACTCAGTGAACTCAACCAAGTCATTTCCCCCTCCCAACTCCACACTTTTGAAAAAGATCTCCTTGACATGCTCTTTGGAAATAGGACATCAACCTCTCTCTGAAGGAATCTCCAACCAGACGTTCAAACGGAGTAGTTCGTACCGAAGCTGAATTCCCTTCCCTGAGGTTTAATGACACACTCTCCACAGCCCACCCTCTTCTCATCAGCTAGACAGAAAGCGTTTTGGGCACTGTAATTAACCAGACAAAATCTCTTTCTCTCATATTCCTCAAATGGATAAAAAATATTATGACTAATTACAACATTTGCACAAAGATTGTAGGACACCGATTTGCAGGATTTCTGCCACATTTGAAAGAAATAAAATCTTTGATGGCATCTGATAAAAACCCGGCTGCACCTTTAGAAGATCAAAACACTTTCTATAGGTGTAATATCAGAGAGAGCAGTCTATTCCCATGGGGCCATTGAGCATCACTTTCAAACAGACTTCGTAATGACTGTAGAGAGTTCGGTACTTCGAGAGACGTCTGTTGTACTGCTGATCAGTAGCAACATGACTTGGCTCTAATGCGTTATCACAGCCTTGCACGGCGTAAGTCCGTGAAGAGTTAAAACTGAGCTAACGTGCTGACAGTTGCTCTTGTTTGAGCGTCTTGTGGCATAAATCTATTATGACCGAAACTATGCTCCAGGAAAAAGGTTTGCGAGCGCTAAACTTGCGGTCTGAAACACACAATCACGTATTCATCTTCACAAGTGGAGAAATAGGACAGGAGAGTGAGCAGGTGTGTGCGGGAGAGACGCTTGGGGCATTAGCATTCTCTCTATTAGGAAGAGAGGGGAAACAGCAATATTATGCAGCGAGAGCCTGCCAATTACACTAGTTTGCACACGGCACAGCTCATCAATACATCCGTCAGCCATTAGGAGCTCTTCATCATGGCCAAACGCTCATCCACACACCATCAAAACATATATTTGGTTCCTTTAAATCATGGAGCTCCCTGCTGATATGACAGGTCAAAACCTGAATAAGGGCCATGAAAGTAATATGTGTTTCAGATAAACTGTTTATTCGCTCTGATCTAATCAATGAAAACAATGATTCTATCAGCCACCCCTAGGGACAGTAAGAAGGAGATACGACTCTGAAAATAGTCTTAATGACGCTTCATCTTTCCTCAACTCACCATCATCCATCCCCCTCGCACACATAAACTCTAATAACACGGTACATGACCTACTAGGGCCTGGTATAGCAATCACAAGAGTCCAGATCTTAGTTAGTTGGCATGGAAACATTGCAGTGCATAAGACCCTCATTTTTCAGAAAACAACAGGAGGTCTGTAATTTCAACCATACTTTCTCTTTAACATGCAGTTCTCCAGAGAATTAAACATGCCAGTGCTTTCTGATGGCAAGGCCGATACGGGTTATTAGTTTGTCAAACATTCATTGTGCAGGTTGAATATTTTAATAGTCTTTTAGAATACTGAAGAAGTTCAAAGGAAGAGAGAGTGAATTGAGCTTTAGTGCGGTGATATGGTTAATGGATCATGCTTTGTACTATAGGAACACTATTTTCACTGCTTATTTCATAACAACTTAGATGTGTCAGATAGTTTCTGCTTCTCTTCCTCAGGCCGCTGAGCTATTGAAGTCATACTTATATATTTTTCTCTTTAGGTTTTCAGAAGATATTTAGGTGAATGTCAAATCTGGACCGATCACATAGCAGGACTTTGATCACAAGGAAATATGCAGCATCATGTCTAACTAACCCTAAGGTACATCAGCCTGCTCTTTAATATAAAATGAAAGTGAATGGATACTGGGACTCTAAAAATGACAAAAAAAGTATCATCTTCATAAACACCATGAAAGTGTTCCTAAATTACACATGCGCCATATTCCAAGTCTTTGAACTAGTGAAGTGAACTAGGCAACTTGCACACTAAAACATGTTGGGTTAAAAAAACAACCCAAGTTGGGTTGAAAATGGACAAACCTGTCACATCAAAAACCTGTGTGTGTTATATAATATATATACATCAAAAAAATTAAAAGGTAAAATATAATTTTAATTGTATAAAGACCCAGGTTATTGGAAATTGTCGTCATATTTAATTATAATTTAAATAAATAAATGATCCCAAACTTTTGAAGTATAGTGTATGTATGTATGTATTTAGAGGAGTAAATGGGCTTATAAATCTCATGAATGCATTTGCATTCAAATTACAACATTTAAATACATTAAAAATGCATCACAATAGGTCACACTATATGAAAGAACCAAAACACTTTGACACTACTGATGGTGATCCAATGTAATGCACAAATATGAGATTTTAGAGGCAGAAATAGCTATAAAAAATAGTAAGAAATTGTGACAGAAAGCCAGAGACAGGAGATGACAGAGAGAGGAATGAAAGGAGGCCACCAAGTGTAAAATGGTGGGAATGAATATAAAGTGAGGGTCAATTTCTCTCCTAATGACTCCTTGATTACATGAGTGCGGTGTCGAATCTTCGAGGGTTTAGAAATTACCTCTCAAATCGGAGGGGAAGGGAAATTACAGAGCAGGACATCACACAGCCCATTTCTAACGATGGAACAAACTGCTTCGCAGATGCTCGAGGGACAAATAAAAATTGTGTGTGTGTGCTTGTATCAGTGACTTTGCGCGTGAGAGAGACAACAATCACTGTCCACTTTATTGAGCTTTACTAACCACTCTAGCACTTCACTAACCTTTTGACTTATACACACAAAAAGAAAATACGAATTTATACTTTTATCAGGCCACGTCAGACTGAGGCTGAGCTGTTAGAAGCGCTAAAAACAGCAACATCACCCTGGGTCTAAAGGTCCATCCTCCTGTAAACAGTGTATTCAAGGAAAGGCCTTATCTTGAAGTATGTGTGAGGAAAGAGAGAGAGAGAGAGAGAGAGAGAGAGAGTAAGAGACGGAAAATGTGAAGGAGAAGATGGGAGAAGAGTAATGATGTGGAGGGCAGGCCAGGCTGTGTTTAATGAGACAGAGGGAGAATGATTCATCCCCATCAGCAGACCAGCCTGCGATCGATGGCCACAGCCAGCCCAGAGCGCTAATGCCCCGAGCCTCTGTACCGCACTCACCCACACATTTACCACCATTCCTCCTCTTCATTCATTCATTTTATGCTATGAATGCATCTGCGTGTGTTTCCATTGTGTGTGTGTAGGATCGTATGAAGTGTATAGTGCAATTAATTTTTGGAATTAAAAATAAAAGGCGTATTAAAATGACATGCAGCATCAGTGCAGCCTCTATCTCGGCCATTATCAAGATAAAGTATATAAAAATATTCATAAAAATCAATGTCGATTTTTAATATGCATTTTAAAAATCAGTTATAATATTTTTGTTTTTCATCTCATGATTTTAGACTTATCCATTCATATTTTTATATTTATATTTAACAAACAAAATTGGATTATTTACACTGAGCAGTCAGTATTAAATGTTTTTTGTGCATTTGTTTGCCTAAGGCGTATTTAATGGGTTAAATAAATGCCTTGCTATACTGTCTTAAAATGAAATGCAGCATCAGTGCAGCTTCTACCTTGGCTATTATCATAAAGTATTTAAAATGGTTTACAATAATACATTTTAATATGTAATAAATATGTATTTAAAATATAACTAAATTATAAGACTTATATTTTCAGATCTTATTTAGAATTTCATTCATCCATTATTGTTTTTATATTCATAATTTCAATAAAACATTAATTTCTACACTTGTAATTTCTGTATAAATGCATTGATGCCACATCTTTAAAGTATTAAATAGTCTGCGGGAATCCATGTTTTCATGAATTTGTGTGCTTAAAATGGGTAAATGTTAAATAAAAATGTCACATATACTATATATTTAGTGGGAAAATAGAAAAGTTTAACAAGACGCAACTCCTCTGCTACCTTAACTGTGCAACAACTATATTTAAGAGTATGCACTATTTCTAGGTCAATAATAAGCAAGTTTGTGACATTGATCATGTGGACTCTTCTTGCTTCCACTGAAGCTCAAGATGCTCTTTGGATCAGTCTCAAATCATGCTGGAGAAAAAGATCGTAAGATTTTTCACAAACCCGTGGAGTTCATGCATCTCAGCTGTCATTAAAGCAAAACTGGGCCATTCCTCTCTGACCCCTCGTCTTGTGCTCCCCAGTGGAGGAGAGGTGATCAGGAGAAGTCATGGAGTCTACCTGCAGGATTAGACAGCATTACACTCTTAATCCTCCTACCCACGTCCTCACCGAGAGAAAGCGAGAGAGAGAGGAAAAGGATATGCAAATGATAGTGATATGCTTGCACCACACCGATAACACACGTCTACCATGTGCGCAGCAAGCAGTCGGCAAGACCCCCCCCCCCCCCCACACACACACACACACACAAAACACTACTACACAAACAATTCTGCATGTAAATGGCCCACAATGTAATAGTAGAAATGCAGGTCATGAACCAAATTCACGGTTTTACAGGGACATACATGATTCCAGACACTCGGATCAAATGGATTGTGTCTGACAGTTTGATTTCCTGTGTAATATAGAGCACGACTGCTGACGGCTTTGCTTATTAGCATTCCATAACAATAACTCTCTGATCTCTCTGAATGGAAGACCCTTAGCTCTCAAGATTTCTTTCTCTAAAGAAGTCAACATGAAAGAGCATATACAATCTATTTTACTTCCGAAGTGTGATGCACTGTGATGTGTGTGGGAAAAAAAAAAAAAAAAAAGGATGGGACTTTATACATCAGTAATTAATTGGATCATAAAAAGAGTGTTTCTCTAATCAGCGGAGGTCTGAGTATGAGTTTGCTGCTGTATATGGAGCACTACTGTCCTCATGAAACACAGTCTGCACCCACTTTTGAATATTGGGGTCGTGTAGCTTGATATATATATTGTCAACTATAATGCTGACAAAAAAAAACCCAAAAACACATATAGTATAAATAAATATTTAAAGGGTCTATTATTATTAATATTGCTCTGGCTCACAGTTGAGAGCGGTGGGAAAGCACTGTAAGTCAAACTGTAGAACTGCAGATTTCAAAGTAAAATTATAAGAGAAATATGAATTTATCCTTGGTTTATTATTTCTTTTTTCTTTTTTTTTCCTCACACATTTGTCTGCCAGAATTAATATTACATTCTATGTTTACTATGTGTGCCAATTGCTTTTGGGTCTTACTGAGCATGAGCAATTCCCACCAGTTGCAACTGTGCAATCAAGAATAAACTACATACTAACTTACATTTACTAACCTATTTAGAAAGGCATGCAGTTAGTTTCATTAGCCAGTCCAAAGCGTAAAATATATTCGTAACACTTTATTTTGATGTTCCACTTTAGACGTTTTACCAACTAGAAGTAACTTTGAAACTATATGCCAACTTATTCTACTGACCAGAACACTAACAATTTGCTAACATTTAAATTAAAGTTAGTTGACGTATAATTACTTATAGTTAGTAGAATGTCTAAAGTTGACCATCGAAATAAAGTGCATACAACATATATACTATATATACCCAATTAGTGGGGAATTAGGGGTGTGCCATATCATACCGTCCACGATAATACGGTATACTTTTTTACATGATAAAAAAGTGTCATATTGCGATATCAATGATATAGCGACACAATGAAGTATGGCGTGTTTACGTTCCCTAGCGCGCACACAAACAACACTTGTCTGAGAGTAAGAGCAGCATGTCAGCCTCCGATGACGATTTAGTACCTAAAAAGGGAGCTACTTCAATAAGTATGGAATGGTTTGATAAAAAGTCAGAGCGATTTTCCTCATGATCATCCTGGATAGGAGTCCGACCGGTCAGTGTCAAGTCTTTCTGTTTCTGAGCTGATCCATTTTGTTACCAGCTGCATAGGCAATAACATCAGCTCTTTTCTCGCCTCTCTCTCACTAGTCACATTCACTCTGCTTGTATAGCGCATAATTTTAGTCATTCCCGGAGGTTTTGCGCTCACACTAAAAGCGTGTGCACCACCACTACTAATCCAAGCCATTTCTCAGTCTCAAACAGCTTCTGAGTCACAAGTACCAAAATGAGTGACTTACTTCGCTAAAACGGTCAAATACATGCAAAATTTCGTCAAAATGCCCATCTTGGCGAGTATTCAGTCAAACACAGTCAGTTTTGGAACGTTAAATTGTTGAGAAAGAGGGACAGCAGTCCAATAGTTGCACTAATAAATGCTGTTGCCTGCCAGCTGTTCCATATATGTTTCTCTATATCGTCATAAATGTCGTTAATGCAAATATTCTTGAAATATCGTGATAGAATTTTGAGGCTATATCGCCCACCCCTACTGGGAATACCAATGAGTGGCCTAAAATAATCCCTTAAAAGCTATTTGGTTACAGGTTAATATTCTACGTGAGCCAGAAAATAGGTATTCGAGTATGCACAGAAAAAAAAAAGTTGTTGATTATTTCTCATTGGTTTCAGAATTTACTATTCCACAGCTCTGGTTCAAAAGCAGATGCTGGTGTACTGTGTTAAGCAGCCGTGTACACACAAAGGTCCGAGATCAGCGATCGCAACTGCTCCAAATCAAAGCCAGAGAGCCGCACTCCTGCATGGAGCCGGCGGGAAACAGCTCTGCCCAAATCCATGTCTCAGCAAGCTGGACTGCCTCTGGCTTTGACAGCACTTACCAGCGGGGCTGCACGTAGAGAGACCATTCTAACAACACACACAGTGGCTGCGTGGATGTGGCAGAACTTGAGTACGTAGTGTGTGCACGGGCTGTAATGTGGACAGCGGGGTGTTGGGCCTCCACAATAGCAGAGGAAGAGAAGAGAGATGTGGAAAAAGAAAGTCACTAAGCTCAGGCCTCTGCTTCTACCCATTGATCTGATTCAAATTCAAAGCCCTGCCATTGACAAACTCTAAACTCGGGATCGGGACACAAGCCCCACACACCGGCTCCCGGGAGGACTGAGCGCAGAAAAGAAAATGTCCCCTTCCCCCACCCCAGCACTTAAAGGATTTTTCTTCTTTTTTTGTATGTGTTGATATTCGATAAGCCTGTGCGCCATCTGTGCCCACACCTGCCAGGTTTAAGAGAGTAAGGTGGCGAGAAAGCGTATTTGAGATCCACGGGAAACAGCACTCTGAAAACAAAGCTCTCGTATCCAGCGAGTTCCTATAGCGGGATGGTGTTTATTGAATGCGACGGAGGCATACGAACGGGGGCTTAGCATGTGAATGAATCTACGGACACACCTGTTAATACACTGTGCCAGTACGTGTGTGGATGTTTGCAGGGGCAGGTGTATTGGCGTGCGCTGCTGAGAGAATTGGCAATGAATAGAGCGGATGGCAGATCAATACCAATCTGGAGTCAGCATGAGGAATGCTAATAGCGCAGTGCTTCAGATGGCACAAGGCCAAGAGCGGTCCCACATTACGTTTCTGCAATCCGCATGCCAAATAAACACATGTAATGCAAATTACACGTATATTCACAAGATTAAGGATTTTGTTTATACTCAGTTTGGGATCAAAATTTTGCTAAAACTTCTTAAATGTTTTTGAAGGAATTCTCTTATTTGATCAAAAATACAGTAATACTGTGAAATATCATTACAATATAACAGTTTTAAATTTTAAAGGATTAGTTCACGCAAAAATGAAACTTCTATCATTAATTGCTCATCCTCATGTCGTCCCAAACCCGTAAGACCTTCGTTCATCTTTGGAACACAAATTAAGAAGTTTCCGAGAGTATTTTAATGTTATGAAGCGACGGGAATGCTTTTTGTGCGAAAAAAACACATTTCCTTTCTCCACTGTCAGTGTCCTACGCTGTTTAGGTTGTATAGACAGTGCAGGCTTCAGATAGTAATTAATGACAGAAATTAAATTTTTGGGTGAACTAACCCTTCAATCAATCAATCAATCAATCTATCTATCTATCTATCTATCTATCTATCTATCTATCTATCTATCTATCTATCAATCAATCAATCAATCAATCAATCATCTATCTATCTATCTATCTATCTATCTATCTATCTATCTATCTATCTATCTATCTATCTATCTATCTATCTATCTATCTATCTATCTATCTATCTATCTATCTATCTATCTGATCCAGGCCGGTACATAATGCAGCTACACATAAGTAAATCACCGGCAAATGCATCTGAGTGAGCGTGCACGTGTATCCGGGCAGAATGACAGATGCTCTCCGTGTTGAGAGGTGGCGTCACTGGGTGATCAAAATGATGGATGAAAATGCTACGCTGCCCTCTCGTCTCCAAGCCTCTTTGCCCATTTAACTGACTGCCATTCCTCAGAGCCAAACACGCACACAGATGCAAGGGGCTGGATTTCATGCTGTTATTGTCCCCAAGGCAAGGTCACATTGCCGTCGCCCCTCTCCCCATCATTAGAGTGTGCTCAGATAATAGCTCAATACACAATTTTACACATATCTCCTTTCCCAGGCATCTGCCTCCCGAATACATACACACAAGCCTCAAACACATGTATACACAGGGGCGCAAGACTCTGAGGCATAAACTGTCTCTCATGTCAATCTCTTTCACGACAAATGGGCTAAAATCTATTTCCTGAATTCTCTGCTCATTCACACATCCTTTCTCGTCCTCGTGACCTTTCTCACAAGGCAGAGAGCCGCTCAATCTTTCTGACAATCAAACTCGTATCTTGCACGCATTAAAGGATGTCGATCTCGGGAAGTGGAGGGCAAACAAGCGTTAGCGACTAACCCACTCCCACACCTCGCTCCGCCAGCCGTAGACAGGGTGGGAACGGCTTCAGCTGAGTGTCATTTTCACCTGCGCTTGCGTTCAGGTGTGTCTTCTCGAGTTTAGGTTCAGGTGAACTTGGCGTTTCGTCGCACTTGTTCACGTCTGCGTGGGGAGATGTGCCGCTGACAATTGGCTCTAACTGAAATTCTCACTCTCGTTGTAGAAAGCGATCTTTAGGTCGATGTGCACTGACAGCCAAGCTGTCAGATGGCGTCACGGGCGCCAAGAGGCTTTCCTTCACACAGACGTGACAGCGTAAGCTACCTGAATAGCCACACGAAAAGCTTAATGAGTGTTGGCCAGGGGGCTTCGTTCCTCTTGGCACCAAGGGACCGCTGTGCTACTGAGTCTCACGATCTCGAGAGACTGGATATATCTGAAACACAATGAGAGTTTAATATAATGACAATGAGCAATCGCACCACCCAGATTACATCACCCGCAACAGCACAGAGGACATGAGGAGAGAGATTAGGTGAAGGAGACAGAGGGTCCATGGGACACGGGGAGGTGTAGAAATGCTGGTTTGTGAGATGCGTAGCTGGTTCACATGCAGCAGCAGCGCTCGAACGAGCAGCCAGGGAAGTGATGCGTGAAACTGGCCAGCTTGCCAGACAGTCAAACACACACACATACACACACACAATAAGCGGCCAAATTACTGCAGAGAAAATGAATACCTCCATCCATCCATAGCAATAGGCCAGGCCCAATAAACACACATACTTAAACACACACTCATGGCACACACACACACACACACACACTAATATCGACATGCTTAATCAAAAAAACACACTAGGGCTGGGTGGTATGACAATGTATACCATGTGTCAGATGGTTAGGGGTTTGCTATACTGTTAACACCCCAGTAGATATGTGTGAATGTTAATAGGTTGGGCTGTTTTGTGCTACCTAAACGTGATGCTTAGTATGAAGAAGAAATGATGTGTATATACACAGCCAGATGTCCCAACTCCCAACAAGGCAATATGATGATAATTTGTTTAAAGGTGCTGAGTGATATCACAACCAGACTACACTCTAAACAGTGCTGGGTTAAAAACAACCCAAGTTGGGTTAAAATGGACAATCCCAGTAAATGGGTTGTTTTAACCCAGTGGGTAGTTTTATTTCATTCAACTTGTTGTTGTTGTTGTTAATTACAGTATTAAAATTAATCCAAAGTATGTTGGAAATTAACATATATTATAGTGTTTAATAAATGGACATAAACAAGAATAACAATTAAAGTGCTTGTTAATAAATGTTCACCTTTTGATTATTATCGTTGCCTCTAGTAATTAAATATTTCCAAACTATTTTGGGTTCATTTTAAGCAAGCCATATAGAAATTTTTAAACAATAGTTAAATAAAACTGCGCAGCACATTGGACAAACATTTAACTCAACTTGGTATAAATGTAGTAGAATCAAGTAGAATCTTTTAGTTTTTTTTTTTTTTTTTTGCACTGATGACAGGCTTATTAAATTATATGAATAATCTTTTGGTTTCTTTCGAGTTCCAAATAAAAATAGAAAATAATCTAGTTGCTCATACTGCCCACTCCTAGCACACGCGCACGCACTCACAGAGACTCTCACAAACCCTTTTCCTTTCTTTTCTGCACATCTGCGGAGAAGATGACAGGTGAACCAATGATGGGTTTAAACACTTAAATCTCATGATTGTCTCTCCAAGGCCTCACCATGCTAATTTTCCCCTCATTCATCTGGCTGTAACAGCACCTGATTACAGCAGAACAAATGCTGTTTACAGCAGTTGGCCGTGTCTGCTGCGTGTGTGTCACAAAGGGATATTAGGCGGTTGAGTTTAACTGAGCTAATTATTCAACTGTCGAGTCACCTCACTTGACTGTGAATTCCACATATGAATCAACTGCACATTTACAATGTGCCATTATGTGAGCAGAGGGAGCATTTCATATGGCATTTCCAGCCATTTAATATTCAAGTGTTAAAGACTAATCACACACATTGTCATTGTGACTATTGAAGTACATATTGTGTGTGTATGTGTGTTGACAGGTACTAAACAGTCTGCTTTACCACGCTGTGTACTTCATCCTGAATATTTTATATCACATGCTCTTCATTTCTCTTTATCTAGTTAAAGACTACACAAACAGAGAAGAGAAGAGAAGAGAAGAGAAGAGAAGAGAAGAGAAGAGAAGAGAAGAGAAGAGAAGAGAAGAGAAGAGAAGAGAAGAGAAGAGAAGAGAAGAGACACGATCAGATCAGGAAAGAAAAAGAAACAAGAAAAATGAAATTGGTCGAGGAAAGACAAGGTGCGTTGAGACAAATTGAGAAAAGAGGAGACCAAGTGAGTCAAAATGAGACAAGAGAAGAGACGAAATAAGACAAGACAAGAATAAATGAAACAAGAATAGACATGTTGGCACATTTTGAGACAATGTGAGGCGAAATAAAGCAAGACGAGACCAAACTGATGACAGGAGACAGAAAGACAAGCAAAATGATACAAGAGAAGAGACACATCAAGTTGTTTTGAGACAAGATCGGACAAAATGAAGCAAGATGGGGCGAAACAGAAAGAGAACAAGGACAAGAAATTACATGAGATTTAATGAGAAAATGTTTTTTTTTTTTGTATCAACGTGTTTTTTGAGACGAGAGAAAATGAGACAAACAAGCCAAGAATAGAATGTACAAGAAAAGACGAGACAAGACGAGAAGAAATGCGTACACAAAATCACAGTCTCCCTCTCTCCCTCTCGTTCTCAGTTTCAGTTTAATGTGCTTTACTGGCACGATAAGTAATTGTACATCGGTGTTGCCAAAGCATTAGCTTAGCTGCATATCTGCATTTTCTCTTTCTGCCGCTGATGCAGAGAGGTTAGCGCGTCTGATTTACAGCACTGCATGTCCTTCATCCACCCAGACACCTCCACAGAGACACGGGAGGCTGGATTCAATCTCCCACTGACCTTCATTGTGAAGGACAGCTAGAGAGGTGCAAAGAGGCAAAACGCATTATCTAAAAAAACAAAACCAAAAAACACAAATGCTTTCAGTGTGATTGAGGACATGTCGTCCTCACAGATCGGCCCAAAAGCGTGAGGAACCCAAGCAGATCTCCTTCCTAAAACAACTCTGGCTCAAACCGAATGGAAAAGCAGCGGAAGTAAAAAAAGAAAGTGTTGAAAAATGAGTAAATGTGTGAAGAGGTGACAGAGTGAAGGAGTGAGGCTGCAAAAAACAGCATGTGCCTTGAAGGAGCCAAGGGAGCTACAGCTACAGAGGATGTGATTAAGTTGTAAATACTGTCAGTATAAAGGTCAATCACCGAGTTTACAACCGTCAGTTGCTCGAGAAAGAGGCCAAGATGAGAAAGAGACGGATAAAGCGAGAAACAGAGGGAATGGATGAGAAAACGAAAGAGGATGTGTGGGCTTCGTGTTGCTGAGATGGAAATCGAGCAGCACCCACATCACACAGAGCTTTACAACCATCTGCTCACACACATGCTTAATAGCACACACATGACACACACGCACACACATCCTCTTCAAGAGCTACTTCTCCAAGCCCATGGGGACTTTGTCATGCTGCCCCCATTAGGGATGTGCATAACGACATATTTTCATAAACCACCACTCGGCAAGTTGTCTGAACGACGTGATGACCTTAAGGAAGGCCTGTGTAATTACGCTGATTTAGAGGCGTCCATGCAAGACGAATTCTAGCATTTTAAATTATAGCACAATTGAATAGGTTGAATAGGTGCTTTCCAGAGTTTTTCAACTATACTTAAGACACAATGACTTAAAAAGGCGACTGTTGTAAAAAAAGTAGCTAAATAATAAATACTTACACATTTAAAAAAAAAAAAATTCAAAGATGTATATTAGGCTTAACAAGGCTGCATTTATATGATCAAGAAAGAACATTAATATTGTGAAATATCATTACAATTTTAAATAACTGCTGCTCAAGAAACATTTCAATTTTCAATTTCATTATTATCAATGTTGCAAACAGTTGTGCTGCTTAAAATTTTTTTGTGAAAACATATACATTTTTTCATGATTATTTGATGAGTAGAATGGATTTAATTCATCCAGGCTGAAAAAAGTATAATTTTTTTTCCAAAAACAACAACAACAAAAAAATAGATAGAATATTATGTAATAAACTATATACCTATAATTTTTAAATAAAGCGTTTATATCAGAAAACATCGATTTACATTAAACCCTTAGACATTTCAAAAGACGTATAATTTGTTAACATTATTAATATTTTTAGATAGTAGACTATATTGTTAATGTAAACAAAGTGACACTCCAAAAAATAAAAATCTATAGTCTAATAGTTATAGATAATTATATGTAAATTAAAATTATAGTAATGCATAATAATGGGAACGCCACCTACAACGGGCAATTTGAGGTCCAACAGCAATGTTTTTTACACAAGTACAACGTATAAATTAACAACGTGCGTGGTGTTTTTTTTTTCAGAAAAGCCCAAAAGTGGACACACGTAGATTTCATGGATATTTGGATTTCCTCCAAAGAGAGGTAACATATGTTTTATTTACTCTGTCGCGGTAACTTAGTCCCTCGAGGAAACATCATAAATTCAGGAGTATTGTTGCCAAAGCTCCACAAACATTTCCGGCATTGTAAATTTCACCTAGCAGGATCGATGCCATTGTCTTTCTTTCGTGTCGGCATGTTTGAAAGCATGTAGGAAGGCGCTTCTGTGGCTCTATTGGCCAGTGTCACAAATGT
Source organism: Opsariichthys bidens (assembly GCA_037194245.1). NCBI lineage: Eukaryota > Metazoa > Chordata > Actinopteri > Cypriniformes > Xenocyprididae > Opsariichthys > Opsariichthys bidens. The sequence goes on from CM074297.1 coordinate 14,288,726, forward strand.
GACAGACCTCGTTGTGGACGATCGAGAAAAATATGCTAGTCTTTCTGTCATGATGCGGCATAAGGACAACGTTTGACAGCTCAGCATGCAGGCATCTCTCTAAAATCCTCTTAGAGAAGATGTTCTCTTAATTTAACCCATTAGGACCTAAACTCTAAAGCACAACAATTTGAAGAAAAAAAAAAGATCTACATAAACTAAACTATCCTGACTCATTCAAAGCCCCTTACACACACACACACACACACACCAACACACACCCTCTGACTCAATTTAAGCCATTATTCCTCATACAAACACTATGAAAGAACGTTTACAACTAGCATATGTAAATCAGATCATGAATCATGAATCACATGTGTTGGCTGATGATTGGCTCCTGTGACACACACAATAAAAAGAGAGCAGAGCGGAACAAACGCTAAAGATCGTCTCAATTGTCACACATCTGTTTCATCACAAAAGCTCGGGAAGCTCGGATGCTGTGCTCTAGGGTTAAACGCACTGTGTCTCGCCCACCTGCGCTGCTGGTGCCGGCCTGAGTGTGTGTGCGGTACCTCAAGTGTCCAGCAAGGGGGGCTCATGACTGCATTACGGAGAGCAGAGAGAGGGGGGGGGATAAGGGGGAGGATGTCAAACAGAGCAGGAAACCAGAGGAGGGAAAATGACGGGATATATTTTTGCTCTAGAATTCTGATTTTTCTGATGGCTTTGGTGGGGGGTGAGTTTTTTAGAGACTCAAACGAGCAGGGAGGTCTGTCGACCGCCAGGCGTGCAGATGACTGCAGGAGTCTTGTTCGCTGTCTCTTCTCCTCTTTTCTCCTCTCCACAAGCCTCCCAGCATGAGTGCATGGCCTCTGGCTAATAAAAAAATCGACCAGAAATGACCACAAAGGATTCAAACACACACACACACACTTCATATCTACACATAATGGTAATCAGATCAGTTGTACTGTAGGTGTGCAATTTTTCTGTAATGTTAGACATGATATTTAACAGCACAAAATTGCATGTTTATTCTCTGACATGTTGTGGCTTGATTCTCCATGGAGAGTTTCTATCGATATGGGGTGTTTGTGACACAGAGCAAGCAGCTGCGTTTACACTCTGGACCTAGTAAATGAAAAATCGCCACCTATTGCAACAATAATAGAATTTGTTCCTTACCTTTCCTCCACACTAATGAGATGCTAATGAGAGCCCTGGGCAGCAGGGTTAATAGAATCCATATTTTCAATTAAAATCTCCCTCTCTCTCTCTATTCCTGACGGACGGCGTTCTTGTCGCCACAAACAGGCCTAAACTCAGCAAGGTAAACAGAGCCAATTAAGTTTCGCCATCTCTTGATTACTCTATCACTCTCACAGTTAGTTTTGTGTGATCAAATGAGCTGTCATCAGACATATGGCTCCACAACAGATCCAGGGCCCATTAAACTAGCTCACTACAGGAAGAAAGAGATGGAAAGCGAGGGAACGCTTAATCCACTCTCGCTTCTTCCAAAGCTGAGATTCTGCCTTTAATTCTACATCGGCTTGCAGTGTGAGAAGTGTGTGTGTGTGAGTGTGTTTTGCTGAGGTCAGCTGTGAATGTGCGTGCCCCTGGACCGAAAATCCTCAAAATGCACCGTTATCAGTTCAGTCCGGCCTACAAGTGATTTAAGGGTCTTGATCAGGGGCCGCTCAGTGCTTTGTAACTACATGTAGCCATTACTGATTGTGTATTCATCCAAAAGCACAGATTTACACTCAAGCCAGCGTACTGGTTTAAATTAAATTGTATCTATCATCAGGTCTACTATTATTATCTTTTCACCCTTTCATTCTCTTTCTCACAGTATTCTTCACTTCTCTAGTCAGATCTGTTTACACAATCTCTGAGACGCATATGGTGCAGAAATGAACGGATATCAAAGTGCAGCGAGCTTTCGCACACATGCTCGTGTATGTGAGAGAACAAAGAAAAGAGGCATATGAGTGGAAGTTTTATAGATTTTTTGTCTGTGCACATTCAAACAAAAAGCATGTTAATTCACACACAGTTAACGACTAATGACATTTCACACCTTAACTGTCACTGTGGGAACTTGAGATACTAAATCAGACCAATAGCACAATGCCAATAAGCCACAAGCTCACCAGAAATCTCACTTATGGCTACTAGCAGACACATGAGATCATCAGTTTCGGTTAGACAGCTGTAAACAAGCTACCTCGTGTGCTGCCATTCTGAACGTGTCCACACTTAACCAAAAAAATCATTAAAAAGCTGTCAAAATATGGCAAATTCCTAATTTACAAAATTCCTTGGAGACATAGCACCCCCCCCCCCCCCCACACACACACACCACCACCCAAACATGCCTCAATTACTCAGCAACAACGCTCCCTCAACAAAGTGCTCGCTTTGTTTTTATCACCGAAATGCAAATTTGATCAAATTTGGCAATTTAGTTCGTTTACTCTGGGAGGTAAATTAGGCTAAACTGCAGGCTTGTAAATATTGAAACTCGCACATGCATGAATAATTAAATGAGAGGGAGGAAACAGATCAACCAGAGGAGCGTCCATTCGTCACCCTAAGAGGAACGTCACTCAACCAAAACCAACCACATCAATCTAAAGTGCCAAGCGTGTCTACAGTGATCTACAAAGCAACATGTAGACAAGACGTAGAAGAACAGAAGTGAACTCCCTGTTGAATGAAAGCCCTGTTTCCTGACTCCTAGAGGCACGGAAGATAGAATGATTGACGTTTTTTGATGTCTACGTTGAGCTTCCCTGCTGAAAAGACCAGCGTGAATTTTGGTTTGGTTGCTGGTCCAGTTGGTGGAGCAGCACATCCATGACGTTCACCAGACAAACTTCTGGTCCTTCTGAAGAAGCCGGTTGATCCAGGAAGTTTCTTGCTAGCTAAGAAGCCACCAGCGACCAAATCACAACATGTACTGGTTTTTCCACTACATGTTGTGAATTTAATTTCTTTAATTTGAAATTTTCCAGGTCTGAAGTAATTTCTTTCACAGCGGCATTGTGTCTCACACACAAAACACACACACACACACGGTTCTGCAGAGCTCTTACCGGTCTCTTGAGAGAGGGCTTTAGCTCTGCTGCTGGTGCTGCCTGAGTGATGCATCGCTCCTAACATGAGTCTTCCCCTCGTATCTCCTCCTCTCCTCTTCTCCGAACCGTCAGACGCGGTCTCTCTCTCCGGTAGGCAGGGGCAAGGGGCTTCAGAAGCCACGAACGAGAAGCAGTTGTCCCCTCGCTGTCTCCACACGCCCTCTCTCACACAACTTCACACACGCGTGCATACGGCATACAGCCACTTTCCCCCTGGTCGCACGGTGCTCTAGTCCACAAGACGATGGTAAAGATCTTAAAGTATGGTTGAGAAAAATGGATGAGAGAACAAATGCCAGAGAAAGCAAGTGGAGTTGTTGTCAACCTCTCGGTGAGTGCGGAGAAAAGAATGCAAAGGGCTGTTCCATCCTACCTCTGAACATGACTGGAGCTCCGCACAGACTCTGAGCTCTGAGAATTATACAGCATCGCTGCGGAGCATGAGCGAGAGAGAGAGAGAGAGAGAGAGAGAGAGAGAGAGAGAGAGAGTGTGGGAGAGAATAAGAGTGCGGGGGAGCACAAAACGGAGAGAGAGAGAGAGAAAGAGAGAGAGAGAGAGAGGAGGGGTGAGGATGGGGGAATGTGACAAAGCATGTTCATCAAAGAGAGAGGAGGAGAGAAAACAAGACAGATCGCGCATGTTTTCCCCGTCTAGCCGAGATGAGAATGTGTCAAACCACGTTACAGAGCATACGGTCAGTATTCGTCCTGTACCGTGCACAGACAGAAATATTTTAACTTCTTTACATGCACAAGAGTGTCCCTTTGGAGAGGAGGGCTTTCAGCATCAAAGGCGCTGACACAACACGTTGAACTAAAAAGCATCGGCGTGGCTAAAAATACATAACCTTGTACCGCTACGCTTTCACGCAAACAACACTGGATATGTGAATATTAGATTGGGGATCTGGCTGCCGCTCGGGGTCCGGAGCGCAGAACATGATCTGATCCTGAAACACGCTGAGCCATAGTGCCGTAAAACACAAGCCGGAAAGGCAAGCTTTCTTACGTCTCGCACACACCTCTGACAGGACACACACTTGAAATTACCACCCAACAAAACCCAACCACTGCCTTCGTGATGATTCTTTATTGGCATTAGATATTGGCACAAACAACTGGATGCAATGTATAAATAATCAGAAATGCGGTATGGGAATACAATGGAATTTAGCCAAACAAATAACTTGAGATTAGAAAGTTAAAGTCAACATAAAATGGTAAAAAAGATTTTACTTGGTGAAATATTTAACAGGGCATTCAATGAGAGACAACAAAACATTTACACTTGTAGGCTTAAATTTGTTAGTTATTTAATCTTCGGGGCATTAGATTTAGAATTCTGAAGTGAAACAATTAGAACAGTAAGCTTTATTTGTGAATATCCAATTAAGTGAAGCTGTGAGTTTAATTAGTTCAAAAACAGCAATGTTATCACCTCTTTGCTGAAAAATAGAATGTAGCTTTCAGTAACAAAGCTATTTATAAAATTTACATTAAAATTTACTCCTCAAAAAAATAATACCATTAAGAAAAGATATGGATAAGTGGAAATGTGTGGGTAAATGTGTTTCCCTCGCCTTGTGGTGGCTTGGAATTCCAGAAATGTGTGTTTAGAAGTAGGTCAGATGTCCAAATATCGGAAATGTATCTGACTTAAAATTACATTTTGAAGTGGCTAACAACAGATGAGAAAGAACAGCTACAACTACAGCTCTCCTGAACCTAGAACCCCACCTTTGGAGAGACTTTTGACTAAGTAGAGGCTAAAGGTCAAGTACACCCTTGAAAAGATGTTAATGAATCCCAATAGTTTCACTTTCAATTCATTATTTGCACTTATAGCTGTCACTTTAATGATATTTTTCTGATAACCTTTAACACCTTTTTGATGTTAACTACTAGTTATAATTCACTTGAATAAACGTGTCGGTGAAATGCAAAAATTCTGTCATGTATTTACCCTCAAACCTGTATGAGTTTCTTTCTTCCAAAAAAGGATACTTTGAAAACTGGATGAGGGAGAGTAAATGATTTTGGAAGAACTGTCCCTGTCATTTCACAGATATGTTTATTCAAAAGTGGCTTTCTTTCCTTGAGAATCAATCCCATGACCTCATTGTTGCTAGTGATGCTTGACTATCTGAGCTAATAAGAATGCTTTGCAGCTGAAACAGAGTTAAATTACTACATTAAATAATGGTAAGATTGTAAAAAGCTGGCATTACCTACTCAAGACTAAACAATGCCTATAAAACATTTTGGCTAATGACTAAAATTCAGTCATCATTTTTATTATGCCTGTAATGTCATACAGTAGATGACGTCAGTTAAAAAAGAAAGTTGTTTCATTCCGAGGCGGATGAAGTGAATATAGTTTGATGAAAGGTTATGAAGACAAATTATAACAATAAGACTAGGAATGTGTATTATGAAACAAAATAGGCTCAATTTTGATTTCATAATGACTTTAAAACTGCCCAGCTCAAAGTTCAGACCACAGACCAGACACACAATCATGTATGGGAGTACAGGCCTCCTATACTGTGCATTCAGAAAGGAGCTGGCCATGGTACTTCCTGCTCTGTCCAATAGAGGGCAGGGTTACAGATCAGTATCCGGCTGATGTGATACAGGCCGGCTAGAATGTATCCTGGTTTCAATCGCGCCTGCTTCCTGTCACACACATACATACTCCCGCAGAAGTGGCTATATTTGTAACGCCTCTATATTTAGAGCTGTTTGACCCTTCTAGATTGAACAAAGAGCCAATCTACACAAATGACTCTCTCTACCGCCCTCTCTGGGCTCACAGTACCATAGGGAGGGACTGGATCCTGTACACATAATAAGCAATCTGGCCACACACAAACATGCACCCACCCAGAGCGAGAGCTCTAATGAAGAGAGCAGTTTTGGAAGGGCACACTGCTAGAAGTGCAGACAGCTGGATGGATTCATCTCTTCTCGGTCCATATCAGACTCCCTCACATTGTGTTCGTAATTACAGAGAACTTATCAAACAGTGTTTTATCAGTGCCCACTCTTCATTAGAGCTATTGCAATCACTGTGAAGTGTCATGAAAGATGAAACCTGTAACAAATTAAATGCAGATGTGCATTTAATTCAATGAAGTTAAGCTCAATCAACAACACTTGTGGCATTATACTGATCATCACAAAATATATTTTGATGCATCTCTCTTTTTTTTTTTTTTTTAAAGTACAGTGGTTTATGGTTAGTGAAGAGGGCAATCTGAAAAACTCTTATTGCTTCAGTACACTATAAAAAAAAATTGTTATTACAACATTATTTATTTTGTCTCCTCAACTTGGATTATTCATGTGGTTCAGAAACATACTATTTTGAGTTTCTGTTGATTAAACCAAGCGCCTTCCTTTTATTAACACATTTTTTTTTTTTTATTTCAATGAACTCTAAGTACTTTTAACAATTCTTTTGTACAGTTTAGTATATCTACAATTTGTAATCAAAGTATATTAGGACGATTTTAGTGTGGAGAGAAAGATATAATAGATTAAATATTTCTTGTGGTACCTTCTGCTGTAGCTGCTTGTTTTCAAACATTTTTATTAACCGAAACCAGGTGTGTCAATATATTAAATTAATTAACCACTCTTATTTCTGTGATTTCAGAACTTTCAAGAACCGTATGTTCTTGAAAAGAAAAATAAACAAAAGCTGAAGGGAAGAATAATCATTTCACACATTCATTTTATGTGGGGTTTTTAAAGCCGTTTAATTCAGTTTGTTTATTTAACTTAACTGAAATTAATTTAAATAATTTTAAGTCATTCTGTGACCCGCTTAGATCCCCCTGAGGTGACCACCCTGGTTGAGAACCACAGCCCAAAGAATTTAATTCAATGCTATAAAGAGTCACATTTCAGCTTTTACATCTTTCAAAACTTTGCCCAATCCATTGTAAGAGCTCACCGTAACCTTGATTTGTGCGTCTCTGCAAACAAAAAAAGAAAAAAAAAAAGATCTTGGAAAAAAAATTCTGTTTTTTGTTGTAATCAAAAATATGCCACATATTTATTTAAATGGGCCAGAGAGTAAAAAAAAAAGAAGATTCAATGCCAAACTATTGAATTTCCAGAAGTAACAGATTCAAGCAGAAGAAAATGCACTAAAGAGGAAGAATTTCTGCATATAATCACTTCACCTGACCTTAGTAGAATAGCACCTGTCTCCCTATCTTCCCTGAGCTGTGATGCGGAGCAGCGACTGGTGTGTGCGGAGCAGCAGATATGTTGGCGTCCAGTCTGAGGCTCTCTAATCAATGCAGACAGAGCCTTCCTGCAGTATTAAAGGAACTTATTCAGCCTAAAGGCTTCCGAACCGCTGAGCTGAAAAAGAGCACAGCACTTACACCTCTCAGCTTAAATATACAGAGCGCACGCACACAACCTTCCACCTAACGGCTTCAACGACCGCACCGTCCATCATTTTCAACAGACATGGATGCACACGCTTACTCACAAGCATGTACACATGCTTACAGCATACGTAACTTGTTTCTGAAAGCATTTGGACAGCGATTGCTGACCTGTGATACATTCATAACATGTCTTAGTTATAACCAGGGTTGGGGAGTAACGAAATACAAGTAACTTGGTTACGTTTCATTTTAAATGGGTGCTAATCAGATTACAGTTACATCTGAAAAGTATTTTAGAAAAGTGATTTACTTTGAATTTTAATGTCATTTAAACAGCAATTGGTGATTCTCTGAATCTGACAGTCTGAAAAAGCGGAGTTAAATTTCATGTTTTCCACTGTTTTCATGTTTTGTGATAGTCATTTTATAATTGTAAAAAATGTCACTGCATCTTTTTCTCACAATTAGTTTTTTCCCCTCACAATTGTGAGTTTGCATTTCACAATTTTGTCTTCTTTTTCTCAGAATTGCGAGATTTAAACTTTTAAAAGTTATAATACTGACTTTTTTTCTTGCAATTGTGAATTTAGTATGTGAGTTAAATGTAATAATTCGGATTTTTCTCAATATTGTGAGTTTATATCTCATAATTCCGAATTTATAACTCACAATTGCAACCTTACATCACACAATTCTGAGGGAAAAAGTCAGAATTGTGAGCTAAAAACTTGCAATTTCCTTTTTTGTGTTTGTTCCACACTTATTAGTACTCTAAAGTATTTAGATTAAGTTACTAAACTTGAGTAATGTATCGAAATACGTTACAAATTACTTTTTAAAGCATGTATTTTGTAATCTGTAGTGAAATACATTTTAAAAGTAACCTACCCAGCCCTGGTTATAAACCAACATTCAGCAGTGTCTAGTCTCTCTGTCTTTCTCTTTCCTCTCTCTCTCTCCATTGTTCAAATGACTGGTTTAGCTTTAATTAATGCCCGTCTGTGATTGGTAAGCAATTAAAAAAAACTGCTCGGTGCTAGACTTCCTGTTGATACCATTGTGACTGATCAGGGTCTAAATCAAATAGTCTAACAGTGGTTGACCTTTTTTGGCTTAACTTTCAATTGCGGTACTGCATGTTGGAAATTAGTTCTCTTAATATAAAATACCATATGGATTCAACATTCAGATTTGATTTAAAAGCCGTTCACATCAAGGACGACAGCCATAAGGTTGCAATAATCATTCTAATTTCATGAAAACAGGGAAGTCAACACCACAGCACAATGACGACCATTCAAACGTTAGGCAAATATTTTATTTCATTATAGCAGTAGATTTACCAGTATCTACTTATTTTTGAACTCATGTTCAGACTTTTATATCCCCCCATCTCTTACATCATACTCAGGATATTTGCTAGTGAAAGAGAATGAGTTCTTGTGCCGCCATCAGCCATTCAGTGTTGCCATGACATTAACTGCAGTTCCAGAGTAATTAGTCGATTTTGGTGTGTTGTTTTGGTGAATGCTCACCCCTGATGTTGAGCTTCCACTGTGTTGTAAAATAAAAAGTCAAGAAGATAACTGTTTCTGCATTCCAGTGATTGTAGCAGCCTCAGACAGGGTCACTACAGCACGTAATAAATTTGTGGCACCATTCCATGGTGACACGGTGTGAAAGTCATGCAAGCAAATGGCTCCAGCCCTGATCATGTGGTGATAAAAAAACAAAAAAACAAACAAACAAACACACACACACACACACAAAACAGATTCCACATGCACTAGATTTATTCGAAAACAGAATGGGTAGTGACTAGTATCTACAGCTGCTGAGGAAGAGGAGGACAAGGTCAGACAACGAAGGGTGGAACAGTTTTAACAATTCTGTGAGTTCCATCACACCACATTTACATCACACCCATCCCACTATTTCACTGTTCTTTCATCTCTCCATTCATCTCTCGCACTCTTTCCTCTGGCCCAGGGTGAGAGGAAGTGAATGTGAATGAGCTAAAGGAGGTACGGGATGGGCAGCGAAGGGACCCCTAGGTTGAACACAGCCATTTGTCATCCGGTGAAGGCTTAAGAAAAGACTAGTTAACCTTTTCCTGGGAAGCCCCCAGGGAGCCTACCAGCAATGAAAAAAAAAAAAGTATCAACCAAGAAAAATATTCTTGGGGAAAATAGATGGCCGATGCTCAGAGACCCATGTACCTTGCAAAATGCTGCACTAGGCACTTTTGACATCTGGGTCGCCTCTACTTATGAGCAAGGACAGAAAGATTGATTGCAGCCGTTGCACTATATGTAGATATGTAGAGATTACAAAAACCTTCTTGCTGACTATAATTGTGAAATTACTGGTATCACTTCAATGTATTTATTTATACTGCTATTATTAGTGTATGTACTTTAGAATGCCGTCACATATATTGCACTGCACAAAAGTATAAAAGTCGACAACTGCATGCGACCAACCTACTAGAAAAATCTCAAACCAGCCTAAAGCACCATTGGCATATGGCGTAATTTTCGTCATTAGGAGGGTCCGCGGATATCGGCACACCCTGTCCACCTGCAGCCCTATTTTTGAGACCGCGTGGAGGGTGCGTGTAAAACAGCGCATGTGCGAGTGACTTGAGCACTTGAAAACCAAATCCAGAACACGTCTTTCTGCGCTCGCGGCCAAAGAATTATACTTTGAAAGACTTGCATGCTCAATTGTGAAGCAGAACATGGAAGAGTAAGTATACCTGGGCATTACACTAGTTGGCTGATCTTAGCTGGTCTCCCAGGCTGGCTGGTTCTAGAGGAGTTATGGGCACCTTGCAGCTGGTTGCCTAAGTAAACACTAGCTTAACCAGTCTGGGAGACCAGCTAAAACCAGCACACTATGCTAAGGCTCGTCTCAGCTTTTTTCCTACAGCATTTACACAAGCTTTGATTTTAACAAACACAGCAGACAAACACATCAACACTCATTTCAGATGACTCATGGGTCTTGACAGTTTAGTCAGGCACTGGTATACTAATCTGGAGATCATCATTGAGAAACCAGTTAGTAATAATGGCTGGCTTTAGTCGCCATTTACCAAACCTGCCTCCAAGCCTGTCACTCAAGGCAGCACTGCCATGGCAACAATGTGAGTCGGCCAATCATGTGCGCACAGCAGCGGGAAGCTAGTCTTGAACGATTATGAGAATAACACAGCCACTGAGTCAAAACAATATGCACATATGACTGGAGGCAGACCATCTTGTGTTGTAAAGCGTCATGGTAGTGAGAAATATCGATACAGACAAACAGCTGGTGATAAGAATGAAGAATTAAGATCCACAATCATTCATAATCACGGTTTTCAAATTTCATTACCAAACATTCCTTCCTCTCCGGAAAATGACTGACAGACAAATAACTCCCCTGACCCTTAACTTATAGATAAAAGTGACTATAAAGGAGTGACAGACAGAAATTCTTGACTTGCCATTCCAGTTCACCAAAGTTGGATACACACTATGTCATTTTTGCTGTCCTTTATGGTTGTTGCTTGTCAAATTGTATCATGTGGCCCCAATGAGATTGTAGGTAAAAGCCAAACAGAGTATGTAGCATCAACAGTCTTTTACAACATATCAGACAAATATACAATATTTATATATATATACACACACATATACATATTTTCATGTGATAAAACCCCTTTTATACTGTGAGAGGGAAAAAGAATAATTAAAATTAAATTTCTCTCTCGCCCGCTCTCTCTCTCTCTCTCTCTCTCTCTATCAAATGTTTTAAAGACCCCTGAGAGTCCCCAGGTCTCAGTTTCAAAACCCTAACCCATCTGATTGCACTAAGCAATCCAACACCAGCCATTTTTTCTTGAGAAAATGGAATCTTTTACAATCAGATGGCAAAAACCACACCAGGCTTAGCCCTGTACAAGCACACAATAACTCACAAATGCTAACAGGCTACTGCTCATAAAGCTTGAAACGAGGTGGATGACGTCTTGCAGATTAAGACATAGATTAATGGACGGCCTTCTGTGACATTAGAGGAGGCAGAATTATGAGTCGGTAATTGAGGATCCTTCAGCAGGAGCAGAAGGAGTAGATGATATGAGGCCAGAGGGATGGAGCAGCTGGATGAAGCCTCTACCCTTAACAAGGAGAGAGAGCGAGAGAGAGAGAGAGAGAGAGAGAGAGAGAGAGAGAGTCACAGGGGCAATCAACTTCTCTATGCAACTATCTTTGGCTGTAGCTTTCAGCTCTTCCTCGTCTCTCTGAATCATCTCTCTCCTTCACTTCCTTTGTCTCTTGAACAGGTTATAGCACTCTTCTTTACACATACCAGTCTTTAGGGAAGGTGGAGGTTACACAAGAAAGACACAGTTTCAGTGAAGGAGACTGAACTAAAAAAGCTAAGTAGCAAGAAGAGAGAGAATATTGTGAGGAAAATATATGATCTAGCTGGAGGTGGAGAACATAGGGTCAGTCACAATGGCGTCTCATTCAGCACACACTCTGGTTTCACAAGAGCTCTGGGGTTCGGAAGAAAGCCAGGTTTGTTTGAATCAGGTCATACTTCCGCTCCAAAAAAATATTGGTGTGGTATCATGGTGTAGTGATGTATGAAAAAGTAGAACTCTGTTATGTTAATATATACTAACGAAGTCTATACTACCTGGAGAAAGCTATCCATTGGCATTCCCAATGCTTGCTTCTCAAGTGGCAAATGACCCCAAGGAAGGTACAAAGTTTGAATGTTCCAATCTTTGTTCAAAGTTTTTTTTTTTTTTTTTTTATCAAATAATGCTTAAATATAAAAAAGTAATATAATATAATATAATATAATTTTATCATAAAAAAACATGACATAAATGTGACCGCTAATAATAATAATTTAACAAGAAAATATAACAAAAAAGAAAATTGGCAAAAAAGAAAATAGTTTTACAAGATTTCATTCATTAATAACATGGGATATATTAATAATATATATAAAGTATAGTGAATGAAATATTTGATTCACACTGAGTTTTTGATGCGAGTAAAATGGATTCACACAACAAAATAAGACAATACAGGGAACTAAATGATCACTCAAGTCATTCAAGGGCACTAAATGATTACATCATTGTACTTTAGTTACATAATACTTGCTAATATGTGTCCTAATATCGCCTGTATTGAGCATCAAATTGAACTTATTTTGCAAGAAAATCTTGAGATAAGAGCATACCTCCTCCTTTGCTCTTTCATTAACCCATATCCCTTGACTCCTTATCGCTGCTCTTAAGAGAAATGAAAGTCACACACATACATAAGCAAACAGCATTTCAGCAGCCTGTCACCAGCAGGCCCTTCCAGTGAGTGATTAATCACCTCATGCTAATGAGTTATTTACTAATTAGGGTCTGACGTGAGAGGAGACGAGGAGAACAGGACCACCACGATGACACGGGTGGCTGAGGCACTTAGTGTAGACTCAACCCAACTGTTCACCAGTGATTAAGAAAGAGAGAGGTGTGTGTGGGTCCGTAAGTGTTTCTGAGAATCCTTTAGAAACAGTTAGTGCCAAAACTGCTGCATAACACAATAACACATTAGCCAGACAGGTCGGCCACATGCAAGCCACATTTAGAAAAGGATTTGTACCTAAACAAAGATGCCGCCCATTGTGTGTTCAGCAAGGAATGTCAGCCACACGTTTATGTCTCACTCTGTCAGCCCTCTGAGAAGGGAAGCCTGCCCATTATAGAAACCCGACTGTCAATCAAAGCTGGCCACGCCTCAATCCAACAGAGAGATCAGTCACAGGCTTTCAGCTACCTGACAGAGGAGCTCCCTCCTTTCAATCAAAGCGTTTAAGCAGAGAAGGCCTCTCATTCCTATGACCACAATGGCCCTCACATAGGTGCAAGGCAACAGGTCTGAATCAATCTCCTGCCTTCTATCTCTCCCACACACTCAGCACAAAAGCAGCTGAAGCCACCGTGTGTGCAGTGACAAAGCAGCCGCATTCATCCTCGAGGCCTTTCAGAGCTCGGCTTTTGATCCGTCATTCCTATAGAGGGGTTCGTATCCAGTGCGGGTCTTTATATAATGCTCAATTTTGCCATCAGACAGAGATTGACCTCTGCATGTGGGTGTTTTTATCGTGGGTGTAAAAGTGAGGCCACTGAGTGTATGGACAGATGGGACACAAAGTTTTTCATCTTATGGATATTTTGTGTACATCTATGTCTATGTATGTCTTTCATGTTTGAATAAAAATTTTATTAAGAAGAATTTAAAATGTTGAATGAAAATAAAAATATATATAAGTAAAAAATAACTAAATAAAAATATTTTTAACGAATAAATTTCATAATAAATGAGAAAAATAATTCTTGATAAAATGAAATATTTCAATAAATCAAGAAATTCATCACAATAAGACCAATAAAAAGTATAATAAAATAGACTATTCATAATAAATAGAAGTCACAGCCCTATCTATATAAACTTGTGTGTCCACATTCTTACTTATTTGTGTGTCCATCGAACCATCGGACACTGGCAGCCTGAGGTGTGTCAGGTGAGTGATTTTGGCACTGTGTATGAGTCAGACATCTAGAGGTCCTGTGGGTGCAGGGCCCGCAGGTGTCTGTCTCTGCCCATCAAAGAGATCTTCACTGGGCCTGAGGCATGGCGAAAGAACAGCTGAACCTCATGGAGAGGTGCCACTCGCCAAATCTCTAGGGCCTGTAGACCCAACCCCGGGCACCTGGGACCTGTCAACCCCTGGTCTTCCTCAGACCACACACCCCCACATATAACGTGAGGTGCATTTTGCTACAGATGTATGCGAGTGTTTGTGTATATTCTCCCTATAGTCAGAATATCATGGAGCTGTTGGAATGTGACTGTTCGTAAAGACTGATCAGATTAGAATGGACAAAATGTTGGAGTCCAGGGGCCCACCGGAGATCAGGTTGCCCTGAATAAAATAACCCAACAAATTCAGTGCGCACTGATCTCTTAGAGTAGTCGTACAACATGTGTAAGCTCTGTTAACAGGTCTGCAGAAGGCTAGAGGACTTGAATAAGAACCCTTTCATATCATTTTTGTTATATATATATATATATATATATATATATATATATATTTGTTGATAACAATGAAAAATAGAAGCATTTTAAGACAAAACTCACTTTCCTTGTCCCACCTCGTGCTGTGCATCTGTGCACTTCCTCCACACATGCACACGTCACCTGCAGGAGTACAACACTAAACATGCTCCATCTTTAGATTACAACTCGTACTTTAATAGCCCAATTCGTTCGTACACGCATACCTGACAACAAACATCCTTTCATCTCAAAGCTAAGTGCCTGTGCGCCATGAAGTTTGCTGTGAAGGCTTCCATTCAGAGCAAAGATTTCAGATCTTTGCACCCTCACTTGGCAATTCCATAGAAATTAACATGGTTGGTTGCCAAGTAAAACACGTATTCTTTTTACTGAAAGTCAAAGCAAAGCTTTCAAAAGAAAGAAAGAAAGAAAAAAAAAACTTCTCAAGCTCCTTTTTAATTCCTCAATATGAGTATTATTCAGTAAATTGTGAAGAATGCAAAGAATAATTTACTAATAATGCAACAGGACACGTGTAAAATATATGTTCCAACATGTAGAATATTTCTTAAATGTAAATGTAGGTGGTAATGCAGCTATCAAGACTATCCACATTAATACAGAAATAAATTGATGCTGGTTACAGGTGTGTCTGTGTTTGTGTCCCTGGTAAACACTTTGTTATAGGGAAAAATTTCCCCACAAAGATGGCAACATCCAAAATCCTTGTCCTTGTAGGGACATTTTTTTTTTTTTTTTTGTCCCCATGAGGAAAACAGCTTATAAATCATGCTAAATTATGTTTTGTTTTTATGTAAAAGCAGAAAGTTGTCTATGATGGGTAGGTTTAGGGGATAGAATGTACTGTGTACAGCAGAGCTATTCAACTGGCGGCCCACGGGCCAAATCCGGCCCGCCAATCATCTCCACGCGGCCCGAGGGCACCCCAACCTCCCTCCTCTTCTTTTCCTGGCAGTGCGGCTAAATTTTGTTAGATACGTGGCCGCAGCGTCGCCTGCAGCTGTACGGCTATATTCACACTGTTTGTACCATGCATACTCCTCCGACTGACCTGAGAAACGTTTTCCTTGCGGATATTTCAGCAGTTATTATGTGTGTCCCAGCTGTATTTCTGTCGACCGAACCAGCAATACCAATCATTCGTGAATTAATCATTATTTTGGCTAGATTGTTTGTTTTCCGTGAACTGGCTAAACGCGCTTGCATAATGATCTGAAACGATTTGGATTCGTTCTGACCGCTCTGTCACTGAATCATCTGAAGTTGTTTCTCGGTCAGTAACAACAAATACAGAACAAATAGCGCTGATTTCATGTGTTTCACTCGTTTACTTTGAACTACACAGCACGGCCCAGTGGATAATGGAAGGAAAGCTTAAAGGAGCTGCATTTGTTCCCGGTCTCGGACAACATTATTAAACAGCGTTGCGACATCCAATGAGAAGCGTTTCAATTCGACACACACTTCTCGGTTACAAACCACAAATCACTCGACTAGTTTTAAATCGGATGAAACAGCCTCAACATTCCCAACAAGCCTGGTGAGGAAAACAGGAAAAACGTGCCATGAATGAAGGGAGAAGACTTTTAAATCCAAAACCATCAACCTTAAAAACATTTACCATGAATGAACTGTAGTAATTCACCATGGTTTGTGGAAATGTGGAATATGTATATTGAATACTATGTTATAGCCATTTACATTGCAATATTTGTTAGGTGGGTTGGGGCTTAATGAAATCATTTCCTGGTGTACAGTGTAAAATCATTATGTCTATGGAAAGTCCCCATAATACATGGAAACCCAACATTTGGTGTGTGTGTGTGTGTGTGACAGCTGCTGCACAAAGGCTTCAACTGTTGCTCATCCAATAACATTTCAGATTTGCTAAAAATATTTTAAAGACACAATTCAGTCATCTTTCACAGAAAGTGCAAGATGGTAAGTCTCTTCCTCATTAACAGTGTTCTTCAATGTGCCTCTGTCTGAGTGACTGAAATAACAGCATTAATGATATGCTGAAAGATTTACTATTAATCACACATACATGCACTTTTGCTGAAAGTCACGTCGGATCCAATTAACAAAATGGCAGGTACATGTATAGAGGCACATGCACTCATGGATGCACACACACAAGACGGTGAACGATATAAAGCAGGACTACAGTGACAACTGGCCTCTGCAGGGTTGCATGTGTCATCATGGTTGCTGGAGTGTATCATATCTCTATGCAGACAGGCCTATTATTGCCAGCACATTTACACCTATGTGCCAGCACAGCAGCATGTGATAAACACAGAGTGATGAGTGCTGTGTTGATCAGTCAGTGGTGGGGTGATAATGAAATCTGAAGTATGAGCAAATCCACTAATCAAAAATGTCAGCTATCAGCGGCTCTTCATCACTACACAAAAACACACATAAGCAGATACTCAACATATTCTCTCCTTTTAAAATCCAATCAAAACCAAACAAATTATATGTTTGCATTAACTGTATTGTATGTTTTGTAAATAGTGTTTCAATTTGCAATCACCCCCGCCAAAAAAAAAAATATTAATATAAAATATGCATTCGCTTAAGCAATATCAGGTTTCAACAAATACTATGATGTTTGCTCATACACAATAAATTAAATTAAATAAACAATAAATTGAAATAAAATGTATTGAAAAATCTGTTTTTCTAATCTTTAACTCAAACCCAAAGAAAAGTTTCCATATATGATTTGTATTATTATTATATTATATTATTATTATATTATTATTAATATTATGCAAATTACTATAGTATATTATACATATTGTATATATATATATATATATATATATATATATATATATATATATATATATATATATATACTTTAATATTCATAAATTACTAATTTTCATAACATTAACAAATTCAGTTAATTTAACTTGTATACCAAAATACACTGAATAATGGAAATCAAATATTGATAGAGTTTAATCATATTTAGCTTACCGTGGCATGAGAGAGAGAGAGAGAGAGAGAGAGAGAGAGAGAGAGAGACTAATAATGAGATGGGTTTAAGATGGGCTAATGGGATAAGTGTAATACAGTGGACAGACAAGGGGAAGTACACAGCATTCTGAAGAAGGGATAACAGAAGGATCATAATCTAAGCAGTGTCTAGAGTGGTCTGGATGTTGCAGATAGGCTCACAGTGGCTCACACTCATGGCACTTGCCCAGATCCCCACTACACTCTCACAAAGCCTCAACAGATCAAAACATTTCCTTTCTTTTTTTTTTTCCTGCTAAAGATGATAAATTCAGCTGTTTGGGTCTGGCCTTGGTAGTGTTCCTAACACCCTCTCCGTGTCCCAAAAAGAATGCTCATTCCAGCACTGATGCCGTGTTCACCGTTTGTCCAAGTGCAAGCTGGCACCAGCCCCAGGATTCTTCCCGGAACAGGGCAGCACATTAACATAGGCATTGATTTCCCCATGCCTCCTACATGCCTGCAAACATGAGTTGAAATCATTCATTAAATCTGCCTCTTTGGAAAACTGAATAGATTACATTGCTTATCTCAGCCGGATCAATAAACGTAAGCAATGGCTAGATTAATTGCTAGTGACAGGAAAAAGCAAGCACCGATGTTTGTGTAGACGGCAGGGAGGAGAGAAACAGATACGACTGGTACAGAGAGTGCTTTTGTAAATCTTAATTCAAATACTCTTTTGGCTCATGGTCAGTCGTACCCCTGGATGTGATTGCCAGATCGTCCCATTACTCTTCTATCACTAAAGATGAAGGTGAACCAAGTAAACAGAGCAAAAAAAAGAGAGAATTGTTTACTGCTATGCCACGCTTACACGGTTGCTAACATGTTTTGAGTGGTTAAAAGGGAGGGGGAGGGGCATCAGACTCCAAAGTTGAATGACAACATAACCTTATAAAATTCATACGCTACAAATTTGAGTACATAGTCCAAAAGTATGTAGTGTATTAGTGTGTCATATGGGACACAACTTAAGTCTATCTCAATCAATGCAACTGTATAGTATGTGAAAATATTAGGGCTTGGACACTAAATTGTTGCATTGCGAATCAAGAAATGTATCTGGAGCGATTCTGATATTTTCCGAATATATCGTAATTCTCTCTCGAATCGATTCTGAGCTTAGTTTTTAACAGCAGATGGCACTGCGTGCTTTAGAAACAGCTGTACTTCATCTCGATAAACACACCACATGAACCCTCTATAAAATAATCATTCATAAAGTTCGAAGAGGTTGAAGCGAATAACAGGGGTGTTTGCAGTGGGCTGTTTACATTAATCTCGCGTCATAAAAGCATTCTGAGGTGCAAGTACATAGCCGAACACACAAACGCTCTTCTTCGGGTGCATTTGAGCGTAAAAACTAGCCTAGAGCGCCATCTGCTGTTGAAAACTAAGCTCAGAATCGATTCGAGAGAGAATCGTGACGCATTTGGAAAATATCAGAATCGATTTATTGTCTCAGCCGTAGAAAATAAGCATGTCAGAATATGCATCTGACGGACACATTAATATCCCATGAGGTCAATTTTGAAAAAACGGCTGATGTTGAAGGTCACATGACAAGGATAAGAATGATATATTGTGTCTGTCTTTTATGTATCCTACACTAATGGTTCTTATCCAGGGGCCTGGGGACCTGGGAGCCCTAGGAAAAACAAAAAGCATTGTCAAAATTAATAACATTACCTAATTATACACCACAAAAAATAGCTTAGACATAATGGGAGACTTTTGAATACAGCTTTTGAAATGTATTACTTTCAGAGCACAAACTGTGCACTATTACTAAACAAAACATCATGAAACATGCCTAAATGTACCGACGAGAAGTTTACCTTACCAAACACTGCTTAGTGAATAAAGAAACGGGGTGGGGGGTAATAGAGAAAACAAAAAATAATATGAACAAAAATGGATAGGCAAAGAGATGAGAGAGCAGCAGAGTGTAAATGTTTTAACCCTGTGGCATGCGTGGTGTACAGGGATCAGGATGCAGTAAAGAGGGCGAGGAGAAAGAGAGAGAGAGGACAAGCAAATACAAATAGAGTATCCGCGCTCTCTCAGTGTCTCAGTGTGTGCATGGTGTTAAGATGGATAGCAGTATGCTACAGGGGCTCCCTGTAGAGAACTGTAAAAATAGCAGCCCTCTCTTCCTCTTCTTCCCCACTCTGTTCTCAAACCCTCTCATCTCCCTCTCTCTCTCATCCTCATCCCTCTTTTATCCTCTCCTCAGTCTCACCTCTGCCCTCCTCCTCTTTATCTTTCCTAATCTTTCATTCACTTCTGCTCTCTTAGTTACATGTGCAAACACAGGCAGCGCTCGGCCAATGCCACGCTCGCCCCTCATATCATTCATATTCAAACAGAGAAAAGGATAAGCAAGCTGGGGTGAGGAGTTTTGGGTCGGAGAGGGCAGGCCGGGACGGGATGGGGTGTATTTACGTGTGAGAGCTGTCACCCTGGCGCAGGTGTCTAAAACAGCGGAACAGCAGGGCTTGAGATAGGAGAGAAGTTGAAACAGTGGTGGACTAGAGCGCTGCTACAGTAGGAAGAGGGGCCCAGAGTGATGCCTGCGGCACTGGGCATGAGGTCACTTAGGAGAAGGGGAGAATATGGATTTCATTGAACTCTGTGTCATGTGTTTTAGCTCATCAGGTAGCGACTGACTGACAGACAGGTATAAAGCAGTCAATAATACACTACAGCATTGGATCAAGGACTGTATAAGAGTGAAAAGACCGAACGGTAGAAGTACACAGGCAAATAGAAAGAAAAATGTATGGATCGATATTAAATATGTGTTGTGAGTGATTGAATGAGTGAGTGAGTGAGTGAGTGAGTGAGTGAGTAGGTGTTTTTTTTATTTTAATGTGTGTGTATGTGTACATGTATTGTGATTCACTGTAAACAATCAGAAAGTCAATGCTTTGGCAACACATTGCAACAACTGTCTTGCCAATAAAGCACATTGAATTTAATTGAAATTGAGTGTGAGGTGTGAGTAAGTGAGTGAGTGAGTGAGTGAGGTCTGAATGAGTGAGTGAGTGTGCAACTGATTGTGTGGGTGACTGAATGTGTAATTGTGTGTACAAGTGAGTGTGTGTGTGTGTGAGAGTGAGTGAGTGAGTGAGTGAGAGAGAGTGTGTGACTGTAAGTGAAGTGAGTGAGAGTGTGTGTGTGTGTATATATGTGGATGTTTGTGTGTAGGTGTGTGTGTGTGTGTGTGTGTGTGTGTGTGTGTGTGAGCGAGCGTGTGAGTGTGTGATTGAATGTGTGAGTGATTGGGTATGTGAGAGAGTGAGTGAGCGAGAGAGAGTGTGAGTGAGTGTGTGAGTGACTGTGTGTGTGTGTGTGCATGTTAGTGAGAGAGTGTGTGATTGTGTAAGTGAGAGTGTGTAAGTGAGTGAGTGAGTGTGAAGAAGTGAGAGAGTGTGTGAATAAGTGAGTGTGCGTGTGTGTGTAAGTTATTGTGTAAGTTAGTGTGTGAGTGAGCGAGTGTGTAAGTGAGTGAGTGAGTGAGTGAATAAGTGAGAGAGTGTGTGTGTGTGTGTGTAAGTGAGTGAGTGAGTGAGTGTGTGTAAGTGAGTGTGAATAAGTGAGTGAGTGAGTGAGTGAGTGAGTGAGTAAATATGCAGAGAGAGAGAGAGCAAAAGGAAGGAGAAGGGCATCGTGAGCTCTGGTCAGTGTGAGAGAAGAGTTGTGAATCAATAATGCATATGCACAGATCAGATCTCAGCCCAGTCCTCTGACAAGGTGAAAACAGATCAGAACAGAACAGAGAGAGAGGGATGGAGAATGACATGGTATGTATGGCTGAAAACAAGTCTTTACTCTGAAAGTTTAGAACATTCTGTGCACGTCTAAATTTTGCAGAAAGATAGAACGTAATCCCAACTAATCTGATGAGGTCTACTAGATCTAGCGACGCTGCCCAAGATTGTCGACCAGGAAAAACTAAACCAATGGACTAGCTAATGATCATCTGGCCAGTTCAGGATTCACTTTGGAGTAGAATTAAACAAGTTCCCACCAACTTATTCAAACTGGTCTTTCAACTTCAACCAGGCTGATCAATACAGCCGTAATGGCTGGTAATTATAAACCACCTAATCCTAATGTGGACTAGCTAAAGGTTCTGCTAAATCAGTGATTCACAACATTTTTGACTGAAAAAGAAAAGACATACACGCATTATATATATCGCCCAGACCGTCAAAATCCGTTCTTTGGGCTGGTGGGTGGTCCTTACAACTTCCTTGAAAAAATAAAATAAAATAAATCAGCACAGCGCTACAACAACCATAATTGCAACATTTCAAATCTCTCAGTTCTTGCCATCTTTGAAAAGAGTAGACAATGTTTATTCTCGTTTCATTATAAGATCTGTTG
This sequence comes from Opsariichthys bidens, assembly GCA_037194245.1. NCBI lineage: Eukaryota > Metazoa > Chordata > Actinopteri > Cypriniformes > Xenocyprididae > Opsariichthys > Opsariichthys bidens. Next base: position 14,310,827 of record CM074297.1, read on the forward strand.
CGTTCTCTAGACTCTCCTCCATTCAGCATTTCCCCGGAGGCTCGAGATTTCGAGGCTCCATGTCAACCTTCTTTGCTCGTTGTGACAATTAACCTGTACCACTTCAACACTACACACACATCAAACTAAGCAACGTTTCTCTATTTACGGGTATGAAAAGACACACACGGGGAGTGACGTATGAAATCTCTCATGAAAACCATCCTGCTAGGTCTAAAATATAAACTCATAATAGACTTACCATCGTGAATCAAAAACACATTCTGGAAGGAGGATCGATGCTGAATTGACTCAAAAAGTTGCATAGTGTACATTTAATATCAAGATATATTAATAAAATGACCTGAAGTAATGCAATCTTGTGAGAAAAGATCGAATGATATATGATTGTTTGGGCACAACTCTACTACAGCTGAGGCTTCTTTTCAGACTTTTGCAGTGTAAAGACAGAAGTAGAAGAAGAAAAAAAAGACCAAAGAGGACCAAAGCATGAGGCTGCATGTGAGATGCTGGGTTCTGACTGATGACTGATCAGCATGGCTCTGCACAGCCCTCCACTCCACTAACTGACAGCACCACTACCACCACACATGCCCCACAAAAAGCCAGAGTGGTTACCATGGCAACGAGAATGACAAAGCTCTCGAATTCACATTGTCTGCTCTTTAAAACATTATAGTTGAGAGCTAGCGCGAGAGGCAGAGAGTGAGAAAGAGAGAGAGCTATCAATACTCCTAAAGGAGTATGAGAATCCAGGGCACTCCATAGCCATTTACAATGGAGAACCATGAAAATGAGGGCACAACAGGACGCATGTTCTCTTCATCTCTCTCCCACTACAAGATACAATGTGACCGCTTAGATCCGATTCAACAAGAACACGGAGTGCAACCTCAGCGAAAGGGGCCAAGTTATCAGTGATTCGCTAGTATATTCTTCAGTGCGTACTGTAAACGTGCAGCTCTGCTCCAAAGCCTGCAAGTACAAGTCAATGTAAAATACAACCTCTACATGTCCCAGAACACACTGCAGTAAGTTCAATTTAATTAAAACATGCCACTTCAGTGTGCTGCATATTTTATTTATCAGTTACAAAACGGGTCCATAATTAACAACTCTCAATTACCAAGCGACCAAATCTTCTTTTTCCTTAATTAAACATTGCATAAAAGCATAAAAATTTAATTATATATATATATATATATATATATATATAAAATATTTATTCATTTAAAAATATACATATGTGCATCGCATTTGCCATTATAGCTGTTTGATTCTGCTTTTCTAAAGTAACACTTTACAATGAGGTTTCATTCGTTAAAGGTTAGTTCACCCAAAAATGAAAATTATGTAATTTATTATTCACCCTCATGTTGTTCTATAAGACCTTCGTTCATCTTCAGAAACACAACTTTTTGATAAAACACGATGGCTCAGTGAGTCCTCTATTCCCAGCAAGACAATTATCACTTTCCGATGCCCAGAAAACTACCAAAATCATATTTTAAAACAGTTCAGGTGAGTAGAGTGGTTCAACTTTAATACATATCTAATGTTAATGAATGAAACCTTATTGTAAAGTGTTACCTGTTTATTTTAATTTCAGCTTTGTATGTTTATCTAAGTACTATAATTGTGGGAAGAAAAAAAAAAAATAGGTTCAAATTAATAAAGTGTCTAGGGGACAATATTTGACACATTTATATAATGTGGTATTTATGGGTTTATACACAAAAAAAATACAGAGTTGCCTTTTTATTTTCTGCCAAAGCAGGAATATTCCTCAAACTAAGCTACTAAAACAAATTACCATGAACAACATAACAATGTTTTCATGTTAGTGTAGAAACGAAGAAATGTTCAAATATTATTTTGGACTATTATTTTAAAATTTTTTGAAAAAAACAAAAACAAACCACAAATATACAGTTTTTAGCGGGTCATTTTCTCGAAATTCTCGGCTTTGGCAAGTCTGGAAAAAGCTAATTTGGAACCCTGCTTGTGAGCTTTCAGTCAGGATGCTGCCTTAGAAGGTAGCTGGCTTTATGGACAGCAGACAGACCATTGGGTTTTGGAACAAACCCTATGGGTGCATCTTTATGTGCCTGAGCGCAGGAGGGTCTCAGGTGCAGCAAGCAGGATTTCACCCTCATCACTTCACACAGACAGGTGGATTGGAGAGCCAGGGGGTTTAGGAGACAGTCTGTTACACCAGTGACCCCCAAAGAGCCTACCTGTCCATTGAGCCAATCCTCATGTCCAACACACAGGCACACATACACACACATTAGACATTCACATAGATTGATGGAAACAGCAGTTGTGCTGCTGGACAACAGTCTATAATACAATTTGTGACCATCGTCGATGCTCTAGGGTTTCGCCTGTCTGCTGAAATGCTCTTTTGAGGGTCACAGCGGTAGACGAGACTAACAGATGGTCTCTCAGCCCACACTCATTGAGCAAAGTGACCACCAACAGCACCGGCTACAGAGAGTAGAACGAACGAGCGCCATTCAGTCCCAATGTACAATCCTAAATGGACACTTACAACATGAACGTCCATAAGAGAAAATATTTTTAATAAAAAAAATAAAAAAATTTGTAATAGCAGACATCGTTTTTCATCAAATTTGTTTATAAACAAGGAGAGTATAGTTTCTGGCAGATAGGCTGTGGAAATGCTAGTGTCGTTGACCGGCACCGCGATCTGACCTCTGAACCTGCTTCACACTACACAATGAAACAGTCACTGGAAGAGGTTGTAATCACAACATGGACTAAAAAGATTTTTATTATTATTCAAAAAAAGGCACTTATTTACACTTGTGCAGCTCAATAGAACTATTTAAGTAATCTAGTGAAAAAATTGTGTATTTATTTCTATATCTCCACCAGAAAAAAAAAAAAAAATGATATACCGTCATGTCTGCTACCCCACCACCCGACCCCCAATATCGTGCAGCCCTAACACATGTTCGTGATGTCTGTTCTGGGAATGTCACAGCACAAACATAGGCTTCTTTCTGTAAATTGCTTTTATCCCTACACGTATGTGAGCCTGTGTGTTTTGTCAGGCAGATCAAACAGAGTTTTTACGGAGAGGCAAAAAAGCGCAATGGGAGAGTGTGCGTTTGATGCGAGGTTGAGCAGTCTGTTGAACCGCTGCCAGGGCTCTATCAACAGCCCAGCAACTGCCAATCGGCCGAGGAGGCTCAGCGTCTGTGTGTTCATTCATCTGTTTGTGACCTGATTGACTGTCAGGGTCTGACGGCACAACACTTACACACCTTCTCTCTTTCTACATATGTGTACGTGGGTGGGACGAGACAAGAGAGCAGCCTGCGTATATCTGTAACACTATTAATATTCATTCATATCTTGCTGAATGTTTTATTCCATTTCTTTTTATTGCTTGTTGTTTGTTTATTTTATTAATATAATACCATTTTATTATTTACATTTTAATCAATTTATAATTAAAATATTATTATTACTATAACTGTTATTATTAAAAATTATATCAAGAAAAATAAATATGTTTTATTAATTATTATATAAAATTATTGTATTAATTATTATGCATAATAATTAATATTTAAAAAATCAAAATAAAAATATATTTTAACAATAATTACATTATTACCAATACCACCATACCTGTATTGTATGGAAAATAATAATGTCAATAACGTACAAAAAATGCAACAGGAGAAAGAGAATAACTTTCTAGAAGATATGGTGAACGACAGCGACCTTGATTTGCATTCAAGGCGGTGCAGAATGCTCAGTGACAACTGACAAAAATTGTCAGCTCTGGCCTGCCTCACCTCTGAGTGTCAGAGACAGCTTGATGCAGTTAACGTCTGTGTAAATGAAACACTGCATTAAACTTACCTTAAACTGTGCTGTTGTCTTGTTTTCTGACAGCTGTGCATACAAAGCCGCACAGAAGGTAACATTGTAAAAAAAATCTGCCACATACTGTTTTTTGAGATGTGATTCCTGTGTAAATTGAAAAATATATACTGCCGGTGTGCAACATTAATTTAAATGTTCTTTTTTGTGGTTTATATCATTCAGTGGTGTGATGTGACAGGAAGGCCAAATATGGTAAGCCATACTCAGAATTTGTCCTCTGCTTTTAACCCATCCAAGGTAATGCACACACATTAGGAACAGTGAGTAGTGAACACACACACACACACTGCAAACCATGGACACATGGACAGCCATTTGTTGCGGCAGCCGGGGAGCGATTGGGGGTTAGGTGCCTTGTTCAAGGGCACCTCAGTCATGGGTATTGAGGGTAGAAGAGAGAGCGCTGTTTATTCATTCCCCCATCCCCCATAGCGTTGTCACCATACCAAAATTATGACTTTGATACGATACCTGACTAAAAATCGGGATACCAATAATGAATCGATACCACAGCAAGACAAAAAAAAATAAATAAAAATAGAACATATAAATTAATAAATTAATAAAAAACATTATCAATTACATTTGATAATATTATTTCCAGTTATAAGACAGTTATTTCCTTTCATTCAGGCGCAGAACGCACATTGACAGTCGCCTGTAGTCCTTTTGGTGTGTTCAAGCGTGGTTTTTTGGCCAAGACGCAAACGACGCGAGGCGACAACACAGTAGCTTTTGTCGCCGCTTGTTCTTTTATGTCGACTTGGTGTGTCATGGCCTTTAAACAAACTATTCCAAACCCTTTTTCCTCATACTTGATGTATATGTCACCGAGAGTGTTACATAAACTGCAAAATCATACACACATCCACACAGCATTCCTTTAAAACAGTCAAGTCACGCACCAACGTGTCCTGAGACGAAACTGGCATGACAAGAGCATCGGTGGTGTGTGCGAGTGCTCATCCGAGGAGACTCCCTCAGGGAAACGTCTCTTTTAGATCTCGCAGACATGCAGCTGGCTCAGAGACGGTACTGCAGACAGGATCATTAAACCTCCCATTTCCTAATCTGTCCCTTCAACCCACCATTACACCCTTCCTACAGCCCGCCGTCTCCTCGCACACACACATACACGTTCCGTCTGCTCTATCCATCATTATCGAGGAAAACATGGGGCCCCCCTGCAGCAGCACTAATGCAACGCAAGGCTAATTATCAGAGCTTCCTGACCAATCAGCACGCAGATCCTTTCCATAGACTAATATGACATGATTGATGGGGGCTTTTCTCTCGGGAGATAACCTCTTATTACGTGCGCGATCCATGTGTGCGGCAGAGGCCGGAGTGGGATGCTGCGCATAAGGACGCTTGCTCTCGAACGGCACGCTGCAGTCATAGCCTACACACAGACAGCCACTCCACAAGTGCTTAACTCACAGAGTCAAGCACGCTTATTAGCAATTACTTCTCTTTGTGCGTGTGTAGATATCTAGGTTTTTTTCCCCATTCCAGAACAGCGTGTCATCTGTACAAACCAATTTCATTAATTAAACAATGAATTTGTATATTAATGAAATGCAAACAAAGAACAGAGTTTAACATTCACAGTGCCAATGAAAAGGAACAATATTGACTAGATCTCATTAAGGAAGAGGCCTATCCTCTGGCTTGATGTCCAGCACAGTGCAATGCCAAGTCAACAATGCCAAGGTCACAGGTTTGACTTCCAAGGAACATGCATGCTGCTAAAATTTTACTTGGAAGCTGTTTAGGATAAATCAATGCATAAATGTAAATCTATTTTCTATGTAGTAGAAAGTGTCGCCCAGGTCCTACTCGCCCCGCTCTGTGAGGTTCTCGAACCCGGGTCCCCGGCGTGGGCGTCAGACACTCTAACAAGGAGGCTAAAGGTTTCAATCTCTTAGTCGCTAGAGCGCCTCTAGAGATCAGAGGAGTGAGGTTTACTCACACTGTGACTACATGTATGTTCTGCATTAAGCACCATTATCTTGAAAAATTCACCGTTTTGGGTTGACCTCATCACTTGCAAACCTGATGTTATTATACTGACAAAAAATGACACAATAAACACTGCAGCCTAAATTTGTAATAGTTAACAAGACTCTTACTCAAACAAAATGACATGAAACTTGATTCTTGTTGGGACAAGATGCTTGTCACAGGCTCTAACTGTCAATTCACTTGCAGCTATGTCAGTCCTTATCCTTTTATGCGTGCCGATGTGCCACAGACATTAGCACAAGTTGCTAATAGGCATCTAGATATTCTTCATCATGACAAGAGATGTAGAGACAATATATACCAAGATGAGGAAGTCAAGATGAGGAAAAAAACAAACAAACAAGTTGAAATAACATGGAAGAACATTTGTGTTCATAATCCAATATAGAAAGAAAAGATAAATCCTGGAGGAAAAGAATCATATACGTGTCCTGCTCAAAAGCATTAAAGACATTATTCAGCATGGATACATTCAGCATGACAGTTAGGCAAACATTTATGTTAAAAAAAAAAAAGTATTTTTCAATTAAATGCTGTTCATTTGAACTTCTATAAGAAATAAGAAATGTTTTTTGAGCAGCAAATCAGCATTTTAGAATGATTTCTTAAGGATCATGTGACAGTGAAAATGGGAGTAAACACTGCTAAAAATTGCGTTGACATTTTAAAATGTATTTATTTTTGATTTGAAAAATTTAATAGTATTTCATATTCATCAAGTCATATCCCATGATCTACTATTTGCTAATTCCAAGGCAGGTTATTCTGCCACGGCAAAGCCCAGAGAGCAGGTTGAGTCATTAATACTTTGTGTCCGTTTTCCCAAGAGAAAAATATCGTTTATTTTGAGATAGATTTATGATAATGTGATAAAGGTCAACATTTAGGAGTACACTAGCATATAGATTGATTGAAAGCCAATAGACATGGACTAAAAGCCACAAAAATTCAACTTGGGATTCATCTTTGTTTTTCTTTTTTTTCCCTGACACATGTGGCCTTGTATATTCTGTGGCCAGCAGAATTAGAAGTTAGTACATTTTGATGGAAGATGATGACATTTTTTCTCTTTTGAATAATATGCACTTACAAATCATCAATAAGACAAATTGCTTTATTTAAAAAAAAGCTAGTATGGTAGAATTTAAGTTCAGGTTATATTTATGCTTGTTTATGATTTAAAATGTGTACATGTCTGTGTTTGCACCTGAACTTCACATCATAACGCTGATATTTGAGGCGTTTCGATCCCTTAACTGCGGCCGGAGGTTGAGCCGTCCGACAAGGTGAAGCAGGGGTCTATGCTTGATAAGACTCAGTGGTGGTAGAGGTCGGTGTGAGATAAGAGTCGGTGTGTGTGTTAAAGGTCAGAGTGTGTTAAGGGTCTTTGTGTGGGGTCGTCTTGCCAAATCCAGTCTTCTCTATCAACACACACACAAAACCAAATCAAGCTCTTCTATCATTTCTGCTCCCTCTCATCTCTTCTCAGCACAGGGAACAAAAGGACAAAGAGAATAAGAGACAAACCAGGCTCTTTCAGTGCTCTCATAAAGGTCTCAGTAAGCTTTGATGGTTCAGTTTCAGCGAGTGAGGGTGGGCTGAACTGAAATTTGAAGTATGGAAAAAATATATATATATTTTATGTATATATATATATATATATATATATATAACCCAACAACAAAAACAAAACATTGCAATATAAGTGTGAGGGTGGAGTAGTCCTCCCAAAGCTTTATGACTGTCAGTGTTGTCCCTTTGATAGAGCTGGTCGATCGCTTTGGTCTGAAACTGCCTGTATATCTTCTGTCATCTATTCACATAAAATAAAAATACGACTGTGTTTCACACAAAAACACACCCCCTCACTCACAGCTCTCTGTCTGAACAAGATAATTAAACTGCAGTTTTTCTATTTTATTTCAATCAGAAATAAATGACTTTTTTTGGAAAACTTCATAAAGAGATTGTAAAACTAATCCATATTAATTGAGCGGTTTAGTCCAAATTTTCCGAAGAGACACGACCACTTTATTAGATGAATGGATTGAATTATAGGCTTTTATGACATTGATCGGAACATAAACATGAGCTCAACCGTACTTGCTTGATGCATAAGAACAAACCTCATTGGTTCTTGCTGAAGCTCAAACATGCTGCGTAACACATGAGAACAACCCCAATCGTTCTTACAGATGGTTAGGGGTGGGAATCTTTTTTTTAACTCACGATTTGATTAATTGATTTTCTTTTTTGATATAGTCTTTCTTCACATTTTTGTCAACCGAATATTATAAAACATATACCATTTAATACCATTTACAGTCTTCTGTAATATAATGAATGCATGGATCTAATACACTGTTACACGCTATCCTTTTAAGGGGTAAGTCACCAGTGAAATTATCAGTATGTAATGAAATAAATTAATTACAGCTGTTATTACATGAAAGTATTTTTTTTTTAAATATAAGTGCAATACAAAAACATGTAACAAGTGCACTTTAATTTAAATGTTAACATTTAAAAATCTAATTAATTTAAATGTTACTCCATAGTAGTTATTGACAAGCAATATAAAGTAAGGCCGTTCTTATACATATATATATATATATATATATATATATATCAATATCAATATATACTTTCAATCTTGGATGAACTATCCCTGTAAAGAATGCATTTCACATTATATTTCAAGACCTTAAAGACCTTCACGGTGACAAAAGAAAAAAAATGTAACTGAAATTAGTAGTGAAGTATTGAGACAAATAAAAGGCTAAAAGATTGGTGGAGGTGGGCGAAAGAAGGGCAAGTTTGGTCTGTCACAATGGCAACTTTGATGACAGAAATCTCAGTCAGGTCTCATTGTCTCGAGGGCCTAAAACAGAGTGAGTCTGAATTAGGTCACACGTCTGCAGCCCCTGAGACTCACCTGGCAAAAGCCTTTTTTCAGAGCTGTAAATACAATTTAATGGAAGGAAAATCCTGCTGTGGGTGTCATTTTACATGTTGTACACATTCCTTTCTCTATTTTGTCTAGTACAGGTCAGCCTTTCCTACCTACCCTTATGAAAGTATGAATTTTGCAAATGCACAGGCATTTTAGGCCTTGTAGTACAAAGTCATGAAATAGCTGGGTTGCACTGACAAGACCGGTCATATAATATTTAACAGAAGTAGGGATTGTGATTAGATGCTTTCATCAAAGACATGCTCTTTAATGAGCAACCTGATGAAGAAAGAGAGGATTTAAAACCACATCCACATATCCAAAAATAAAAGGCGAGAGAAGCTTTCATGTCTTCATGCACAGTTGCTGCTTGAGGGGTCAAGTAGTTCATTAAACATCATTCAGTATGTCCCTTCACACCCACAGAGACACAATGAACGGACAGATTGTTATAAAATGTCACAACGCTTAGCTCAATCACTCAGTCATTTTAAAAGTAGTCTGTTTTGACTTTCTCCTATCACAGCTTAAAATGCACACGCAACCATAATAAGCCATTTGTATGTTGATTTCCCTGAAAAGTGTAAATACAGAAACATTTGCTCATGCAGTGGCATGACTTTGGTTTAGAATATCTGTTTATCCAACCAACACAAGGGCAGAATGTTTGGAAAACTTCATCCATAATCATACAATTCCAGTTGATGCCACCCTTTTTAAACTGACAACCAAAAAATTAGGATGTAATCTGTTTAGTATTGAGCGAACAAAACATAAAATATGCCTTGCCACAAAATTTCAGCTGATAAAAAAACAAAAAGAATTTACATAAATGTCCCATCTCTTGCATTTGCAGCAGATAAATGATTTTAAAAAACTTTTTCAGCAGATGAATACAAATACATAATTTACAAAAAGAATGAATGAATGAATGAATGAATGAATGAAAAAATGCCTCACCTTTTGCATATGCAATTGACAAAAACTTGATTTTTTTTTTTTTTACAAAAATCCCACTTTTTAGGTTTTCATCTAGAATGAACGGACGAACGAACAAATGAATGAATGAATGAATGAATGAATGAAATTAAAGTATTCATATTCCATTTTTTTTTTTAGACACAGTTTACTATGTTTAACAGTTGCACAATGTCCCTCAAAATCAGCACGGAAAATCCACATATTCTGTCTACGCATTAGCCTACGCATTACCTATGACAGTACATGTCAATTGGACTGTATATCTATCCCTCATAGCCTCGTTTTGATTCACATCATACTGAATTATGTCCCTCATGTCACAGACTCCAAAGTTACTCAGAGATGAAGAACATTTCAACCTGGTTTTAGCTGGGTTGTGTATGTGAACAGCTGTTCAACAACCCTGCAGCAAATGGAGCCTAAAGCCTGCACAACCCTTCTGGTCCTACACTCATCACATCAGTCCCCTCCTCTCCCCTCTCTGTCAGGGCAGAGTCCATATTGTGCTGCTGTCCTCTAAACACTGCGTTCCCTCTCACACAGCCCGCAGGGGGCCTTGAGCAAACACACACACATGCAAATAGACACTCGGTGTGCATGATGATAATCCCTACATATGCTGTCATCTAAAGAACGTCAGTGGCGGTTTGGACTTGATGAGAGTGTAAAAGACGATTAGAGAGAACAGAGGGTGGCAGCACTCAAAATCTGAAAATATCTTAATTACGAAATGATGCACGAAGATGTTATGTGCATTTTGGGTACATGTGAATGAGTCCTCAAATTCACATGCGATCGTGTGATCTGAGTATAGATAATTGTAAAAGCTATTTTAATATTATTTATATGATATTAAACTATTAATTCATATTTTTAATTAGCTTTTATTTTTATATCTTCATTTTAATTTGATTATTTTCCGATTACCGAAAAGCATTTTTAATAGTTCCTGTTAATATCAACAAAGATACTTTCATGTACTTCCCTGCTAAACAAAAAGCATGAATTTCCATGCTTGGAAGGATGGATTATGGCTCGGGCTAATGGGGCCAGTGCCGTGGGACCCCTGACTGCCAGGGGCACTGAGCTGAAAGCCCCACAGTGGCCTGGCACCCAGGAACAAAGCACTGCAAGTGTAAAATTCACACAGACAATCAGCACTTGAATGGATGCCAATGACTGCTGGCACAATGTGAAATACATTAATTCACATTGATGTCGCCATTGTCTTAAATATAGGGAGTTTATTCTAGTAATTGTGACTATTTCTTGCAGTTGCTACGTGATTTCTTACATTTTAACGCATTTTCTTATTAATTATGTTCGCCAAATTCAACTGTCTTTCAACTTTACAGCCTTATACATAAACATTGTCCAGTAGACATGGATTAAATACAAACACTGACTCAAACAAAATTAAATAGACGCCATATTGAATTCAACACGGATGACAACGAGGCTCTGAGGGAGAAAATTACATTCTTTACAATGGCACACACTGTATAAAGGTCCTAGATCACAGTATTTTCACAACTAACAATTTTAAAACTGTTTCATGGAGTTTTTGTCTACTAAAGGTTTTTCAGAAAGACGTTTCGTCAGCTGAACAATTGGTATGCTGATAAACAACAGTACAAGCCATTGAACACACTGCTATTCTATTCCTCAGAGCCTTGTTTTCATTTCTGTCAAAAATTAAAGTTGCTGTGTGTAATGTTTGCAAATATATGTGCAGATGTTTTTGGAAACATGCTAAGTGTATATACCTGTTTCTCTGAAAACAATGCTACAGTCAGTTATTCTACTTTGAAATGTGCTTTCTGTGGCGGATTGTCAGTTGCGCTCGGCCCTGTTGCGTGACCCCAATCTGGCAACCCGCGTGAGCGTCGTGTCTGAGGCGGAGGGGGTGGGGAAAACAACTTAATATTTTGAATTTGGACCATAGTATGCATTACAACCCTTAGCTGTCAATGTTACACCTTTAAAGGAGTATCACTTTATATGATAAAATAATAAAAGCCTTAAAATGTCTACCAAAGAACATATCAGATATGGTAAACGGAAGCTCAAGCATGCTGAGGTTTGTTCTTACGCACTAAGCAGGTACGGTTGATCTTCTGTTTATTTTCACTGATCAATGTTTTTGTCTAAAAAAACCCTCAATTCGTCATACGTTGGTCGTGTCTCTTCAAAAAATTTGAACTAAACCACTGGATTCATATGAATTAGCTTTACAATCTCTTTATGAACTTTTTGAAGTGGTAGTTGTTTGGTCTGTCAATGGATAGACAGAAATCTCTCAGATTCCATTTAAAATATCTAACGGGTTTGGAACGACAGGATGATTTATTTTTTTCATTTTTGGGTGAACTGACCCTTTAAATATGATGCTACCCTGACTGAGGTCTATTTAGTTTTTTTAGTCACCACTGCACACAAATAATGTAAATTAGCAATTAGATACATCTGCACCAAAGTCAAAGTTACAAAATGATATAATGTCTCCTCACTGGCAAAAACTGTATGTGGGGTGGCAAACAGGTTTGTGCCCCACACCAATAATCCATCCTGACAGAAGTGTCTATATGTATACACCCATAAGTGTGAGATTGCATGAGACAAGGGTACACGATATTCCCGCCAACAAATTCTGTGACACATCATCCTCTGCATTTGACAACAACCAAGCCTCTATTGTCACCATGGAGACACTTACTTTTCTCACATATTCTACACAGATCCATTTTGATTGGCTTTGACTGTGGTCACAATTAATTTTCCACTTTCCTTTTCCATTTTTTCACCATCTGGAAGCTACAAGAGTGTGGCTTGCATCAGAGAAAAGGCCTGTGGCCCTTCCTATGCGTAGGAAGCTGTATCAGTGGAAGTGAATATAGGATAAGCGGGGTTCACTGAGTGTTTCATTAAATGTGCATTAGTTTAAGAGGAGGGATTATTCATATGGTATAGAATGTTCAAAGGGCGTTGCAGAAGTGGCTATTCATCTTTAGCGAAGTAAATAACTTATTGATTTAAAAGGAAGGTGAACAGACTAATTCATTGATTGGCAGTGAGGCAAAGGTGGTCAACCAATCAAATAGAGCCAAGGGCTTTGGAGTCAACCATTAATTGTTGGTTGTGGGTGTGTAATGACCAAATCATCTGTGATAGGGGTCAACGAAACACCTCATTTACTGTAAACAAAGGCATATGCACAGTTTTGTAGATAAACACAGAAATTGTGTAAAACGCAGTGATCCAAAAGAAACCTACATCTGTCGATCCTGAACAAAATATCAGTGCAGAAGGCAGAAAATAAATTGTACAGAGGTATATTTAGATTGCAGACTTTAGTGCTGAACAGAGTCAACACTGTGCAATATAAATAGTATGCATTTTAAATTAACACGTTTTATTTAGCATCGTAACATTTAACTGATCCCTAAAAACAATCTATTTCATTTAATATAATCACAGCAGTCTTGTAAACATTATAATAAGATAATACTGATGTCTTTTAACTCAGTAAATAGTGACAATGATTTATAATCGAAATGGCAAGGCCGCTGACTCGCAGCACTAAAGTAACAGGAAAGCTACCATTCAGAAAACACATTGCACAATGTTCTTAAAAGATTCTTTTTTAATCCAAAGAACCACTTGAAAATCTTTATTAATTCTAGGTTTGAGCTTTATAAATAGAATAAAGACCTGACAATGAAGGATATTGGGGCTCTACCTCATGTATTTAAACTCAAAGAGCTTGGTATTAGCTCAAGATTTTACACACAAATATCTCATTTACGAGTTTACGAGGCAAGTGTGAGGAGACGGGGTGGTGGAGGGATGCTGAAACTGTCCAAAAGCATAGGAGAGTCGACTGCGTCAATATATTTATATAGGTCTCCGCTCATGCTGATTGGGCAGACATGTTGATTGCGGATTAATGACTGCTAGTTGGAGTGATGTGATGATTAGTTAGATCATTTGAAAGTGTTCCTCCCGAACTTTGTTAATAAAACATCATATAGTTACGGTTGAAGGCCTAACATAGTGGAAGCAAGCAACAATCTGAATTTATTCCAAGTCTGAGCTCAGCAGAGCTAAGGAATCGCATACTGTAGTTGAACAGTCAATCCCGTTCATTCGAAATAAGGCTGAGAGGAGTGACCTATTGATCACAAACAGAGTGGAAGGAGCCAGCGGGAAGGTGAGCTTCATGGATTGCCAGGATGGAGCTCTGGAGTGTGCAATTGATTCTGATTTGAAATTGATTGAATTGTGGTTGCCAGAACAATAGTTTAACTGACACTTAATGACAAAGACAGAGTGAGGAGAAGTCGAAGTGAGAGAAACACCCCCTGATTAGTCAAAAAGACAAAGCACAAGAAGACATAAACCATTAGCAGAATCATAGAGTTGCCATCTCTTCTGGCTGAACCACAGCTGAAACTAGTCTCATTTTGCATCTTTCTCTTGCCACACTGCAAGACTCGAAATTGGATGATGAAAGGGAACACGGTGGAACAAACGTGTGATGTTTAATCCAAATGTAGTGTACTAGACTGAATCATGTTGCAGTTTGCAATCCCAGATTTTAGCCAATTCACGTCACAAGTTATCAGCACTTTTCTAGCGTGCATACATACATTTTGAGAGATTTTAGGTACAGTTAGAGAGGAAATCAATCTTGACACACTGAGTCAGAACATCAGAAAGACTTTAGGCTTCAGGCATGTAGTATGCACTCGACATTAGACCCATAAGAAGCTGGTTTAAAAACATTGGCAATATCAGAGTTCTGGCTCCAGGCAGAGGAGACCAGAGAGACAGCACATGCGACAAAAAGCAACAACACGGAGGAAAAACGACTGAGAAGACTGCATATTCAACGGTACTATCGTGTCTGTTGTGGACAAGAAAATGGCCTGTTTGGAGAACATTTCTTGTGGCAAACAGAGGCAGCTGTTTTTTTGTATGTTCTTCAACTCTCTCAAATCACCTTACCTGATCTGCCAAACCAAGCAGATCCTCAGAGAGAGAGAAGATTCTGGCAGGTTGAGGTTAAATAGAGATGTGTGCCCTATTTAGAGAACGTTTCTTGAGCATTTATCGAACACACTATGGCAGACATCTGTTTTTCTGTATCTCTCCGTTCACTGCACAAAGTTTCATGCCCACTTATTAAGAGCCGTCATCTGTTGTATTTCTGTAGCGTTTAGCACCCTCAGTGAAACACAGCTTCTTGTAAATTGAACAACAAATGTGTTAACGTAGGATTTTTTTTATATTTATATTCAGTCATTATGCGACTTTTTGTAACACAAAGCATGCCTATTAGTGGGTCTAACGATTGAGACAAGCCCTATTTAGATGAGAATATCGGCATCCTCGCCACACCTTTTCTGCTGAACAATGTGTTTTCAATCGATGGCGTGTTCTTATTTGATATCAATAAATTGACTAGCATCTGTCACAATGTGCAAATGAAGCATATTGGATCAGCTGTTGTTCCTGCTGTAAATCTACATCTCGTCCTGGGATAAGACTAGATCCACTGTGAAGGTGAGAATTAAAATGGATTTGTGGTCTCGCAGTTCCATGTCACTTCACCCCTGGTAAGTCAGCAACGGAGAGCAGCTTTTTTGGAAAACCAGACAGCAGAAGAATTAAATCAGGTTGACGCCTGGGCTGCAGCCTGCCGGAGAGTGAGCAAAACCATGCTTCATTTGTCCACTCAATATTTTCAATGTCAGATTTTGTTGTGAGATTGGCTCTGAGGGTGCTCAGCTGAATACCAGTTTTTTTTCTCTCTCTCCTTTTTAATTTTAGCCCTTTTGCTCTTGATTCAACAGATGCCAATTACTCCTGTGTTGATGCACCAGCATTTTCTTTTAACCCCAAAGATACAAGTGTCACCAAGGGAACGTGTCATGTGAAGTCTACGCTCTTTTCCCTGAGGGATTGCAACTGGCGGCTTATTGCCATGGGAACTGCAAAGGCATTTGAGAGAAGGTTACCTGTGATTGGTTAATGTGTTTGCAAATGCTGTCAGTCTCGTTAGTAGTAGCTCCTTGCCTCAGCCGAGTATCACCAAAATCTGCCCCTTGGATCTTGTCCCAGAGTCATGTGATATTTTTCTCATGATACATGATGTCAATAAAAGCACAAGATAACAACAGAAAAAGAAAAAAAAAAAAAAAAAAAAAAAAATCTGTTTTTGCTTCAACCTCACATCATTTCAAATTTGCATGATTTTCAAAAGAAGATAATTTGTCGGTATCTTGAACATTTTGTGGAACACAAAAAGCTCATTTTTGAAGAATATCATGTCCATTCTTTTGAAGTATAATTAAAATGACTGAGGACTTGGGCATTTAAGCCTAAAAATGATAGAAACGCAACAAATTAAAAAGTAATATTGTGTGTTAGACAGGGCGACATTTAAATTCACTGCAATGAAATTAAATGCACTGCAAATTTCTTGGCACATTCATGATTGTTCACATTCAGAAATGTGTGATTTGTGAATAAATGATTCTTTTGAGGGAGAAATCTTGAATGAATCAGTTAATCCAGTTCATAAAACCAACTGAATGATTCATTCACTAAGCTGACTGATTTGGTTCTGGAGTTAAATTGAGCATATTTGAAGCTTTTCAATCATTTTGTAAGCTGTAGCCATGGGTTCATTTATTTATAATATACTGAAAAGAGTGGACAGGATAGTCTTTGATTGGAAAAAAAAAAAAAAAAAAAAATCATACGGATTTGGAATGACATTTTCATTTGTGAGTGATCCCTTTGAATTATAACCACAAATACAGACCTTTATTGTGGCCTCTTCCATGAACACAAAAATAAAAATGATCAGTGCCTCCAAACACAAACTAAGCACTCTTAATCAAAGAGAAACAATCCTTTTCATATGCTCTCTAAGTCACAAAGATCGCTAAATCCAATTAGGTAACGATTAGCTTATTGACTGGTCACGGTGGGCTTAGATGAACCAAAGCTGGACCTGGGAGAGATGAGACCCCACAAACAACAACAGGTGGGAAAGATCACAGGTGAATCTATGCCAGGTCTTGGTGCAGCCACCTCTAATGAATGGAAGTAGATCAATTTGAAATGCTTTGACACATGTGACACACACAAGCATAGGCTTGCCAATAGGAAGCAACGCAGACTTGGACTGCAGGGCCTCTGTTAAAGCCTGGAGAGGGACGATCGATGAAGCCACGTGCCGCGCAGATCAATCTGGATTAGAACACTGGCAGGAGGCACTTGGAGGCCCCCTCCCCATCCTGCAGCGAGAGTATGCGGCCAGCAGGGGGCTGACAGAGGAACCCTCAGGGAGAATCCAGGGTGTGAGATGGAACCATGGGAGTTTGGATGAATATTGATATGATTTGGAAGCAAAGCAGAAAGAGTTTTGGGTTTTAAAAAGGATGAAATCTTAAGACTGAGCCACCCGTGGCAACAAGGAATTCTTGTTTTTCTGTAGGAAAAACGAGTGGCTGTCATGTCCAAAATCATTGTAAATTTACAGCAACGGTGTTTTACGTATATTACTGGCTTAAATATCCTAAAATTGAAAAGAATTTCCTTTTTTTTTTCTTTTTTTTCTTGTCTTTTTTCTCTGAAATTTATGGGTGCTAGGTAGAATAGCATTATAAGTTGGGGAATATGCCGCAGTTTTCGGTCAGATTTAAACAATTGGACATGCCATGGTATAAACAGTAAATACATTCTTCAACTCTGGTCACTTTTGAGTCTCAGGAGATTGACCTGTTTTTTTTTTTTTTTTTTGGTAAATGAATGCTGCATTCATTACAACTTTAAAACTTGTATCATGCCTTTACTTTTTTTTTTTTTTTTTTTTTTTTTACTAATTTCCAACAACTATACACTTTCAAGTTCATATTTTTTTTACCTTTCATGATTAGACTTTGTTTTACCTTGTTTTAGAGATTCAATCTAAAACTTTGAAAATCTATCCAAAATATCATTGTGTAAATGAAAAAAAAAAATAATTCATGCTTTAAACTTTGACAATTAATCAAAAATTGAAATAATACATTCAATATCTACAGTCTTAAAATTAATTTTTCAGAGTATCATGTCCCCAAGAAAAACTTCAGACTTACAGAAAAAAAACTTCTGACGTGATGTACATATATACACTGACAATTATATTGACAAATTATATAATCCTTAAAAGATTATAACTATTGAAGTGAATTATAACTAATGATCCACAGGGCCAAAAGCAGCCATAGTTGAAGAAACACAGTCATACTCCCTGTTAGGCAGCTTAGAAACTGCACAAACACAGTAAGCGTACTTTGCACTTTGCAGTCTGAGGGGCAAAACGAGGCTGTGATTGTGTCAAGAGATATAAATGAATGGCAGGAGAGAGGTTTAAGTGGGACTTTAAGAGGCTAAAGATCTCAGACGCCCAACCCAACACTTTCCTGAAAAGCAGCAGGAGGTTTGGTCACCTTGAGTCGACGGAGGAGGAGGATGGTGGCTATCTAGGAGATTTCAGACACACTGCTGGGGCTCTGATAAACCAGTAAAGATGATGAGTGTTAAGAGACACTCAGCTGGATGGAGACTCCTGCTCACCCTACTAATAGGCACATCTGCTATCCCGCCAGTACATCTAACCATCACACTGATGCAGTTATGCCCACCTGCCAAGCCCTGCAGGGGGCCACACTGAGCCGACGGATTCTGGCCTGCGGCACACCGTGGTGGGTGTCCAATCATGCCTCAGGGCTAGGAGGAAGATTTTTTAGGAGACGAGGACTGAATAATAATTGAGCACTGTAACTTTTGAGAGTGTCTGAAAACTACAGTCTCCAGACCAGATCTGGAAAACCTATCAGAGGTTGAGATGAATGTGACGTGAGGCTTTATGGAGACACGCTTTATACAATTCTGGAATCCATACCGACTTGAGTCTGCACACAAAAGAAAAAGAAAAAAAGAACTCAGCTGTAAGAGAAACAAAGCATTGTTGTGCCAGAGGGGGAGGTAAACATTAATTTACACAATCTATCACCACAACTAGAAATATACTCCATCTTTATGCTGCACTGTGGGTGAAATGTGCCTGTTTGCCTAACCTTTATGCTGTCTGGCTCTCTCCAAGTACACTTCTCCTTTTCTTTCTCTCTATTTTTCTTATCTCCTGCAGTGTCGTCAAAATGACCAGACCGCAACACTGTGACCATTACACCCTGATACTCCTGTTAATTAACAAACCTGAAGATTCTGGCAAAACAAACTGAATCAGGCCACTAGCTTCACTGCAAGAATCAAATGCATGTGATGGAGGGATATTGAAGGGAAGAAGGAATGCTGAGAGTAGGTGTGAAAGAAATGCCAACTTGAAATGCCAAAGCAGAGTATAAAAGCCCACTACTATCACAAGTCAAATCAGCTATATGGTTCACAGTGAAAACATTATGTCACAACGTAAGCGTATGTTAGCCACAATACAGTATAACCCCTAACGGTGTAATGACAGCTGAAAGCTGTCTGAAGCCGTTACCTGGGATTACTGATAGCCAGATGGCTTTGCCGCTGTAATTAATTAGCACTGTGACTGCTGAGCAATCCTTCAGGGTCTAGAAGGACATCAGAAACCAGACTTTGCCTCAGACGGCACCACCCACGGACCATTCATGGAGCGGCTGATGCGTAGTGCATGTAAAAATGGTGAGTGCTGACTAAAATCACCTATTCAAATCCCCTTATGGAAGAAGAAAGCTGTCGTGTTTACAACTGTGATGAGTGCTTGTTAGGATCAACTAAACGCTGGATTGCCAAACGTATGTGATGTTCAGAGCACCATTGTTGTGCCAATGTTATAGTAAACTTGAATGGGTTGCACACTGATCTATTATTGTAGGGACATTGACTTTACATTTTCACGGCCCTGAACATGACGCTGAAACAAAATGAACTGTGATTGGATGCTTTGCATGTCGGTCAGACGTCCTCTTCGGAGGTCCTAGGCCAATGAAAGCTGAGAGTATGACTTGGGTGATACGGTCCCTTAAGGCCTGGGACACACTAGACGAATTTCAAATCTTTACCAATTTTAAATCATAATGACATAATGAGTGTTTCTACCAATTTTTAGCATTATGATCCTCTGAACTCACACACTAGATGATTCAGCCTGACCATGAGACCAGACATTTTCACAGTGAGACAAGATCTCATAGAGACTCGCGAAATCAAACGTGACTTAGAAGAAAAACAAATGGAGGATAATCGACGTTGTCAGCTGGCTCTCCTGGAGCGCGTTCTGTTTTACAGTGAAGAACAAAGTAGAAAAAAAAAAAAGAATATGGGTGATCTTCTTTCTCAATACTCCACTTTCATGGCATGTTTGTGGCTGCCAAGTTTCAGTTATAGAAGCACGCAACATTCAGTAGGAGATGCTTGCTCGCACTCATTGGCTATCGAGGGTATCACGTCAGAGGAAGCCCAATCAAGACTAGTAAATATCAAACATGCAAATTGTGCTCAAAATCAGGCTTAAAATCTTCAAGTGCGTGGCCAGCCTTAGTAAACGAATAAACAAATAAATAAAAACAGGATTTTTTTTTTTTTTTTTTTAAATCTAATCCTATGGTTGATTTTGCTTGTTTGTAACAACTCTGGTTTTGACTTGAAAATACAATATCGGTATTAAATGTTAATGAATTTTAAATGTTAAACATTTATAAATTGCAAGGTGCCCATTTTGAAGATAAATATAGATAAGAAGAATAAAAGGGGCACCTTAAAAATAAAAGTACGCACATACAAGGGATGTGTAAGACTAGTCAACTAAACGATACAGCTGTTGCTAGTCCACATTGGAATTTATAGTTTACATTTTTATTTTGCACATTCATGTTTTGATTGATATTTTTTACAAAGGCAATGTTCATTAATGTCATTTTAATGTTACCTTTTCTTTTTAAAAGTGTATATCTGGACCCAAAGACTTTGCATGTGTTCCTTTTTTTTTACATGTCAGAGAAATGCCCACTTGTAAGACAAGCAAGGCTTGCTGACTCTCACGTGTACCAATCATTTTCATGCCCAAGAAGAACATTCAAAAACAGACGTGCAAGAGGTCAATAGCATTGTCAATACCTTGACTATGTGCTGACCTACATTAACTAATCAAAAAAGAAAGAGATAAACAACCATTAAATACCTCAATCAAAAAAACAATCATTGAATTTATTGTCACATGACCAAAAGCATCCTATTACCTAAAAAGCTTTAATTAATACATCTTCCACCATGGATACAAAAATGTGCTCTTTGAAAGATTAAAAAAAGACAACCTGCTTGTTAATGGCCAATTTATATATTGGTTATCGGCATCATCCTCAAGTATTTACCAAGCGGTAGTGAAACCATGACAAAACAACCAATATACAGACCGTAAGAAATTTGATTTTACACCCATCACACCTGACAAAAAATACTAGGCTCCCACAATTAGCACTTATTTTTAGACTTGCAAGATTCATGGCATCAATTCTTAGTAAGATACATTTTGAAAGAAAATTTTTGTGGAAAACCACAATTTGCTAGTCCACCGTCCCTCCACTCAATCCAATGGCAATTTTAATTTAGCATCCGGGAGAGAACGACTAAGATGCATTAAAGGGCCCAAAGCGAAACAAGTACTCATTATTACCATTTTCCAGCTTACAATCAAATCGCAATACACAAATTAAGCTGTCACTGCAAAACCATTTCGAACGGAGGACCAGGAGATGTGGACCCTTCACATCCCCCATGGAAAACAGCAACAACGTGTTCTGCAGAGAAAGTAATTGTTCTAATAATTATACAACGGCCATGATAAATGGACTAAAAATCATGTTTTTTGCCAAACATTGAAACTAATTGGTTACAGAGTCTGTTAAAGAATGATGATTAATGGAGTTCATAATGTGTAGGCTTGTGATGGGAGGGAAATGAAAGTCCTACACATTCCTGGAGACACAATCTGACAACAACACAGAGACTAGCAAATCAATCAGACCCGGTGAGCAGGACTGATTGCACGGGGTCTTTTCTTCTGTTCTTCTGATCGACCATCAGGGGCATTATGAGTAGATCTCCAAGTGTGCATGTGTGTGCTATGTCAATTCCCCCCTCCCCTCCTTTTTAAGCACCACCAACAAATCGAGAAGAAACACAGATTAAAAGTAATAATGTTGCCACTAATGCTATTTCAAATCCTCTGATTTGCAACTCTGCATGGCAGGCAGTGAGCTTTGTATTCGCAAGGTCACCTCTGAACTGTTTCTTTCCATTTCGGAGGCAGAGTGATTGTTTGCATCTGATGAAATCTCACCTCTTCCTTGTCGGATTCTGCACAGCGCTGCCTGATGGCTCCTTTATATTCCCTATCATACAGTGTCTGCATTTTATATTCATATTCAGATGTCGAGTCTAAGGAAGGGGTTGATCCATTATCCATGGGAGGATGTCAGTTCTGTGAGTATATTCTGATGATCAGGGAGATGATTAGTAATGTTAATATATTTAAGCAGTCCGTTCTGGGATTGCGGAATGAGAGAAAGTCGAATGGAATGCGGTCCGCTGTCACAGCGTAATTGGCTACAAATGAAAACTTTAAAATTCAATAAGAAGGCATTACCCATGAATCCATGCTCCAAGACAACGCAAATAAGGCTTGGATCCGAAGGCAAAAAAAGGGGTCTGGGGGGAAATTTTCTTCAAATACAGGAAACCAAATTAACAAGTGGCAAAGTTAAGTGGTGAAATAGTGTCCCATGATGCAAACAAATCGACTGCTTTTGAATACTAAGAACCACAATCTGATCTAGCACTAATTTCACCAACAGCTAGTGGTTTAGTACAGCATGTACCTTTCTGAAGGCCAGGAAAGAGTGCCCGGATCCCTTTTTTGTTGAGTCCATGTAAAGCAAGTTTTGGAATATTAAATAAACTGGTTAGAAATTCATCATTGTAAAAAATATTGCAAGTGTCAAGGCCAATGATAAACAAATAACAGAGGCCTTTGTCTCTTATGTTGGGCGGAAGCCTCTGATAGGGGGCAGTTAGCTCAAGCACAATAAACAAGAGCAGGTGGACCAGGTTAATAGAGGCTACACAGAAAACAACTCTATTTTACACGCACACAGTTAGAATCACACAAATACATAAAACACAACAAAATATGAGGATTGAATTCTGTTTTGACATATTCACAGGGGTAAAGATTCAGTGGCAACTTACTGAATGGAATATCACCGAAAGGGTCATCGAAATCATCCACATCCTCATCAAGGTACGCTTCAGTGGCATCATGGGAAAAAAGGAAGACAATGGAGACAACAAAAAGATGAATGTAAAAGACAACAAAAAGCATGTATAAAAAAAGAAATCGCAACCACACAATACATTAAAGCGCTCAGATGGAACCCACTACCCAGGTAAATGATTTTCTATAACTGCGTCTATTTTAAACAGGTTCATTTCTCACAAACATGTAGGATGTGACTATATGCCACAGGCCTGCAGCTTGTTGAGCTCTCCTGTGGTCTCACCTCAGTAAAAAGATTAGAATGATTTCAGCGGCAGTGACTGAGCCTGACAAGTTTCTCTCCTTTTCTAATTTGCATCTGCCGTGGAGCCACTCTCGCTTCCTGCCACATATTGATAATAGGAGCGGCAGGGCCTTGTTGCATCTCACTATTAGTCGTGTTATTTCCAACAGATGAGAACATTACTCAAGGCACATCGTGTTATGCAGGCGAGACCCCGCTGGAGCAGTATTGTAAATGGAGTCGAGAGTTTAAGGTGGCCTGACTGTGGCATTGATACAGACCCTGGACTGAACAACGCTGATAATTGAACCAAAACCATTCTTGGATCAGCCTCACTATTAAAAGCAGTCAACGACATCACTTGGCCCACGACCCGGCAGTGATGAAGAAGCTACTTTGAATTTCTTACCTATTTCAGATTAATGTAATAATAATTATAATATCACACTCTGCCGCTATACAATCATCCGATATAACATATTACCAAGCATGTCCCAAATACATTGTGTGTATTTTGTTGCTTCTCAACATCTGCTGTTGCTAGTCCAAAAGATGTGTTTAAGCCTATGTTCCTATTTCGCAAATGTCACATTACAAGCGAATGGGGCTGGAAGAAGCCACCACTGACAGATCGCATGACCTGCCACCGTGCACTGACAGGTCAGCTGACTTGCCACCCCAGCCAATTACAGAAACTACTGATATACCCGTTTGTAAGTTACAGGTCTTGTGGGGTTTATTCATTTTGGCTCATTAAATTTAATAAAACTGCTCACTGGCAGCTCTGTCCAGCCAGCTGTTATTGAGCTCTGAGTATAATACAATCCCTACCACTCTCGCTGCATGGAGATACATTACAATTGTGCATCTATTATTTTATATGATTGATGTTTTAGGGAGGTTTAACGCGACTAAAGCGATCAAATGACAGTGATCCGTCTGAGCTCTGAGTTTAATGCATTCCCTATCACACTCGCTGCGAGAAAATACATTATTTTATTATTATGAATATCTTATATATTCTTGTACATGAAGGGAAGTATATGCTTAAAATGGCGAAATGACCGTGATCCCGACCAATGAGTTACTGACGCTTTTGTGTAAGCAGTCGCTTTTAAGCTCAGAGTGTAACATGCTCCATATCTCTCCAGGTGTTCTGCCAGTGGCTGGTGCTGCCAGGCAGTTAGACATTGAAACTCTACTGTCAGAAGTAACAACAACGGTTTGGGCTGTTTCTGAGAATTAACAATGATGCCTGCATCCTTGTGTGAAATTGGTTTTTATAAAACATCTCAGAAGCAAGTTAATATTGAGTAACTTACAGTTACTTTTGCTCTTCCAATGAAAATATTTCCAACTAAGCCAGCAGAACCTTTACTACACCCAGCAACATGCAGAGTATTGATGTTTGGTTCCGCAACGATTCTGTGTTATTGAACAAATCGGTTGAGTGAACGATTCAATGACTCACTCATGAAGACAGTTGCTTGCTTCATTTTTGAATGAATTGTTTGAGAGAATGATTCAATGGGTTGGACGTGTGAGTGAGCAAACAGTTTTCACCTACAGTTAGTTGCACACAGAGAAAAGGGAATGGAGGTTCACACTTAAGACAGCCAAACCAGACAGTCCCCGCAAAAGAAACAATTAAAGCATCCCTACCTCCATTCATCTATGTCATTCCCACAGAACAATAGCTATCATCACTGTACAGTAGGTAAAGAAAGGACTGAAAACATACAGAGAGTTTCTGAAAAATTATCAGGGTGTTTATATCTAGCATACATGCCCAATGCAAAGTAAATATCAATCTTATCTGCTCTATTACCTCATTGCTAATAATCATTTCAATTAGTTAAATTAAGCACTTTTCATTACATTAAACAATCTCAGAGTGCTGAACAGAGAATTAGATAAGAGTACTTAAAAGGGGATAAAACGATATGATTCTGGCAGCAAATAGGCTGATTCCATAAAGACAACCCTTTACTAGTGTTGGGGAAGCACTGGAGTAGTTTTAAAATAGAGCTTCATATAATATAACGTTATGTTTCTTTTGTTTACGATCTCAATTAGTGAGAGAGTTTATATGAGGAACAGAACAGGGCCAACAATTGACCCCTGTGGGACCCCATTGGTAATGTTGAGATCTTTGAACTGGCTGAGTTTGACTAGCTGTATGTGGAGAGAGATACATGAACTGAATTTCTTTGCACTGACTGACAGTTTACAGTAGAGGGCATGGCAAACTGACAACAGACCTCAAATAGTTTCAGCAGGAGAATAGTAGAAAAGTGATACATTGCATTGCCTCTTTCATCACCAGGCAACGACTACGATACAGACTTAACCTACTGACCTGGCAAAAACATAAATAAAAACAGAATTACTGTATACTTTCACTGAATTGCCCATTAAGCAAATGTGTAAATGAAGGTTGTGAAAAAAACACTCAAGGGACACTGCATTGAGGGGATTTCAAATGGCCAAATCCATATGCAACCCCTTGTCCTTTCTCTCTCCATCCGACTTTTTCAGACTTCATTAAGTGGTAAACTCTGGCTTGCTAAATGAGCCTGCCTGCATCAGCACTGTGCTGAGCATAGTATGATAAGTCATTATTGGCGAGTAAGTTCTCAATTAGCTGCGTGTTGTTGTAGTCAGCACGATTTGAAAACATGTTGGGTAATATTTTACTACTGTTATGGCTCCCATGGAGACACCCATAAGAGGCTGCAAAGCAAATCACACGTACAGGATGCCGAAGCTTTCAGGATCTGTATGGCTTAGAGTAATAATTGGAATTTGTAATGGGTGTTGAATATGCTGAGATGGAGAGTGCAGTGGCTACCTGGAGGTTAGAGACCAATTCACCCAGTGTTGTTGTCATCGTGAGCAAAACTGACTAAGAACTAATACTGGCATGGGTGATCAGTGTTGGGAAGTAACTAACAGCAGTGATGCTATTAAATGAACTACATTTTTCATTAGCTTAGTTGCTTTCAAAATTTACAGCAATAAGCTACTTTTTGCAGAGGGGGGATTCCCAAACTTTTTGTGGGCTGAACCCCTTTGAACAAAAATATTTACTTGAAGTACCCCTTGATATTTTAAGTTGAGTTTTCAATTATTTAGCAACACATTTCACTTTAATGGTTTCCTGGCATTGGTTAACGGTCAAATTACATGCAATATTTCATCTTTTTTTTTGTTTTTTTGTAGGCATTTTATTCTGAACACAAACCCCTGCAGTTCCTCCACAAACCCGCAGGGGAACACTGCTACATCGCTGTATCTTGAGATAATGTACATGCAGCTTTTTGCCAGTGTAAGCTGATGCAATAAATCAAATGCGCTCTTTCTTAGCTTTGATTTAATGTATCAGTTCTTTCAGCCATGTACTGAACAGGTTTAAAAGTTGATTCACAAAGTCCTTGAGTATCTCTTTTTGTAGTTAATGCTGCTCTCTATAAATTTGTTGAGGGTTTCTCTAGTTTTATTTGGTGTAAACATATTGGTGTTCCTTGTGTCCAATTCAATACACAGATAAAGCGGTAAGACCACATTTCGCTCCTCATCGTTTTTGTTCCAAACAAGCACTACAGATTTAAATAATAAAAATGACAACAAACAACAACAACAATAATAATCATCAAAAAAATTAGGCCTACTATATTGCATATATTAAATATCTTAAATATTACTTTAAATATTTTTGTAAGTAGCTTGTAATGTAGCCAACTACTTTTTACTTTATTTTATTACTATTTTTTATGACAACATGTAGTGTACTGTTGTTTCAAGTACAACCTCAAAACCAACAGTTTTCACTTACCCAGGTTAGGAGATATTGATGAGGGGAGAAAAATCAAAACATTTTCATATAGAAAGTCTGTAATCTATATAATCTATAAAAATACATTTGCATCCACTCTCCCATAGCAAGGGAAATGAGGCCACATTGCTTTTGTCTCCGAGGAAATGTTTTTTCTATTCTCTTTCTCCACCCCCATGCTGCCATCAACATGGCCATGGAGTGACCTTGACGAGCACAAGCTCCTGGGTTCACAAACTGACGCGATTTGCACATTTATTAGAAACAGGATGGTGAAAGGATGAAGGTGAGGGTGCAGCCCACTGCTCGAGTAGAGGACACGGACGAATGAGAGTACTGCTCTCACTCAGCACAACACCACAACTAAGAGCAGAAATCATCGCAGAACGCTCTCTCTCCTCACCACAGCACAAGGTAATATCCCTTAAGAAATGCAGTAGTTTTTGACCTCAACCTGATAAGTTTTTTCCATGCCCCGCCTTATTTGTATTATTAATGCACAATTAATCATTCAAACATTTCTCAATATGTCAACATAGTTAAGGGAAAGATTTTACGTAAAATTCTCCAGTTTTAAAGATGTTTACATATTTAACTGTAAAACAATAAGAAAGAATTTCTTGTTTAGTATTGACTTCAGACAACAGAATGTTAAAATAGTTATGTACTAATTAACCTTACTGAGTAATTTTAATGAAAAGTTATTTAAAAGTTGTAGACTGTCAGACAACATCATCGTTTTTAAGGCACAATGTGTTCTGCTCGTCATTCCACAAATGGAATGACAATGGAATGAATGGAATGAAAATATTAAATTAGGCCACAGGAATTGTGACTAATTCTATATTTTCTTGTTCTCTATATTCCAATGGCCATTGAATGGACAGCAGAATATTAATATTGATATTAAAACACTGATTTTTTTTTTTACCTTTCAAAGAGGGTTCTCCCTCCCAATTATTGATACCAGTGTTTGTTCTGTTAACAATCCTTGTGATGTTCAAATAATCAATAATCTCTGTTCTTCTTGTGTGTGTCTTTGGTTAGAGCTCGGTACAAAATGGTCAGACAGTTCCAGACATAATTTAGAGAGGAACTGCACATTTATAAAGAGGTTTAATAACAGCTAGCTTAGCCCAAAGAGATACTCCGGCGGCTCTCTGGAGAGGAGGCCAGCCTGGAGATCGATGCCATCAGGAGGTAAAGTAATGGAGAAAAGAGAAGAAAGATGCCACACCCAGCAGTCCC
The DNA here is from genome assembly GCA_037194245.1 of Opsariichthys bidens. Lineage (NCBI taxonomy): Eukaryota > Metazoa > Chordata > Actinopteri > Cypriniformes > Xenocyprididae > Opsariichthys > Opsariichthys bidens. The sequence continues at coordinate 14,339,397 of CM074297.1, forward strand.
TCCCCAGTCATCCGATTCTTTATGAAGTAACTGAGAAAAGAAAATGGCAGCCAGGATCAATAATCCCCTTCACTGAGTTATAGCAGCTGAAGCCAACACATTAAAAAGTGCACTGCGTGTTTAATATCTTCAGCCCTACAGTCTCAAATCCAGTATTTGTATTCTGTGTCTTTATTGAGTCAGAAACACAGTTGTATTCATTGCTGGATTTGTCCAGTCCTCTGTTATTTCTCTGTTATAGGGAACGCTCAGTGGAGTGCCGCTCACTGACTCTGGCGAGAGGAGAATTTGGCTCTCTTCCAATTCGGCTTTCTCTGCAACCCTGTGGAAATACGGGTCCCTTCAATATCCCCAAAAAAGCAATCCTAAGAAGGCAGAGAACTCTACAAACTGATTAGCTCAAGCGATGCTGAAGTTTCATCCAAACATACAGGGCTTTTTACCATTCAACAGTGAGCTGTGCTGTCACACAGGGGGGCAGGAATAAACGCCTTAAACAAAAGTGAAAAGTCCTTGGTGTTTAAATGAGTATAAACTGCACAGCTAAGAGTAAGCCACCATGGGGCTGTCAGAGCCGCTCTGTCACACAATTCATCATGGAGCACTAATTCTCTAACAACATTACCGAGTCCTTCGCACTATACATTGTCACCAGCAAACTCAATCAACTTATTTAGACCCAAACACGAATCGCATTGCGATCCAGCCCCTGGGGGTCTGCCTCCACTGCTGTACGCCACTCTGTTAGACCCACCGAGGTTTGACAATACTGGCCAACAATGTGGGAAGAAAAGGAAATACAGCAAATATTATTATGTCACTTCTCCAGATAAACTAAAAACGAAAAAGAGTAGAGGGACACAATCCACTTTTTGGTTGTGTTTGCAATCAGGAAAAAAGCAACCTGGGTAACACTTTATTTTACAGTGTCATTGTTACATATGTTACATGTATTTACTAACTAGAAATTATGCATAATTTCAAGCAATTAACCCTAAACCAAACCCTCATCCGAACCCTAACCGTATAGTAAGTACATGTAGTTACTTGTTATAACTCAGTACTTAAATGTATAATTATACTGTAATACTGACACCTTAAAATAAAGTGTAACCGCAACCTGTTATCAACATCAATTCTGTTCATTTAAATGTCTCTGGTAGTATTGTGATATATTTTGAATGATATTCTTAAAAAAAAAAAAAAAATAATAATGTCAAGAATCGCGACTTGTCTTTTTTTCTTTTTTTTGTTTACGATCACACACACATTATATATTATATATACAAGCACTATTTAATGATAGCACTTTAGTAATTAGAACTAAAATTTGGTAACCATGTTTGATTTCATATTTGTCATTTTACCTGGATAAGATATAGTAGGTCATTCACAGTGTTTCTGTCAAAAATAACAGTTACTAATAATAGATAATAGTAATTATTATTAACAGATAATAATACTACTATTACTACTACTAATCGTATAACTAATAGCAATATATAACGCACTAGGGAATGATGAGCTGCTGGGTTATTACTCATGATGTCAGCGTTCGCTCGAACTGATTTGCTGAAATCAAAACAGGGATGGTAATAGATGTGCATCAGCCAATGAGATTACCATTTGCGCATTAGTTCCACCCACTAACCAGCATCTCTTCTGCTTGTTCTTAAAAGCTGAATAATTCCAAATTAATTCCATTATTTGCACAGGAAAATACACCAAAGAATACTTTTTTACATGTGGCATGTCAATTCTGCATGGAATGTAAGAGTCTCTCTCTCTCTCTCTCTCTCTCTCTCTCTCTCTCTCTGTGTGTGCATGTGTGTTAAACACAATCCTCTCAGCAAGTCATGCACCTTCAACTACAGCTTGTGATACGTGAAATACAGGTACATTATACATATATATATATATATATATATATATATATATATATATATATATATATATATATATATATATATATATATATGTATAAAAGTTTACTTCTGGTTAGCCTCACACACACTGGCGAGTAATAATTTATTAGCCATGATAGACATTACTTAGTCAGCCAGAGTGAAGATTTAGTTGCATATGTGAGCATTTTACTCGTATTGTAGACGGTTGAATGTATTAATAAATAACCAATTGTATCAAAAACTGTTCAAAGGAATCATTTCTGTGGCATTATTTGGCGGGAAAAAAATAAAACAATAAAGCAAATAAGAAAAGCATGGTGCCTTCTAAGTCATCTAGAATTAGCCAAAATGTGAGGTACTAGATTTATCCTTTATACAAAGTCAATCTCAGAATCCTTTGAGACAAGTAAAATGGCACATTCACACACACACACGTGTTCTCAAAAATAACAATAATTAAATTGCTTTCAAGTCTAAGAAGAGAATGTCAGGTGTCTTAGAAACCACAGGAAATGCTAAATCCCCATCTTTTGTCAAAAATCAAAGCTGAGAATTAATGCTGATGACTTCCGTTACAACAGCGAATTAGAGCACATTGTAGACATCAAATGTTCCACAGAGTAATCAGCCCAGCAGCTGAACACTGCACTCCCACAATCAAACTCCTGTTTCTACAGTGCCGTGATCATGTCTGACAAATTAACATAGACTTTGCGTATTTGACTAATATAGAAAAAGGGAACAAAAGGTACAGAAAGAGTATTAGAAGGCAAGGCACACAGCCCCTGCTGTTTATTTATTTATTTATTTTTAAATCTCAGTATTATTTGTTGCAATGAACGTCTTTATACTATGTGGCGTTCACAATAATTCCCGGCTGCATTGATGTAGGCAGCAGGGGCCACATACTGTTCGGTTAGTGATGGAAATTGTAGCTTTTTGGGACGGCAACTGTAAATTGGTCCTGATGCAGATAAAAGTACCTTCAAATCACTATTGTTTTGCTCCCTTCAACACAACAACTCCGTAAGAGCGGTGAGATTGTGTGTGGATGTGTGCATTTCTATTTTTAAGCTAAATAGAGAGAGACAGAAGAGAGAACCAGCGTTTAAAGTCTATAAAGAATTGATTGTTGATTGTTCCTGAATTTTCATATAAAACAGATGGAGGTAGGAAGGTCTTTTCAGATCGCTAAATATGATGTGTGCTTCCATGTGTCTGTTAGTACGTGTGTGTGTGTGTGTGTCTGTGTGTGTGTATCACAGGTTCGACTAATAGAGAGTTGACATTAGCACCAGCATTGTCGACAGTAAATAACAATCGGTGCAGCACACACACAGAGACTGTAGGGTGACAGACAGATGTATGTCTCAGAAAGGTCAGGCAGCTAAATATAACTTCAATCTTCAGCCTTCTTTATGATATATTGTGGTCTCTGATGGTTGGCCAGTGACAACAGAAACAAGTCTACACTGCGTTGAGATGATATGGCACGGTTAAGCTCAGATTTACTGAGGCCCGATTGATCGGCGCACATAAAGGGCCCCTGCGTCGGCCTGGGTCCGTTTCATTAACTAAAGCTGCAATGTAATGAACCCAGCAATGGCAATCTTGACTCCAATATTTGATGGGAAGCAAGTAAGAGGACTGAAAGAGACCTCTCAAGGGAGAGTTGTAAAAAGCAGGAATATTTAATGCTTGAATCAATGTCCACGCCAACTCTTATATCATCTAATGCATGTTTTAATCATTCTTCCCAGAGACCGGTGTTATTCGGATGTAGGGCATGGACACTATACAAGTGTTCTCCTTTTACCTGCGAATGGTGACAGTATACGGATTTTTACGAGCATGGCTGCTGGCCGCCCATAAATTTTCCTAAATGTTTGAGAAAATGAAAAGAGCAGCAGCATGTCGCTTTATTTGTTTGTTTGTCCAGTGTTTGTTAGTGAGGTCAGCAGAAAACAATAGTTGCACACTTCAAACCACATTGTTAAAGGTAATAAAAAAAAATGAAAAAAAAAATTAATTAATTAAACAAATGAATTAATAGTACTTTCGATACATAGTAATTTTACATGGAGTGGTTTTCATGTTCGTAGCCGAATACTATTTGCTTTACTGCATCTTCATAACTTCATGGAGTTAAATTTATGCCTTTCTACAATGGTATTCAGTAAGTGAAAACGCTTGTGTGATGCTGACGTCAGTATCAGTATAAAGCCTAAGAACACTGGCATATTGACCAGGACAGCACAAACAATAGCAAAATGATCAAATACTAACAAAAAAGCACAAAAATAAAAAGCGCCAATTTGTTCGTTCCTTATTATTATTATTCTGCCCACTAATAGTCGACTACCCATTAGTGGAGAGAAGAGGCGTAGTCAATCAAAACTGGTATTAGTCGGTTAGTCGGAGGAAAACAAAACTAAAACAAAACAAAAAAAAAAACTGAGGAAGTGGCGAAATCATGTCAATCTGTGATGACTGATTGTTAACTGGAGGAAATCCAAACATCCGCCTATCATTCATCATTCATCGACCTCAAACATGTCTTATCACTTGAAACAAGTAAGTAGTAGCAACTTTACAACTCTAACGTTAACCTAGATTAATGTGTGCTTTTAATCATATCAAAGTGTCAGTGTGGAGAGCATGATTACTGCATGACATGGAGGCGCCGGTGCGATCACTTGCATTTAACTTAAAATACTCCGTCATTTTTGGTCAACAGATAAGAATAGTCCAACATTCAAAACTGTAAACGGTTTGCTTTTATTTTGTAAACTCACAATAACAACAAAAGGTTGCACTCTTGTACGTTAATGAAAACAAACAGGATGTGCTTTCTGCTTTCTCAAGCGAACTTGAGCGCGTCACAAAAATGAACCAAAAGTCAGCATATATTTGCCTCACAGACATGAGAAATATATCTATGGAACCTAATCTAAAATCTAAAACAAACATGTAATCCATATGGATCCTGCATACAGGCGCGTGTACTACTGCGGAGATGATGAGTCAGCATCGCCGACTTCATCTCTGCAGCCGAAAACACACAAAACTCTGGTTTATCAAAACATTATTAAATTGTTTAGAGAGTCTACTTCTGTTTGAGTGCTGATTACGCTATGTATTATAAATAGGCAAATAAAGACTCTTATTATGATTTATATGGTTTATTGATAAAAACGTGCAATTGGTTGACTAATTGCTTAAATGAACTAGTCGACTAGAAAAATCTTTAGTCGAGGGCAGCCCTATTATTATTATTATTATTATTAAAATACAGGTATTTTAAAAAATCAAACAGAATTGTGGTTACACAGCATTGGCACTGTACTTTTTTATCCAGCACATTCATTTTAAAAGTGTCAGAGTTTGTTTACCTTCCATCAAATTAATCTATGACATTTCCCTCCTTTACAACTTTAGTGGAGGAGGTCGATACAACCTTTGTGGAGATTCACAAAAAGCTTTTACTCAACCTCAGCGCTAAATAGTTCTGACAGAAAAGAGAGAGGCTTCTTCACAAATGTTTTTATCCACTTCACTGTCTACCGGCGGCTGTATGAAAATCTAAATGTTGTTTATTGATTTCTTGTTTCTATTCAATGTTAGATAAGAGGTTAAACATCTATGCATGGCAAAGGACAAAACGGCGGCTGGAAATTAAAAGTGAACTGGAGTTCAGAAGCAGTTGGTACTTGACTTGGAGTGGCTCTTCCATTAGCCAAACACGGGATGTGTAAGAAATAATTGTGAAAGCTGATGTGTTTTATCGAGGGTCATTAGTTGTGCAATGAATCTCTTGATCTGAGTTCACCACAAAGTAAGTTAAAACGAAATACATTCTGCCAAAATCCCACAGGTCTCCCAACAATCAGCATCCTTTTTCAGCAGCGTATGCAAAATAGTGCAATATTCATTAAACACATCCTGCAATCACACAAACCGCTTCATGCATCTGTACGATGTTCCTTTAGCCCACATGCAGTCAACTCATTTCAGCGAGTATCAAATAATTCCAGTCTCCCCTCTTAAACATGAATATCCCAGCATGCAACTTTGATTTCTCTCTTCTTCTACGGATGCTCTTTTCTTCCTTATTAACGAGACCTCTCCTGATGCTCCCATTACAGGATTGATTGCAGTTATTTGCAGAGAGCCTCATTCATACTATAATCTTCGGCACAAATCTCACTCGCGCTACACGTCTGCATAAAGGGGCACAATCGTTTCGCTTCAATCTTGTTGGTTTAATGCGAGCCCGCCCCCACGTCGTTACAAAATTCACATTAACCAAAGCATGATTCATGGTTATTCATTCAGAGTAAGTGGAGCTGATTGAAAAAAAAACAGGAAAACAATTGCAGTTGTAGTAATAATGAAATGTAATGATTAGTCCCACAATCCTCTCTGATACACAAGAGCATGTTATCTGTTATGGGTGGGGGGGCTACATTCAGACTGTCAGTCTAAATCCAATTGGAACGTGATCTAAAATTATTGACGTCCACATTGTGTATAGTAACTGTTCAGATCTGATTTGTGTGTCCATGCCGATCTGTATTGGTTTCTATGGCAATGATGTTGCATTGGTAATCATATGCCAAAAACAACAACAACAACCGCAACATAGGGGTTTGCAATACAGGTGTTGTCTTATTTACAACATGACAATGTGTAGCTGCCATGTAAATGGGATTTCAAACCTTGAATATCATTTCAAATCACATGAATGTAGCTCGAAACAGATTTGTAAAAATTGCATTGCATGTGATTTTTGGTCATTCAGACTTGCTAAATCTGATCGGATTTCACAACATTGGATTTGGATTGACATTCTGAACATAGGTTACTTGTCCTGGGGTAAAAAAAAAATCAACATTTTAAAATTTTGCCCCAGTATGTTTCTTAAGTGAGTTTCTTGTGTGTGCCGCCATGCTCGTTTGTTTTGACTTCTCCATGAAAGAGAAATTCTCACATAGATTTCTCTCACAAAGGGACAGGAAGTGAGCCTCAACAGCGCGACCTTGTTACCAGAAATGCATGATCCCTTATCAATCACGGTTTACACTGAATGTAATAAAATCCGAACCGTTCTCATGTTTTGATGCTAGTTAGTTTTTGTAAAGTTACAAGCTACAAAATTCTCTTTCACTTGCACATTCCCTTCAAAAAATCCACTTGTATCAGACAAGCGGACAAGCGTTAATGTGCTGCACGTCTACGGTCATGGGCTTCCCACACAGACACAGACACACAGCAGGGAAACATTTAAGCTTTAAACTTAATTATCTTTAAACATATTTTGTTCTCCCTCTTGAAACAGAAAACGAAGAAACCATCAAGAAGAAAACACAATTTTTCTAAGTCCCCAACAAAGCTTCTTAAACGCTTAGTGACGCAGATCAGTGTGGGAGAATACAAATAATCCAGCAAACAAAAGCCGCCCACTCTTCTCGCAGCATGGGGCGCCAATGTAGCTTTGTTTACTGAACGTGATGCGAAACACTGATCGCCAAACCGCAGCCAAATGCAACTCGCATGGGACCGCAACCGAATGATGGGATAATTTCTTATCTGGCTGGAGTACAAATACTTATGCAAACAAACATGCTGCAGAGTGCAGAAATGACAGCACCTTCGTCTGGACAGCCGGCCACCGCTTCGCACCTGCGTGAATAGCAATACGCAACGGAAACACTATAGAGACAGCAGCAGGAAATGACAGCACCCATGCAGCGTAATGGAACCCCAGACACGTAAAGATCACTGACTCTTTGCTTTGAGGGCCGTCGCATGTGGGCATTAATCAGTTACTCAAATCGAAGAGGCTTCCAGTCATCCAGGCTGCTTAATAAGACAATCACCTGGCCTCATTATCAAGCTCCCTGTGCACCTTACCTGGCATCAAAAAGGAGTGAGGAGAATATTCTGAGAGGATCTGATGGACGAGACGCCATCGATAAGCAGAAAGAGTCGAATGAGGGTTTGTTTTATTCGCCTCAGAGGGAATCACACCCTTTCATTTACTATTGACTTTTTTAAAGAGAGCGGACTCGAAACTATCTACTAGTGTGTGCGAGTTAAGAGTATGAATGAAGCTATTGTTATGAGGTGAACAATGTTCTATACATGAAATTACTGTTTACAAATAAATGACTGGCGGTGACACTTCTTCAAACACCCCAGAAAGAGCTATTTTAGATTAATGCAGAGGTGAAATTGGCCACCAAGTGCTTTGTGTGTTTGTTGAAACACTTTCTACAGGCTAGATCTTCACTGATTTAGAGACAGGATTATATATCATTATATATGATATTGAACAGATAGCAATTGCTTTCTTCGGTTGTTTTAACAAGATCAGGACCAGTTGCAAAAACATTGAGTTGTATTATCAACATGTCTGACAAACTAGTAGTCACTCAGTCTTACCTTTCATTCTCAAATTATAGCCATTTAATTTAAGAAATTAAGTAAAAACCACTTCTAAAGGGGAATGTATATATATATATATATATACACACACACACACACACACAGTAATGATGATTTTGCATGCATAAGATCTTTATAAGACGACATATTGGCACATATCACCACCACAGCCCATAATGGATATTTGATATAAAATATGTCTTTGCGTCCATTGTAGAAAGATATAGTTTAATTTGGCTGTTTATGCATTTGACAATGTCAACTATTGTTAATTATTTGCACTAATGTGTTTTTTTGGTAACAATTTATTTTACAGTGTCATTGTTACACATGTTACATGTATTTACTATAGTAATAATTAGAAATTATGCATAATTACATGCAATAAACCCTAAACCAAATCCTCATCGTACCCGTACCCTGTAGTAAGTACATGTAGTTTATTGTCATTACTGAGTACTTAAATGTATAATTACACTGTAATACTGACATCTTAAAATAAAGTGCAAACAGTTTTTTTTTAAAGAAATCAACAAGGATTCATTAAATTGATAAAATGTAGAAATATTTTAACCTATAAGAATTTCTATTTCAAATAAATGAAGTTTTAAAAAAAAAAAAACTGAAAAAAAGGTATCATTATTTCCATGAAAATATTAAGCAGCACAACTGTTTTCAACATTGGTAGTAATAAGAAATGTTTAAGGATCATGTGACACTGAAGACTGGAGTTATGGCCACTGAAATGTCAGCTTTGCTTCACAAGAATAAAATAAATAAAATACATTTTAAAATGTATTAAAATAGAAAATGATTCATTTTAAAATATTATAATTTCACAATATTACCGTCTTTGCTCTATGTTTCAGCACTGCCCAGTCTTTGTTAAAAGCTGCTTGTCTAAAAAACCTGGAAGAGTGGCTGCTATTTTTATCCTAACAACTTCTGACTCTGTGCCCAATCAGATATTGACTTGTAAGCCTACGTCTAGACCTAACATCTCAAAAGCATAAATGGATGTTTTTAGTCAAAGCGGGTGGTAGACTTTGAAAGCTGCTTTTACATCAGGGAAAGACTTTTGGAAGAGGAAGACGGAGGGTGATAATGGATGAAAATTTCCTTCTGACCCTATTCACTCTCCCTCTGTGAGTGACACCTGTCTTTCAAAGTGATTGGTGCTGCTGACACATCCACATAACAAGGCAAAAGAGGAAGATGAGAAGGAGAAGTATATTGAAGTACATCAACATGCACAAAAAATCTGAAAGAAAATGATAAGGGGCAAAGATAGGGGTGAGGCTTCAAAGCGTGTTAGAAGTGGAAAGACAGAAATGACAGATTTACTTGCTTCTATTTTGAACATATGCTTTCTTCCTTGTGAGAATACATTCACTGAAAGCAATATCTCGCTTCTAATTCGGTTCAACAGCAAGAAAGCTTTGTTTTCTCAAGCACAGATTCACAGAAGTATCATTTCATGTTAGCATCATTGCAGGGATATATATATATATATATATATATATATATATATATATATATAAATTATGGAAATACCACACCATGCAAACATCCATGATGATTGACCAATCAGTAATAGCAGCTGAATTTTGATAGGCTCCTGGAACCCACTGTTGTGGATTTGTCTGAACGATATTATAAGTGTAGCTCTTGTCCCTAAAAAGATGCTGCATGCCACATTTGCTCAATAAAATGGTTAAGATGGGATGAATTTGGAATTGCATACTAATATTGTAGAAACAGTAAGGGTAGTATGCTGATTTTTAATATCATTCTCAATTCATAATTTTCATATTTTTATATGTATAAAACAACTTTTATATGGCACAAAGAGTAAGAGAAGTGTGCTAGTAGTAGCATACTTAACCCATATTAATATATGGCAGAAACAGTAATAGTATGCCTATCAGGGTTATGTCTGTTTCTGTTCCCCAGTCCTGTCATTTGTCAAGTGTTCTTTGTTTTGAGTTTCCCACTTCTCCTTAGTTGCCATAGTCACCTTCATTAGTTCATTTGCGTCAACTGTGTCTTGTAATTAGCTATGTCTGTCACCTGTACCCCACTCATCAATCCTCATGTGTTCCTGTGTATTTATACCCTCTGTGTCTGTCCAGTCCCAGTTCGTCGTTAACGTTACTTTTATGGTGTTGTGGATTTGTCCTGTCTGATCCTGATCCTGATCGTGATTAAACTACTTGATGTTAAGAAGTCTATGTGCTCGTTCCTGTATACACAAACCCGAGACAATGCCATTACGCCAAAAGTATACACAATTAATTTCTTCAAATATTTATATTGTATGCTAGTTTGGTATTCAGAATAGCAAACTGAATTCGGTAGAACTTTATTTACAGTCCTTTTCCCCACTTACATACTATGTACTTATTATTGTAGTAATTACAATAATTGGATAATAACTTGATACCAACCCTGAACCTACCCCTAAAACTAACCTTAACCCATGTAGTTACCTTATCCAGTACTTTCTTAGGTAAGTACACTATAAGTACATGTAAGTTTAAGTACTGTAAAATAAAGTGCAAGCCTGAATTCTTATCTTTAAATGGCAAAAATAATATGCTATTTGGAATAGTGAATACTGAATACATATCTAGCAGAATTAAAATTAGTTTGCTGTTCCCAATTCAGCATTTGTTTTTTTTTGTTTTTTTTTTTTGACCTTGCATGTGACCTTGTGACCTCAGAAAGCCCAGGAGTCTATAGGTTAATTGGTGCTTGGTTCCCTAAAAGCATCAAAACTCAATACTATATTTATTGAATCTCAGTATTTCTTCTGTTGGTGAAATAAAGTCTTTTATAAAGTGTTTTACTCAATTTACCAGAGATGGTTCCTCTGTGACACACACACACCCTGCACAGATTATCAAGCACAGCCTGGGCGATGTTTAATTGGGATTTCAGTGGGAATGAGCCACGGTGCCGAGCTGAGAGACGGTGTCCAGCTCGAGTCCACTGCTGTCGGAGCAGACAGGCATGCGATCTGGTGACTGGCACACGCTGTGCCTACGCGTTTTTCTGTGCCATAAAAAACAGTGTCTGGGAGATTAGCATGGCAATTATCTGTGAGGCAATTATCGGCCGGCGAGATGAAGATGACTGCTTTCCAAGGTGTTTCTTTATGTGTTTAATAGCTGTAGAGTAGTTTGATAAATTGTCAGAGCGAGTTTGTGCGATGCAGGAATTCACAGCTGATGGATCTGTTTGAGGTGTGATACGGTGAGAACTCAATTAATTAGGATGGGTTTTGTCTTTTCATTAACCTACTCTGACATTTTCTACAAACTATGCTAAGATTAAGGATGCCACCAAATTAACGAGGAAGTGTGGAATCGAGGAACAAGTAGCAGAATTACAGCTAGGAAGGTACCGATGAGGATTCAGTCAGCAACAACAACATCCATGCAAGCAGATGTGCAGAGATGCGTTGGGGGGAGAAAAGCCACAGCGCTTTCGCTCGATGAACATGCGTCCTTTGACATTTTAAAAACTTCTTTCGGTAAACGGTATTTTTATATTAATTAAGTATGACATGTCATGCTGAACCCAGTCTATGTACACATTTTCAGTGGAATATTGAGTGCAGATTGACTAACATAAGTGGCCGTGGTTTGTGTCGTTGGGGAATGATTACTGACGCACAGTGAGACTACAACACCCTGGTAAGAGCAACACAAAAGGTACCTGAAATGCATTCAGCTCTAAATGAGTAGAAAGCAAATCAAATGGAATGTTTTATCACATGTTGCACATTTCTGGCATCTGTTCTCACACACCTTACACTCTAAAAGCCTTAAAGATTTCTCTCACACCCTCAGTTTCTCATAAACACGAAACTCGCTCACTGCTTTCTCGCTCTCTGACACAATCTCTCACCTGATTCGTCGTCTGACTTGTTCTCGTTCTCGGAGTCGGTGAGGGTGAGGGCCGAGTTCTCCCGGCTGGAGAGGCCAGAACTGCGGCGGGACTTGATGCCGTGGCCCCCCCAAAGCTGGATGGCTCGCTCCGGTGAGATAGGGCCCTCTGGGTCAGAGTCCGCATCGGAGCCGGCGCTCAGAGAGTAGCCACGCTGCAAGAGGCCCATCTCCGGGCAGTATGCGTTCTGATGCGGGGCCGGTTCACAAATGCCAAGCTCTGCTAAAGTAAAGTTCCCTAAAGAGGTAAGAACAAAGCGCAATCAGTTAGCTGTTGACGCACGTGGAGGAACTGGCCTGAGAGAACTCACTGATGCTGCCTTGATGCAACCTGTGAAGAAATCAAGTCATTTACACACAATAGACATTGCAACTAAATCTAGGAACTAATGAACAAGTCTATCACAGTCAATGCACTGCAAAAGTGCTCTCTAATAGCATCACATACCTAAAATCATCATATAGCATGACATGAAACACAAGATGTCATGACTATGCAGCATTTTGACAGCATCTCAATACTAAAACAAAACATGTATTATGATACCAGACCAGAATTATAGCATTAATATTAATCAAACAACAATATTGACGAGAAAAAGAGGAAACCACTCACTGTGCTTGCCATTTATTTCTGACCGTTTACTTGAATAATTGCATGAGTAATGTTTTCCTAATTGAGAGATACTTGACAGCCTCACACTTTTAGTTTAATTTGTTTAAATTTATAATATTGAACTGTTTTTTTAAAAAAGAGTGTTATTTAGCATTAGTTTTAACTGTGGTCTCACAAATCGAGTGGTACTGGTATCAACTGCTGATACTCTGGCATTGTGACGCCCCTCTCCATTCTAGACAGAAAGGAGGAGCTGTGAAACACTTGTACAGTTATTATACTAATGTATTGGGTTATGAAACGTGTACTATATTTGGGTACCTTTGAAAATAAACAATTACGTAGCCAGGCTAAAATAATGCTTAAATACTCTTTACAATTATACTTTCAAAAGTGTATATTTTCATTAGTCTTCATACAGTGAACTATCCTTGTATTAACTTTAGAAGTGGAAAGACAAACATGACAGATTTACAAGCTTCTATTGTGAGAGCAGAGTCACTCAAAGCAACACCCTGCTTCTAATTCAGTTCAGTTGCAAGAAAGTTTGATTTTCTCCAGCACAGAACTTCAGTGTGGAATGAATATGTTCATGCAAATGTATTCAACAAAGACTTCTTTTCAGTCTAAAGCCATTAATTTTGATAATGTTATAATCATTATTGGGGAAGATATCTTGCTCGCTGATCTTACATACATACATATATATATATATATATATATATATATATATATATACATATATATATATATATATATATATATATACATATACATATATATATATATATATATATATATATATATATATATATATATATATTACAATATTATTACAGTATAACAATCACTAATTAATTTACTATTATATATATTTTAAAGCTTCAAATTCTGTTCAATATATGACGAATGTATGCGTTTAAATGTAAAAAATTTTGAACTTAAATGTGCTTCCACAGTCTGGACTCCTTGTATATATATATATATATATATATATATATATATATATATATATATGTGTGTGTGTGTGTGTGTGTGTGTGTGTGTGTATATATATATATATATATATATATTTTATTTTTTTTATTTTATTTTTTTTACACACACACACACACACTACATACAGTTTGCAACTGAATAGAACTAAACTGAACATTCTAACTCTATTAAGACAGACCTCACAAAGCAAATGGGGGCAGCAGGTGCCCAAGGTTTAACTACTTAAATCGGTGAACGTCAGCTCAGATGGCAGCTCATGCGTGTTGCAGGGCTGAGGGGCCTATTTTATCCTGCAGCTCTTTTGACCTGCTGTGAAATTTCCCTCACAGCATTACACCTCATACTTTGATTAGTGTGACCACACTCATGCACATACACAGCCTCGACACACTCCACATTCACAGAAAGCTGGACAGAACCCTCCGCTAACTAATATATATATAATGCACGTCATCCAAATTAAAGCACATCAAAGTGAATCGATAAACACAAGGGAGTCCCAATTAAGGACAGGCTGTGGGAAAAACAATTAAAGGATAAGGCATGCGCAACCAATTTCTTCTCTCCAGTAATTAAAAGAGTCAATGCATGCCCTCCAATAAGCTGAAAATGAAGAAGCAATTTCATTCATTAATGCTCTTTAAGGAAGGAATCTTCACCACGTTTGGGATCGATATTGTTAAAATCAAGAGACCTTGATAGAGTTGCTTTATTCCTGACTATGTGGTGGGTGGACATAAAGCAAATAAATAAATACATGAAAATAATAATAAAAACACTTTTGATTATAGGTAATTATTTCTTTTAAAATGACATTTAACTTGTGAGAACTGGAGACACTATCAACAACTAATATTACTACACAGCTAGGAAATAACACTGAATGTGCAACTAGCGTAGTACTATGCTACTGGTAATGCTACAAACACAACTAGTACTCCTATCAGTCTAGTCAGACTGTACTGTACCTGACATGAAGTAGCTCAGGAACGGGGAAAGATCCATGTACTCTGTGAGGGCAACAACAACACAAAATGCAACCTTTAGCCTAATACCCAACCAATTCGCATCTAACCTGCAATATTTATCACATGTAAATAACATCAGGTTTACAGAATGTAAAATTTTATACCTATGTTTGTGTTATGAGAACATAAGGTACAGTGGGTACGGAAAGTATTCAGGCCTGCATCCATTTGCTAAAATCATTTAAGTTCATTTTTTCCTCATTAATGTACACACAGCACCCCATATTGACAGAAAAACACAGAATTCTTGACATTTTTGCTGATTTATTAAAAAAGAAAAAAGAAAAACTGAAATATCACATGTCCTAAGTATTCAGACCCTTTGCTGTGACACTCAGGTTTAACTCAGGTGCTGTCCATTTCTTCTGATCATCCTTGAGAGGGTTCTACACCTTCATTTGAGTCCAGCTGTGTTTGATTACACTGATTTGACTTGATTAGGAAAGCCACACATCTGCCTATATAAGACCTTACAGCTCACAGTGCATGTCAGAGCAAATGAGAATCATGAGGTCAAAGGAACTGCTTGAAGAGCTCAGAGACAGAATTGTGGCAAGGCACACACAGCTAAAATAACGAAGGAGTGTCTTCACAACAGCTCCGGGACTGTTCTTGAATGGCCCAGCCAGAGCCCTGACTGAAATCCAATTGAGCATCTCTGGAGAGACCTAAACATGGCTGTCCACCAATGTTTACCATCCAACCGGACAGAACTGAAAACAAATTCTCATATTTCCATATTTCATTTAAATTGTTTAATGCACAGCTATCCATGAATTATCCCTTTTATACCATTGTCATTTCCCAGCATTAACAACTTGAAGCCTTTATTGAGGTTTTCAGCGCAATATTTGACCGGAAGAGTAAAAAATGGTCAATACTTTCCTCATATAAAGCTTGTTATTATTTAGCATTCTGGCCGCTTTGAATCAGACACCTAGATAAAGAAGCGTGAGAGAAATGTGATGTGAATTAACTGCATCTATTCAGTGTCTCTTATTAAAAACGAAGCTGTGAGTTTAATTACTTCAAACCCAGCGATGTTACGTACTCCTTGCTGTGAGAAAAGTAATGTAGCGTTTCAGTAGCGATTTTAATAACAGTTGCGGGGCAGCATTGATAAGTTTCTGTACTCCTGAATGTTTCTGTGTGTGCACAGTGCGATCTCCGAGTGACGCATGCGTGCCTGTGGTTCTATGAAAACAGACTTGTTTGAGATGCATCGGCGCTGCGCAGACCGATCTGCGTATGACACACTTCATATGCACTTTCTGTACTGCGTGTGTCCTTTATAAATGGTTAATACATTTAATATATGTTTATATTTGATTATTAACAGCCCAAGCATACATACAGGCCTAAAGAATGGTGTGTAAAACAAATTCAGGAAAAAAAAAGGAAAAAAAAAACTGCCTACAATAAATCAGCTCCATAGAATTTCAAGTGATCAAGAACTTAGGGAGTTCCATTTAAACCAATTTCAAGTGTTCCGGCAGTAGTGGGCACTCATGCAACAAAAGCAATGATGTACATCCGAGTGAACGAGATGGAGGGAAGGGCATTAAAAAATTGGACTTAAACACTGCACATGATATAAACTTATTTTAAATGTATCACAAGCAACCAACTAAATAAATAAAATGTCTGTTTGGTTTTAAATTATATGACATTCACACATTTAAGTATCAGTAACTTTTTTAGAGGCACTGTATATTTTAATGAGGAATAACGTGTTATTATGGTGCTGGAATAAATGTCCATTAACTCGTCTAATAATGTATAATTATATGATAATTTTGAAGATTCCAGTCATATTTTCTTTCTGTTGTCCAGCTTAGAGGCAGCGCCATATGCATGAAGACACGCACTCACATAATGTTTGTTGGAAATCTGCAAACTGTGAAAAAAACACACCATCTTGCTGCCTTTTTATGTTTACAAATTTCTGGTACAGCCAGATGGAAAAATACCATAGTAAATCAAAAGAACAGGCATCTTTTTCTCAAACTGGGAATCATTCCCAGAGTGGGGACCAATCCCAAAAACACACGCAAAGCTTGTGTTTTTGACAACTCCCAAAGGAGGTGGTCTTTCACAGTGTGAGGCCGCAAAAACAAACCCACCATCACCAAGACCTTATAATATCATCAAAACATCTCCTAACATCAATATGCTCAGAAATACAACAGTGTGTGTAGTTCTTTTAACAACAAGAGATTCTGCCCTTGTTCTCTTGTGGTCATTTACTCGATTACACACTTTTCATTATCTCTGATCAATCTGTACTTTACTCTTATCTTTATGTCTCTCATAACCTCCTACAATCAGGGATCATGCCTCTTTTCTTCATTCCCACCTCTACTGCCAGTAACTGCAGTAAGAGCCACCACGCTCCACATTCTCTTGACTTTTGGCTTTCTATTTCCTGTGTTCACTCTTTTCCTGACAGTGGTCCTCAAACAGTAGAACTCAATTCGTACAGGTCATGCATTTGCTGAGGTTACTAAACTGCTTCCTGGAGCTATCAAATACAATAGCCTGAGGGAGTGAAACAATTTGTCCTGGTTCCATAGTGGTCTAAAACATCAGAGTTTTTTTTTATAATGAACTGTTATTTACCAGCAACATTTTGGCAGGATCTGAAAATACTCTTGACATGACATGGTAGAAAAAAAATGGTAGTGTATATATAGAACACATATGACATTGGCACTTCAAATCACATAAGAAGAGCTGATGATCACCACATTGCACATGATTCAAAGCAAACAAAAAAAAAACCCCACCAGTTTAAATAACTCAATGAATAATAAAAAAACAGCAATCGTTTAAATAAAAAAAGTCAGTCATGTGCTTTTCATTGAGTGATGTATGCTGGAAAACAGAGTTCAGCATCCAACTTGGTAGAAATCACAAAATATAAAAGTTGTAAGTCTGATCAGATGTGAAAATGGTGAATATATATATATATATATATATATATATATATATATATATATCTCAATACCTATGTACATATATTCATTTCAAACTGTTAAAATGATTTTTTTATCTCTAATGTATAACAGATTATCATAACTGTAAGCTCTTAGATGCAGCCTATTCCAGCTTTATCTGTATATATGGAGCATAACATTCACCCTCCTACATCGACATATTACTGCATGTGCATTTTTAAGCTACTTTAGTGAATCTGTATGTAAATGTAAATATAAATGCAAATAAATACAGTAAAAGCTGGTAGAGAAGGTATTAGGCAGATCCCTAGAGAGAAAAAAAATACTTTATCACTGTCATTAACTACGTGTGTGCGCGTGCACTTCACATACTTACAGCTGATTATGAAGCCGTCTGTGAAGATTTGAGTTTGCAATTGTGGATGGTATTATCTAAATACCTTTCTACTGATCTAAAGCAATGGATCTATTTTTATACCTATCTATCCATCCATCCATCCATCCATCCATCCATCCATAACTTCTCAGAAATTACTTTCTGTAACCCTACTAACATCTTTCCTCTCATGTCCCATTTCAGTTTAGAATCTGGTCCCAAATTATTCCAACATGTAAACATGTAATTTTAAGAGCAAAACTTCCATTTTTAGTGATTCTGGAGAGTACAGGGGTGTTGCATTGGATCTCAAACATGGGCTTTTAAAGACTCTAATCTGACATACAGCGCTTCTGTCTTGGCTGGAAGTGTGTCACGGCTTATGTTTTTTGGCATTAAAGCCTTGTACAGGTGCCCGGACACACACTGAGGTAATTTACGGGCCTTACACACCTCCAAGGACTGACTCAAATTCCATTTTGGGCCCCAAGAGTGGAAATTGTCCTCTGGTCATTATGCTTCATCAAACCCATGAAAGAAGCATGACTTTCCTGAGAGAGGGGGCTGATTGGCCATTTGAGTAATATAAAAAGACCTCCGCTTTAGCAGGGAGAAGGATGTGATTTCTGCGTCCAGATCGGCATGCCTCTCTGCGGTCTCTCTATAACCCCCCACACCTCACTACTGATGATGGCGGGTAATTGACATGCTCCAGAGAGTGTCTTTGTGCTGCATGTTTGTTCATGTTCTGTGGGCTGATGGTTATTATTGTTACTGAAGGCATGCACTGAGGAAATGGAGCTCTGCGGGAAGCTGCGAGAGTAGGTGAGCGCTGACTGATTCTTATTTAAATCTGCCACTTGACCAATTGAAATGAACTCCTTTAAAAGAAACTTTGGGAAGAGTTACGCATATCTAAAATATGTAAGAGAAGTGACATACAGTGAAATCAAGACGTTTTTGGATACTTCAGATGCATTTTAAAATGAATAAATGTCTCTGTGTTAGAATATCAAACCGAGTGACTTTCTTTATATTTATTTAAAAAGCAAATTTCACAAAAAGATGTTGGTTAGGTGACGCCACTTTACTAAATGTCATTGCAAAACAAGTAAAGTGAATTCTGATATTCATACTTTTTAAAGCGTGGGTTAGGTTTTCAAATATAAATTGCATATTTTGTGTTTGTTTGTTTGGTTTTTGTGGAATGCACCGTAGAAACTGCAAGATGAAGAGTGAGAAGGGAGGGAACTATGGGGCTAATAAAGAGAAAAAAAATACAGAGAAAAAAATATAAAGAAAAGGAGGATTGTAGCGAAAAGGACATAAATCAAGATATCCTATGAGGTGGATCGTGAGATTGTGGTGCCATTAATGAAATGACACAGCTGGCTCTGAATCCCTCTTGATATCTACACCCAGATCCACTCGCTTTTTCGGCTCATGCACACACACACAAACACGACACCTTCAATCAATCAGCACCCTTTCAGATTTACCTCTTATTCAACACTCATTGTATTTGTGCTCTCCAAGCAACTTATTAGTGTAGTGCTCTATAATTATATTGCTATGGAGACGCAGTTGGGTTCTTCATCATTTGCCTGTGACTACTACACCTACAGTACTTTTGACAGAGATACAGATTCCCCATAATTGACTGACGGCACACTGCATTCCATGGGAAATCAGCTACTGCCGCAGTTACACGATGTTGAGGGAAACACAGCACAAGCAACACCTGTTACATTAATTTTGGAATTAAAAACATAATTCATGCATACGTTTTTAATTTATATTCACGGTGCTTATAGAAAATCATCATACCCTTTGAAATAGTTACTATATTTGTCGTACAGCCTGAAATCAAAACCCGCTCCAAAAAAGAAACTTTTCCTGCTTGCTTTACAAATTTTGCCTTACAACAAAGAAGCAATAGTTTTGTAAATTAATTAAAAAAAAAACAAATCTGAAAAACTAGAACAACAGGGTTGATACATCGTAGAGCCACCTTTTGATTTAATTACAGCCATCAATCTTTTTGGATATGTCTGTACTAGCTTTGCACACCTAGATTGGGGAATATTTGCTCATTCTTCCTTGCAGAATTGCTCAAGTTCAGTCAAATTCCATGTTGAACGGCAATGGACTCTTCAAGTCCATCCACAGATTCTCGGATTTAAGTCAGGGCTCTGACCTGGCCACTAAAGTACGTTCACCTTCCTATCCTTAACACAGATGAGTTTTTGCATAGCACGAACAAGACTGAGTGTGGCACATTTTCAGGAAAGGCTTCTTTTTTTACCCTGTCATACATGCCAGCTTTGTGTAAGCTTGTGAGATAATTGTCACATGCACAGACCGACCAGTCCCAGCCATAAAGCCTTGTAAGTCCTGAGCAAGTTTATAATGGTATACTCGAAGGTACTGATCACTTTACTAATTCATTTTTAATAATCCTCCAGAATGTTATTTTCACTTTGATGATGAGGTTTATAATGCTTACATAGACATAGCTCAAACAGTTAGACTTAATTAATTTTATTTTTAAGGGTGTAATGTGGAAAAAGGTACAGATTTTCACAGGGCATAATGACTATAGGCACATATATTACTCTTTTTTTTCATTTTAAAATGAAAAAATAACTGTTTCCTATTTTAAAATCGAATTTACTCTTGTGATCAGAAAGCTGAATTCTCAGCACCATTACTTTTATGCTGATTTGGTGCTCAAGAAACATTTCTTGTTATTACCAAAGTTGAAAATGGTTGTGCTGCTTAACATTTTTTGTGGAAACCATGATACATTTTTTCAGGATTTTTTGTTGAATAGAAAGAACAGCATTTATTTGAAAAATAAATCTTCTGTAACATATAATAAATGTAATTACTGTCACTTTTAATTAATTTAATGCATCCTTGCTGAATAAAAACATTATTTATTTTAACAAAAAAAAACCCAAACCCCAAACTTTCGAATAAATGTGTTTTTTTTTTTTTTGTTTTTTTTTTTTAATGTAATTAACTTTAACTTACAATAACTTTCTAAACTAGTGGTGAAAAAACTAATGAAAAAGTAACTTGACACGTGTTCAGTATAAAATGTCAAGATGTAACAAGACTGGTTATTTTTACAAGTAGTTGCGCAATAACTTAACACCTCACTGTAAAAATACCGTCTCCCAACACTGCAGATTCTGAGCGGAAACTGCCACTTCGCCTTGGCTGAAAGTGTGAGGATCATTTCTAGCACACTGTCTGATTCAGAGCCTCCTACCTGTCCCCGTGACATCAGATCCTGCGTGGGGCGTTCTGGCACCGTAGGTGGTTTGCTATCATCGGTGGTCTCAGAAGGGCAGGGTGTTAATTGAGAGGGTTTACGCTCAGCAGTGGATGTCCAGTGAGTTTTCGCAGAACACTTGCTCCCAGGATGCATAGCACATCATTAGGGCCCCCATTAATGTTGGGACATAGAGTTAACAACTAAGCAAGAACAGGGCCCTCAGTGTCAAACGCCCTGCCCCATGTGAGCCACCTGAGCCACACAGCCACTCAACACCTTTTAATTGGGCAGCAGAAATAGATCTGACCCCATGGGGAACCATTTTTCCTCTCATAAACCACCTGACATAAGCCCTTGATATTAACACCATCACGTACAAGGCTTCACCGCTAACATGTTTGAAGACCCAAAGGAAGCAGATCTAAAGCCTTGGGGAGTGCTAAGAGGGTGAGTATGTTTTTTTTTTTTTTCGTAGTTTGATAACGTTCCAATTTGGGGCCCCATTGGTGGCATCTGGTTAACAGTTTGTAAATTTGTGGTGACAACTTTATCGAAACATCTGTCTGCATTTGGCACTCTATTACACTTGTATAATGGTTTATGTTGTGTTTACTAATCAAACCAGAGAGCTCCAACATGCATCTCTAATTTATGAGACCTTAAGTGTTTCCTATTACAACACAAGCTTATTACATAAAGTGTCATTTTAACCTCTTAAAAAAAATAACATGAGAAATGTCTGAATGTTTTAGAGTCTTGAGGCACTGCGTAAAATACTGTATAAGGCTGGATTTGACAAAGTATTAAATACCCTGCGCTCAGCAGTGTAGTACCGTAATTGAACCCAAGGGCAAAAGCGCCCCAAATCGCAGCCACTTAGCCATGCAATACTGTACCAAATATTTAATAATTAAAAGAATCATTCCTACAGAGGGATAAAACAACAGCCTGAGAGATACAGGGAATGACATCTGCAATTAGGCAGAGCTTAGTAGGCTGGTGTCAGAAGATGTGGCACAGCTGTCCAAACTGTAAGTTTAATCGCCATATCATGAGTGCTAAGTGTCAACTGACCCCCTGACGGCCTATAGAGCTCAGGCTGGCCACTGAGTCTTGAATTTTTGGATACAGTGCCCCGGTTCCAGGATAAGCTCTTTCATTAGACGTCTCAGCCAGCCAGCTAAAGTGCAGCTTAAGCGACTTTTCTAATGTCATTACATAGTGCGTGGTGGTTAAAAAGTATATATATATATACTTTTTAATATAGAGCTGCACTGAAACTACAATTTGGAACTTCAACCTGTTGGTAACTCTTGAAGTACACTAAATAGAGAAAATTCCCAGTATGTCTTCCTCAAAAACCTTTTTTTTTTTTTTTTTTTTTCAGCTGACATACACATCATGGATGACATGGGGTGAGTAAATTATCAGGAAATTTTAATTCTGAAGTGATAATAATCCCCGAAATAATCATAGCCAGTAATATATACTATTATAACTGTAGGTTGTTTGTGGTTGCCATGGAATGTATTAACTTTAATATAGAACTTGCACTCACATGTTTGTATTTATAGTCATTTTACTGCAGCTTTGAATCATCCATCCATCAGAAGTTAAAACCATCATATTTTTCAAGTCACTGTAACTGTTTTTAACTATATCTTTATAAAATGGCCCCTTGTTAATCATGTAAGCTATTCTAACCACACTTTTCACAGTATAGAGAAAACAAATAATGATAATATTTTTATTATTATTATTATTATTATTATTATTAGTAGTAGTAGTAGTAGTAATAGTACTTATTAGCATTATAAGAAGTATTATTAGTGTTTTATTTGCAGCTGTTTAATTTAAAGAAAAACAAAAGGAATAAATAAAGGGAAACAATTCTATTATTCCTATGACTAAACAGCAGAGGTCATGCACATATATGTATATAAAAGAAGAATTCAGCCCTCAGGGGAATCAAGATAACATAATGAGACAATGTTGGCTGTGATCATAATGTGCATTTGCCTTGAGGGATTGCAGAACAGATTAAAGGCTTTCAGCAAGAATATGCCATATTAAATTCTTAAAAGATTAAGCGACATCATGTTAATGCAATTCACTCTGAGGCTGCTGGTATATACAGTACATACAACCTTATTTAAAAATTCAAAGAAAGAAAGAAAGAAAGAATGAAAGAAAAAAGAAAGAAACAAATACATGCTGGATTAATCTGCTCAGAAGTTTTTTTTCTGTTTTGGTGTGATCTCCTGCTGCTTACGTTTTTCACAAAATCCTTGTTTTTTCTTGCCTATCACTCAATATGTGTCACAATCAGATACAAAAATAATGTGTGAAATATTTATCATACGCTTCAATGAGTTAATAAACTGAGACAACAGGATGGTTTCAAATGGTCTTCAGCTCAATCTATTGAACTGGTACCACAGTCAGAACAACTTAGGGTGTTAAATTATGTTTTGTGCAAGACATATTTCTATTAATTGCGCGACAGGGCTGCCATTCCAAGGCTATTTATATTATATTTATGATAGTTTCATAAATATATGGTATTCAGATTTATGAATTTACGTACATGTTGAGGTATTTTAAGGGCACTGAGGCAGAATGCAACACTATAATTTTGATAAATAAAGAGATAAATCAATTGAAATGGCACATACTGTATGATAATGTCTGAAATTGTTGCAATTTGACAAAATATAAAATGTAAATGTTGCTATTTGAATAATAATAATAATAATAATAATAATAATAATAATGTCAGGAAATGTGGGTAATGTTTGGTTTCATCCCAAGAATAAATGTTTGAGCATTTCCTTGATGTTTTTGGGGGTTAATTAAATGCCCAAGGTGTAAAAATCTTTGCCTTGAAATGAACTGCTTTGCTTGTATGGCTTGACAAGCAGACTAGTTACAGACGGAGGAGTGTCTGGAAGCTTCAGGGACACTTGAAACCAATTCCCAAGCCATCAATGAGCAAACAAGAAAACTCTCAGCTGTCTCAAGGTTGATGTGAAAAGAGTTTCAGGGCGTTTGGGAGAGTGGACGAGGCTATAGGGCAATGAGAAATAGAATGTGACGAGGACAGAGAGAGACAGAAAGACAGAGAGGGAGAGACTGCATTTAATCTCAGAGTCTTTTATTTTTAATACCCGCCAGATTCTTTTGTTCTCCCTTTGATCTTTTCCTGCCCGGATTTATTGCGCTACACCAACAAAGCCCAGAATCAACAAAATAAAATAATCAATGAAACGTGTGACACGGCAACTAATTCCACATCAAAACAGCAGCTGTAAGGTGAGGAGAGGGGACGAAGTGGGAAAGAACAAGGCTGAGAAAGGTCGGGTACAATGTCATAAGCAAACTGCTGAGGGACTCCTAAACAGAAGAGGACTAGCTTGTTCTTGCTTCTCTCTGAATGCCATGCACAAGCTATCAGCTTGTTTTAGTTAGCTCATAAAGTAGGACTTAAGGGTTAGGCAGGGTGCCGCTGTCCTCTGAAATCCAAAATAAAGCCCGTGACGTTTGGAACAAGAGCCAGATCACAAATCTAGGATCAAACCGGATCCAAACAAACACCCTCGAGGGACCGCTAAAGCCCATGATGCGAAATTCATTATTCCGGCAACTAATTGTCATTCTGAAGTGATGACTTTCTATAAAAACCCCAAATGCACATGCCGTTCCAAACCTGGAAGACTTGATGGTGTTGCAGGACAGGCCGTGAATATAGCACAGGCCTGTGCAGACACAGATGTGCCCCTGCAGGGGTGTGAAGACGTGGAGGGCAGGAGAGTGATGGAACATTCGATCTACTGCCCTACTGCTCACAGCTGGGCCATACGCTTGAGAGCCACCGGTGAGCCAAAGAGCCCAGCTCAGTTTTCATTTTCACCTAAGAGGGACCATTACTGAGATGTCTAACACATCTGTTTATAGAAATAAGTGGCCAGATCAATTACAATCAAAGTAAGGGATGCTAGGAATCTACCTCACCTCATCAATTCAATACAATGTAATTTACAACCATTAGACTGATTCAGTTCAATTCTCCACTGTTCTGGCTAAAATAGCACTGCCAACAACTAACGGCATATTACTCAAAGGGGTAGTTCACCCAAAAATGTTATTATTTTTTTACCCTCATGTCGTTCAAAACTATGCATTTCTTTCTTCTGCGGAACTCATGTTTTGTCCAAACCAAAACTTTGGTCACCAGCATTCTTCAAAACATTCTTTTATGTTCCACAGAACAAGATAAGTCATGCAGTTTTGTAATGATATATGGAAGCTTGTTTCTGCCACTAAATAAAAAAATAAAAAAGGCAACTTTTTATCTCACAATTCTGACTTTTATTCTTGCAATTCCAAGTTTGCATCTCGTGATTCTGACTTTCTCTTGGTCTGACTTTTCACATGCAATTTTGAATTTGTGCAGTTGTGAGTTCATCTTGTATCTTGTAATTCTGAGAAAAAAGTCAGAATTCTGAGATAAAAAGTCACAATAAACATTTTTATTTTTATTTCATGGCGGAAACAAGCTTCCATAATGAGGGTCAGTAAATGAGTAAATAAATAAATGACATAATTTGCATTTTTGTATGGATTACCATTTTAATTGTAATTGTGTTTAATTGACAAATTGACATGCAATCCATATATTTGAGTAAAATAATTATTTTAATTATTTTAAAAAGATCTTTATAGAAAGAAAGACAAAGAAAGCAAGATTCATCACTCCTCTTTAACAAAACGACAACTTGTACAGTTGTCTATATGAGTATAATATAACTAGGAATGTAACTTGCATAACTAGGGATGCCAATATTAAAATCTGATATTAAAAAAAATCTAAAAATAGATATAAAAATATTAAAATAGCTGATACGTCTGACACTCATTTTCAGATTTGCAGATTACATTTAAAATGATGATGATGATGATGATAATGATGATTATTATTATTATTATTAATAATAATAAAGATTACCTAGGAGTACGTATTAGATGACAGCTAAATGTAAAAATGTAAACTGGAAAAGAGCATGTCTAATTCTATAAATAAATAAACAAACACTCCAATAGCTGTAATGGTCTCATACATTCCTAGAATAAAGTACAAAAAAGTATGCTTTAAGTACATTATCTGAATGACAATCCTGAACTGAGAGCATGTCCTTGTATCCCACACAGCAAAGAGACTTAAAGTGTAGAGCATTACGAGCCAAATCTGTGCTCAGCATGACTCGGAGGAGCATTAGGAGCATGCGGTGTCCACAAACACGAAATGGAGTTGGAGTGAAAGGTTGGACTGTTCATTCGGACATAAAATAGCTCTCTTAAAAAAAGTTGAAAAGTAATATTCCACTTCCTCTCTGCGCAACCGTTTATGTGGGCTGTGATGACTATGTGAGTGAGCGGGAGAGAGGAGCGTAATTTGGCAGTGCCCTTTGAGTGCTGTTACATATGGCCCTTGCACACTGTTAGTCTCCCGTGGCAACACTTCCCACGGATGCATCTGCAGTCAGTGAGACGCTACCGCCTCAAGTAGCATCAATCTGACGGCCACCAACTCTCTGCTTCTCCACAGCCGCTGCGCCTGTCAGTCTGTCTATCTGTCCTCCCTCAATCCGGTTCTCTAAACCTACCTATAATTCTTGCTCACTGTCTCTGTCACCACACATCCCCCGAGGGGACACAAGCCATTCCACCCCGGGCAGGGCGAGCTCTGGGATCTGTTGTCAGTGGCTAAGTGCTGTGGCAGGAAACAGTTGAATAGAAGGAGAGAAAAGAGGCTGCAATCTCTCCAGCGGGTTTCTCTTCCTCTTTCGCTCTGAAAACGCGGTCTGGCGCTGATCAATGACATCGAGTTGAAATCCATTTCAGTGCAATCAATGCGGCACCAGCCGGGGCTCACGCAGAGGACGGCTCGCAGGCCTGACCCTGCCTTTTTTAAAGATGACCTCCGCTCCGGATCCGCGGCAGCCTGCTCATTATGACGGTATAGCATTTAGACAGTACACTCGCTCTCTCTTCCTGTTATTCCTCTACTGCTTCCTTTTCAAGCCTACCTTAGTTGAAGCGGCTGACTTTTCTTATTAGCATCATTAAAGACATTCAAAAGGGGATGTAAAACACAAAGATTAAACAAAGGGTACCGTATCTGAACCAATCAGTCGAGTTTTAAGCTAGCAAGCCAGTCACCTACAATTTGGATAAGCACCAATCAAAAGTCTCCTGTTATTTTAGCATTCATCTGCAGTTTGGCACTGTGCCCAACATCTTGCCAGCAACAAGTCTACAGCCTGAGGCATGAGGTAGGTTGACCAGCACGTGCTGTAAGATGGCTGAGACTGAACAGGTAACGGCAGATCAGTAGCAGCAGGCTGGGAACGTCTGCTGGGAATAGGTGACACGTTTGAAGCAGCAGGGGGCGGACTTGGAAGGACTTCCTGTAATTTAAGTAACCGCTCTGAGATCGAGTTGCACTTCTCTCCAGCAGCATGCGTAAACATAGAGCAGGAGGATTAGTTATCATGGTCTGCAACCAAATACACTGTTCTGCTTTTATGTTTTATACCTTCCATGCAAAACACACGTCATGAAGAAGCACAAATGTATGCCGTAGATACAATGACACAAGTCTTAATGCACAGATCTGATCTTTTGACAATATCTGGTATATTGGCCAACCTGTTTACATTTGCTTTAGACACGACTGGTATCCGATATCTGTGTTTACATTAATCCGTGCCCAAAATGATTGTCGGTGATCGCTTTACTACACACAATCGTAGACCCTCGAGACCCTTGGAATGGCTGTGCTATTTATATATTCCATGACGAGTGGCTATGATTATTTGCCAGTTAACAGCTGTCATGGATGTTTTGCAGTGCGGAATCTGACTGAACGGACGCAGATCGAAAAAAGGTCATTTTCAGTAGTGAAGCTTATTTATAAAATTCACTGGGTTGAAAACCAGCTGCTCAACGTGTGTGTGCGTGCAATTTCTTTCCTATAGGAAAAGATATCTAGATATATAGACATAGAAAATTACCACCCACCTCAATAAAAAAGATGCGAGTTTTAGTGCGAGCGCATACATCACGTCTCCTTTATAATATAACATTAAAATGATATCTTTTTATAGGCAAACCTGTCGCCCTCGCCTTGTGGTGGCTTGGAATTCCAAAGGGAATCTGATATGTGTGTTTAGACGTAGGTCGGATGTCCAAATATCGGATATGTATCGGATTTAAAACCACATTTGGAAGTGGCTCGGATCGGATATGAAAAAAATCGTGTGGACGTGTGCAACAAATTCCAATCTGTGTCAGATGTGAGTAAAAGTCTGATTTTTTTTGTGCAAGTGTAAACGCAGCCAATGTGATTTTGTTTTTGTGGATCCAAAATCATCTAATCAAACTATTGTCACCCTAAAATTTTACTTGCCATATTATTAAAAAAAGAGGGGAATGAAGTTCCAGCTAGGTATGAGAATCTAAAAGGAATTCTGATCTGATTTCAAAATGATTCCTGATACATCTACATTTTTTCTTACACTGGGAAATATAAAAGGTATATTTCCATTTTAATCAGAGGTTTTGTCCTAACCAGCCGCAATGGCGATACATAACAAGATTCTATTTTAGAAACTAATTTTATTAGTTTATAAATTAGAAATCAGTTATGTTGTGGCAGGAACAACAACATACTGTACAAAGTACAACAATGATAATCTCAGGAAATGATCATGTGCTTTATTTACTGTTAAAAGAATTTAATGTGAGTTTGAATACCATGACCTTTATAGAGATACTGAAAGTGACAATGGATAATTCACCTCAGATCTTAAAATAAATGAAAAGAAAGAGCGTTGAACCTATGAGCTTAATGTGAACAAACACAAAAAAGATTGCTTCAGTCACTCAGTATGTATTTAATAATATAAAAATGGTGTAATATTTATTTGGTCACTTTGTTGCAAGTGCAGTACGCTTGCAGAAAGAGCTCTGCCCCCACAGTCTTCTAATTGGCTCGAATTGTTGCATCAAAACTAGTGTGAACAGACATATTGCATGTAACGGGATTCCTATCGCATGTTTTTAACTGGTTCTAGGAAGTATATCGATGATTTTCACGTTCTAATGTTTCTAACACCACAATTCTGATTGTAAAATAAAATCACATAATATAGTAGGTACTACATTTTTTTTTTTTAAATTTACTTAACAACCGTTAAAAAAGTAGTATGAATGTGTGTCATATGAATGAAATTCAGACGTACTACACCAGCCATGTTATCACTGTCATGTGACATGGTGTCAGTTGCATCGTTTAACTTCCATTCACATTTATGTATGGCCTCATGGGATATTAAAGTGTCGGCACGGCAGCCTGCTCATCATCCCGGTTTTATGGATACTGTGAATTCAGATATACTACTCGCTCACATACCGTTTTTTGCCAAGTATACAGTATGGAAGTAGGCCTATTCAGATGTCTCTTGTGTGCATAAGTGTCCCTGAGCAAATTCGTCATAAAAAATAAATGAATAAATAAATAAGTTAAACTGAACAGGGTGTAATTTGGTAATTTAAGTATATTTAATAATTAATGAAATAACTGATATAGGATAAAGGCCTAGAATCAAGGTTTGGTCATTAAAGGCTGCATTTATTTGATTAAAAATGCAGTAAAAACTGAAATATAGTGACAAAATTTAAAATAACTATATTATAATAGTATTATAATATAATATATATATATATATATATATATATATATATATATATATATATATATATATATATATATATAAAACAATATTAAATAACTATTTTCAGTTACATTTCATTTTAAGATGTCCTCGTTATAGTGTAACATTTACATTTAAGTTCTGAGTAAAAATGAAATAAAAACATGTACATATAATTAGGACTATGGTTTGTTTTATGGTTAGTTGCATGTAATTAAGCATAATTTTGCATTCAAAAAAAATTCTTTTCAGTGTTGAAAACGGCTCATTTTTTGTGGAAACTGGTATACTTTTTCATGATTCTTTGATCAATAAAAAGGTCAAAAGAATGGTATTTATGTGAAACAAATATCTTTTATAAAATTATAAATGTCTTACTGTGAATTTCAATAAAAGTATTCAAGAAATATTTATATCGCCCTAAAAGATCAAATCAAATAAATAAAATCAAACACAGTTCTTTTAGAACTGAACACTGTATCTTTGTCAATTCTGAGTTGCATATGTGCTGCATATGTGATAATGTCTATACTTTGTGATATATCTCTTGTGTGTTTTTACCTCCTTGTCTGGTGAATTCATCTGCTTCATGGTGCACAAGGTCTGCCACACATCCTCCATAATGCAGGCGCGAGTCGTGATCGAAAGCCTTCAGGGTCTCGCTGGAGCTGTAGGATTTCTGGGTGGGCACGCGGCATTCATCGTTGTCCAGGGAGGAGGTGGTGAATTGGAAATCTTTCCCACAGTGGCCGTGGGTCAGCGTACGGTGCCTGCGCTCCTTCAGATCCATGACATCTGCTGCAGCCCGATGATCAGATGAGTTCACAAGGTGGAGATCTCAACAGCTGTACAGTCCTTCACCTGTTAACAGAAGACAAAACAGATCAATAGATTGCATATATTCCCACCTAAAACGACCAGCATGAATTGCTGGTTTATGATGGTTAGCCAGCAAATCTTATCCAGACAAGCTTTCAACACTTTATTTTACAGTGACATTGTTACATATGTTACATGCATTTACTGTCTAAATAACTAGAAACGATGCATAATTAAATGAAATTAACCCTAAACCAAACCCTAACCCTATAGTAAGTACACGTAGTTAATTGTCATTACTGAGTACTTTAATGTATAATTACACCTTAATAATGACACCTTAAAATAAAGTGTAACCGAGAATCTTATTGATTAAGGCAGTTTTATTTCTACAGAGGATTTTCCCTAAGAACCAGCACAGAAAATGTGAAAATGTTTATTTCTAGGTATTTGAAAGAAAACAGCACATCATTCAGTCATTATGTCAAAAGAATAAACCCTGTTTCTGAACTAAAGAAAAATCTCTTAAACAGCAACTTTGGCTATATGGTGTGTTCATAAACAAAACAGTGGAGAACCATCTAAACAACAAGAAGAAGAAGCTGTCATTAAAGCCATAATCACAGATGAAATAGAGGAGCAGGAACTGAGATGTGTGGAGTAGTGAAGTCATGATGCCGGTGAAGAATGAGTGATAGAGTGAAACAGAGGAGAAGGGGGAGGAGAAAGGAAATGACTTGAGGGCATTGCGAGTCTCTCCCTCATTATCGTAGACAGAGTGAGAAAAGCTCCCTCTGTGGCTGTGCGAGGATAATCACAGATGCCTGGATGTGCCGCGGAAAACAGGGAGCCGAACACAGCCCGGCCTGATCGTATCACACGCTCACACACAAAAAACACCAGCACTAATCTATTTTAAATTCAATACACACTGGCTGAGATGCTTCCCAAATCATGAAAGAAGATAGATGAGTACCGACGTTTTTTTTCTTCTTCTTTTGTGCTTTCAATGTTAAAATATCTTGTCCATTATGCTTTAATTTATTAGAAATGCAAATAAACGTAACTATTATTTTATTAGGAATACAAATATAATAATAAAGTCTCCCTAATGTACTGCGCATTTTTATATGCGTAGCTGTGATTAATAGCATTTGCTGTGACTAATTTAATTATAAATACGCTACCACCGGAATGAAAGAAATGGATAGTTTTATTCAACATGAATGTATTAAATTGATCAGCAAAAACATATCAAATTGTATAAAACATTTTGAAATAAATCTAAAAAAAAAAGTTCTGAAAAAGTATCAATGTTTGCACACACACACACACACACACACACACACACAAAATATATTAAGCAGCAAAACTCTTAAACATTGAATGTTTCCTGAGCAGCAAATCATCACATTAGAGATTTCTGAAGGATCATGTGACACTGGAGATGGAGTGATGATGCTAAAAATAGAACTTTGCATCACAAGAATAAATGATATTTCAAAATATATTGAAATAGAAAACAGTTATTTTAAATTGTAATAATATTACTGTTTAAAATATTTTTCTCATCCCAGACTTTTGAAAAGTAGTGTATGTTTACACATTAAATCCCCAAATAAGTGTAGAATCGACAAACTATTAATATTGTTATTATTATTATTATTTGTTATTATAATAATAATAATAATTATTATTATTATTATTATTATTATTATTATTATTATTATTATATGTTTCACAAGTCCAGGAGAGAGCATCTGGACGTGGGGCATGTAATTAGCACAAAAAGAGCACATAATTACAAAAATGAAAGCGTTCATTTTCTCTGCACAGTTTTTCATTAATTCTTTTACTTCACCTGTCACTGCGCAGCTCTTCAAAGCATGTGCAGTGCCCACAAAGGCCACCAATGCCATTCTAACTTCAGACATGAAGGTAGCGTTTTAGCGTGAAACCCTTTTGACAGTAATTAGACACTAATTAAAAGTAAATTCACCCACACTTGTCCAGCTGCAGGCAGCCTCCCTCCACAAACACACATACACAATTATTATACCTGAACTCAGTACAGAGAACATCAGGAGGAATTTTAGCTGGCCTCTCTGTGTCTGTCTGTTTTACTAAGTGCGGTCAGAACAAACTCGGCCTACTCCTGTCCCCCCCAACAAGCACCCTCCATGCTGTTCCTCCTGCATTAGCGTGATTGGAGAAAAAGTCCACTGCCCCAGGGACTGTCCGGCGTGTGCCACGGAGAGGATGATTTTCCTCCACAGCAACAGATCGTTACATAACAGCACGGCCACTAACTGTCCAGCACATACTGAAAATAATTGTATTATGCAGAGGAAAAATAATCAGGTCACCTAACATGATAATTATTTACTGCGAAACACTCGCATAAAGGAACGAGAGAGACAAAGCGTACGGATTCATTAAATGAGACTATAAGGTCATTTTAAGATTTGCCTCTAGTGTCTGTTGATTAGAAGCGGATATTTAATGTTTATAAAGTCCTCATTATGGGCTAAAATAAAACATTCAATCACCATAAACAGTTCAGAATGAGAGTGTTTATTACCTCGAATATAAAACAGACAGAGCTTCGGATTGTGGAACGCCGGAAAAACGTTTGCTCGCAAATGAATGACCAATTACCTATGTTCGAATATGAAACTGTCCATGTCAAGTCAAAAGTTTCCATTCGTTGCATCTGACCTTCCATTACTCTAGCAGGCCTGCACTGGAAAGCTTTGTTTTGATATCTGGAGAGGGTTATTTGGTCAGCCTTTGGGCTGCAGGGGCCTTTCAGACTGCTGATTTAAGGTGCAGTGACATTGTGGATTTCTGCATCACATGCGCGAGTGTGAGGAAGAGAGGCCTGCTTAAAGGAGGGCCCTGGGGCTGCTCTAACACCACAGTGGTGAGATGATGCACGATGGTGTGGAGGAGAACCGGGTCAATATGAGCACAGGCTGCAGCACAACCAGGTCAGTCTTTCCATTCATTACAGGCAGTGGAGGAGAAGAGAGGCCTCAGGGCTCAAAGCAGATCCTGCTTCCCGCTCCTCAGGCTCAGCCTGCTGATACCTCCCCCCTTCGCAGGACTACCATTCTCCCCAGAGAGTGACGGGGACATTATGAGGAAAGAGCCATGGAGTGAGGAGGAACAACAGGATGGTAGAAGAATCTAGGACAGGTGATCAGTTACCGGGAAACAATAATGGAGAACGCATCAAAGTTTGTGAACACACCTATCTATCTCACAAATTCCTTCCGACATACTTACCAATATTCCTGTCCGTCCGTCCATCTATCTGACCCTATGCAAAGACCCGCCCCCTTTAGTTACTGTTGCTATGTCTGACAAGCCATGCGCTCTCACGCCACACATCATGTTCACAAAAATACATTCCGGAGCAAAGAGGACACTGACAACACGTCGACAGACAAGACAGAGCAGGTTACTTTTGATATGAAACAGTTTCATATTTAAAATATTGTAATTTAAACATTAAATAGCATATAGTGTCTCTTTTATGTGTCGTGACAGATCGCTGTAGCTCCTTCAAGCGGCACGTGAAGCGATCATCTCTTCATACTAGTTCATTTATAGCAGCAAATAAACATGAATGAACATCAGAAGGAATGTTGTTTCAAAGACGTGAGTACACACAATTTTTCAAGTTCAAGTTCACCCTCGTTAATCTACCAACTCCCCTGACTGCTTTGTCAGACAAAATGGGATTCTGGGTTATTGGTCAGATCGCCTGTCAATCAAACTGTCGGTGAAGGTTTAATTGTCAACAAATTTAGCATATCTGTCTATGTATTGCTCTGTTAAATTTTAGGGTTTTTTTTTTAATAGGAATGTGAACCAATAATATTATTTTGTTTGCTTGTTTTTGTAATAACAGAAATAAAACGCTTTATTTTTGGTAAGTGTAAAGACCCTTTCACACCTTAAGTGAAATGAATTGAAGCCTCATATTAAGGAAATGCAAACTCACACCTGTACATTAGAGAGCGCAGCTCAAATAAACCTTTCAGCTGTGCTGCCATTCTGGACCAGCAAAGAATACGATGCAGGAAAAAAAATACAACAAAAGACTACAGATACCATATAGAGGAATATGTCTTGCCTTAGTAATATGTAATATGGAATATGTCTCGCCTAAGTAAAAGAGCCAATCGCTGATTGATAAAGTCATTGCGTCACTGCAGCTGCCGTGAGAAGCTCCGGTTCCCATAGAAACCAGAGACTCATGCTTTGGACTGTACATGCGCATCGGCTCGTCTAGCCTGGAAAATAAGCTATTTGAGCATAAGAAACCTCATTTGTTGCACAGTTCATGTCAGATTTTACTGTTGATTTGAGATTGGAGATTGCATTGTAGTGCCTGCAGTAAAAAAAAAAAAAAAAAAAAAAAAAAATATATATATATATATATATACAGTTGTGTTCAAAATTATTCAACCCCCACTGAAATTGATTGTTTTGGCCGGTTTGACATTGATTTTGATCATTCAGTCATCCTGCTTACAATTAAATCAAAGAGGCACGTGTAGGTCAGACAAATATAACATAACATTTATAATGAAATAACCACAAATGTCTTTTCTCTGCTCACATCATTATCAGTTTTATTCAACCCCCAAGTGACATTCAATCTTAATACTTAGTACAACATCCTTTTACAGTTATAACAGCTTTTAAACGTGAAGCATAGCTTGACACAAGTGTCTTGCAGCGAGCTACGGGTATCTTCGCCCATTCATCATGGGCAAAAGCCTCCAGTTCAGTCACATTCTTAGGCTTGCGCACTGCAACTGCTTTCTTTAAGTCCCACCAGAGGTTCTCAATCGGATTTAAGTCTGGTGACTGCGATGGCCATTTCAAAATGTTCCAGCCTTTAATCTGCAACCATGCTCTAGTGGACTTGGAGGTATGCTTGGGATCATTGTCCTGTTGAAAGGTCCAACGTCTCCCAAGCCTCAGGTTTGTGACGGACTGCATCACATTGTCCTCCAATATCTCCTGGTACTGAAGAGAATTCATGGTACCTTGCACACGCTGAAGCTTCCCAGTACCTGCAGAAGCAAAACAGCCCCAAAGCATGATTGACCCCCCGCCATGCTTCACAGTAGGCAAGGTGTTCTTTTCTTCATAGGCCTTGTTCTTCCTCCTCCAAACATAGCGTTGATCCATGGGCCCAAACAGTTCTAATTTTGTTTCATCAGTCCACAGAACACTATCCCAAAACTTCTGTGGTTTGTCCACATGACTTTTGGCATACTGCAGTCGACTCTTCTTATTCTTTGGAGACAGCAAGGGGGTGCGCCTGGGAGTTCTGGCATGGAGGCCTTCATTACGCAGGGTGCGCCGTATTGTCTGAGCAGAAACTTCAGTACCTACATCTGACAAATCTTTTCTCAGTTCCTCAGCAGTCACACGGGGACTTTTCTCCACTCTACGCTTCAGGTAGCGCACAGCAGTCGAAGTCAGCATCTTCTTTCTGCCACGACCAGGTAGCGTTTCAACAGTGCCCTTTGCCTTGAATTTGCGAATGATGCTTCCTATGGTGTCTCTTGGTATGTTTAACATCTTTGCAATCTTCTTATAGCCATTGCCCTTCCTGTGAAGAGTAATCACCTCTTCTCTTGTCTTCCTGGGCCATTCTCTTGACTTCACCATGTTTGTAACCACACCAGTAAATGTCTAGAAGGAGCTGAGTATCACAGTCATTTTAAAGCTGCCTAATTGGTGCTTATTAGGCTTTATTGCTGCTCCCTGACATCCACAGGTGCTTTCAATACCTGATTGAAAACACTTCAATGGACCTCTGTCCTTCAGAGTGGTAGTCTTTAAGGGGTTGAATAATTGTGTCAATGAAGAATTCACAAAAGAAACATTTACTACTGTATTACAAAACCAATTGATGTCATTTTAGTTGCATATGCTTCTTTAAGAAGTCCTTGTAGGATTTCATTCTGAATTCAATTACAAATGTACTCTAAATTCTCTAAAACCATTTACAGCATTGGGGGGTTGAATAATTTTGAACACAACTGTATATATATATCTTTGAATGGAAGTCTATGTGAGCACTCCGGGCCATTCTCAGCCAGAGTGAAATTGTCCGAAAAGAGGCGGTACTCTACAGACCGTGAGTTGACGCTGATTGGACTCCAGAGACAGAGCAGTGACAGCTAGCATAAAACTGTGGTTGAATGTGATTGAAAAAAAATCTGTCCTTTTCACACTTTGGTGTTGCGCTGCCCCATCGCCCTAATGAAGAAACCGCCCATCCCTGTATCTGATTTAGGACATCATATAGACGAGGCCCAAATGGGAAAAGATTAGATTCGATGTGGTTTGTGCTGTTCACACTGTCATGACAAAAACAGATCCGAGTCAGTAAGATTTGGGTTACATTTGCCTGCAGTCTGAACATAACCTATGATAAGGGAGGCCTACTAAATATCCAGAGCAGTAGGTTCCCAGGACTGTAGTTGAGAACCTTTGACTTACATGGACTTGTTTGCTTGTTAAAAGCAGTAAACACCGCTGAGTGAACACATGTGCGCACACACGCAGATGAATGAACATTGAATTTCAGGTGAAGAATCTGAGCTTTAACTTCTTCCAAAACACAAACACGCCACAATCTACATGAGACATAGGTGAGAGATGAATGTCCAAACAGGGAATGTACATAAAACTGTAGCGCAGGCCAGGAAATCACAGTTGAACTGAAGGCTTTACAGGAGAACGACAGAAGTATTGAGAATTAATCCGAAAAATTACAGAGGCACAATTTTGGCATGCAAAGAGCTTCTCCCCAAATTGAACTTTCAAGGGCGAGAGCTTAAAACTGACACGGGTCTCCGCAGAGACAGCTCAGAAAAATCTGGCTGCTACAGAGAGATCACCAAGCATTTAAGCTGGGAGCATGCTTATCAAGGCAAAGACATAAACAAACCCTTCATTTTGTATATGAAATTTGGAAGTTGAAGCTTCATTGTAAATAATGACATAATGTTCTATTAAAGATGGCAGGGTCATTTTCTAGTCTAAATGTCCGCACCAGCAACATTAAAACCAGAATAAACTGACAACAAACATAAACAACCATGGCCCTGACCTCTCATCTCAGTTCATGGTCTGTGGCATCCGATGCCTCAAATAAAAGAATAAATAGAAAAACACAGCTATTACTTGAGTCCTACCTTTTAAAAATTCTAAAAACACAGAGGAACAAACTGGCAAGTTAAAACATTAGAAGGTGTTTCTTATCGAAAACCACAGCACAGATATAAGCTGAATGAAAGGTATCTTTCTTTCAGTGAACAAAGGCTACATACATTTTTCCTTCAGCAGGGATAACCATGCAACATGTTTAAAATGTATTATCAAGGCAAGTAAGATTGAAATGAGATAAACATTGAAGATAATGCATTGAATTAAACTGCCATTAAACACATAATCGGGGCACAATTTACTCGACAGCCAATGGGACATACTCTTCGGTCTCAATTTAGGAGGAAGTCAGAGGGGTGATATCTCTTGAGAAAGTAGAGCATACAGACGTTTCAGTGGTACATTATCTGCTGTGTACTTTTAACTTGTGACATTACTGCATTTTTTTCAGAGACAGATGAGAGGAACAGATCTGAAATTGTGCTGCAGCCTTGATGGCGCGGCAAAGCCGAACAGAGGAGAACTGTGTGGCTTTTGATTAAGATTTTAATGAGTGCATCCTCTCCCAGGCAAGGGTCATTAATCATGTCCTATATGGAGGTATGACCGACAGGATAGAGTCTGTGCATGGCAGACTTCAGCTGGAACAAGGCCGCCATTTTAGGTCCATGCACGACCAAATTCTAGTGGTGCACTTATGCTCAATTTCTCCCTCTTATTCTCTCTCTCCTTCCGCCAACTCCCTGGGGAAACCCTCTTCTCTGCTATACCTCACCTTCTGTGGGAAAAGAGATATTCATATTATCGGGCAAACAGTGCCAGGCTGCTCTCTATTTCAAAATATATTGTAATATATAAATATATATATATATATATATATATATATATATATATATATATATATATAATATATATGATATTACAATCACCTTTTATATGAGTTGACCTGTGAGAATTTGAGTCTTCACAAACAAGACAAAACACAGCTCACTTAGATTCAGAGCAATGCCATTTCACACACACACACACACACACACACACACACACATAGGCATATAGTTGCCCATCAAACCTAATTTCACACTCTCACAATAAAGAGCAACAAGAGTGCCTGTTTATTAGACTAATTCCAAAATCCGCATCATGGCCATGCTCTCAGTTTCTTAATCTGCCTCTAAACAAAGGGATTTGAGGCATTCAGAGATGCTGTGCTGTCGCAGCTAACACCAACCATCACAACCGCGCAGTCGCCAAAGCGAAGGTGCAAACGTGCGCGGTAATTAAGGACCGACGGAGGGAAGCTGCTGCCAGGGGAAACAGTTAGAGACAGCGCAAGGCCTGGTCTGCTGGGAGTTTGAGTAATGACTTCCTCTACAGCTCCAGAGAGATTACGTCTAAAGTCACG
Organism: Opsariichthys bidens; assembly: GCA_037194245.1. Lineage (NCBI taxonomy): Eukaryota > Metazoa > Chordata > Actinopteri > Cypriniformes > Xenocyprididae > Opsariichthys > Opsariichthys bidens. Next base: position 14,379,158 of record CM074297.1, read on the forward strand.
CAGTATCACGCACAAGCGGAATAACACGTACATTAACCTACAGCTCACGTAGGGTAAAAAAAAAACAGAGACGGTGTGATGCTCCACTGAGTGTTTCTAGCACTGGAAAAAAGGCACACTTCTCTAATGTAAATCTTTTTCTTTTTTTCCCCCTTTCAGCGAGGCATGCGAACATATGCTGAGAGCCCGATGAGAAGTTCAGAAGTTAAGAAAAGCTGACAAGTTTAACGCCTGCAACAACAGCAGATGAGGTACATGAATAGCACCAGGTGAGAGTGTAGGGGGCTTCGGTGGCTCAGGAGCACAGGTGCACCTCTCATCTCCTCTCCACACAACCTTGATGAGGGTTAAAGAGACGTTGGGACTTTGACACAGACAGCGCGGAGAGCAGACGCGAGCGTGTGACCCACGGGCCATGCCAAGGCTGCCAGAGCCGGTCAGACGTCATCCACCAGCACCTCCCAGCATTATTAAAACAATACACTTGACAGCCTCGTACCGTCATCTCGGGGAAGATTAGTAAATCTGTGTCACAGCTTGACATTCTTACCATCTGCTGGGCAAATTATTCAAATTTGCAATAAATGCCACCGTAGAGAGTGGTGATGCAGAGTAATTAGCAAACTGACAGAGGTGCCACGTTATGGCTGAGCGAGGCTTCGTTTTTCTTCTGCCTTGTTGTTGGTTTTAATCTTCATATCACAGGACACGAGAAGGGCAGGGCAGAACATGTTAGAAAGCCACAGAAGCACTGTTTAAACACCTCCCGGGTAAATGACACGCGCGGCCAGGAGCCGAAACCTCTTCACGTTGAATAAATGCCAGTGGAGACACATTTCCTGTGCGGGAAATGTCAGCAGGAGAGCCGCGAGTGGGCCGACTCATCTCTGGTCTTCATCAGGTGAATAGGACACCCCTCCTCATCATCAGAGCTCAATTTAGAAGGTGGTGATAAAAGCACCACAATCACTTCACACGCTCACTCTCTAATTTAAACCCACTGAAAACCCCACGCTATAAATACTGGACATGCGAGAACTGGCTAGGATTGGTTCACAAATCAATTTCTCGCAGAACCTAGTAAAGGGATAATTTACCCCCAAATGGCAAATCTATCCTCATTTATTCATCTTCATTCTTCCATACAAAACAAAATATGTTAGGCAGCTCTTTTCCACACAAAGAAAGTGAATTGTGATCGTGGATGCCATCACACTGCAACAAGGACAAAAAACATAACAGACAGTAGTCCATGTCATTTGTGAACAATAAGTGTTTTTTAACCATACAATAGGTTTGTGTGAGGGGAAAAAAATATATATAGAGAGAGAGGGAGTTCGGATGCAAAAGCTGGTAAACGCAACCTAATGATATTGAGCGAATGCTCTCCGCACAGAGTGTATGTTCATCAAATACTGTCTCTTCAAATCCGCTAAATCCCGGCGTCAGCCCAATCAGAAATAGCGTTTGCTAGCAGAAACCGCAGAAAACTGCAGCAAAAGCCTCTAACTCCATAGAACAACCAATTGGAAGACGCTAATCGAATGACGGTGTGTGTGTATGAGCCGGCTTTCAATGTTTTCAAAGTTTGTATCATGTTTTGTCCATCGTTACAGTGGCAATGACAGGATTTCTTGAGTTCTTTAGTTTTACTATGTCTTGTTGTGTAAAGAGGTTGGAAAAAAAACATGAAATTAGCTGGTTTTGCAGCAAAAAGACAGTCGAACTTGTTAAATACCAATGAATTGACTAAAGTGATATTTTTGAAAATAAGGCATTTCAATGACTGACGAATAAACTTTTGAATGCCATTAAAGTGAAATTAATGAAGCCTGGTAAAATAAATGCTCATTTAAAAGAAAAGATGTCAGATGGATTCAGAGGTCTTTGCAATGGAACTCTTCATATATTTGAAAATACATTACTATAAAACTATTTTATTACTTTTTTTAATCAAATAAATGATTTTTATCAAAACTGGATTATCCACACAATATCATTTTGACTTTGGGAAACATATAACGTCAATTTTACCCACATTCAAAATGACTTTATGTAGATAATAACAGTCTCTTGGGCAGAATGAGGCAGTGCGATCGGTCACCAGAATAGCTTTTTAAGCTAGTTTTCCCAGAATGCCCATGGGCCATGGGTCACCACACAACCTTGCGCACATGACATCATAATCAGGGCCTAGCCACAGCAAACAAGTCTGGAGGGAGGCAATTAATGTCCATCAGATGAGGAGTCACAGATGACTGAAGGCTGGTCTGGCCAAGGGACAGCTAGACCCAGAGGGCTTAATGACAAGGGGAGGGAATATGCAATATGCTGCACGCTCAGAGGACCACTGCCAAAGGACACCAGCTCTAACGGTGGGAAATTCAAGATGGACCGGCAAGATAAACAAGACAATAATGCTCACCATCAAAACATGATAAAGTAAATATTGTGGCTGCGTATTGGCAGGTCTTTGAAAGATGATTCACACCTTCACAATGGAAAACTGAATAAACATTTCAAAACAGAAAGATTGTTTTTGTGTGTAATATGTGATGCATGTCACTGTACATCAGTAGCGGAGAATATTTAATTTTGGCGAATGGCAATAGCTCAAATGCACTGCAAATTGCAACAAAAAACAATCAGAGAATGTATCACATTTCATTATATTTGCAGCACCGTCACTGAACGGGCCGCTTGGCAACTATAAATAACGTTATGAAAAATGATATGAATAAAAAAAAATATGAAACTGTTTTTGGCCTGATATGATGCTCGTATAGAGGCAGAACATGTTGTGATTACATTTGCTACAAAACAAAGCATGCAGGCAGACACATATCCATTGATAAGTGCATAAGAGGCTGTCGTTTGAAGGACCTCTAATGAAAAGATTGAACACAGCAAAAGTTTAGAGTGACGCTCAGTGGGTTAAACAGAGGCCCGGCACCGTTTCCCAAGGGCACTTCATCCACCCCAACTGTGCCACATGTATAATGCACATCATTCTGCAACCATGTCCCATTTTATCTACAACCCAGTCACGGATGCTGAAGAGCATACTACAGAAACAAGTGCCATACAATTTATGAGTTAACATCCTGCAAAGCAGTGACAACATTCACCGTCTAAGTCTATTCTCCTCTCTCTGTGGACCACCAAGCCATTCCGACACTTTCCGCAGTTCCCCTCTCTCCGCCCACCCCATTGTCACAGGGCTGGAATTGCCTTTGGGGCCAATAGAAACAGTTCCAGCTCCAATAACATAGTTCACTGGTCCAATTAAGCATGCTAGACTTCACGTCATTAGGAAAGACATCTATTGGAAGGAAGAAATTTTGGATGAAATGAATGGTGCACTGGAATGATTCCTTGTGAAGCCGCAGAGAGGAAGAATGGGTATATTTCACATTCAAAATAACACTTAAAATAAGCAATTATTTATTTTAGACTTAATACACGGCCGTTTGGAACATTTGATTCTGAATGACAGTCTGCATTGAAATTTCCTTGTATATTGATCTAAATTATAGTGCTAAACAGCAACAAAGTCTTTCTACTTTATTATTGTACTTTCAAGTATCTGTACTTTATTTTGGAAAACAGTATTTTTTTTTTCATTTTGGAAAACTTTTACTTTCACTTCACTACATTCCAAAGCTTTTACTCCACTTTTACTTCCATATATATACTGTTAAAAATTTAAAGCTTCAAATCAATAATTCAGCTATTTATTAATTATTTACAGTTAGCTGGTTATTATAACAAAATAAATCTTCCAGGGTTTATTTTGGGATAATGATCACTTGGTCATTTCTTTTTGTATCTATAAACGTCGAAACTCTTGAAAAGCTATTTTATATGGCAGTATTTGAACAATGCGGGAAGTGCTGTCGGCCAAACGCGTGACCTCCAAGGTGGCTTGATGACCGTGAACACAGCAGGGGTGACAGTGAAAGGTTAAGTGTGAGTTGGACCTCCAGGGATGCCTGAGACAGTGGGTGTGAAGAGATCTGACCCTCAGCCGAAAGAGGAACTACGCAATGCTTCAGGTCAATGTCACTGGATCCCCCACTGGTAACAGCCATTATGCCACAGCAGCCAAACTGTAAATCCAAGGACATCTGCACAGCTAGTGTGCATTTCAAAAAGTCAGCTCAAAACTTCAGAAGTGAGCCACCTGTGGAAAAGAACATGCACAGGAATAGTTTAAGATATACTGGATACGTAGCAGAAGGAAACATCCGTCTTGTAAAGCAGAGGGGTGACGTATTGATGCAAATAAGAAGGGAAATGTCCTCTTCCTCCGCTACATGAAGGCCTTTCGGATTTTATGCTAAACGCACATCCACTAGTCACTCTGCAGTGTTACTTCCCAGTGAGAGCCTACGGGCGATAGTGCTTTTTTATTTGTTTGTAATGTTAAAGCATTCCACAAATGGCCGAGCCGGTGGTGTAAATTGTGCGTACTTACATTTAGGCAATCGACAGAGCTCGTTACAACAAAACACAGTGGCTAAATTTATTTAGAATGGACTGAAAATCCAATACCCCAGTGAGAAGGAGTGAGAGAGAGAGAGAGAGGGAGAAAGGAGGGAGGAACGCTAACGAAAAGAAGATGCTGGGAAGGTAAATTGAAAACATAAAAGATTGCACAGAAATTATCTCCTCTGAAGATGCTATTCTGAAAAACAAAAACAGATGAATGATGGGACCAGGTACAGCACACTGCAAACAAAGACCATCCGTCATTTTGTTGTGTTTCAAACTGCTTATTAAATATGCCAGTAAATTGAACTAGACGGGAGCATGGCCACATGACAAAGAGGTCGAGAAGCACCCATTATATTTTAGGTGATGCTGAGGCAAATCGATTTTATTTTGCAACTCCATTTCACTTCCATAATGTGATGGATTTATAAGTGAAACAGGATACTCAATGATGAACAATGCTTGACAGGACTTTATTGAATTGTGAGGAGCATTTTTTACTTAAAAATAAATATAACAATCCATGAGAGTGAAGGGGTTGCTGAACAGTATTTACATGGTTCTCTAAGGAACTTTAAAGAATATCATGGTACATGGTACATTGTGTCCAACAGTGTAGTTTTTAGTGTCGACTGTTAGCTTAATCTGCTCAATTACAATAAATATTGAACAAATTTGTCTGTCTCTGTAGCGCTAGTTTTGCGGTGTCATTTTCACTCCATGTTCCTGGCTTAATTTACACCTGTTCCAGTAATATCTCTGTCTCTTCCACTCTTTTCCAATAAAAATTAGACTCATTTTTTTTTTTTTTTTTTTTAACATAAACTTACAAAAAAGTCTTTGGGGACTTGCTCAAAAGCTCATTTCTCAGAAACATGTTCATTAGCTCTGCCCTTCATCAGTATATGAATACTAAATTGCATTTTGGGATTAAAATGTTTACGTTTGCATCTCAAGTGAATTGTCTTCAGAGAAACAAGGTGTCCTTGCAAAGTTCCTGAGTGCAAAAAAACCCTCAAAAACCGTCTAAATAGCCTTAATGAAAGAAAAAAAAGAAAGGAAGAGGGGATTGGGAAAGTGTGAAAGCAAAGAAAGTGTGTGATGCGGCCTCCACGTGCGCGCTGAGGGAACAGATGCCCTCTACAAAAGAATTGTTTGTTTGATGAGAACATTTTCTCCTAACCTAAAATGCACTGCTACTTGCACATCACAAATGATCTTCACTCTTCCGTTGGACTTGTCTCTCGTTCCCTCAATGGCAGTGAAATTTTCTTTATTCGACTCTTGATTCTATGCTGGATGGACTAATTAAACAAAGGTAGAGTTTGAAGGGTGATTACGGCACACTGATTAATCTCCGTAGAGTCAAGAGATTCAGAGTGGGCTCAAAAGAGTGTTTGAGAAAGCGCTGTTTCATATTCTCACCTCCAACGTGGGATGTAGGGGTTATTAAACAAACACACACACACACACAAAACACGCATATTGTTCTCGCTCATGTGTTCCTGCTCTAATTGTATCCACTCAGCATCACTTTCCATCCCCTTGTGCCTCTTTTCATTTTGTGTAAAGTCTTCCTCTGTCCCTGTGGCTGGCAGCACATGTCATCCTGCAGTAATTATCTTCACCCATTCCAGAAAGTGACCTTCAACAACTCTGAGAAACATACTAATCAGAGAGCAATTAGAGCAGATTTGTCAAAAGCAGACAATGTGAGCCTCAACAGTAATCACTCCTTGTGCGGGCCTGCTTCTAGTTAGTGAAGAGGTAGAGGTGTACAAATATCCAGTGTTTGCACCATGGGGAATATCATCGTGTCAACATGTATAGGAATCATTTCTGCAAATATTCTTTGTTGTTAACAGAAAAGAAAAAAATAAATCACCCTGATTCAACAGTGATTCCTGAGTGAATGAGTTCTGCACAACAGCTATTCTAATAAGTGATCAATGTCAGATGTCAGAGCAAAACAAAACAGAACAAAACAAAACAAAAACAACTGTAAAAAAACAGACGTTTTGATATGTGAAAACAACTAAAAAAAGCAGTATTATGCGTGCCAGAACAGTAGTTGGCGATGTCACTTTGTCAAGAAACACTACACACATACAGATTGAACATGTAATACGTATGTGCAAGACGTCAGTTTTCACAAATTCGCTTTAATTCAATTTAGATGGCGAGGATAACGATATTGTGTTCAAAAATGTGCACTTTGAAAGCCGTTCCAACCTGGCCAAAACGCAGTTAAAATACAGACGTTTTTAGTTGACAGGCCACAAAACAAAAACCAAGACAAAAACCAAAACAAAAATCAAAACGAAACAACAAGACAAAAGCAAAGCAAAGCAAAACGTGTACTGAGATCTGGGACAAGGGACAAGTGTGTTCTCAATCATTTATTTAGCAACAGTAAGGAGTAAGGACACACACATCGAGTGCCTGTTCGAGATGTTTATCCTCTTGACATTTGCATCTGTCATGATCTAACATGCTTGTCTCTTCATTTCAGTAACGAAAAGTGCTTATGGACAAAGCAGATCTCCTGCATTCCACTCCTGCATATTTTGCCTCTCATATTCATAAACACTAATGCAAAATATCCCACTTCAAAGCAACATTACAGCTGCATTCTGGCACAAGCAAACTAGTAGACATGCAGACTAGCGACTGAAACGTGGCGCTAAAGCTGTTTCCAGGAATAAATAGATATATTGTGCATTGAATGTCAACTTTAGATGACTAAGTATGGGGCGTCTAGCTAAGTGGAACACCATTAACACTTTCAGCAACTTTGAAGCATACATTTTCAAGGACTGGCAATTACCTAAGATACAGATACACATGTTGGCTTGTCACACTTGAAACTGTACGGGTCATTCTTAGCTCATAATCCTGATTATGTTGTTCCATTTACAGTACTTCACAGTTTAAACCTTATCCTGGATTACTACTTAATTGTTAGGTTATGAGATTTGATGCTGAACTCTGGATTAACATTATTATTTGCACATTGAAAATGTTCATAACATTTTGGACAAGTACAGTGTGGAACCTGTTTTAATAGCTGTTCGTCCATCTGTGGAAATGTCACCACATAAATCTGCTCTGGATATGTTAAGTCTTCTGAAACCTTGCAAAAATAATAGTGTTTCTTCATTGCTCATTAACACTTTTGTCGTTGCTATTCAACATTTTACATAGTTTCCTTCAGACGCTGAAACTAATGACAGCATGAAGATTTCTGTGACTGTGCAAAGTACATGAATATTTTATAAGGTAAGTGCTGTGGCAGTTTGTGATTGTTTGTCTATAGCTAAACGGCTCTAAACGGCAGAGCATTTTGGGTGTAACACCACAAAAGCAGGGATTAAAAAGACGTTAACCCAGGGTTAATTGAAATGTGAAAACCCTGTTAAAAGCCAGTAACACTAACAGAACTGCAAAGTGGCGATCCATGTTGGAATCACTATGTGGATTTTTATAAAACTGCCACAAAATATAGAAATAATATTCTATAACCCACTACGCAGAGTTCTGCCGATGGTGCATAAGCACATACCCGCCTCTGTCACTCCTGCTGTCTTAGACACACGGTTTTCAGCAGCGTGGCCAAATGCCATGACGTAAGTAAGCAGAGAACAAACTTCCAGATTTCTGTCAGCTCTCTCCATACTGCCAGCTTGCTGCTCCTAGTAGTTATGGGACAAAGTCTCTCGGCATCATGCTGACGGCTAGAAAATTCCTTTAGTAACCGTGGCGTGCACAGGGGGGTAACCTAATGTACTGTAGATGTGCCAGAAAATGCCTACACTACCAGAACACACATATTCAATTTGATAACTTGAAAATAACCCAAAGTCTAAAAAATTGTGTCTGAAAACCAATATAAATATATATAAATAAATAAATAAATAAATAAATAAATAAATAACTTAATTAATATATATATATATATATATTTTTTTTTTTTTTTTTTTTTTTACGTGCGATTTCCCAGAGGTTCAAGACTTTAGCCTGCTCCATCCTCCTAGGTCTAATATATATATATATATATATATATATATATATATATATATATATATATATATATATACATATATATATATATATATATAAAAATATATAAAATAATTTTAAAAAAAATTTTAAAAAGAAGAAGCTAAACAGAGGAGTCTGCTGCCAAAAAAAAAATGTGACGGAGATGGCGAGAACTGAGGTATTTGAAATGTTATAAAAGCGATGCCGAGATGTCATTTTTATTACTTCAAAGGTAATAAATTGTCATGTTTCTCCCAAACAGAATTCATTGTAAAGCATTATCTATTGTGAATGGTCATTTCATTATGATTGTTGTAGCACTGTGCTGGAATTTATTTTCAAGGATGTACCATGTCTATTAATTGGTATAGCTATAGTAACGTATTTAGCTAGTCAGCTTGTAATTCGTTCCATATGAACTGATTACATCTCTTAAACCAAGAAGTAAATGTTTTATGAGCAGCATGATAATCATTTTCACTGCAGTCACAAGCACAACCAAAACAAAGTTCTTCTACAAAATGCATGATGTTTTGTTTTGTTTGTTTTTTAACTGCATGAGGGTTAATAATAATAATATAATAATTCGTTACATTTATATAGCGCTTTTCTGGGTACTCAAAGCGCTTTACATATGGAAGGGGGAATCTCCTCATCCACCACCGATGTGCAGCATCCACCTGTATGATGCGACGGCAGCCATATTGCGCCAAAACGCCCACCACACACCAGCTTATTGCTGGAGAGGAGACCGAGTGATGAAGCCAATCAGTGTATGGGGATGATTAGGAGGCCATTATGATCAGAGGCCAGTGGGCAAATTTGGCCAGGATCTCGGGGTTATACCCCTACTCTTTTCAAAGGACATACTGGTAATAGTTACATAGTTTATCTTTAACGTTCTTTTTCACCATCAACATCCACATCACTGCTGCCACGCAGCTCAAATGCACTTCTTGAGACTACTAGTGATTTCAAGGGGATCTAATATGGTGACTAATTAAAATCAATTGCATGTAATGATGCATTATTGCATGTTGATAAAGAACAAAAACATATGTGCATTTCTCATTTGAATTGCTGTACAGTTTGCATGATCAGATCAAAAGCATTTTGCACTATTCTATTATTGTATTAGGTGCTTCAATTTTATTTAACAGAGAATAAAATAGAATAGAATAGAATAGAATAGAATAGAATAGAAGCTGAAATGAGCTCTGTGTAAGAACGCGTCAAAGAGATGGAGGTGCAGATGTCTTCAGACTCCAGGTGAATGAAACACGAGGGCGGCCGAGCGACAGAAGGAACACAGAGATAACTGGCTCCTGATGATGATGTTATTATTGTGCGTTATTGGTACGTGTCACACTGGCACAGGACAGAATAAACAGCCCAAAAAAACACTGTGTACAACAGCACAGAACTATTACAAGCCAAGTCACAACATATTTCTATGACACAACTGCAATATGGAACAGACGATTCATCCAGAAACGTCTTGCCCTTTTAAAGAGCACATGTTGTCATGAATGCAACTTTCAAAAAAATCTTCCAAATATAAACGGGAGTTAAACATGTGCAACAACATAAAACCATGAGCGTTTGATGTTGAGACAGTCTCAGAAACACTAAGAACTACAAACACCCTTGTAAGTGGATGCTAAGCGGCTTCTGGTACTGTGATGTTAGTGGGTGTGGGAGAGAGCGAGCTAATGGACAACATTAGTTCTCAGGCTGAGACACTAATGCACAATGTGTCAGATTAAGGAGATATTTATCAACACAGGTGGCTGATGGTGGACAGGCAGTACACAGATAGATCTCCCATTAGACACTTATAGTGAGCATTATGCATTGTGTTCGGTGACATTACAACACTGGCCTCTGCAATTTACCTTGCTTTACCTTCAGGTCTTTAAAGTTCCTCTGTGATGCTAAGCCAGCACTTTTTATATAGTGGACACTGTTAGCAAACAGTATTTAAACTCCAACTGAAAACTGACTAGGAAGCAGTATCTTAAATATTATTATTTTAAAAGATTGCAACATTACGTTTGGAAATTTGACGACTGAATGTTCGCAAACCACGGCTTCATAAAAAGTACATAAAACTGAAAAAGTCACAAAGCTCACCAAGGCTGCATTTATTTGATCAAAAATAATATCAAAATATTAAAAATGATATTCAATGTCAAAAATGGAGTAAAAAGAGAAATATTGTTACAAAATCATTTTCTATTTGAATATATTTTAAAATGCATATAATTTGATGTAAAGCTGATCCTTCAGAAATCAAGAAACATTTCTTATTATTGTCAATATTGAAATCAGATGACTAATTTAACATTTTGGTGATACATTGTTCACGATACTTTAAAGATCAAGACATTTTGTAACATTAAAAAGGTCTTCTTTTGGTCAATTGCATGCATTCCTGATAAATGAATGAATCCAGTCATGTAAATAAATAACTACATGAATGCATACATTAATAAATGTTGAATAATATATGAATAAGATTTATATTAATTTAAATATAAAATATAAACAAATATAAATATCCTCATTTAAATACCGTACTTAGCAACATGCTAATGTCAAACTGTATTGACATAAGTTGTAGATTTGTGCAGAACGCCACCTATATTCAGAGTTCAAAATCAGTCACTTCTGAGGTAGTGTAGGCAGCAAGACAGCTCATTACAGTTTATTTAGGAGTGTTTGACACTTATGGACGATTTCCTTCAGGTATATGCAGGCGAGAGACGCTGGAGATCGAGACCGAGTTGAGTCTGATGGCTTTCTGGCAGGATAACACTACACACTGCCATCTTTGTATCATGCAGGCGAAAGTATAACGTCGTGAAGACACTTAAAATATAGAGCGAATGATGCGGCTGATAGGAGATATCACAGCGTCCAATCGTTAACTGGACGTACATGACAATGCATGACAAGAGTATTTTACAACTCATGTCTTTTCTACAAAACTGCCTAACAATGTGTCATATGGAGGATTATAGTTGCTGTTATCTGGCGACAATTTCATCACTATCTGCAAAAAGAAACTCGGTTTGAGAGCTTATGGATATATAACAATGGTTGAAAATAGAAGCCCTTGAGAGTGGGGAATCCGCCAACTTGAGATGCGAATCTATCGATTAAAAACAAAAAGAAAATGAGTGACAACAGAACTGCGAAAGTGTTGTTTGTTGACTTGGCAAAGAACACAGTTCGCTTTGTTCTGTTTTAATTGTATAAATGGCAACCCAGGTTGTTATTTACATTTGAACGCATCGGGGCCATTCTGATTGTGCGGCAATGTTTTGACTGGGCGTCTGGATCTATTCAGAAGGATGTCAACACACAGCCACAACTATTACAAGGACAGTTAGATCCCCATAACCTGAATTCATTGTTGTTTCTCATTATCATTCTGACTAAATAAAGGCACGATAACGCTGATCTGCAATGAAGTCCTCTCACGCATGAATAACAGACTGTTTCATAACACCCGTCTTCCCTGCTGAGGACTTGGGTGGTGGGGTAGGGGGAGCAGCCACACTTCTGAGAGAGATATCAGAAATGAAGAAGATATCAGCGGGCTGTTATTCATACCTGAAAACAAGACAGTGCCAAAGAAGCTGACAAAGCTGTCTATTTCTGAACTGTGGGAAATGGAATGTGTGGTGAGAGCTAGATGACTCAAGATTGGCTATGAGACCTCATTCTCTCCGTCTATCGCTATCTGACTTGTGTGTTGCTTGGTTGCACATTTAAACTCAAAATATGCATCCACCCTACTCGTACAGTTGTGGAATTTCCAAGTAAGCTTTTGGCCACAAAAACATGCTCATTTGAGCAGATGGCATCTAGGCTAAACACAGATTCAATCTAATATCTGAGGAAAAATCATCATGATAATAATAATAATAATAATAGCAAATAAAACATATTAAAAAACCAATGTGCCATCATTTGAACATATGGCGTTTAATTTTAATTTTGAGCATCATCTGGCACATTTGCTGTGAAATAATTCTGTAGAAGAGTAAGAATCAAATAATATTGGCTTTAAAGGCACAGTTCATTCAAAAATGAATCATTTACTCACCCCCCCCCCCCCCCCATGTCATTCCAAACCTATGATTTTCTTTCTTCAGTAGAAGATATTATGAATTATTGTAAATGGTTACATTTCTATAGACGTTTTCTCTGCACTTAAAGCGCTTCACATGTGGAAGGGGGAATCTTCTCAACCACCATCAATGTGCAGCATCCATCTGGATAATGCAATGGCTGCCATATTGTGCCAGAATGCCCAGCTTATTGGCGGACAGGAGACAGACGGATGAAGTCAATCATTATATATGGGGATGATTAGAATGGATAGATGCCAATAAGCAAGTTTGGCCAGGATGCCAAGGTTACACCCCAAAGAATAATAATTCCTTACATTTATATAGTGCTTTTCTGGGTACCCAAAGCTCTTTTACATCTCTAAGGGGGACTCTCCTCAACCACCACAAATGTGCAGCATCCACCTGAATGCGCCAGAACGCCCACCACACAGCAGCTTATTGGTGGAGGGGAGACAGAGTGATGAAGCCAATCAGTAATTGGGGATGATTAGGAGGCTTATTTATGGACAGAGAACAATGGGCAAATGTGGCCAGGATGCCGGGGTTACAGCCCTACTCTTTTCGAAAGACATTGTGGTATTTTTAATGACCACAGAGAGTCAGGACCTCAGTTTAACATCTCCTCCAAAAGCTCGTGCTTTTTTTGACAGTATTGTGTTCCCATCACTATACTGGGGTGCTAGGACCGACGTAGACCACAGAAGATTTATTCCATAAAGTGATTTGTTTCAAAAACAGAAAAAGTGAATTAGAAGTCAAGGACAAAAGCTCCTCCTGGTGCAGGCTTCAGCTGCCTGTGCGTCTCATTCACATTCAGGCCTGAGCCACAGATTGGACAAATTGGAGTGATCTCAGGACATAAGATTTCTGCAGGGGAAAAGTGTTGCTTCCTGCAGTCTGGCTCTGAACTGAGACTAGGCACGGCTGTGCTAGAACAGAAGCGATTCTCTCCAATTACCCATACTCCCCAGCGATGAACACCAGGAAGGACCCAAACTCTAGGCTGATCTGACAGTCACTCCGCAGGTGACAGAGTCAGCCACAGATAACACGGCCGGGCGGCTCTTCCTATCCTCTCTCCAGACCTGTGGCTCACGGCTCCGCTGCCGGTGCCTCTCTCATGCGTAAATGACAGAACGAACAAAGAACTGTTGAGCTTCATGCGATACTTGCCTCAAGCTGACAAAACCTGATGCAGATAGAAATCAGTACAAGCTAAGGGATGCTTTTACACTAGAGCATCCTGTGCAAAACAGGGTCTGCTTGCAAAATGTAATTCTGAACTTCTGGGTTAAAGAAAGTAATACAACGATACTGATAATGTATTATTGATATAATGAGCACATTATTTGGGATTGATTATTGAAAATGTCATCATTTACTCACCCTCATGTTGTTCCCAAACCTGAATTCCTCTATAGAGCATAAAGACGATAGTATGAAGAATTTCATTGAATAGAGGGGAAAAAAAGACTGTTTTTATATTTCTATATAATTTTTATATTACATGTCTATTCAACTGCTCTATTGCCACTTTATCTCCACATGTCACTTTACTTATTTATTTCTTGTAGTGTTGTCGTTGATATTGATATGTTTTATGTAGTTATTGTATTGCTGTAACGAGGGTAACGGAATTTCAATTCTCTGTATGTATATGCAGTATATATGGCAGAATTTACAATAAAGCTGACTTTGACTTTGACTTGACTTTGATATTTTCACATACAGGTTTAGAGCGACATGATGGTGAGAAAGTGATGACAGTTTTCATGTTTGGGTGAAGTATTCCTTAATAGCAGTTTGTGTTGTCCAAACTATTTATGACTTGTCTAAAGAGTGTGACAAAGAGTCTGACTCATTGCTTTCATTTGTCAGGGCTGCTTCTTGAGCAGCACCAACCCCAGGCTCTAGCCTTGATATTGACTGTCTTGCAGTGCAAAAGCAACATTGCTGACATAAGAAGGTGATGAGTCACATTATTTACATTACAGACCTCTACTTGTTGCAGTGGAAGGTTTGTTTCAATTGGGGTTGATGGTTGGTGCTGTTCAGTTTATTTGGTGAACATATAGGTCTAAAATGTAATGTATACACACTGTTAATTGTCGCTGTAGATTTAGCTGTAAAAACCAGCAGTACAATACTGCATTTTATAATACAGTACAATACTGTAATTTGCATTGTATTCTGGGTAATTTTGTTTGAGTGGGAACATTTTACAGTACATTTTAGTGTTGCTGTAACTTGGCTGTAATATGCCATGTAATAATACGTCAGAGCACACCTGCAGCAGCTCACTCATGGATGTCTGGACGTCTCACTCGGTGGATATCTGGAAGTTTGGTAAGTTAATTTTAGGAGTTAGTATTTTACACTGTAGTGTACGTAGCTTTTAGTGTGAAATGACAGTGGAAGTTAACTTAGGCGTTACTCAGGGTTTCCCGCATGTCCAGACATTCAAATCTCAAACAAAACTCGGTGAATCGTTCGTTTCGTCCTGGTGATTGTTAAAACGATGAAAAGATGAATTCAAGATGGTTTGTGTGAGTTTTATTTTGAGTGTCAGACAGAGAGTCAGAAAGAGGACCAAGAGTGAAAAAGTAACTACTTGCATCCTTACTTTTTATGGTAAGTAATGCGTTACATTGCTTTTGCGTTACTTTTGCTGTGCAGACTCTGCAGTGTGTATTCATGTGTTTTAAAGGAGGCATGGCTTTGGAAGGGAGGGTGGGATCTTATGCTTTCAAAGCTAGCATGCTTTTACTATTACTTTCCGAAATTGCCTACCCTACCTTTAAGTCAAAAAATGCCTTTCCAATTAAAGTTTACCAAAAGATGTGCCACAGTTCATCTGACTGTGTTAGGCAGGTTTATTTCAAATTAATTACACCTGGATGATAAATTGCTGTTTAAAGAAAAGTTAAACTGTTGTACAGAGAACACAGGAAAAAAAAGCAGAAAAATGTTTAAAGGCTACATCAAAATTTCCATCGGTTCAAAAGTAATAAGAAGAGATTGTTTCACAGACATAACTGGAGGGAAAAAAAATTATATACAAATTTTCTCTTAAATACCCAGACCAGAACAAAAGGATTGTAAATAGTTATTGCCCCTGCACCTGGTTTCGGGGGAGAGAAAGAGAAGAAAGAGACACATCTCAGAAAAGATAACAGAATTCTCCTAAGTTTTCAAGTGTGTGGAGTGGAGGGAGGGGGGGCTGGTCACATAGATGAGTGAGGGCAGTTTGGGAAAGGTGTTGTCCTACTCCTTTGAAAATCCTTTGAAATCTTCTTTCCAGATGAGTTTTATTGCTTTATTGCAGGATGCTTGATCTGAGTTTTTATCTTAGCAGGAAAATCAAACCTTACACCATGTAAGTGCCTCAAACAAAAATCAGAATGCCATGCAATGATTTTATGGTGCCAATTAGGGTAAACTTATTTCATCCTCAAAGGTGCTGCTTTATCAGCCTAGGACGACTGCCCTACTTGCATGTACTGAAGATTTTGTTTCTTTTGATTTTGCCTCCAGAATCTATTTAATGACTAAGCACAAGGTGCAACTAAAAAACTGCAGGGTCCAAGTCCCTGACCTTAACTAGACTACATACCTGAGAACACAAAATGCCACTGAAGTAGGACAGAAGAGTAGCGCGCACACACACACACAGTTCACAGCGTCGACCGCAGGACACTTCAGCTAAGCTCAGGTTACACTGGCATTAACCCTCACATCTTTACATGCTGTCTTCACCATTTCACACATAAAAAAGCCTTTGAACTCTTGACCCTTATGACTACAGAATCAGAGGTTAATGCCTCGATGATAGCGTGACCTCCTACACTCTAGTAAGGTCCCTAAAGGATGAAAGGTCCGTTTTAGTTTCACCTTCTCTAAAATATTAATCAAAGCCAAAAAAAGAAAACTTTTAATACGCATGAAACTAAAGCTGTCCGCATTGTTGTTACGCCCAATCTATTATTTTGCTCTCTCTCTCTCTCTCTCTCTCTCCCGTCCATTCCTCTTCCTCTGTCGTCTTTTCTTTTTCCTCATGAATAATGAAGGGAAAATATCCAGCTTGTCCCTGCAGAAGAACACTGGGCTCTCCGGTGTTGATCAAATACGGCCTGTTAAATAATTGAAGGGAGCCTTTGTCATGCAAATCAAGGGCCTCAGGACTGGAAAGCGGTGTGGTAGGGCCGGATGCTAATGTCTTACGTTTGTTTGTTTCTAAATAGCTTTTCTAAATCTAGTTTTTGAGGCCTTTTGGGCCGAACACAATGAAAAATAAACCCAGGGGAACATGTTTGATCGCACCAGTTCATTTCTGGGAATGGGCGACCTTTAATATGTACTTATAAGGTGCTCTTTGCAAAAAAACCAAACAAAAAAAACAAAGCAGGGCATGACATTCAACCTCAATTCTGAGGTGAACCACGTTCAACTTGAGGACATCCATCAAACACAACTACATGTAGTTTGTGACACTCGAAAAAACTAAAAGTAAAGATGAGGGTGCTCCGGCACTAGGCGGGGCAGCTGCTCATCAGAGAGTGAACGAACATGAGCTAACACAAGCAGGGCAATTATACCAGCAGATAAAAGCTCATTACACAATCAATGAGCTGCTTTGTTTCTGGGGCCTATTATACCCTGTTATCCACCACTGGAAGCTCTCACTTCCCCCATCCTTTTATTCACTCCATTCTTTTTTCTTCTTTGTCCCTGGCGATTTTGGATGAATGATAAATAGCTTAAATGAAATAGCAGAGACGAAAGAGAAAGCAACAACACGATACTCGGCGGAACAAAAGGCTTCCACAAATATGCCTATTCTGACAGATCAGATCGAACTGGCTCTTAGGAAAGGAAAAACATGGGAAATCAGTGATTGAACATCGTTCATTCTCTCACACACAAACAAACATGCAGAGACTATGAAGACGGGGAGAAGGGATGCTGTTATTTAAATTGGACGGCATGTAGTTTCAGAGTGCATGCATTTAAACTAAACCACATGGTTGGGAATGTGCACTGCAATTTCCCGTGTAACCAAAGGGGGCGCCATCTGTAAGCGGAAAGCAATCGGTTCAGGGGTGTGTGACAGTGGCGTTCCCAAAAAAGACCACAGTAGGGTGTGTGTGGAAATGTCCTTGAAATGTACCAATACAGGGATCTTTATGTGGCTTCCTTCCTGGCATGATGCTCCGATTACAAACAGTTACAGTAAATAACTCAGCCTGGGACGATAATATACTCGCACAAATCCTCACAAAGTAAGGCAATTCCACACACACATTTATTTTTCTAAGAAAGAATATTTATGTACCGATATAACAAGAAAAATCAAATTATGTGTACTTGAAAACACACACATGCCTACATGCCGTTTTTTTTTTTCCTTTTTCGATTCCTTCATGAGAATCTACAAAAGGAAATTTGTGGCCAGTTAAAAATATAAAAGGAAATAGATAAAACAACATTTAACCTGCCACAGGTGGGTCATAAATCCATTGGAAATAAAGTAGGAAATCAGTTTTGTCAATCGATTTAAAAAAAAAAAAAAAAATGACTTAATTAAAAAGTTTTTAATATTTTTATATTGTAATAATTTCACAGTTACTCTCCAAATCAATGCAAAAACAACTTAAAGACAGTATGTTTTTAAATATTTGTTTAATGACATCTTTTTTGTGAATGAAGGCTACATTTAAAGCTTTTACCTTTGTTCTTTGATTAACAATAAATTAGCAACATCACAGCAACTGGTTTATTAGGCTACTGCCCCTTTAAGAGCTGCCGCTGCTGCACATCTCACGTGCTCATTTTCGCACAACACTTTCAGTTCATTTAAGACGTCATTTAACTCATTTCAGACTGCTCTTATGAGGATACTCAACAAAACAGGCATTTTGGCATAATTCTGTGTTGTTATTTATTCAAGCACGCAAGAGAACTCGATACTGGCGCACAACTTTCCTGTGTGCGTGTGTGTGTGTGTGTGTGTCACAGACAGCACGTTCTCGTTTGTCTTGCGGCGCTTGAATGGTTTAAAAGAATTTGCGTGAATAAGAGTGTGATAATATAATGTAACGTTAGCCAAATTATGACGGAAAAACGGATGCTGCGTTAAATATTTTCAACGTGTCAAACTGAAATAAATCATGTGTGTTAATGCGCTAACTTTGACAGCACTATAAGAAATGAACGGATATGTGGGCAGTTAATACAATTTCTAATTTAGTAACCTTATTACTAAAGGCTCAGTTCTTATTATTTAGTCATACACACAGCACTGTTCACAAACTGCTTAACCCTGACAGAAACATACACAGCAAATCATGCAAACACCAACACCTCTTGGAATCCATGTGCCTCCAGAGCTTCCATTTTGTCTCTTTTTATCTGTCTTTCTCTAACTTCTCCCCACTTGCCTTTATTTCCTGCTCACTCCTCCCTTTTGCGATACCTCCTGACCCCTCTTACCATTTCACAGCACCTATGTTTATAACATACTTCATCCCTCTGTCTCCTACCGTGCCCTGTGGCGTAAGAGTGTGCAGCTCCGTGGGGATCTTTTCTCTAAGAGGCATCCATTAGTTACACTCCTCTCAGAACCTGTGGGCTTTATGGGTCATGGGTTCTGTTTCCCTTAGAGTGACAGCAGGCCTGGAGAGCAGACCACAAGCTCTGCGCCGTCGCACCACTCAACTAGAAACCTCCACACAGAAATAAACAAACATCCACAGTGGCCACCGCTACAGACAGAGGGATTCGAGGAATCAGGGAAATATTATACGGAAGCATCTTTGCTGCTTGACTGTGTGAGGTAGAACACTTATCGCCGCAGTAAGTGATGCTGGCTTGATGAGACATGCTCTTTTACTGGGCTCATGGGCCTCGGGGCACATAGACAAACAGACTGTCTAACAGCTTCTTGTTTATGGTTGGGAAGATCCTTGTGGCTGTAAGATGTGTAACATCTCTTGATCTTAATGTGGTAGAGATGTAGCGTTTATTGACTCTAAAACCTCACAGGAAGCAAAGAAGGACTCATCCAACTCAAGAGTGTGACGAAGGTCTTCTTACTTACAAATTTAAGTCACAAAATGCCTCTTTCAACCAGCAACTTACAGCAGCGTCTCGAATACTGTCTGTTTGAACATGCAATGGGACACAAGCCAGGCTTGGTGCTAGAGCCATAAGCGCCCTCAAACGCAAACAAGAGCACCATAAGTTGATACTGTAATAATATATTGGCAAAACAGATTTGCCAAGCGCTCCAGTACATATTTGTGTTCACGCTCTGTGGAACGTTTAATGTATTTATATACGACATGTTTTTTGCAGCGGTGAGCTATGGAACCAATCGCAGACGTAGTTGTTGATCTCTTGAACGCAATGGCCAATCAGAGTCAGAATCCACTCACCGCTCATAACGCCAGCGTTTATATTCAATTCTGAGTTATGCAGGCTCGCAAAACCTTTCATTAACAAACAAAGTGTAGACATCATGTAAGTGAGAGATTATTATTGTGCATTGTTAGCAGCTTCATTGATAATAACGGAAACCATTTCACTCAGATATACACCACAATAGGAAATAAAAGAGTTTCATTCTGACTTTAATGTCATCCTCTTCAGTCCTATTTAATCACTTGCTAGCAACCGGCTTTTTCCAAGACATGTAAAAGCAAAAAAGTGGGGCATTTCTGATGTATCTTCTTTTGTAGGATAAAAAGTGAAATTTGTGTTTACCACAGACCTTATTTCAGTCATTTAACCAAAAGCATATTGACTTCAGGATGATGGACCCAGAAGTTTAAAACTGCTAATGCTAAATAATGCATTTACACATTTTGGGACTCATTCCTGCAGCACTCTATTTGGGAAATATAGTTTTTCTCCAACTGCTTTATTTACATCAGCAGAAAAGTAATTTCAGAGTTGGAGAAATTGATTTTCATTTCACAATGTTTATGGGTGATTTGCCTTTAAATGGACAGGGCAGCAGAGAAACAAGTTTGGATTCAAAATCCGGTCGCCCACACAAGTACCACAAAACATCGTGGGGGAGCATATGCATTACGCAGCAGGCCACATCAGGGACAAAACAAACTTTTTTTTTCACTCTCTTTTTTAATGTACACTGATGAATAGTGCCCAGCAAGAGAAGAGGCATTTATTATTGTTAGCAAAGGGGTCGATTTTGATCTCATGTTGTCAAAATAATGTAGGGCTGTTTGAATAAACCCACAACATTACACTGTTTTTTTTTCTTCTTCTTCTTCTTGCAACTAAATGCAAATTCATCTCACATCTAGGACTTCATCTGTCATTTGTGTAGACCGACCTGTTCACGAATCGTACATAAGGACAGATTCGAACTAAAAGACAGACAGCAACAGAGCTGAATGATTCAGTCTACCTGACATGTCTCTTTCATGTCAACCCAGAGACCTGACAGTCCATTACCTATAGAAACAGCAATCAAAACCTCTCCACTGCTCGTGTATCTGCATTCATAGAGCCGGGTCCCAAAGGTAGCGAAAGCTGCTGCACTGAAGATTGGCTAGAGTAGGCTCTTTAATGTCTGCAATACTAACAAGGCTGGCTCGTAGCTTCACAAAGCAAGCGTCTCCATTGCTTCGCCGGGCGACCCTGCAGCACCAAGGGTCAGACTACCCACACTTCCTCTAATTGGGTTGATGGAGAGTGAGAACTGCCACTGGCTGTAAATAAAAGACAGGCCACAGAGAGGAGGAGAGATCGACACAGTTTACTGTATGCTAATGCACCTTTTTTTTTTGTATTTATACTGCTCGTGCACTCTTTCTCTCTGCCCTTCGAAGAATTATTTAACCTGAAAACATTTATAATTCATGGAACATCAAAACACGTATGCAAGTATGACATTTATGGAGAGTTTGTCAATATCTCTCCTCACCCCTGGAAACTCAGCCTTTTGACTCTGTTTAATTAAAAAAGCTGATTCGGATCATTTTGCCTTGTCAGTCAACTCCTGTTTTAGAAGTGCTGTGACTTTTGGGGCATTGTGCAAATTAGCATACAGAATTTTAACCCGCAGTAAAAGGCCATGTCACTGATGTTTGTTGAACGGAGAGCTGAGCTTCATTCTTGGAATGACTGATATGATATTCACGCTCGACTGGAGCTCTGAGTTACTAAAGGGCCTAAATTTGCCTTGGCTCATTTTCAACGCAAGAGATGTTGCCGGTAACCTTCAGCCAGCAGCGGACTACCTGACAAGTCTTGAATCTGACAGCCTGTCCATGTGTCGCTCAATGCTTTGCAATAAAACAAAATGGTGCCACATGACTAAGAAGGCAGTTATTCTCCATCAGTTCTGCACCAGTTTATATTTTACAATCTGCAGTCCATTTTCTGACCCAACGTGCTTGATGGCATTCACAGGAGAGATAGACTACAGGGAATGAAAGCACTCTGGTGACTCACAGTCAAGACATAGACACCCACTCTCTCTCATTCTCTCTCTTATACCTCAGGCTGCGGCAGAGAAAAAGCAGCCTAAGAGCTTTTGCTGCAACCCCCCCCCGTAACCAACAAGAGAACAGTCAGGAGTGAAGAAAAAAAACACACACACACACAGCGTCCCTCTTTATAAACACTTCTATAAGTTCACTAGGCTTTCAAAAGCTCTTCTACAAATACAATGTTGAAAGCTGCAGGGGGTTGTCATCTTAGGAGGAGAAGAAGGGGATAAGTGTGGTCCGAAACGAGATGATCAGGATGGGGGAAGTACACCATCAAAGACAAAACACAAATCAAGAAGGGGGAAATACTGACTATATCAACTTCAAAGGGCATTTCTAGATGGTGATCTAGGATGTCACCTTCTGCTGCCAAGGAAATGCTTTGTTCGTATGTATATAAACAATCTTGCCAACCCCAAACTTTTGAATGAAACTGTTTTTGAATGTAATGTTTTTGAAAGTAGGTAGGTAGGTAGGGTGGGTGGGCAGGTGGGTAGGATAGGGTAGGATAGGATAGGGTAGGGTAGGGTAGGGTAGGGTAGGGTAGGGTAGGATAGGGTGGGGTAGGGTAGGATAGGATAGGGTAGGGTAGGGTAGGGTAGGATAGGATAGGATAGGGTAGGATAGGGTAGGGTAGGATAGGGTAGGATAGGGTAGGGTAGGTCAGTAAGAAGGAAGGAGGGAAAGAAGGAATGGAGGAAGGAAGCAAGGAAGATATGTTCACACACCCACACTATGTGGCTTAATGTGACACGCACACACACTCACCAAAGACCGTATTAAAATACCTGTCATTCTGTTGGCCTTCTCCATACCCACGGCAGGTAAATTAATAAAGCTCCTCACTCTGTCTTCTGTTTGAGGAAGAACATCATTAAGACCAATCCCTTAAAATGGCAATTTAAACAAAGTGTGAAATAACATGAGATGAATGGAACTTCCTGATTGCTATGACAACCCAGGTTCATTTCTGGTTCTCTGAAGATAATCCAATCAGCCAATCAGCCCTCAAAGCACCCACGGGCACCATGGTGGGAAAATGGAGATGTGCAGACGCTAACCTTAAAGAAATGTGTGTGTGGTTAAGTTATACCTTATGTCATGGGGCAAAATGCCCCCACAAAAATAGCAATCCTTGTCCTTGTGTGGACATTTTTTGGTCCCCATGAGGAAAACAGCTTAAAAATCATACCAAGTGATGTTTTTTTTTTTTTTGTAATGTAAAAATGCAAAACATTTTCTGTGATGGGTAGGTTTAGGGGATACAATATGCTGTTTGTACAGTCTAAAAACCATTATGTCTATGGAAAGTCCTCATAAAACATAGAAACCCAACATTCTTCAAAATATATTTTGAGTTCTGCAGAAGAAAGTCATACAGCTTTGAAATTACATGAAATTCTTCAGTACATTATTCCTAACAAGACGTACATGTGTGTACATTAGAAATGAGCAGTGAGGCGCAATGCGACAAAAGCTAATAGAACCCATTATAATCAGTGAGGCTGTCTACACTGGATGAGACACAATGTGACACCATATTCCTGACAGAAAACTGACGCCTGTTCTATTTCTGATGTACTCCACGGATTTGCGCTACTTCTGATATGGACAGAAATTACCAGTACGGCAAGCTTACAGCTTTCAACTGTTGTGGCGCTAAGCAATGCTTCCATTGTCATCTGGTCTAGACACAGTGTATGAGTTCATTAAAGCACAATCCAGCTGTTACTGTGCATTAGTACATTTTATTCCAAAGAAATAAAACATTTGCCTTCAAAACCAGTCACCAAATTGAAATCATGCTCTTTTTTTCCCTTTACCTTCAGTATTGCTTCACTCACAAACACCATATCTCATGCACTGCAGAGCATCAGTACATAATTTTGTAAAAAAAAAAAAAAAAACTAATAAAGTTTTATGAGTAAAATAAAAAGGTTCTCCAATGCCTTCAGGCTGTGTCATCCTTGTGGAACATTTATTTTTAAGTGTGTACCAACCCATTTTTTTTTTTTTTTTTACAAGTCAAACTTGTAGGCATACACTGCGATTACATCTCCTGACATCAGTTAAGTTGAGGGTGCCAAAAATCCCAGCATAACCTGAGAGCAAACTGAGCTCACTTTAAAAAGAAAAAATGATAAAAAGACTAAAAAGCAGCTCATCAGAGGACGGAGAGAGGAAGAATGGAGACACTGGGGACGTGTTAGCAGCGACCGAATAAAAAAAACAGACACTCTCCACTGAATGATAATGTTATAACACCAGGGTAGATAAAACCCCAACCAGAAGTGAATTAAGCAGCCATGCACCTGCAATCCAAAGTCCTAATAGATATTGATGGAGTCAGTCAGTTAAACAGTGAAACAATTAGACCGCTCCCCTCGCCAGCCCTCACCCTCAACTTCAGACAATTACAGAAGCGCTAGGATGGTGTAGCCCTTAGCAGAGTCTACATCGCAGAGCCCATCTCTCTCAGGGCCCCTGAGCAACTACCCCTCTTGCTGAGGCTCAAACAGACAGATTGGAGCTCATTATTCCTACAGTGGGGAATAGCGCCCCTGCCTGAGGGACTTCATCTTGCCTATGCAATAGATTAGGGGTCTGTTGTAAGCTAGGAACCAAAAGCATCCTTGCGCTCTTGCAATGGGGTGAGCGAGAGGACGTTGGTTTGAAGGATAACAATAGTAAATGGGGCACACAGAACAAGAAAGGTCAGGCCATGGCTGTATAAATGTATGAGCCATGAACTCAACATGACACTATAGAGAAAAAAATAGAAAGAGAACGAAGAGAAAATGATTTTTGTGAGCCGAGCAGGCAGGAGAAGTTGGGTCATGGAATGCGAACACTTATGTGATATTTTCTGTGCTAATTGTGAAGAAAGATCTGAAGAATTCTGTTTGAATATGGTTAAAGGTTTTAAATGGCCCTGAGAGTGCAAAACATGTTCTGGTAGCTGAATATCATATGATTATTTAAAAATCTCAAATGAACATGCAGGGTGGAGAGCTGGTGCTGGAGATGAATAACCATAATACTAACCAACCTACAGAGCTCTGGTATGTGTATTCTGTTGAAAAAATCTAGTCAATGACAAATAAGAGTCCAAAATCGAGACAAATAAATGAAGGCCAGTGAAAAGTAAAGTAAAAAGTAGTCTAAGCCCATAGACTGTTGGCTGAACGTCTGATGCATAAGGCACACAAAATGGCAAACACTTCAATCTGATTGATTGAATTTTACAAGATTTCCAGGAGACACGTGTGTTGCATTCTTTAATAAGCCGAGCCCCCTCATGGAAAAGAGCCATCGTGTTCAAAACTCTGACAACGAGCGCTAATCGAGATCAACTAAACTTTTAAAAAGTATGTGAAGTATGTTAAGTTCCAGGCATGGACTGTCTAAAAGACATCCACTAGTTTCACACTCTGGTCTGTAATTACAGAGTCATCGACTTTACATTGTCAATCACTAACTGTAATTGATTGCTTTATATGTCTCTTAGGCAGTCCTTGGCCAGTTAAGGTGCATTGGAGTCCAGACCTTCATTGTCATTGAATAATAGCATTGCTCTTTTAAAATAATTTTTAAAAATAAACTAATAAATAAAAGCTTAACCACTTTAAGTTGGTACAATTTGGCCAACTAACCATTTAAAATCAAGCTCAAAATCATCTAAAATGTTCCAAAATACGACTACCATTTTAAGATGGATTGTACAACCAGACCTAGCTTTATGCTATGTGGATAAAGAAACATCTCATGCACACAAGCACACAAACACTCACACACACACACACACACACACACACAAACACAGGAGGAAGATCAGTTTGTCCTAAGGAAATCACCCCTTCCTGTTCCACCATATATCCCAGTAGTCTGGCTGCTTTCCACTCTGATGTTTATACTCTGGTGACCCAAAGCCCCCAAGAGAGGCTGACCTCAGTCAGCACATCTAATCCTGTGGGATAAACAAAAAACACACTGCTTTATTCATAAGCCCCACACTTAGACACCACACAAGCTCTTCATAATTGATGACACCACTCGCAACACTGCCAACATCCCCTGTAATGAGACTGTATGTCAGATCCACCTCATTCTCCTAAAGGCAGAACAATTCCACACATATTCCAGCCAGCCTGTTGGAACACCAGCAAAATCCACCATCATGGCACCAATTTAACTTGTTTTTGCTTTAA
Organism: Opsariichthys bidens; assembly: GCA_037194245.1. Lineage (NCBI taxonomy): Eukaryota > Metazoa > Chordata > Actinopteri > Cypriniformes > Xenocyprididae > Opsariichthys > Opsariichthys bidens. Next base: position 14,405,561 of record CM074297.1, read on the forward strand.
TATAGCCTCTTGAAGCAAACATTCCCATTGCTCTGTTAGAAAACAACTCTCACCTGAAGACAGCCAACACCTTCTGAGGCAATAATGGTACATTTTACTGAATACTTATCGATAATGAGCAGAGATACATGGAGAAACCTATACATATTTATAGTCACTAAAGATACTCTTAGCTTTAAAAGCTAAGTGCCACAGTCAGATGTCTCGTCCCTGAAAGAGGACCTTCTATGCTACTGTAACATTATGGACACACAGCTAACGGCCTTGTTAATGCAAGGAAAGGCATCACTAACAACGCTAAAACACTCCAGAGAACGGCTGACCTTCACAAAAGCCCTTCCATATTCATACAACTGCAGGTTCAGACTCAAGATGTACACATACATAAACACACACAATCACCTGATGTTGATCTGATGTTGGATCTGTGTACATGATTCCTTCATTGATTGGTTGTTTGGTCAAATGGATGGCCTTTCTGCAGACCTGTATTCATTATCTACATGCATTTATATGAATGGCTGCTGAAGGGCTCGCTGAATAAATGAACACATAAGAAGCATGAAAATGATGGTCATTCATGTCTAAATAAAGCAAACTACCCGGTGAAGACTGTCTCTTTATTTAAAAATGAACCAACCTCTGCTCTGAAGTGCCTTTGAGGAATTATATGGGTCAATGGCAAATAAGTGCATGATAAAGGAAAGGAAAAATATTTTTAAAATATAGCTCTTAAAAGTGTACTCTTAAGTTGCATTTCCACCGCTGGAACTTTCCCCAGGAACTAGGGACTTTGGGGTGGTACTCAGTGTGTTATGTCCACAGGAAACAGAGTATAAATAAAGTGACGGGAAAAAATTCGGTAACACTTTATTTTACAGTGTCATTGTAACATATGTTTCACGTAATTACGATAGTATTAACTATAAATTATGCATAATTACATGCAACTAACACTAAACCAACCCAAATCCTAATCCTAAACATATTGTAAGTACATTTAGTTACTTAATATTACTCAGTACTTAAATGTATAATTACAGTGTAACAAAGACACCTTAAAATAAAGTGTAACCAAAAATTCACCCCTCAAAATGTCACTGCTTGCGAGGTAGTACTTTTTTCAAAGTTTCGAGGGTGGGACTTGGGCACTGAACAAGCTGATTGGTTAAGTTCACACAGCATTTTGATGAGTCTGTAGCGATGCGAGTGGTAAGAATTGTTTGCTATTCGAATCGACATTGGAGTTTAAAAATACGACCGATGGACCAACAACGAGGTTCAGGCTTTATAAAACTTAAATGCGGAGGACAAAATCGAGCGTGAACTGGTAAGTCGGGCACAGTCCTACGTCACCGGACTAATCTTCACGGTACTTTAGACCTCGATGGAAACGCAGACAGCAACAGGTCTAGGGGGAAAAAGTTCCTAGGACAAATTGCTCAGAGTAATTTCTGTGGAAATAAGGCTTAAGTATTCATGTTGGTTTGAAAAAAAAAGTCATGTAATGAGTCTAAAAATGTCATGTGGTGTGACCATCAATTAAAAAGTAAAGTTATATTTGTTATGGGTACAGTCCAGGGAAGAAGCGTTCAACAAAGGAAGTCCGCAACTTATATCTTTTAATAATATCAGCCGAAGAACAAGGGACTGAAAGAAACACAGGGCTTAAATGCATTAAGACACAGCTGGATACAAATTAACTAATAATGATGGTTGCCATAGTGACAAAGGAGTCTAGAACACACAGACATGTGACAATATTTATACATCTATACCTTATACATGTGAGTGCATACCTCATTTTAGTTTTAAAATCTTTATATTAGTTTTTGGGCAGTATCATAAAAGGGATTTTATTAGGTTGCAATATAATATAATATAATATAATATGCAATCTATCATAGTCAAATTACAAGTTGTCAACATAGAAGAGATATTTAGGTCATTACATGTATGAATTACATTTTATGTATTAAAATGCCACTGACCTACATAGATGCTTTCACAGCATTTACTGTAAGCAAATCAATGTAGTAGACCAATAACTAGAGAAGGCCTCAGTTTTAACCGGTGTTGTCCTGGTAAAAATTAGACTTGTACCTGTAGATAATTAGGCTTTCTCTTGACGGGGTGCAGTTTGATTGACATTCCCCATCTTTAAAGGTACTCCTATTTATAAGTCTTCACATGTATAGGGGAGAGCAGTTAATTTAAAAAGACTTCATTTGAGGCATATTCGGGGAATCAGTTCACCGCCATCTACTAAATCATCATTTTAATCAGCAAGAAGCCTTTTCAGCATACTCTGGACGGCACATCCTACCCAGAAGAGCGCAAGTCTCCCCACATACAGAACAAACGGCACACACGGACCTGACGAGATCCCGACAGTTGGAAGATTGGATCCTTAACCCTTTGGGAAGCAGGCATCCCATTGGTATGCAGGGAAATAAGGAAAACGGGAAAATGAGACGGCTTAACAAAGCAATGCTACGCAGTCAGAATGAGGTTTATTTGACAGGTCTCAGTGCTGTTGAGAATTCAGAGACCTCTGAGCGAAGACCCACAGGACGTTTCCCTGCTTGCTATGGGTGACATGAAATCGCACGGGGGTCCCTGTTCAATAGGTTTATTCAGTCCAAACAGCACACCCACATGTGCACACATGCCAGACACGTAACTGCTGCTGCACGCTAGCTAGCTTTTCTCACCTCCTGCATGCCGCATGCACAGTGGTTGGAGACAGGCAGAGCGTTGAGAAGATTCAAGTAGCGGCCACTGTGAAACATTCCCGAAACATACGGCATTCTGTAAGAGCTGATGACATTACGCTGCTCTTTAATAGTGCAGGGGGCTGTTCACACAGAATGCGTTTTTCCATTCCAATGCGCGGCTTTTCCATTGTTTTTCCATTTGTCTTCTATTGCAGCACATGACACGCCGTTCTGAAAATGCGGTCCTCAAGTTCAACTTTTAGAAAACACACATCGAGACCTTGCGTCCCCATTCCTCCGGCCGCGTCTTGCGTTTTTCAGAGCAAAAATGCGTTCTGTGTGAACGAGCTCTAATACGCACAACTGTAGGGAAACAATGGATATCCATCCAGTCAGATAATCTTCTGATCCAATTGAAGGAAAAGCAATAGAAAAAGTGAGAGCATACTTTGCTCAAATGAAACACACTCTACTTAAGCAAGTACCATGCTGTTCACTGAGGGCCGTGTTTGGAAATTAAATTGCAGCTCATCTGGGAAATGAATAAACAGTCGAATCCAGAGGTTTAAAGTCAATTCAGAGATTTGAGTTTAATAAAAGGTATTGTGGTTTATAGATGCTTTAATCCTACAATCACATGAGTTGTGTTACACAGCCCACTACGATAGGTGAAGATAATACACCATATACCGCTCATACTCACACAATAACAAACACAGATGAATGCAAATTCATTTGAGCAATGAAAGAGCTATATTTCATATTATAAAATCCAATGTATTCGCAAAAGGTAATCCTCACCAGTGAATGAAACGATTTCCTTTTTTTTCTTTTTTCTGAAACCAACACTTTTCTGTTTCACTGTCTTTTTTCCCCCTTTTCAACTTGGTTTCTCAACCTGAAAAACATCAGGCAGATGAATGTCCATTTCTTATGGAAATTGATTGCCACTGGTCATATATCAAAGGCTTAATAAAAGATTAACTACCAGTATACATGCATCGCAGTTCTGCTAATAAGAGATCGATACAGCCAAGCTAATGTGTGTATATGAAAAGATGTAACAAGATTATGCCTACAAGGGTAAACAGATATTGTGTTTGTTTGTGAAACAGCACCCAATCATTTTAATTTAGAAAGTTTGTCAATTGCTTTCATTTCCTCTTTTGGTTCAGCTCTGTGTGTTGGACAGGTGATCGATTAGGCGTTCCTTTAAGGGACATCAATTAGATCAGACCACTAGCAAACAAGCTGCTTTATGATCTTAAATTGAACACAACTGGTTGAATGTGAAACCATCTAACAACAGTTACAGATTCCACAATACTAATGATAATAATTTGTATTGTTATGATCATTAATATGATGGTGATTATTGTTACATTACGTTACCTTTGAGCCTTTAGAATTAACTAAACAGCCACTTTCACTTGTAAAAACGTATGTGTTTTTACTAAGCACCTACAATCCAGTTTGGCCAGAATTAAACCATTAAATGATGAACTGTTATAAACAGCCCTTCTTTCTATGTAAATTAGGCTTATTATAGATTCCATCTCATTCATTAGTGAAATCCCCTCAATGTGTTTCAGTGGTCAGAGGTTCCAGATGGAGATCCAAGAAAATGCAGCTACAAGCCAAAGTCTTTCTCAGCAGAGATTTACTCTCTGGGGTCTGAGGCTGATTTGGGGTCCTGGGGTAGTTTGCACACATCCACCTGTCGAATCGCTTCTTATGCAGTAACCTTCCCCTTTAAAGCCCCACTAACTTGTTCAATAGTAGCTGATATCACAACACACATCCCCATGTGCAACTGCATTTAAATACAAGCCTGAAAGATCTCTCTGTAAAATGCGTCAGTGTTTAATGATTCCAAAGACGTATAAACAAGCTTTAAATTATTGACACCTTTAAATCTGCACTGTCTTAAGTTTAAGCAGTGTAGTTCAGTCTTACATCATTTATACAGTATTATTCTTTACAGAGCTTGTCTCCAAATCAAACAACTTACTGTAACCGTGAACATCTTTTATTTAATCAGAGTCAAAGACTTCAAGCAGAAGGAGGCCTTGAGAGATTCATCTGTAGCATTGAAACTGGTGTATGAGCATCATCGTGTGAAAGGACTATAATTAAACATTCTGTTTCTTTGTGGCTGAGATGAACTGCCAGAAAATATAACCTTGCCAAATGAACGCGGTCCTGAAAGCGGACCGTGCAAGATTTTAAAACACACCTATACAGGCTAAATGACCCCATGCGCTGATCTGAACGAATATTAATTATTATGCCTGGAAACGTTCAATCAAATGGCCCAACCATCCAGGGCACACTCTCATTCATACTATAGTAAACGGGCACCGTTAATTCTCCTTGTTAATAGATCCTGACATTCATGTATACAGACAGACTTTGAAACAGCATCTCTGATGCCAGCTTGATGCCAGGAATTGTTTTTGAAACCTTTGCAAGTTTCTAACCTCCAGTGAGAAAGCGTTTGAATTCGCCGCAAAATCAATAACGTTGCTGCGAGATCATGTGGAAAGCATTCAAATTCAGCGCAGAATTCTCTAGATATCAGATCTCGGATCAAACAGCACTGACGTAGAAACCAGGAGAAACTCTTACTGCTTACTGAAGCCATGGTATTGTGGCCGAAGTTCTCGAATGCTTTTATATCATTAATTCCAGGGTTCATGCAAACTTTTCAGGCTTGAAATTCACACACTTTTTAAGGACTTTTTAAAGTGCTTCACACTTTTTCCAAGGAAAACTAACACTTCTAGTTTGCCAAGATGATGGCAGAGAAACACTTATTGATCCCCTAATATACGGAAAAGTAAGAAAAGTCTCATGAAAAACAAAAACTTCTTCAAATTGTGACTGAATTACACAGAAAGCAAGAGCACTCCTTTTATAATCACTGAAGACGTCGGTCAGCTCAGTACGGTATATAATGAGAGTAGAATACTTGTAAAAATGTTTTTGCACGGTACTAAGTTCATTTTATCTGCATCTCAATTCAAGCTCAGTGCTTTATCCAATGAATAAACATGTAATATTAGTAACTGTATTTATTAATGTAATATGTTTAAATTACCTTTATGATTTAAAAAATCACCAAATCAGATGCTGGCGCCACCTTCTGTAGAAGCGCCACTGCTCTCAATGTTAGTCTGAAGCCCTGATCTATACATAAATAAAGAAATAAAGAAATGCATTTCCATTCATACAGCAAAGGTGCATATCAAACAGACCTCTACGTGGACTTAGCCTTCTGTTCTTGTGCATCTGTTCCTGAATATATGGCGGCAAGGTCATCTCTGCAGGCTTTCATGTCAGTACACAAGCAGAATTAAATGCAGCACTTGACTCATACACACAGCTGTCAACCTCCTTTAGGAACAGAGCAGAAGCACCTCACAAATACACACACAGGTGTGACTACGAATACGAGAATTTCGCATCAACACGCCGTTTTTTTCACAGCACATTGTTCATCCATAAAAATCTAACTATCTAAAAAGCTCCAAAGAGATTTATAGGCTACGCCTTCACAGCGCAGGGCATAAAAATAGTAATACCTGTGTTTATTTTGAGCTATGCTGTTCAACAGCCTGGAGCTGTCTAACTTACTTCTGCTGTTGTTGGAGCACATTATTGAAATGCTCTTGCCAAGGAAACACGTTTGTTACCGTGGCAAAGAATCTCATGAGTCTCCTGTGGCACATCCGCACTAATGCAGCCCGGCAGCCGTGCGGTGCGAGACCGGACACGTCTGAGCTGATCTGGTGTGATTGTGGACAGCAGGGTTTCTCTCGTCAGCCTGACAGCTGCAGCAGAGCTCACTAAAGCAGATCACACTCACACACAGACTGACAGGCCAGCTGGTCCAATAAGCCTGTAGTGACATATGAGCAAAGGAAAATCAACTTACTTACAACATCTAGAGGAGCAAAGTATTAGGGGAGAACAGGAGCCGAATGTTTGTCCTCTTCCTCTGACTGACAAAAAAGACAGAAAAACAAAAACCATCATGCATATAGTGATGCCACACAGACTAACGCGACACAACTCTCAGAAAATATCAGTGCAGCTAAAAGCAATTTAATTTCTGAGGCAATTTAGCAGACAACATTTGTGCTTTTCTGTTTTTTTCTCACTTTAAAAGCTGAAAGAAATGTTTTAAACATTTGCTTTAAATAAAGCTTGAATCTCAAAGTAAAAAAAGTGGGTCAATTCATCTGATGTACACTGGTCACTATCATTACTTGTATTCCAAAAAAAATATATATACCTTAAATTGGCCTGAAATTTTGATTTGAGTAATTTAAAGAGACACTGGAAAAAGTTTTTTTTTTTTTTTTTTTTAGATCAGTTTAATATAAATTAATTTGAAATAACTCGCACAGCCAATTAGCTCAAAATTTAAGGCAGCGATTGAATGTTTTTAAGTTGAAATGGAAATGGTGGAAATGTTTCACAGTGCTGCAGAGATCTGAAAATACCACATTTATAGGAAATCGATTGCCAACAACCAATTATACAGTATAGCAACGAATAAACACAAATGTGTGACTGAAAATCCAGAAATGCTTTTGAGTGCTTTTTCCCCGAAAATGCCAGATCTATTGAAAAAAATCTCCATAGAAATGAGTAATTATGGTAACCGGGATTGAGTTTTTGCTCTAAAATTGTATTTATTTAATTTTAGATTTCATTTTATTAAAAATCTTCATGCTTCCCACTTCAAAAGCTGCTATTTCAGAGATTTTAAAAAGGGAGCAACACATAAAAAAAACTAATAAAACAAAACAAACAAACAAAAGATAAAAACACTAATTCATCAGCAGCTATGAACTCTGGGAAGCGTGTGTGAACCTTACGAAATTTGTAAGTGTGTGGTTCGGGCGTTCCCAACATTGTGGGGATAAATTGTCCCCACAAGGATAGTAATATCAGAACTATTTGACATTTGACCTTGTGAGGAAATTGTATGGTCCTCAAGAGGAAAACAGCTTATAAATCATATGAAATGTTGTTTTTTGTAAAAATGCATTTTTTTTTTTTTGTGATGGGTAGATATAGGGAATAGAATATACAGTTTGTGCAGTATAATAATAATTTTTTCGACGGAAAGTCCCCGTAAAACACGGAAACCCAATGTGTGTGTGTGTGTTCTCTGCCCTCAAACTGACACTTGAAACAACTCTGTTAATCTGACAAATCCCTGACCAGTCTTATCACCCACCAATGTTCACAAAACAAGCTCAACAACATATGCGCGCACATACACATGCTCATTTTTCACATTTGTGCAGGCTTTACTGTGTCTGAAGGGGACTGCAGTGGATGTGTGCTGAACTTTCACACTTCATTGTGAGTTTACCAGCGTGACTGAAGGCTGGGGTGCGTGTAATTCTATTGAAGAACTGCTTCTGAGTACACAGAGAAAAGCTTCCTCTCACAGTGGGACCAGACCTAATCTAGCACTGAGAGACCAGCAGGATTAACAACACGTCACTATAAACCTGACCCTGATTTTTCCTCACACCAAAGTCCTGATTAACATTTACAAATAAATAATAAATAATGGAAAATACTCATGCAATGTGTTCCGCAGAAGAAAGTAAATCATTCGGGTTTGGAACGACATGAGGGTGAGTAAATTCATTTTAATTTTTCAGGTGAACTAACCCTTTAAAGATGGCAGAAACCAGATTCCATAATTCCAGGCTACATGTGCCATCTGAATAACTGGTGAATGGAACTATGGAAAGTGTTAACTTTATTTTACAGTACGTGCACTTACGTAAGAAAGTACTGGATAACATAAGCTAACTACATGGATTAGGGTCATGTGTAGGGGTAGGTTCAGGGTTAGTACCTAGTTTTTACCCAGTTATTGCAAATACTATAATAAGTACATAGTATGAAGTACTACCATCTTTTCTTTCCTCTTGTGAAGTATATCCAAGTAAATTGGCCTCATTTTGTCCATGGTAAATTGATAGGATGGTTCTGCTTTGCAAGGTTGTAAATATTTATTTCACCTTTTTTTTCCTAATTTATCACAACTTTTTTTTCTTTGGTCAAATCAACTTAGATAATTAATGTGGTTCAGATAACATGATATTTTGAGTTTCTATTTAATAAACCAATCTTTGTATTAACTCAAATTTTTAACTTCAAATGATTTTTAAGGCATCCAGGTAACTTCCTTTTTTTTAGGTTAAACCAACAATAATGTTTCACAGTGCAGAATATGAGAAGTTTTAAGACCCATTCACAACAACAAACACATTTATTTTCTTACAAAACTGCATTGCATGTGGCGGTAATGTGAGCACTTGTAGAAATTTGTAAATGTGTCATTTGGTGGTTATTCAGGTGGTGTATTTGTAATGCAGATCAGCTGTCACTATAAGGTGAGCTCACAGGAGAGAATAAACACCGGCGGGTCGACCCGACTGTCACAGCCAATGTTAAAACACAATTAACAAAGATGTGCGTTAAGAATTCCTCCAGTTTGATTCGGTGCAGATTAGCAGCGATTCATAATTCATTAACCTTGGGTGACTTTACACTATAGATTAATTTTTAATTTCAGTTCAGCGCCACAACGGGGAGGTCAACTGCGTGATGTCACGACATCACCTCCTCCAGGAGCCCAGGTCCACAGTGACACTTAATTTTGTGGCTCCTCGTGGAGGAGACAAAAAAAGAAAAAGAAAAAATGAGGTCCATCTGAAGTGCTCTCTTCACACACTAAAGCGCAGAGTAAAACCTGTCACTTACACTCCATTCAGAGCCAAAGCAACAGATAAACAAGCCAATAGCATGACAATTTACATCAGTAAGAGGGCCAACATAGAGAGCAGGAGTCTAAAGCCCGAAGGCAGAGAGGGAGAGAGATGACTCGTGTATACAAAAGAGGAGACACAGAGATTTGGCTTGGTGTCCTGCAAGTCTGCGGGGTAAAATCGTGAGGGGCTTCTGAGGGGTAATAGATCAATAAGCACACTGAAGCCAGTCTGGGTCCCTACGGCTGAGACAGATCGTTCTCACACACACATCGAGAGGTGAGCCCAGGGCAAGCCAGTGGACTCATCAAACACAAAGAGCTATTTCATGTGCAATCTATAGGCCAGCTGAAATGACCTGCTAGCTATGAGACACAAAGTACTTAAAAAAAAAACACCCTTGTCAGCAAATATCAAAATCGATCAGCATGTAAATTCAACAGGATCCTCGCAGAAGTGGCTGTTTTGTGTGCAAATGACTAGGTGTTGCTTTAAATGGAGTCTGCCGGCCCATCGCTCGTAATACTTATCTACACATGCAAATAGCTTGCAGTTCTGTCCGTCAATACCTCAGTGAAAAAATATGCCACATAAACACATCGTGATTGGACAATGAGAAGCGGACAATGCCTAAACAAGTTCGCGGCTCTCCAGCGCACTCACACTGTCAGATACTGACCCAATAACTGGAGACTTAAGACAAATTAGCACCTGCCTATTTAATTACAGTGCCGACTTAATTAAACTCCCAAGGATTAAACGCTGCTGTTGAGGCACAATATTACGAACACACACACACGCATACGTGGCATTGCACAGCGAATCAACCGTAGCCTGCTACTTCGTGCTGTTGCATCATGTATGTTTGTATGTCGGAACGATGCAATACCAAAGCCAAAGTGTTTTCTGCAGATTTACCTTTTATCCGCTCTCTGTAAACACCGAATATGAATAGCGCAGCCTTAGGGTGGATTAGATTATAATCAGCCAAGACATTTAATCTATTCTTTAACCAACAGAGCAATCGAGCTTGATATACACACTGATATAACAGAGTTTTTGTACTGAATAAGATTACTCCCATCCCTCTCCCAGATCCCTTAATGCACTGCTGGAGTCAGGTTTGTTGGATGGAGGGGTAGAAAAAGATTTAAAGGGTTAGTTCACCCAAAAATGAAAAATCTGTCATTAATTACTCACCCTCATGTCGTTCTAAACTCGTAAGACTTTCAGAACACAAATCATCTTTTTGATGAAATTTGAGAGCTTTCTGTAACTCCATGCCTAAGCAATTGAAACACTGACGCTTTAAAAAGTTCACTCGACCGCTTTTTATGATAAACAGATATTTTGTGATTCCAAAAATTGTTGTGATTCCAAAAATGAACAAAAACTTAATTAAGTAATTAATGACAGAATTTTCTTTTTTGGGTGAACTAACCCTTTAAGTGTAAAACGTAAAAAAAAAGAAAAACGAAAAAAAAAAATTAAACTAAGGAAAGCCGATTTTAATTTTCAAGTGATTTAAAATATGAGTGATTCTGATACAGTGGATGTACAAGGGAAGTTGACATTACATTTCAGCGACTTGTTTCCTTCAAACTATTTTAAACTTGTATAATAAATAAGATTATACATGCAGTTTTTATGACCTCATATTACTTGAGCGACTACATGGAACAAATGTGCTTTTAAAATCTAATGTGTCTTACCACAGGACTATTTAAAGGGGAAGTACATAATTTATTCAGAGTTAAAATACTTTTAACTCAGCTTAATACAAAGAGAGAGCTACAAATGAATCATGCATTTTAAATTCTTCAAAAAATGTAAACACTGGAATGCTATCAAAAATTGGGCCGTTTGTTTGAGCATCTCAACCAACCCACAGGACTCCGCTTGTTTAGACTGTTTGAAAATGACTGTTTATGCTGGTTACACAGGATTTATGTAACTAACCTTAAAAGAATAATTAAATAAATTAAAAAAATTAAAATACCGTTAAAGCACATATTCATTTCTAATTCATCGACATTTTCTTACTATTGAAATACTATTGAATACTATAAATGAATTAGATTTTTTAAAAACATAAATTTTAATATAATGTACTTGGATATAACGCAACATTTATTTTCCACCCACAGCCCTCGATCACATTTGAAATTTTGCTTTTAACCTATAATTTTGATTTAAACCCACATATCATTTATTGTATTTTTATTGATTGTGAAAGTGCAGAGATAAGAGGGAGGAATGGGACTGGAATATACAATCCGATCAGATTTTAACCATACTCTCCCGTACGATCACCACAGTTTAACGCGTCTATCCCGCGCATACTAAACCTAGACCGCATCTCAGACAATGAAGTACACTTTCGTCCCAGTCTGTACACAGCGAACTCAATCACCAAACATTTAACAGTGTTTCCCCCGAGAGAACGGATGATATCACAATCACCGGGTGAAAACTGAAAACCAATGACTTAGAAACAGGGAGAGGGAAAAAAAACAATTTACCTGCTCTGTCATCAGTGGTAATAGAGGCATTAAAATTCAGCGGCGCATCTGACTCATCTCTGATTTGAAATGCTCTTTACCTTTTCTGCACCAAAATCAAACGGTTGCACACTTCCATATCAATATTTTACTGCCCGCTTAATGTGAATTTAATGATACCAATCTCCTATTTAACGTCAGTGTGTTCTGTAATGGAAGGCTCTCAGTAGGAGAGCGCCGGAGAATCTTATGCAGGACGTAGGAACGGCGCTGGGGCGATGCAATCCGAGATACTATGAACCCGGCAAAGTAATCACACGGTACAAGAGTAAATCAGCCACAACATTTAGAAGTCTGCAGCATGTGAACAAAGCCCAGGAGGTAGTTAAGACTGGTTCTTAATGAGCTAATTAGGTTTGTTTAGGCAGCTTTTACACGCTGCTGGTAATGAGGGGAATGAGAGACAAATTCCTTTGCCAAGGAGGAGAGGATATGGAAAGAGTTGTAAAGGAGAGGGGAAAAGAGTATCAACAATGGCCGTGTTTAAAATTACCGTGCATGTTCTTCAAGCCAGCATTTCCAGATCGGTATAATCTGGTCTGTGACGTCAAGCCTTGTACGTACACTGACCACAGACTGAGGTTTCATGTCACATGTGCTTCCGATAGCCAGGTTACAGCACACACACACACACAGAGCGGGATTAAACACATGCACATCCATCCTGCTGTCTGCCCTCACACTGGTGGTAAGATGAAAAGATCATGTCTATTAATGCAACAAAATGCATCGGTTTAAACCATTTGAGCATTCTGAAAAACACTCATCAGTGACTGTGGCCTTCACTGTCTGATAAAGCACTGCAGCAACAGGACCATCACAAGCCTGTCGTGCATAATTAATGAAAGAGATGAGAGCTGTTAGCCACACTCTCTCTCTCTCTCTCTCACACACACATAAAAGCAGAGATGCCCAGTACCAGCTGAGGGTTGGTAAAAGAAGCCAGATGAATGAGATAAGACTATCTGATCTTAAATACCTGTACTGATTCTTGTGTGTTAAACAGGTCCAATGCAGTCGAGGCATACACATGAACACACTTCAGTTCGATGGGGAGTTTCACGAACCCTGGCAGGAAATGTGATCGTCTCAAAAGAAAGAAAAGTATGTTTTGTACATAATGCAGTATTTTATTAGGATTGTTTGCATAGTGGCGTTGAATGGGTTAGGGTTATTCATTATGGAAGCTTGTTTCCACCACTGAATACAAAATAAAAAAGGTAATTGTGAGAGGTAATTTCGAGTTTACATTTCGCAACTCTGTCCTTTTTTCTCAGAATTGTGTGATATAAACTCACATATAAATAATATAAATGTATAAAAAAGTCAGAATTGTGAGATTAAAAAGTCGCAATTATCTTTTTCTCTCATTCAGTGGCGAAAACAACCTTCCGTACTTTATCATAATGCATAAAAATCTAACTTTCATTACTGTAATGCAGAAATATATACATTTAAATAATATTAAAAATTAATTAATTCAAATATTATTTTTCTTATTATGTTATATCGAGATATGTACGCTACTGTTCAAAAGTTTAGGGCCAGTAAGTTTTTTTTTTTTTTTTTAAATTATATTTTTAGTAATCAAGGATGCATTAAATTGATCAAAAGCAACAGTAAAGCTGATTATAAGGCTAAAAAATATTTCTATTTCAAATCGTTGCTGAACACATTGACGTATTCAAAAGATCCTGAAAAAGTATCATAGTATCACAGCAGCACAACTATTTTCAACATTGATGATAATCAGAAATGTTTCTTGAGCAGCAATTCATCATATCAGAATGATTTCTGAAGGATCATGTGACACTGAAGACTGGAGTAATGATGCTGAAAACACAGCTTCGAATTCAGCTTGGCATCGCACGTTTTAAAAACAGTTATTTTAAATTGTAATAATATTTTAATATTTTTCAACAAAATAAATGTTACATCTTATGAACCCAAACTTTCAGTGTAAATTATACCTATAATATGCTATTATACGCTTTACTAGGACACTATTAATTTATTTGACATTAAAATGTAAATAAATAATTATTCATGCAAAATATAATCTCTTTTTCCTCATCTTGATTTGATTTGAAATATAATCTGGCCATTTTCTTTGTGAAACTCATCCTCAAAGGAACGCATGCAGAAACGCTGAAAGCATTTGTCTGAACTAGCAGTGCTTTCCATTTCTCTACCTAAACATGTCCCTTTAGTCTGCTCTACAGAACATAACACAAATGCTTTTAGCACCTATAATCAATAGAAAAACACTGTTTCACTCCAGCTATCGCTGATGTGTGTGAGTCACAAATATTTTACAAGTGAAAAGGGTAGAAGGATTTAGAAGAGTACTCTACAAGTGGTATCTACACACACACACACACACACACACACACATCAACAAACAAGTACAGAGGCACACCAATAGAAGGTCATCACTTACAAAATGTGCCCAGGTAAGAGGTAAGATCTTTCTCCTCTAACTCCCAACAAATGACCGCATACATGAGCGAGAGTGTATGTGTGTGTTTTGTGTTTGGGGAGAGGGTGTTCAGAGGTTAAACTTGTACTCCTGAAAGTGTTCCCAGCAGAGATTAATCATTCCGGGCCGGGATGCATCATCACAGCCATAAATCATTGGGCCTGACCTCTCTTTCCTCTCTCTTGTGATATTAGTGAGGAGCGGTGAGTAGCGAGATTGCTCTCTGCATGATGGTTGCCACAAATGGTTTGCACATTACATCTTTCAAAGTGCATGTATCTCAAGTCAGGTAAATATGTAAAAAAAAAAGTCATTGCATCTTTTTTTTGGGAATAAAATGTGACAGTGAAATAGGTGTCCTGAGATACATCTCTGGAAAAGCTGTAGACACGGTAAACAGCAAAAAAAAAAACTGTTTGCCAATCAGAAACTTCTATTGTGAATCATGGGTGAATCAGAAACATATTTTTTTTTGCCTGCAAGGGCAGCGCAGAAATTGGATTCAAAGGGTCATTTGAAATGAAAGTGAGCAGTTGGACTCTTACACAAAGGACTCTGTAGCAAAGAGTACAAACAACAGGTCACTTCAAGTAGGATCACATACACTCTTCAAAGCAGTCACTTCAAGTGCTCTACCCTTCTAAATTAGTAGGGCATACTGATGCTCACTTTCGAATGCAGTTCATTCCGGTCTGCATGTTCAGATTTGCTGACATGTCTCTGGAAGGTGGGGTTGTGTAATTCAGTGGTCAGAAAGAAGTTCAGCACTTACAAAAAACAAACATGTGAACTCTTGCATTAGCACTAACCTACGCCAAGCTCACCGTTTAGTTGCAGATGCTCAAACTGGCAACATTCAGGAGGTATTTTAGTCATCTTCGACTTCAGTTCTGCTTCTTGTGTAGTCTTGTCTTGAAATGCATTAATATCTTTTTTTTTCAGATCACAGCACATTAAAATGGGACTGAGGCCAATGGTATTACAGACTTACTGTACTGTTTTTTTTTTGTTTTTTTTTTCGGAGGTTTGCTGTTGATACATGTTCCTTTGCGTTTTCCAAAATGAATTCAGTTTGGTCTCGTGTCATCAGGACATTGTTGCAGCAGTGCTAAAGAACATGCAGGTGGTCTTTAGCAAGATAATGGACAGTTTTAATTCAGGATTTCTCTCTGACGAACACAGATGTTATCACCTGCAGGAGGTCTCTACAGATCCTTAGCCGTGACCCCAGGTTTCTGTGTCACCTATTTTAGTATCCTATTCGTCCCTTTACACTAATCACTGTAGGAGACCCACTGCTAGAGAGAGCAGCCGTGCTGCTGAATTTCATCTTTTAAATGGAGCTCTGAGCGTTTACGCTTCGTTCAGGTCACGTCAAAATGATTGTGTTTGCGAGATGAGTGCACATAAATGTGATGTCGGAATTACCAGCGGAAAACTCTTTTCTTTGAGTTCTAACTTTCAGCATACTAATTTAGCTGGTGTGTGAGCCAGTTTATCTACAAACAAACTACATTCTCAATCACTCTCTATGGCAGAAGGAGAAACTTAAAAGCATAGATTACATCAATTACATGGTCATGGCTCCAACTCAACTCATTCTATAGGGACCTCTGATATCCGTCTGTGAGACTTTTGCGATATTTTCTAAATATCGATAAAAAGCCATTGCGAAATGACCTGTAAATGCGAAAAAACTGTTTCCATTGCAGTTTTGCAAAATATTTCTTTTTCGAATTGCCTGAAAACCACCTCATGTGAGCATAAAAACGTTTTTGCGATATAAGGTCGTTTCTGCGAAAATGACGAGATTCCATTGAGCGTATTTTCAATTCGCAATTTCAATTTGCGCAATTTAAAGTGTAATGAAAGCGCGGCTACTTTTATATTTTAATCACGGCTCAAATAACTGGAGCATCTGACTTTTTCAAAATGCTTAGAAAAGTATTCATCAATGTTCTTTCATGGTTTAAAAATGTGCTCAATAAAGAAGGATTTATAGGTGTTTTAAGACATTTATGAACTTTATTTATGAACTTATCTAAAATCATCTATCTTATAAAGTAGATACTTTCTATCCATATCTTCTTATAATGAATATTCGTTTTAAATAGAACTGTAAAAAACACTTATGAATATAATGAATTAAACACTCAGCAGTAGAAATATCTGAGTTTAGTTAATCACTAAGTCATATGTGTATTCATATGTGAAGAAAGCATATATTCAATATTCTGTTCATCATATAAAGCGATCGAGTCTCTTCAAAAAATGTGTACTAAACTGCTCAATTCATATGGATTAGCTTCACAATCTCTTTATGAACTTTATGAATAGTTGTGTGGACTGTTAATCATTCAGATTTTATCAAAAAGATCTTCTTTTGTGTTCTGAAGATGAATTCTTAGTGTGACTAAATGATGAAAGAATTGTGGGTGAACTAACCTTTTAAGCAAACATACACAAATGCATCAATAATTCTCTATCCTTAAACTAAAGCACTTGACAGGAGTCACACGACAGCTTGCACGACTGAACAGGAGTGTGCTTATTTCTTTCATTATTAAAGTATACTGACACAAACTGAAAATTACATTCCATAATAGGGCATTTTCTAATTAAACAGTGGACCACTATTGAACCCGGACTCTCCTGTTAGGGACCGTTCACACAGGACATGTTTTTCCATTCCCATGGGCTACTTTTCAATTCTTTTCTACGCAAACGCACGCTAGATGGACGTGTCTGACCGTTGCACTCACGTCTTGCGTCTTTTGCAGCGTCGTGTGCATGGCACGCCGTTCTAAAAATGCGGCGGACAGGTTAAAATCAGTACAACTATAAAAAAAAAAAAAAACACACATCTTGAGATCTTGCCCTTTTTCCCCATTCCACTTCATGCTTCTTGTGTTTTTTGAAGTCAAAACACACTCTGTGTGAAAGAGCCCTTAATGTGCATTCCTGACTTAATCCCATCCTGAGTGCGAGAAAGAGTGTTCTCGTGCTAAACGTTGCTTCCAAGCTCCTACGTGCTTGTAAGTCTGTCTGGGTCGTGGATTTGACACCGTCACCTAGTTAACGCTTATCAACAGCAACCTGAGCTGTGCCGAATTGAGGTAAGCCGCATCTATCCCGGTCAGACTAGAAATTAAACTATCAGCTTGTTAACTCTGTGGCCACTGTCTGCCTGGCCTGTTATGAAGAGATACTGAAGAGGGTGCTGGTGACAGAGCAGATATTGTTTATCAGCTCTCTGATGTTCTCAGCTGTATGTGTGTGAATGTGGTTTTAGATGCATTAGGGTTATTATACACTCCCACCCAAACCCTGTAATCTCTTAATCTGCTGAGGACTGGAATCACGGGCTGCATCTGTCAGAGTGCTCGACAGGGGAGAGGCCATACACCTAATGTGTCAACACACCACACAGAAGCATTTTGTGACTTCCTGTGAGGCAGCATTTCAAATCTGGCAGTATATGCCATGTCAACAGCCAAAATACTGACCACCAATCATGAGCACGCACACGTCCATCTATTAAAGCATCTCCATCTCCATTCCCCAACGCGCACACCATCTATCTGGTCTCATTCCCAGCTCTCCTTCACACACCACGGACCTGGCTGAAGGACGCAGGACTGGGGAAGGGGACTTGATAATGATGCAGACGCTCTTATAACTGCAAATGGACTTCGCAACATCAGCCACGCCAATACGTCCGCACAAACACTTTTACAAAAGCGTGCACGCACACACAAGAGCGAACTAGAGTTTTGCCTAACAATGCTAATTGGTTGAAAAGAGTCAAGCTTATGTTGACAGTAATGAAGACTGATGCTCTTATGTGTCCTCAAATGTGGTAGACTCTAGTGTGGGTATAAATAAACACTGTCAGCGCTAACCCAGATCTGAGGTTTTGTGTACACACATAAAAAAAAAAAAAAAGATACAGAAGATAGTTCAAATAACACACACTCAAATCCACAAATCCTAGCAAGCCACTGCAATCCAGTAATTCTAGTAACAGTTTAAAAAAAGTGTCTAGAGAATTTAATATATGGAAACTTAAATAGATATATTGACAAAAAAGCTGATGCTCCATCTCTTAGACTAAAAGCAGGGTCTACAGTAGATAATGATAGAGTGATGGAACCAATGTAATCACCTTATTAAAAAATAAATAATTGTGATCAGTGCTGGCAAAATGAGTCGGAATGCACAAGGGCTAATTTCGAGCTACAGGCAAAACAAGTTTAAAAATGTCAATGTAAAAATCTAAAAGTATGTTTTTTTGTGCATTTTCTGAGAGGAGTATATGTCCTTTGTCCATGAAAAATGCTGTTATTCTCTGCTTGATTCTCAACTACTAGCACTTCCTTCAGCACAAGCTTGGTATCGTTGTAAAGCGCATCATTCCAACTTTGTGAATATTCACAGCGAATTCTCATTGGCATGAGTCTGAACCAATGAAATGCGATTTTCAAAGTCATGCTGATGTAAACAAAATGACCTTTCTCACGCTGACTGACAGATCCGAAGCTCGCGCACAAAGACTCCTCAGACTGTGCCCGATCCCGATATACACAGAACTACAGTATTTCAAAAAAACCTGTCTTGGTGAGTGTTCACGCAAACATTATCTGTTATGTCTTAGGTGAACATTTGGTTAACTGAGGAAAAACATCTGATGTGTAACTTTATATTAAATGCGTGTGATACAGTGTGTCTTAATATACTAATATATAGTTTCTTTAATGTTTTTTTTGAAAAATTCCAAAAACTTTAACTCGATTTTTCTCTAAGTTGACTCTTTTGACTACAAACAGGTGTAGCTCAGTCATTTTTTAATAGAAATTATGAGAAACTCATTTTTGAAAATTTGCTCATTGTGTCTCATTTTGCCAGCATGGGTCACCAATTTGTGCAAAACTTCTAATAGCAATTTTCCACTGCGTGGTGGCTCGGCTCGCTTTACTTTGGTTTTGCTTTTCCACTGCAGTTTAGTACGGCTTCAAAGTGGGTGGGATTATAGACTGATCCGCTCCTCGGCTACCAACCTGTCTCCATCTCGTCTCCTGACCGCGATACAGCCATTTCATTTTTTAAGTTGCGTGTGTTGTTTAAAGCAAGTTGTTTTAAAATGTCGCGCGAACAAATGATGCTGCGGTGACTGTTACTGACTATTTAAATCTAGTCGGTTTGGTGTCTCGTGTTTCAAATGCAAATGGCACTGGTAGAGACGATTATCTCTGACCAATCAGTGATCTGGAGTGTTTACAGGTCACATTTAGTATTGGTACGGCACACTTGGAACCTCCACCGAGGTGGTACTATTTAAGCGAGCAGTACCATGTAGTGGAAAAGCACCGTAAATATTACTACAGCTGTATATGTGCCAATCAAAGGACTGATGAAACAGAATGATTTATCTAAACCACAGGAAATCTGATAATCGAAATATGGCATTCTGTGTGTTTCTCACAGCTCTTAAAGGGATATTTGACCCAAAAATGAAAATTCTGACATCATTTACTCTGCCTCATGCCATTCTAAACAAAGACTTTTTTTGTAGAACATAAAATGAGAAATGTCTCACTGTTCCATTCAATGGAAATCAATGGTCACCAAAGCTGTTTGCTGTTTGGTAGCCTACCAAGTACCAACATTCTTCAAAATATATTATTTTGTATTCCACAGAAGAAATAAAGTGATAGGTTTGAAACAACACAATGGTGAATAAACGCTTGCCCAAAGCTGTTGGGGGAAACTGCTGAATGTACATTGGTGACCTTTCAGATGTTTGTGCCCTTAAAACCACTGACTTAGAAGAACAAGGAATATGAAACTACAACATATATTTGAACATGTTGGACATTTGTTGCAGTTTGTCAACATGTCTTTACGTTTAGCGTGAAAAAACCCAGTCTTAAAAAGCAAGGCTTCAGCGTAAAGGAGGATGCAAACAGAAGGAGTTTACATTCAGCAAAGGTGCTCAGCAGAGCCGGGTTGAGTCGAGCATCTGCTCTCATTTTGGAGTTCATAAAGAGAGCCGTGCTGCTTACGGCCCAAAGTAGGCAACAAGCCAGTGTGTGGGCTTAAGGGGGTTAAGGCCACACACAAACAAACACACACACACACACACACTAACCGAGCGAGCGAGTAAGAGTGAGCACTGCTAAGTGTGATCTGCTCTTCACTGCCTGCTCTGCCATGTTAGCTGGAGTTACACTGTGCCAACTGGGCCAGGATGAGGGATTGTGTATGACATGCACGGCTGTCCGGCGTTAAAGCCGCTCAGGGTGTGTGTGCGATGAGAGTTATCTACACATATACTGCTTACATCTAAATACTCTGTCACCTTTCACACAAACACACACACATAGCAAGCACCAAGCGGATGAGGTCTGGCAGGTGCCAAATGGATTGTGGGTTAATCAGTCCAATCTTCATCCTCTTGAACAGTGCATTCACATGAATAAACTGCATGTGGGTTCTTGAGGATGGCGCAACACGCAATTCGCCAGATTGTTAGTCTGTATCTGTGAAAACTGAAGAAGATTTGAGTCATTCTGCCCAAACATCACACATTCTCACTTCATCGCCCTCAGCTGATCTCTACTCTGCGTCCATTTGATTTTGAGCTCTAATTTAGAGATATGGTACATGAGAGAGGGATCAGGCGGAGAGAAGGATCGGGGGTGGAGATACCGCAAGCTATCAAACAACAGGCCCAGCAGGGAGCTTCCATCTCTTGATCTTTCCCATCTTTTTTCTGACTGCTTCATTCATATCGTAGCACGGCAATCTCAATATGTACATTAACTGACCATATTTAAAGTCTTCACACAGCAGTGGCATCGAAAATACTGTGAGATACTATAACATGAGATGATAACAGCTATAATCCCTAATCATTCGGTAAAGTCATTCCACTTTCTCCTGAGACGACAAAAAAGAACATGAGCAAGCAATCCAGAGAGAGAACAAAAGAATTCATTAGACCTTGTAGTGATGCAGTGGGACAGTCAGCACTTAATAGGAAGATGACCCTGGAGCTATCGTGTCCCATTCACACCGCCTGTCTTAGTCGGTTGGTTACTAGTAGCTGTAAGATGGAGCTCCGTGTCATTAACATTAAATCAGTTCTCACGCCACAACAACTAAACATTCTGAAGGAAAAGGGGGTTAATTTGCACCTCTGCATGATGCATCGCTTCAAAGTTGAATGAGAAGAATGCTTAAACTTTGCCATCACAGCTATCTATCTGTATGAAGGGTACAAATACAGGGTCCAAACATGCAAAACTATCTTTAAAACAGGTCATATAAATAACTTCTCATTATAAATATGAACTAACGCATTTGATTCTACAATTTAATCATGAAGAACAACTTTTGTGGCACTTTCAGCACAATAATAAAATAGTAAAAATAATAATAACAAAATCTTCCGGCTGACAGCTCTCTGCCATTATTAATAGGCTACTTCTCTCAGGTATTCTCATTAACGCTCCATGTAAAGCTAGGGCAGGGAATGACTCTTCTATAATGATTTTGCACTCTTTTTGACCTATTCAGGCATTGTCCTTATATGGAAAAGACACTATTCAGAATTAAAAATAAGTCATTCAGGATTGGAGTTGTGAATAAATTGTAAATAAATGGCAGACTTTTCTTTTTTTTTTTTTTTTTTTTATGAACTGTCCCTTTAAGTGCTTAAGAGCAAACCCTCACTGAACACTGAATATTTAGCTTTATATTGTGTCAAAAACACGCTGCCTCCCCCCGCAAAAACACCAAGAAGCGGTCTGTGCCTTTTCTGACCTTAACACAGCATTAAACACTAATTCCGGATACACCATTAGCGATTTCTAGCATGTTCTCCAGCTGCTGATGATACATGACCTTATGCGTCGCTGTCAACAGCCGGAAGGGAAATAGGTGCAGAGGGTCAGGCGATTCACCGCGAGCGCGCCGCGAGACGAGCGCGCGCCTCTCACAGATGGACAGTGTCGGTATGCGGTCTCTACAAACTGGACTGTAGCTTGTCTCGATTATGCTTTTCAACAATCTAGCTTTTAAAAAAATACAAAACTGCACACCGGACGCCAGAGACAAGTGTAAACTAGAAAGAAAAAAAAAGTGTCGGCGCGTCCTTTTGGCATCCTCCAGAAATAATGAGGATGGGATGATGAAACCAGCGGGAAAGATCCACATTACCAGCACTAAGATCGCACGACAGGGTCAATTTAATCAAAAAGATTTCTCAGAGAACAGACACGGTTGTTTAGTTGTATTTCCAGCATTCACACAAGTGTAGAAAACAGTCGGGGACGCGCAGACGTGTATTGGCAAAAAAGCAGAGCTTGACATAAGACCTTACCTGCGCTGAAGAGCCTGTTCATTTCCCGAAGGAAACTTTTATTTCCCTCAGGGAGCACCTTCCAAACGCAAAGCCGACGAGTCAATACTTTAAGATAGCTGTCAATTCCTTTAAATATAGTGAATCACACTTAAAAGCAACGGATAATACGCCAAACGCAGAGATCTAATGAACACTGAATGGAGAGTCAGGTAGACGACGGCCGTCCGTTGGGATCCCGCTGCCCTCAAATGCTCACACGGCTAAACGCGGTAAGATCGAGAGTCAGTCACAACCTTCTGCTTTGATTAAGCGAAACACAGGCGCGCGCGGAATGAGCGCGTGTGAGGCAGATCGGACGCTACCATTCACACTGAGGGACAACTGACCGATACACGCGACTGGCGGCTCGAGCGGATAAATATGAGAGCTGACGGGAGTTGTGAGTTGACAAACAGTCCTTCGAATCGAATTAAACCTCGTGAAGGGCAGGGATTGATTCAACTGAAATTTCTTTCAAGAGAATTTGCTCGCGCCTCAGGTACATGCCCCGCATGCGGGTGCACCTGCTTGAGATGTGAGAAGGATGAAAATCAGCTTTCCCCTGCTTTTCTTTTTCTTTCTTTTGGCACATTTCACATGCTTACATTTATACATGCTTATAAATAAACACATGCACATTACGTACTAATCTGAGGTGAAATAATAAGCTATCTTGTACAGAACAAGGGGAGATGAGTGCTTATACAGCTGACCATTTATTCTGAAAAATCTGACCTCTGGATGCCACAAATGACCAAATGAAATGAGTTTTAATTTTGTAACTAGTTAAAAAAAAAAACTGCAATTTTTTATGGTTCTCTTTCTTATTACTTTTTTTTTAAATCACATTTGCATTTGCATTAGTCGCAATCAAGCAAATCGAGCAGGCACTTCAATTTTTTATTTTTATTTATTTATTTTATTATTATTATTATTTTATTTTTTTTTTTTGCATTGACAGGAATGATGACAGGCGCTATCTAACCCAAATAAGTTGGCAATCAGTTGCCTCAACTTTTAGGTTAAGAAATTAATAGTTAAAGTAAGCAGAACTGACAGATTTGTATTGTGTACTCATACATTTTAATAGACTATATGCACAGAGCGTTCTTCCGGTGAAATGTCACAATGTTGGCGTGTCGGTATCTTCAATGTCCTGATGTAGCTTTAATAGCATCAATAGTGTTGAACTTAGTTTATAATTAGAATATGTTCCTACCTCAGTGTTCCTCCTCAGCTAAATTCATTTTGACCAACAGTTTTTACACTTTTGTGTGATTTTTTTTTTTTTTTTTGTGCACTTTAGTTAGATTCATTGAATAACATGTGAGTTTTCACAAGTGCCAAAATCATGGTGCTTGCAGTGACTGACCGCTTCTGTGATTACAAAGGGAACATGGTACTTGTGTACCCCCTCTAACCAGGTCTTAATCGCCCCCTGCTCTGTGCTGGACTCGAACCCGGGTCTGCGGCGTGGAAGACAGACGCTCTAACAAGGAGGCTAAAACCTGCAATCTTTAAGATTTGTGAAACTTGGTTTTATCGCAATTCATTCAAAAGAAAAGTTATTGTTTTTCATGAGACTTTGTGAGCACTTCATACTTCACCTTGACAAAATGTATTTTTAAGCCTAGTGCTATAATGCTTAATATTTATTCAAAAGCGTAACGGATATATTAGCAAATAGATGCTACTCTGCCGCCTTCTGCTGGTTATAGTCTTTTTTTATTATTATTTTTAAATAAATGTTTTCTATTAAATGTTGGATTTCCTACATATTGAAACGTTCGGTTTTACAAATGGGGACAAACTCAGAAGAATAAACAAATGTTTGTGGTCCTCAGGTCCTCACTTTAAAAAAAAAAACATTTGAAGCGCTGGAAAAATACAGACACAACGTTTCTTTTTCAAACTTTCCCATTAGCGTTGTCTTTATTGCAATCAATAAAACTGGTTGGTAACACTTTACAAAAAGGTTCATTTGTTAACATTAGTTAACTTCATTAGTTAGCATGAACAAATAATTAACTGCACTTATACACCGTTTATAAATCTTTGCCAATGTTAATTTCAACATTTACTAATGCATTTTTAAAATCTTGTTAACATTAGTTAATGCACTGTGAACAAACATGAACAAACAATGAACAAATGTATATTCATTTAACTAATGAGCCTTATTGTAAAGTGTTACCAACTCATTTATTGCAAAATTAGTCAATGTGTATATTGTCAATTGTTCTCAACTTGAAAAGTTTGAGTACACTGATACATTTAACTTAAAATGATCCTGTAGCCCCTAATTATTAGTATAAATTAGCTAGTAATAACAAGCTAATTCAGACAATGCAAGTTGTTAAATAGCATAACACTTGCTGAATGAGAGCATCAATATAAAGCATTTAACATACTTGCTCTCAAACCAAGCCGCATACACCACTTGTCACCATGACGGTGACTCTCCAAAAACCCACATTATCAGAAACTCTTCTAAATTAGCCTACAAAACATTAATCACTACTAAATCTCCCACTTAACATTAATCTTGCACATTATATAACACTTAATTTTAGCATTTACTCTCCCTTTCAAGTGCCATGGGTAAAGCATGCTGGGAAAATAGAAATCCCAGCTCAGTTTCAGTTAAACTTAAGTTTGTCTAATTTAAAAGAAAAGTTCTTAAAACTCAAAACAATTAAACAGTTCAGTTTACTTAAAATATATCAGTTCTGTGAACTTGAAAGAAAAAGAAAGTGCTAAATACTCATAAAAGTTGACTGAACTAATTTGTTTCATTTAAGTTTGTCCTACTCAAACCAATGAATTATTTTGAGCATTAGGGTTTACAGTGAAGTCATTTTAGCAGGGTACAGTATAAGTGGGGTGTATAAGGGTAATGCACACAAGCTGGTGATGTCCTTGCACAAACAAAATTTGCTCTTTCAGTTTCACAAATTTGATTCCAATTCATTGTATTGATGTACCTGCAATGACATTACTTTAAGAGGTGTCGAACAGGACATGACAGAAATGGGATGCAATTACAGGCTATAAGGGAGTTGTTGTTGAGCGTTGCTGCATTATTCAATGCCAAACAAACTGCGGATTTCCCTATAGGTTGGGAACATTTAAGCGTGATTATTTGAGAACAACTTGTTATAAACCCCCATGGCTTCTTTCTAAAATGCACATTTCAAACATTTCTTACACTCTACAGGTGATTGTCTGATTTGGTTATGACACAGCATGTGTTCCGGCTTGAGATTTGTTTGGAGACAAAGATAGGAGGCATTCAGTTTTGTCCATGTTGGCTTGTGCCCCCCACCTGCAACAAGATAGAGGCCAGTGAGAGAGAAGCGGTTTTGTACCAAGCTGTGATTCTCGATGAGGTTATTCTCTCTGCTTCAATCCAACACTGCTCAGCATGGAGTTGTTTTCCTTGCCCCACAGCCAAGATCACTCGGCTTTAATCCCTGGTATGTTAGGTATTCGACTCAAGGATACAATTTCAGCATTGCCACGACACTGACCATTTGTCCTCACACAAACCCACCTTTACCTTTTGTCACAAACCGTTGATTCACCTGTGATTCACACACAGAAGAAGTTAAGAGAGAGTGAGGCATGAGATAGTGTGCTGGCACATTCTAAACAAGCAGATCCACTTCACAAATTCTAACTTACATATATGCATGTGAAATAGCCCAGTGAATATGGAATATAGAGAATTTTATGCTACAAAGATATGACACACACACTCACACACACATGTTGCGTTTTCATTTTTTATGGGGACATTTCATAGGTGTAATGGTTTTTATACTGTACAAACTGTATATTCTGTCCCCCTACACTACCTCTACCCCTAAACCTACCCATCACAGAAAATGTTCTGCTATTTTAGATTTTCAAAAAAGATAATTCTGTATGATTTATAAGCTTGTTTCCTCATGGGGACCAAAAAAATGTTTGTGTAAATGTCAAAAATTTACTAGTACCTGTGGGGACATTTGGTCCCCATAACGCAGGGAATACCTACACACACACACACATAAAAAACACAAAATTTAGGGTCAGTAAAATGATTTTAAATGTTTTTTAAAAAGGTCTCTTGCTCACCACGGCTTAATTTGATCCCAAATAGAGTAAAGACAATTGTGAAATATTGTGTCAAAATATTGTGAAATATTTTTAAATGGTTTTGGGTTTATCCCTGTGATGTTAAAGCTTAATTGTCAGCAGCCATTATGCCAGTCTGTAACATAATCCTACAGAAATCATTCTAATATGCTGATTTGTTGCTCAAGAAACATTTGTTATTGTCGATATATTTTCAGGATTCTTTGATGAACAGAAAATTTTAAGAACAGCATTCATTTGAATCAGAAACCATTCAAACTCACCATGTGTGCTCTTAGTCCCAGAAGTTGTGTGAAGTCAGATCAGAGCTTGCTCAATTGAGACAGTTCTTTCTATTTTTGTAAGAATTATGCATCAGACCACCAACAAATGGACCGTGGGTGGTCTATGGGCATGTCATCTGAGGATGAGACTACATTTAAGAAAATGTTTCCATAGGAGACCCATTTACATGCACACAAACACACCAAAGTCACCTCGTGTCAGCAGTCTATCAGTTTTTCCTTCAGATTCCAGCTATATAATGGCTGTTTTTTTTGTTTTTTTTTTTTTTGTTTTTTTTTTCATGTAAACACATGGTTTTGGAATCCAGAGATGGAAACATGATAGTCATGCTGTGTCTGTATAAGTTTGCATGCAAAACAATGTTTGTGTGTTTGTTTGGAGGGCAGAGAAGACCATAAAAGAAAGAAAAGACCAGAATACAAATCCTGTCAGAAGAGGTTCAACAAAGATATCAACTTGTAAATTCCACAAGACAACAAAGGAAATGCCAGTGTCATGCTAAAATTATGAGGAAGCATGAAATATTGCACGCTGTATGAGTGCACATGGATGTTCAATATTTCACCCCTCGGCTGCATTCTAATTCCACCAAACGCTGTATATTTATGAGCTGGAGCTTCACTTCTGACTCCAAATGAGGAGGGCAATGCAATCCTCTCCCTCAATCCACACCTGCTGCTATTAGATTTCCACCAAGGCTTAGAGAGTCACAGAGAGCAAAGGTGTGCTTGTAAGTAGATGAGACTTTTAGAATCAGCATGAGATCAAGCTTAGGGAGGACAGAATAGGCCTTCCCATAGAAGTTTTTTTTTTTTTTTTTTTTTCCTCAGGTCTTCTGGGAAAGCAAAATATGCTCTCTTTTGGATGTGACTGAGATGCAGGAGTTAATTTACTTCCTCCTACTGTTCTGAACTGCTTTCTTGAACCCTCAGATCTGAAGTAGCATAGAGAAAATTTTGTGAAGATTAACTAAAGTCCTAATTCTCCTTAGCTTCTAAATCTTAAACACCCGCTAGTTTCCACTAGGAATGAGGTAGATGTGAGAACAACATGGGATTACGATCTAATCTGACTCCTTTAACAAATTACTTTGGTATTGCACTGCTTGCTGGAATTAGTGTACAGTTGCTGTAAAAATCACAATGCAGGATACATATTCTATTTCTCATGATTGCTGCATAGCAACGGACATTCTAGCACGTGTAACAGGCCATTACTTATGATGACAGAAGATGAAGGGAGGTTTATCGATGGCTTTGATGTGCAAAGAGCATTTCCTGATTGCTTTGCTTGCATCATCATTCATTACAGTGGCAAGTTTCAGGGTTAATGATGTCACTGCAAATGCAAGCGTGGCTTTGTGTGCATGTTCCTTAACCGCATTTGTTAAATTTTGAGCAAGATGTATTGCACTGTTAATTATTTAATCAATTTTGATTAATTCCTAAAATGTAAATTAGCTCATTAAAAACCTGAACTTATGGAATTACAAGTGATTAGCTTAGAAAGCAGTACTGAGGCCTTGTGGTTAAGAGTGGATAGATATATGATTTAGAGTTAACTGTACGCATATAATTAGACTGGCGTAAACAAAACAGCAAGGCCTCCAATTCTGTAAATAATAATAATAATAAATAACAATAATTAATTTCCTGAATTGTGGAAAATAACATATTCTATGAATAATAACATACACACACACACACACACACACACACACCGATCAGGCATAGCATTATGACCACCTTCCTAATATTGTGTTGGTCCTCCTTCTGCTGTCAAAACAGCCCTGACCCATCGAGGCATGGACTCCTCTAGATCCCTGATGGTGTGTTGTGGTGTCCTTTAAGTCCTGTAAGTTGTGAGGTGGGGCCTCCATGGATCAGACTTGTTTGTTCAGCAGATCCCTCAGATGCTCATTTGGATAGAGATCTGGGGAATTTGGAAGCCAAGTCAACACCTCCAGCTAATTGATGTCCTCCTCAAACCATTCATGAACCATTTTTATGGAAGGGCGCATTATCCTGCTCAAAGAGGCCACAGCCACCAGAGAATACCGTTTTCATGATAGGGTGTATGGTCTGCAACAATGCACAACAAGTAACATCCACATGGATGGCAGGGCCCAAAGTTATCACAACCTCTGCCGGCTTGCCTTCGTCCCATAGTGCATCCTGGTGTCATGTGTTCCCCAGGTAAGCGATGCAGACACACCCGGCCATCCACAGGATCTAAAAGAAAATGTGATTCATCAGACCAGGCCACCTTCTTCCATTCCTCCGTGGTCCAGTTCTGATGCTCAATATTGCCACTTTTGGCAGTGGACAGGGGTCAGCATGGGCACCCTGACTGGTCTGCGGCTATGCAGCTCCATACGCAACAAACTGTGATGCGCTCTGTAATCTGACACTTTTCTATCAGAACCAGCATTAACTTCTTGAGCAATTTGAGCTACAGTAGTTTGTCTATTGGATCGGACCATACGATACCAGCCATACCAGCTCCCTAAGTGCATCAATGGCCGCCCATGACCCTATATAATTATAACCTGAGTTTGTTCCAGCTAGAATACCGCTAAACAGAAAAGTGAGTTCACCAAATTATAATACAGGGTCATATAAATTATATCAATATTAACAATGAAAATATTTAAATGATAACATTTCAGTAGTCCAGATCTACTTGTTTCATCTCAAGACTGTATTTGTGTGTGCTTGCAGCAATGTATACATATTAGAGGATGCTTTAGGGGGTAAGTGGGCATTTATTTAAAGTGGTTTGCTTTGTGGGGGTGGGGTCTCCCTCAGTAGGGGGTGGTGTTGGAGCACAGGCGGGTTGCCAGAAGGATGTTACAGAAGAGAAAAAGAAAAAGAGGAAGATAGGAGCCTGGGAGAAAAGGATCTGGCTGGAGGGAGACGTTAGGCACAGCACAGCTGGCTCTTAATTGAATTTTTTACTCAGCACTTTCACAGCTGTTTTGCTGAGATGAATGAAGAGCTTATATCTGGCACACATCCCCTTGGACACACACACGCGCACACACACACACACATACTATCTGCCTGCCCAGGTCACATGACTGCAAGCATCCCAAGCCTACCTTGGAGACAAAGCCTCACCCTACATGCCCACTGGTGTGGAGTGAGTGCCCGTTTCCAATTCATTCTCTAAGGGAGTGGCAGGCCTGCACAGAAGATTGCGGGATTGACAAGAGCAAGAGAAAATGTTGAACCTGTATAAAAATGAAAGATAAAACTGCAATGGATAAATTAAACCTCCTTCCAGTATTACTGTTGCCCTGCCGTGCCGTTTAGAGCGATTCAGCCTGCCTCACTTGGCGATTCTTGACCACATCTGAGCCCTGTCAGCCTCTCCCCAGGACATCCCAAATGACAGTGTCTTCTGCTTCATTTGAGTGATTCCTTCACAGTACAGTTGACAACAAATGAAAGCCACCTCATTAGATCCCTAAGCCCTGAAGCTAATGGGCCACAGAGAAAACAGGACTCGGCTCCATCCATTAATTATAATAATAACAATACCCAAGCTCCTTGGGCAGCTATTTGCTTTTCTTTTCAATTAATTTCATCACACACACTTAAGGGAGAAGACACGGAAAGTGTTCCGCGAGCTACGCATTTATATTGGCCGAAGTAGTTGATCTTTAGGAACCACAGGAAGAAACACTGGAGGGTAAAAGCCTGTGTGCTGCGCCTGTGTGCTGCCCAAATAGCACTGCAGAAAGAGGGAGCTATTCAGCGAATTCATGCTGGGCCCACGAGAGAGAGAACGGAAAGATAGAGAGCTGTGCCAGGGAGACAGGAGAAGATAGACAGATACACAATGCTGATAGGAATTTCCCCCAGAAGAGGTGAGACACAGAGGGGAGGAGCTTTGACATTACTCTCACCTCTTATCTTCCCTCTCTCCCCCTCTCGTCCTCGGAGGCTCACGCTAGGTGTTTAAACACTCCGGCGAGTGCAATAGGACATCGCTGGATAAGACGGAGAAATCTGCAGACTGGAAAATGTGTTTATGTCTGTATGTCATCCATGCATAATTCAGGGTTAGAGCTCAGCACTTCCCAGCTTGCTCCTCACCTGTCCAGTTTATTCTCACCAACTGCGGGTTTCAACTTTGAGAACAAAGAATGCTGTGTGTAAAAAAAGGCTTGAATATATAAACGAGCAATTCTGACTTTTTTCTCTCTCGCAGTTGCGAGTTTATATCTCGCAATTCCGACTTATCTTCTGAGAATTGCGAGATGTAAACTTGCAATTGCAAGAAAAAAAAGTTAGAATTGTGAGGTAAAAAGTCACAATTACTTTTTTTTTTTCCAGTGGCGGAAAAAAGCTTCCATATCTATTGGTACAAAATTGCATAAGAATATGTAGTTTTCATAGAATACACTACAGTTTTAAAGTGTGGGGTCAGTAAGATTTTTTTTTTTATTTGTATTTAATTCAGCAAGAACATGTTAAACTGATCAAATGTGACGTTTACATTTAAACAAAAGATTTCTATTTCAAATAAATGCTGTTCTTTTGAAAGTTCTATTCATCAAAGGATCACAAAAAATATTAAGCAGCTCTGCTGTTTTCAACAGTGATAAGATATAATATTTGAGCAAACAAAAGAATGCTTAGATTGATTTCTGAAGGATCATGTGACATTGAAGGCTGATGAAAATTCAGCTTTGATATGAATAAATCACATTGTGAAAAATATTAAATTACAAAATATTTCATAATATTACTGTTTTTATTGTAGCACCGACCATGAACTTTTAAACAGTGTATAGTTTATTTTTCTTATTAACATTTTTTTTCTTGTTTTAAAAATAAACCTCACTAAATTGATAGATTTATCTTGAAACAAGCAAAATCTTGAATGTAATAAACTTTTCAAGATGTCCTATTTGAAAATCGCAAAACAATTTAGCTTCTCAAGTAAAGGTTATAAAAAAATAAAAAAATAAAAATAACCCTGAAATGAACAAGTTTCAGTCTGTTCGCATGCTAGGAGGAGGTGGGCGTTGGGGGAAATGGGCGCATGCTGCTGCCAGAATGAAATACAGAGACCTCCCAGATTGGATTTCTTTAATGAATTCAGTGATGCTATGAAATCATCTGAAAACTGTCATTTATTATGTCATCGCCATCAGATATATTGCCATACACACACACACCAAAATCAACAAGTCTGACAACATATGCTTCCTGCGTTCCGCTTGATAATGAAGAACACGAATTACACACCGGCACGACGTGACTGACTGTGATGTCAGACACCAAGAGACATGACTTGGATCAAATGCAGGATGAGAGTGTTTAAACACTCTCACAGATCATCTGTACATATAAAAAAAAAAAAAGTCAACAAAGTGTGACATATCTTCATGCCAACAGATTGATGATGGTTGAAAGATGTAAAGATGTAAGTCCTAGAACTGAAAATGCTGTTCTAATAATGGCCAAAAAAAAAAAAAAAAAAAAAAAAAAAGATGTATCGCTTAGCCTACATTTTCTGGCACTATTATCAATCTCACGCCGGAGTTCTGAAAACACATTATCTCACATTTATTGTTGCAGTCCATCTGGCTGCCCAAGTTCAAACTCCGTGATGAAAAACTCAGACAGATGACTCATGAAATGAAAGTGAGGTAATAAGGCAATTACAAACCAATCAGTCTATATCTGTTCTTTCAGAACAAACTTTAAGCCAGATTTTATAGTATAATGCCTCGCTCAGAGTGGTAACAGCAGGTGTGCAACATAATTTCAAGTGGACAAAAATGTTGAGGAGGATGGATATTTTGAAATGGATGCAATGCAAGCTGGAATAATGCCCTCTCATTCTTTTCTCCGTCAATGTTTGTGGGGACTAGACTTGTGCTCTTCTCAGCAGAATTATTTGTTCAGCCAAATAAAAGTTGTTATTGGTCTGAGATGTGACTGATGACTTGGGCAAACTTCACAAATTCTGCAACTGAGTGTGAATAATGAATTATCTGGGCACTAATGTGTAATCCCACTCCAAAGATGGATTTTTCTTAAAGGGATAGTTCACCAAAAACTTTTCTTTGTCATCATTTACTAAAACCCTCTGACCAAATGAAGATATTTAGCAGAATGCCCAAGCTGCTCGTTGCTATATAATAAAAGTGGATGGAGACTCGAGACAGCCGTGGTCACATTTCATTCTCACTGCATGGATGGACAAAAGCATCCCTGTTAAATAACTATGAAAAATTTGAATAAACAGTACATGGCTGAGCAGTTTAATTCGTTTAGACTGATGGCCGCCTCACATTAAGTCTGTACGTCTCTTGAGAGCCTAAAACCATTTGAGGATGATGGGGAGAAAATATGCGTATCTGCAAGTGCTCATTCCAAAGATGTAGTCCCATGGAAATGGGTCCAATTTTCTACCTGAAATCACGCCCATGACTGCTTTCTGAAACAAGATGAAGTTTTGGCTTGGCAAGGAAATGAAGCTTGTCCTTGCCCATCAATCAGACCGTGTGCAGACAGACAGCTGTTTAATATACCACCATTAGAGGCCTCTCTCTCATGTCTTTCCATTGCCCCCTTTCCCTCTTTCCATCTCTCTTGCTCTCTTTCTGCTCCCTGGAGACGGAACTCAGGTAAAGTGCTGTCTATCCTCCAACAGATTCTCATCATATCGCCTTCTCGTGTCTCGTCTTACTCACTATCTATAAAAAAAACATATATGTCGTGTAACACTTATCAAAAATTTTTAAAGTGCTGGGTCAGACAAGTCATGTGCAGTATATTAGACAAACAAACAACATTCAATAAATAAATATAAATAAACTAAACGTGAGGAATATTTCACATATGTACTGTCAAATTTTGAGCCCTGGCTAAATACAATTTTTTTTTTTTTTTTTTTGGATATGTCTCATGTATGAAGTTTATTTACTTCTCAAAGCCAACTGACCGTTCGCAATTTTAGTCACATTTGGACCCTGAACTAGTAATGTCAAAAATATCTATAATTCGATATGTATTGATACTGAAATATCTGAAACTGTTCCAATACTCCTTTTCTGCAGTATTGATACACAGATACCATCTGCACTTTCTCACACACCCGCCTCCCGTCACTAACTCACTCGTCTTCTTCGCTCCGGTTGAATAGTGCTTGCACATAACCGAGTCATTCCCGCAGGTTTTACGCTCGCACCAAAAGTACGCGCACCTCTGATCTACAATAATAAAGCCACCTCTCAAAAAGCTTGTGACTACTAGAGCTGCACGATTCTGGAAAATATAAGAATCATGATTTTTTTGGTTTCATATAGAGATCGCGATTCTTCCACAATTCTGAAAAGATAACTAAACAAAATAACTTTTATATCAGTACTTCTGTGATAATTTGAATATGCTGTGTGGATCAAAACTCTCTCGTGCTCACCACAGCAGCACATAAACAGATTTAAATGTGTCCCGTTATTATTTTGCCAATAGACACGGGCGAATCGTTGTCATTAATAAATAAGATTGCGTGGGTGTTTGAATCGAGATCGCAAATCTTTTTACGATTAATCCTACAATTAAACTTTTTTGTGGCTTTTACCAGTCAAAATATCCATCTTGGAGAGTATTCAGGTTAACACTATTTTGTAACATAAATAGGTGAGAGGATGCATGCACAAGCTCTTAAAGTGACAGCAGCCTAATCAACCTGCTGCCGTTTTGTCATGTTAATCAAAGAACAAAAGACAAAGAGAAAATCACTCGCTGCTCTGAACTTTTGTAATTTCAATTGTAAACATTAATCTGGATTTAATTTTTACAATGAAAACTATCCAAACTTAAAACCACGTTTAGTTCATTTCTCGATTTATTCTATTGTATTTATTATTATTTTTACTGTTTACTTGTCTTTTTTTGAAAACGTAGTTGTGTAATTCAAATAAAACCTCACTTTGGTTTACTATTACAACAAAATTACCCACATTATGAGAAAAATTATGTGTTAACAACAAATTATCTATATCTATCTATCTATCTATCTATCTATCTATCTATATGTTTCTATCTCTCTCTCTCTCTCTCTCTCTCTATATATATATATATATATATATATATGCAAATTTTCCCCATGGTATCGAAAATGGTATCGGATATCGATATTATTCATGGTATTGTATCAAAGTTGGAAAATCCCATATCGTGACAACACTGAACATACAGTAAAACTGTCCTCTCTTGAGCATGTCGAGTATGCTGGAATGTTACACCCACTGCCGGGTGATTTTTTATGTCGGGCTGTAATTTGTTGCGTAACTGTCATGGTTTTGCTTGATGAAATAACCACTATCATTCTCTCTTGTTTCTTTTTCCCTTTATTCTTCTTTTTCACCCTGATAAGAAAAACTGCAATTTCATTTGATTCATACAAAGAGTTCAATCTATGCGGAGACACAATGCATGCTCAGACAATCAATATTTCTCCGGCTCTCCCACCCATTCTCCTAATATATTGAAAATGAAGTTAGAAAGATTGATTCTGTATGCCGTGCTACGGGCCAATAGAAAATTAAATGAAAATGTAAATGAACACTGTTTTGCACAGAGAGGTTTTTGCTGTCCTCAATTTGTATAATTTGGTATTTGTAGCCATTCACAGATATTGCGTGACTCTGCGAGCAGGTTTTGATTATTTATGACCCTCGCTAATACACAAAGTGTCAGGACAATGTGATGACAGGAGGTGGGCTGGCTGAATCCATCGACTTTTTTTTCGATACACAGAACATTCCCCCTTCTCCGTGCTAGTGTGTTTTGAATTCAATACAGACACATACTTTAACCATCCAGATGTGTTTCATTAAACTATTAATCCTTTAGAGATTCAAAATACATGATCATTCGGCTTTAAACATATAGC
The DNA here is from genome assembly GCA_037194245.1 of Opsariichthys bidens. Taxonomy (NCBI): domain Eukaryota; kingdom Metazoa; phylum Chordata; class Actinopteri; order Cypriniformes; family Xenocyprididae; genus Opsariichthys; species Opsariichthys bidens. The sequence goes on from CM074297.1 coordinate 14,441,869, forward strand.
GACGCACGTGTGAATGGGTAAAAAAACTTCATCTCCGCGTCTTTATCCGCTGATAATAGAAAAGTAAAGGTATGGGAGTGTAATCTTTTGTCAAGCAGACATCTTAAGCTATATTGCTGCTCAGATGGTACGGTACATCAGCATACTGTAATGGCTTTCATTGTTGTAAGAGATCTGAGAGGTGCTATTGTAGTCAGGCTGAGTCTAAATGGCAGTGTGGGGGGACGTTTCTGTACTAAACTGCCTTTCTGATGACTGCTCACACTTTATCCTGAACACCTGCTTCCTGACATGCTCTCCCAATCTCCCAGACTCCCCATTAACCAGAACATTGAGGGCAGAAGAAAATCTGACATAAATCCTCAAAAGAAAGGGATATTCCTGCAGATTAAAACACTCTCCAGGAAATGCAGAGACAAGTCTGCCATTAAAGCCCATTTAATCCTCTCTGGAACATGACGGGATTGTTACAGTACAGCGGAGATTGCCAGAGGAGATAGACGCAGTGCTCAGGCATCTCTATTTCCCCGTCCACTGGCGCCGTTTCCTACGCTCTATTTGTAAAGTCATCAAAGAGGGAAATTGAAAAGAAAGGAGAATGTCTGAAATCTGTTTTCTGAATGTTGTGAAGCAAATCTCATGTTTCTCTTCCTGTCTTTGGCGTAATCTACTTCCAGACGTGGGGAATAACAGAATAGTCGCAACAATATTATGCAATATAATGTAATTGTTTTATTTTTGTATAGCTGAAAAATTATAGCACTTCAATCACTTGTGGCGGATTCTGGCATAGGAAGCATCACACTGGAATCAAGCAACGCGTGCATAGGAAGCTTCTCTTTATCTCTTTAGTTTCAAGAGAATATGCCACTCTGAGTGAACATGAAGTGTGACCTAAAGGGTGACTTTGAAGCTTCAGAGAAACTAATGTTTGAGCTCACTTCTGACTATCACATGCAAAAAACTTGTTTAAACGTCAAACATGTTCAAACCTTCTTCAAACCTCTGACACTTCACAAAACAACTTCCCATTTTACGACATGGAAACTTCTCCTTTATTGTTTCATTCCCATATGCCCTTTATTTCTTTTGTCTTTCTTTTTTTGCTTTTGCAAAGAAATTTATGTCATCTGTCATCTACCACTTTTATTTTGTATTTGAGGCATCCAATTGAGGGCGTCAATTAAAGATTTATGACAGAATCAAATTATTGATCACATTAAGTGGTAATTGTGGATGTTGATTTTACCATTTAGTTGCATTTCTATGCATTTCAGTGTACTGTTTATGAAAAACATTCATAAAGCTTGCCAGAAAACAATACTTATTATTTGGTTAATGAGACAGCCAACAGCCAAATCCAGCCTATGAATATTTTATTTATATATATATATATATATATTTAAATTTATTTATTTTTTTAATTAATTAATTATTTTTTTCCTTATGTTTGTATATGTGTTCCATGAGCAGAAAATCAGCATATTAGAATGATTTCTGAAGGATTATGTGACACTGAAGGCTGGAGTAATGATACTAAAATTCAGGAATCAATTAAATTTGAAAATATATTAACATAGAATTCTGTTCTTTTAAAAATGACAATAATACAAAATACCACCTTGCAGATTGCTTTAAAAAAACTTTTAAAAAAATCTTCGAGTCCCCAAACTTTTGTCCACAAAGGAAACAAGGAGGATTTAACTTCCACAGTCCCAGAAGGACAGTGATGCATTTGAGTGTTGCCATGTTTCAGTTCCTTCGACTGGTAAACAATGTTCATCAGCGGACCCGGAAAACACTTTGGCTATCAATAAACAAAGCTTTTCCCCCAGTCCACTGCCAAATCAAAGAAGCATTCACTGACCTCAAGAACAATGCCTATGAGGCTCGGCAGTCACATGGTGGACATGGATCTAGACATGGAAATTTCTTTATATAGAATTTATTCTACTCTTCAGACAGTCTCCTGTGCTCCCAGTCAGCTTTAACAATCAATCTAATGCCTCTTCCCTCATGGTTTGCATAAGCTATTGTCTGAGGAGTAACACAAGTGCCTTCACTGCTTCTGATTTATTTCTTTCTGCATGAAGATGAGACGCTAACAACCTCCCCTCGGACTATGAAGCGCTGATAATACACTCCGTCTGGAAACATTTGAGAGCTGTGACTCGTCCCATTCAGTCTCTGATGCGAACATGGGGAACACGGTCACAGCACTGAAGAGGGGGTTTCTAAAAATGTTTTATCCTTTCTTTGAATTATAATAGACAAATATAAAACCGCAGTGCAAAGAATCAAATGCTTTAATGTCACTCGATAGGAGAGGTCAGTCCTACTAAAACTGCTAGTGAGACGTCTTAGATGGAGTGGATTAATGCCACAGCAAATCAAATCCAGCTCAGTTCACACACATATGCGCTGATTTTAGTCATGCATATTAATCTATTGTGCATCTATGATAATATTGTCATGATTAATATGCTAAGATTTGAAATAAAATAAGCTTTGAGGGATAGTTCGCCCCAAAATTTTTATTTTGTCATCATTTACTCACCCTCAAATTGTTCTGAACCTGTGTGCGTTTCTTCTGTTGAACATAAAGGAAAGAAGATATTTTGAAGAATATTGATGATCAAAGTTGATGGTATCCATGGACTTCAATAATAGGGGAAAAAATACTATGGCTGCCGTGAGTTTGATTATCAACATTCTTTAGAATATCTTCTTTTATGTTCAAGAGAAGAAACTCATATAGGTTTGGAACAATTTGAAGGTGAGTAACTGATGATAAAATTAAAATTTTTGGTTGAACCATCCTTTTGATACTAAACTGACATTCTGACAGCTGAAACTAGAATGAACACAGACGTTCCTATGACTATCTAAGACTTTATTAATTTGCCTGACTTTTGTAAATCACAATTTTAAAACTTTCTGATATATTTAGGTTGCCCAATTTCAATTTGGTCAAAATTATGGGTTATTAGTCTGAATCAGGTTTGTAATTACTACTACTACTACTACTACTACCAGTGTTATTTTTGAATTATTTATTTACTGATAACATTTATATATTTTTGATAACACTTTACAAGAAAGGTTCATTAGTTAACTACATTAGTTAAAATGAACAATAATTATCTGCCCTTATACAGTGTGTATTCATCTTTGTTAATATTAATTTCAACATTTACTAATACATTATTAAACTCTTGTTAACATTAGTTAATGCCCTGTGAACTAACATGAACAAACAATGAACAAATGTATATTCATTACATAACGTTAACGAAGATTATTAAATACAGTAACAAATGTATTGTTCATGGTTAACTCATGTTAGTTAATACATCAACTAATGTTTAAGTAATGAACCTTATTGTACAGTGTTACCTATTTTTTTTTAATTAACTTGTAGTTGACGTTTTAGCAGTTTTATACTTTTATCATTTTTGTTATTATTCTAAATCTAGCTTTAATTAGTTTTATTTCAGCTTTACTAGTTCATATTTCAATATTCAATATTAATCATATTTCAGCTAGTTTCCAAAGCAACATTTCTAATTTAAGTTTAAGTGTGTTTTTGTATCTATTTATTTGTTGTTTGTATTTTGTATATTTTATTGCTGTTTATTTAAATTTCAGATTTTTTTTTAATGGTTTATTATTATTATTATTATTATTACTACTACTACTATTAACAACTACATATTTATTATGAATAGAAATGTTATATTTTCATTTGAATGCAACTCATTTTGTGCACATTCAGACTTCAGTTGTGGAAAGGTTACTGCAGTAATCTTTCATATTTTTTATAATTGTTGAACTTTCAAAAAAATCAAAAAGAATACTGAAACAATATATGTTCACTACAATATAAATGTATTTCTGCTCTATTATTTTTTTCTTTGTTTTTCTTGTTTAGCAATACAGTTTGGAATCTGTAGAAGAAGCAGTGGGTTGCGAATGCTGTGTCATGTTAACCTAAAGGGTAAACAGTGTCAAGCGAATACATTTTTGAACAACACTTGTAAAGAGTTCGCAGAGACTCTGGGATAGACGAGAATGTTTGTGTGGTTCGTAGCCAAGCTGCGTGGGTCAGGCGTGCGCGTGTGCCATCTGTACGAATTTGTTATGGGTGCGACCACAACTTACTGTAGCTGTGTCTGAACTTCTGGTGCAGAGGAGGACACAAACCTCCAGACACTGAATAATCTTCAGCTGAGATGATGCAAATTACCAGCCTACGTGGAGTTAGCTGCCTGTTGCTATGATTTGAGGCCTCGCTAACAGATGGTGTGAAGAAACCTAGGGTTTACTCACATGCACACACAGATTGAGCTCCAAGCAGCACAAGATTGGTTTACAAACATTAAATGAAGTCATATAAGCAGTTTGATGTTTCAATAATAGCCTTATACTCTATAATAAACTCAAATGATACGTAATACGTCTGTAAATGACATATGTTCTTAGCACATATTTAGTTTAACACAGTAGAAATAGGCACACAAACAAAAACAACCCCCACAAAGAGCTCATCTAAAAGGAAAAAGTTTCTCTCTGTAGAAAGCAAACATAACTAATAGGGAAAATAGTGTATCATCACATCCTTTAAAGAAGAGCAATCCTTTCTCACGCTCCGAAGAAAATTACAAAAATTACAGCCCTCAATACATGGCTGTGTAATACTACCCTGTCTTCTGTGAATGAATGACTGTTTCTCGAAAAACCAAGTGTGTGTGAGAAATAATAAAGTACATTTGTAAAGTTGACAGATTACAGAAAGCTCCAGAGGAACAGACTTAAAATAGGCAGGAGAATACCAGAAGGAAAGGAAGAAAGATGCCAGAGTGAATATACACGCACTATATTCCTATACCGGATGAACAGAAGTGACGCAAAGAGCGTCTGACCTATTTATGAAACTGGCAAGAGAGCAGCAAAGAAACATCAAAATACTTCAAAGGCTTCTTTTTAATGCCTCGTTGTGAGTTGGGAAACACACAGAAAAAGTCTACATATACACATACGCTCTCTCGAATGTTCATAAACAGTCTGCATTTCAAAGACCTCGGGGCAATATGTTGTGAAATTAGATGAAAAGGTGCAAGATTGAGCAGCATAGCGACATGAAAGATGGACAGTAAGTTGTTTTGCATATATTGCCTAGACAGACACTTTATTAGCAAAAGTTATTATTGTTCACATTTGACAAAATATTATGAAGTAAAACAGTTTTCAAAAATATATACATTCAAATGGAAAATTATTACAAAACTATCACGGTCACCTAGTAGATAGCCCACGAAGGCAAGGGATATCCAAAAACAATCTTTAATTAGAATCTTGCAGGGATCTTCACAGGGAAATAGAACACAACCAAATTAATTCTAATGGAAACAAAGCAAAACAAGGAACTCACAGAAACTGAGCTCTTAAATGCACAGAGCGAACAATGGGAGAAACTAACTAGACACACCTGAACAGAAAACTTAATCAGTTAGTAACCCAGGAAACAAACAGGTAGGGAACAGAGAATATTAACAAACTAGAAAACTGACCATGAAACTAAAACAAAGACAAGACATGAAAGCTGAGCAAAAATAAACTCTAAACAAGAACAAACTTAAACTGAGACAAAACCAAACAACTGAATAAATGGTAACACTTTACAATAAGGTTTGATTAGTTAAAATTAGGTACCTACTTTAGTATAGTATAGTTCAGTATATTATATTATATTGTATTATATTATATTATAGTATAGTACAGTACAGTACAGTATAAAGGTATGGATCAGTACAGTGTAGTTCAGAGTAGTGTAGTGCACTGCAGTATAGTGTAGTGTAGTGTAGTTCAGTGTAGCGTTGTGCAGTATAGTTCAGAGTAGTGTAGAGCAATGCAGTATAGTATAGTGTAGTTCAGTGTAGTGCAGTGCAGTATAGTTCAGAGTAGTATAGTGCAGTGCAGTATAGTATAGTGTAGTTTAGTGTAGCGTAGTGCAGTGCAATATAGTTCTGCGTAGTGTAGTGCAGTGCAGTATAATATAGTTAAGAGTAGTGTAGAGCAGTGCAGTATAGTATAGTTCAGTGTAGTGTTGTGCAGTGCAGTATAGTATAGTGTAGTTCAGTGTAGTGTAGTGCAGTGCAGTATAGTGTAGTGTAGTGCAGTGCAGTATAGTATAGTTAAGAGTAGTGTAGAGCAGTGCAGTATAGTATAGTTCAGTGTAGTGTTGTGCAGTGCAGTATAGTATAGTGTAGTTCAGTGTAGTGTTGTACAGTGCAGTATAGTGTAGTGTAGTTCAGTGCAGTATAGTATAGTTCAGTGTAGTGTTGTGCAGTGCAGTATAGTATAGTGTAGTTCAGTGTAGTGTTGTACAGTGCAGTATAGTGTAGTGTAGTTCAGTGCAGTATAGTATAGTTCAGTGTAGTGTTGTGCAGTGCAGTATAGTATAGTGTAGTTCAGTGTAGTGTAGTGCAGTGCAGTATAGTGTAGTGTAGTGCAGTGCAGTATAGTATAGTTAAGAGTAGTGTAGAGCAGTGCAGTATAGTATAGTTCAGTGTAGTGTTGTGCAGTGCAGTATAGTATAGTGTAGTTCAGTGTAGTGTTGTACAGTGCAGTATAGTGTAGTGTAGTTCAGTGCAGTATAGTATAGTTCAGTGTAGTGTTGTGCAGTGCAGTATAGTATAGTGTAGTTCAGTGTAGTGTTGTACAGTGCAGTATAGTGTAGTGTAGTTCAGTGCAGTATAGTATAGTTCAGTGTAGTGTTGTGCAGTGCAGTATAGTATAGTGTAGTTCAGTGTAGTGTAGTGCAGTGCAGTATAGTGTAGTGTAGTGCAGTGCAGTATAGTATAGTTAAGAGTAGTGTAGAGCAGTGCAGTATAGTATAGTTCAGTGTAGTGTTGTGCAGTGCAGTATAGTATAGTGTAGTTCAGTGTAGTGTTGTACAGTGCAGTATAGTGTAGTGTAGTTCAGTGCAGTATAGTATAGTTCAGTGTAGTGTTGTGCAGTGCAGTATAGTATAGTGTAGTTCAGTGTAGTGTTGTACAGTGCAGTATAGTGTAGTGTAGTTCAGTGCAGTATAGTATAGTTCAGTGTAGTGTTGTGCAGTGCAGTATAGTATAGTGTAGTTCAGTGTAGTGTAGTGCAGTGCAGTATAGTGTAGTGTAGTGCAGTGCAGTATAGTATAGTTAAGAGTAGTGTAGAGCAGTGCAGTATAGTATAGTTCAGTGTAGTGTTGTGCAGTGCAGTATAGTATAGTGTAGTTCAGTGTAGTGTTGTACAGTGCAGTATAGTGTAGTGCAGTATAGTATAGTTAACAGTAGTGTAGAGCAGTGCAGTATAGTGTAGTTCAGTGTAGTGTTGTGCAGTGCAGTATAGTGTAGTGTAGTGCAGTGCAGTATAGTGTAGCTCAGAGTAGTGCAGTGCAGTATAATATAGTTTGGTGTAGTGTAGTGTAGTCCAGTATAGTATAGATCAGAGTACTTTCTATAAAGTCATTTCTATTAGAAAAACATCAAAGACACTGAAGTTTTTGGCAGAATATGGGCAGTTGTATGTGTGATCAATCAAAATGTTGCATGATGATGTCTTCAAAAATCTGCTGACAAATATAATAACAAATGCTTTGAGAAAGAGGTGTTATTGTGTGGAGAGCCTTTTCAGCTGCTGCTATTGGTGAGCTTCACTGGGAAAATCATTTAATGCTTTGGAGTTCAGGAGAATATTGCAGAAGGGCTTGCTTCCCACAAATGAAACGTTGTTATCTAAAGAGGAAGATGCTTAGCATTTTATGTTTCAACAAGACAGTGCTCCTGCTTAAGAAGTGGCTTAAGAACAAGTCCATCGGGCTCATACTTTGGCCTGGTCAGAGTCCAGATTTGAACCCTGCATATAAAGTGAATATTTGGTCTTTCACTAGAAATTCAACTACTCATGAACTGTTTGAAGCCATTAACATTGAATGGAACAAAACTGACTCTTATTCCTGCAAGGTGAGGAAGGCTATTCTATTACTTTATCTACACTATTTGTGCGATTCTTGCCAATTGCCTAGCCAGTGATTTGTGATTAAAATGGTTAAGACCATTAAAAGACCACTAAATAATTTTAAATTTTTGGCTTGGCGCTTTTTTCCCCCAGGAGTGTAGTAAAGTATATTCAATCAGTGTTGCGTGGTCTTATTTATTCCATCAAAAGAATCAGACAATGAGACAGGAGGGGGGGCATCTGATCATAAAACAAGCCCCCATTTGTTTTTGTACATGACATTTAGGGGCAGGTAAAAGTGAAATCAATAACAGCACAATAATAAAGCAGCATGTGGAAAAATGGTTACAGAAATGGCACATTTATAGCAGCAAGGTGTTTTGTTATGAATTTGACAAATAATCCTTTTAACAATCTCTAATAGTGTTACTTTGATTATGATGCAGTTTCTGATTAAGTATAATATGCATTGGGACAGACAGAACAAATTATGACCCTGGAAAATTAAAAACTAGGGGAACTGTAATCACAAACAAGGCAAATCATCATCTACAGAACTTTAAATAGAAATATCTGACAGAGGAGCAGAACCTTGGACAGCTCCTGTGACAATGTCGTGGGTGGTGTGATTCAGCACCATGGACAGCAACCCCAGCCTGAAAAGAATAATGTGTGTCCGAGTTTCTTATGGGGGTGACTGTACTTGAAGGCCAAGTTTAGTCGATATATATAAACTGCAAAAACCTCTTTAGCTTCAAAAGCCTCCCCAAATGAGGGCACATTAGGCAGCTGAACTGGCCCACAAAAGAAGAGGTCTGGAGATACGCTTTTGTTCTGTCTGGGTCATGACTGCTCTATGTGGGTATACAATTCTGCTTTGTTTTTGTGGCAACTAGAGCAAGTTAAAATAAAGTGAATGATCAAAACAAAAAGAGAGAGAAGTCTGTTTGAAAACATAACATGCATTTGTGACTATGTTTATATGAACGATTCTGCTTAAGTCTCAATAACAGATGCTCTTAACTACTAACACCATATATCTGTCTCAGTACCAACTCATCTCACATTTCAACTTGCTGTGGGATCTCTCTGGTGGGTGCTTGCTTTATTTACACTGAAATAGAGAGGTATCACTGCTCACTGGCACACGGAGCAAAAGAACAGACGTTAGGCAGCTCATTACTCCTGAATCACACTGATTTGGAAATGAAGAGTAACATTCCAAATACCGAGACTCTTGATGACTAAAATGCAGTGCGAGAAGAGACTCCATCTTCGCTGTCACATATTCAAAGGTTCACTAAGACATGCTAAGCATGCTTCGTCTTTGCCAATTTAATTTTCATCTCCCTGTTATTCTGTTACCTGGATGAAAGATGAATAGTTTCTGAAACTAAGAGTGCATTCTGGAGTGAGAGATCACAGGAGGAGCTAATGAACGCAGATGAACATTATTCTAAATGTATAAATCTGACCACTTACATTAAATTAGGGCTTAAAATAAATGCATTAAGATGCCTGCTTCCTTCTCCTAATGGCTTCCATGAATACATAATTAGGAACAATATTTCTTGCATAAGACGAAATATAAGAAGCAAATTTCAATGCAATTAGGAAGCTTACGTGAGGATTTGGACTTTGAGGTGAATGTGCAGGCGGGTAAAATATCCCCAAGATATGAAAATATGGGCACGCTTTTGCCGGGTTTGTGAGTCTTGGCGAGAATAGAAAATGGGTGAACCTGTTTCATGCCTTGCTAATCCCTTTCATCTTTAGAGACAATACGGCAGAGAGAAAAAAAAAAAAAAGATGATGAGTGCCGGCAATAAAGGTGTAACATTTCACAGGCCCGAGACTGTGCCACACAATTGTGACTTCAAAACTGAGGAGCTTCAAATGAAAACTAGCTGCTCGTCTAAATGAGACACTCCTGGTGATTCCTGCCACTGACGACGAATGAGAAATAAAAAGCAGTTACACTGTCTGTATGAGATAGAAACATGGGACTTTTATTAAGAGAATTTTCATCAAACAGAAAATCACCTAGATGAAGCGGCCTTAGTTTCTATGTGCAAAATCTCTTGGCGAAATGATTTTAAGCTTACGTGGGGGTTTACTTTTGCAGACGAAAGTGAGAAGCAATATGTGCTTGACATTTATTCTTAGCAAGTTCCCCCTTAGTGTTATTTGCTGTATTGCAGCATCGTTGTTGGGCAGAGCACTTCTTGCCCACTCAATAAAGATCTATGGGCTCCCCTGACAACTTAAAACACTGAATGCTCAGAGCAGCCGTTTGCTTTTTCAAAGTGAACGCACATCCATAAAGACACACAATGGAGTGAAGTTTTTCAAATCCATGGGAATCTGTGCTCGACCCACTCTTGTAGAAGTGTTCAGGGAAAACTGGTGCTGGTAGAGAAAATAAAACACCCAAACATTAGTTTAAATGCTGGAGCCCAGCCTCACGACGCTGCCAGCCACGATCAATCTACCGCCATGCACTTGCAAAAATAGAGATACGATCTGTGGCTTAGCTGGATAGTGGGTCGGCTGACTGTGTTGTGTGCACTCAACCCCCCCCCCCCATTGCTGGAGGAATGATGGGATATGTGTGGACAAAGGTAGGCCATCTTGACTTCCTGCTCCTGCTTAAGGCTACAGTGATTGTGGTGGCGTCAGCATGTAATGTTGTGTGTATAATGCAGCATTAAGAGGATCGTTCCAGTTCCCTTTTCCCCAAGGCTGCTGTGAATGACCAGTCCTGGTCTCAGTCCAGCTGTGTGACCCTTCTGGGTCTGTCAGCCTGTTCTCTCTCTGGTCACAAATATACGCCCCAACTCACACAGTGATTGTTTTAAGCGCAGGCCTGCAGTGTGGTGGATCTCACATTCATGACCCGACAGGGCGAGATGCTTTAGCCAATTGGATGAATGAAATCTGAAAGGCCTTTCATTCAGGACAGACTTCCAGTCTGTCTGCACTGGATTTTAAATAATCCATTATAGATATTTTTCATATATAGCTATTGTAAAACAAACAAATAAATAAATAGCTATATGAAAAATCTTTCATTTAAGGGGGATGGATGGATAGATAGATGGAAGGGTTAAGGATGGCAATAAAGAAAATGAAGGAAGGAAGGAAGGAAGGAAGGATGGATGGATGGATGGATGGATGGATGGATAGCAAAAAAATTAATGCGGGAAGGAGGGATAGATTGATGATGGATGAATGATGCATTAAGGACAGCAATAAAGAAAATAAACGCAGGAAGGAAGGAAGGAAGGATGGATCGTTGGATGGATGGATGGATGGATGGACAGCAATAAAAAATGAACGCAGGAAGAAGGGATGGATTGATGATGGATGGATGGAGGGATGGATGATGGAAGGGTTAAGGACAGCAATAAATACAATGTATGCAGAGTGGAAGGAAGGAAGGAAGGAAGGAAGGAAGGACAGGTGGATGATGGATGCATGATGGATGGATGGATGGATGGATGGATGGATGGATGGATGGATGGATGGATGGATGGATGGGTTAAGGACAGCAATAAAGAAAATGAATGCAGGACGGAGGGATGGATTGATGATGAAGGAAGGAAGGAAGGATAGATGGATGGATGAATAGGTTAAGGACAGCAATAAATACAATGTATGCAAAGTTCAAAGAAGAAAGAATGGAAGGAAGGAAGGAAGGATGGATGGATGGATGGAAAGATGGATAGATGGATGATGAAGGTAAGGAAAAAAGATAGAAAAAGAAATTTAAAAGCAAATTCAGAAAAAGAAAATATAAAGAAAGACATTTAGAAATAAAATAATTTTTACTTCATTAAAAAAAAAATAGGAATAAAAGGATGGTTTAAAAAAATAAAATAAAAAAATGGGAGCATGCGCGCTACAACAGTCCAGATAGCAGATGTGTTTGTTTGTGTGTACAGTGGATTCTAAATGTCCATTAGTGATTATTATTATTATAATAATAGTTGAAGAAAAACCCATCTACTACTGCTAACGACATACCAAGGACACTGTGACCCAGCATTAAGGACAAGCACACTGTTGAGATCTTTCAGAATTGTTCTTGAAATGTCATTCCTTAAGCCTGCATCTCTGAGAGATAAGAAGACTGTAGTTAGCAGATGGCAAAGCACTCTACACACCAGGTGATAATAAACACATTATCAAAAGTGTGCTCACATTGCAGGCACTGAAAAGCATTCACAACACATTTAATACCTGGTGTAAATGCAGGAAAGGTGAACTAACCAATGATGGATGAATGGATTTAAAAACAACAACAACAACAACAACAACAAAAACATATACAATACATTGAAAGAAATAGCACGTCATAGACAGAAAAGGGGCGAGACAAGCTAACTACATTTTTGTACATGCAATTATAAACTAAAATTGCTTTGTTTTTCTGTTGCTTTTCTGGGTGAATTTGAATATTTCCCCCTCAGCTGTGTGGTAATTAAAACCTTGCCCATGGCAATCTCGACAGTGGGACAACATTTACAAAAAAAAACACTTCACAATTCTTGCAAAAGCAAACAGAACAATTAAAGCAGTGAGCTTTAGGATTTGGAAAAAAAAAGAAAGTTCCTTTGAATCAAAGAATAAGGAAGCATGTGGCAATAGATTGCGACAGTTGGTGAAATTCAAAATGTCAAGAACTTTGGCAGACTGAAGCCTGTTTCTCAGCCTTCAAATTATTTCTGGAATACACTGCTGGAAGACCCCTTCACCAGCCAATTGTCCAAGCAGTGAGCTTTGGTGTGTCTAGACTGAGGGCCATAAGGCAAACTAACACACATGGGAGCTCAAGCCTTTAGAAAATGCATAGTATTGAAGATAGGAAATAGAGAGGGAGAACAGGGGGAGGAAAAACAGCTGTGAAGCTTTTACTGCTCTATGCAGTATGACCTAGTTGTCCACCTGCATGGTTCTCTTCAATAAAATTTCCCCACAACATTTTCAGTTACAGGTAAAATTCAATTTTTAAAGAAATATGCTGTTGTAAAATTCATAAAATAATATCGAATTAAACCTCGGTCTGAAGGAAGAAACAATCAAAAGTATTGACAAGTCCATGGCGCGGCTTTACAACAGTCGGCCACATTTACAGTCAACCAATGTTGTTTTTTGCATTTTGAAATTTATACACACGTGAAATTATAAGAGGGTATTGTTACATGTGCATAAAAAGCAAAAACATAAACATATCAGATCTAATTTCATTGCATCCGATTGGGCTAAATCCTACATCTATTATGTAACTGACATCTTAGTTAAGCCTTAATACAAGTAAACAACAATTTTGAAGATGTTTAGCTCATATAATTAGCAGAGATCAATATAAAACACATGAAATACTGTAAAACTACACATTACATGCTTTAAACTCAGTGTGTTAATGTACACGAAAACACACTTTTTGGAAAACTCTAAGCAGTTCTCTACATCACACGCATCATTCAAAACTAACATCTGTAACGTGCTGGTAAACAGGCAGGATCAAGGACGAGAAGACGGTCTCTTGACATTAAACACTTTAATTATTGACCCATGATACAGACCGGATGAACAAGCAACACTCAGAATGAAACTTCACAAAACTTTAAGAACTGACCAGGAGAGAGGGAAACACAGGGATTAAATACAGACACTAATGACAGGGACACAGGTGAAAGACATGACTAATGATGAAAAACAGCTGACGATAATGAACTAATAACGAGATGAAAATCAAAACAGAGAACACGTGACTGAACCCAAAACAAAGAGCACATGTGACGATGACGGGACAAAAACAAAGAACATGTGACGAGTGACAGGACAGGGGAACAGAATAAACAGGGCAACAAACAGGCATAATTATGACAACAGCTCTTTCTTTTCATTTGTGAAACTCTGTCATTTTAATGCTACAATCATCTCCCAATTAGCAGAGGTGTCAAGTAACAAAGTACAAATACATCGTTACCTTACTTAAGTAGACATTTTGGGTATCTATACTTTAGTAGAGTAATTATTTTTCAGCTGACTTTTTACTTCTACTCCTTACATTTTAAAAATATCCTTGTTACTCCTATTTCATTCCGGATTGTTTTCATTGGGGATTGTCATCTTTTTGGGGAAAAAAAAAAAAAAAAAAAAAAAAAAAAAACTTTACAGATAAATCGTGCCATACGGAAAGAGTGTGTGAAGAGAGTGATTGTGGTTGGATGAGAAGTATAAACATATACCATTCCGACACCCTATTGGTTTGTAGACCTGCACATGACACATATCACGTCACACTCCAGCAAGGACATAACCAGTGTTGGGGTCGTTACTCAAAAAACATTTCTTAAAAGTTATTATTTCTCCACTACTGCCTCATTTATCAAACGGGTGCTTTCTCTTCGTCCTCTGCAAATTAAAACTACAGTAGGTAGTTCGGTAGAGAGACGTTTGAATAAATTAGCGTTTGCGATTGACAATGTTGTGATAAGTAGGCTAAAATAACTTTGTTACCCGTTAACGTTACCCCCAACACTGAACATAGCAGACGTATGTAGCCAAGTACGAAGATGTCCGTGGCAGAGACTCAAGAAGAAAACTTGAGCGAAATGTCCCAAAAAGCATCAGCGAGGAGGTTGGTACACAGGATGACCAGCCAAACCTTTTACTGTACATCTCTGGCCGTACTTGAAAGAATTTTTCCTTATAGTCATTATTGCCTTTAGAAAAATGTTTTTTTGAGGAGGTGGAGCAGTGCACAATAGGCCCCTGTGGCACGGCCTAAGCTTTTGACCTTAATGGCATTTTTTTCCTTACATTACTTTTACTTTTATACTTTAAGTTGTTTTGAAAGCAGTACTTTTACACTTTTACTTGAGTAAAAAGCTTGAGTCGATACTTCAACTTCTACTGAAGTCTTTTAAACTCTATTATCTATACTTCTAACACAAAATGATCATGCATGAAAACACTTATACAAACATTGATCACTTAGAAATTGAAAGAAATTATTTTTACCCCCTTGTATTTCTGTTGATAGTGTAAACATACATATGTACATTTACATATATATCCATATACATATTTGTGTGTGTCTATATATACATTTGGGTCAATGATGTGACGGGTCATTTTTTTGCCCAAAGGCCTTAATAATAATGAAATTATTGAATCACTTCAATACTTTTATTGAATCAAAAAGGTTTTAATTATATTTTACTATATGTAAAGGTATTTTAAAAATTTTAAAGTGTCAAAAGGTCATTCGGTTTAGCCATTTCACTTGTGATTAAAATATCTTGCAATATATATATATATATATATATATATATATATATATATATTATTCTGGCATGATTTTATAATGTTATATATCAGCATAGTGAAAAATGGCATTAATATTATAGTAGATTATATTCGTATTTGCTTTGTTATGAGAAAGAATGATCGTAAGAATGAATTTCATTGATATCATTTGGAATAACAAATATAAAGGGACCATTTTGGATCAACTCATGTAGTCAATATCATGTGACAGGATGTGACATCATTCAGACACCTGCAAAAGACCACATGCTCATGAAGCAAAGTAACTAACTCTCTCTTTGAAAAATTCATGCTTTCACTTGCTCATACGCACGTCCCGAAACATCAGGGAATTCAGTACAACCGCTATAATACATGGAAAATGTTGTAATATTTTAAAAACTTGTTAAAATATTTGATTGCCCTTTTTATAAAAAAATAAATAAATACTAGCTAGCTTGCGAAATATCAGCCTGTTAGCATTTTTTGAAAATATTGTCATTCAGTATAACCAAAAGAGTAAACATAATGGTAAAACCGAATTACTTTTTTGGTGACAAATTTTGTCCATCTTGTACAAAATGACAAAAGCAGTGTTAATAGATTATAAAAACCACACAATCTCATTGTTAACACAATAAACACACACACACACACATATATATATATATATATACATACATAAATAGAAAGTCAAGATTATTTCTAAAGAGCTTTATATATCAAATTCTGCTGTAAAGCGTCTCTAACAAGTCATTATACAGCTCAAGTCAGTTCAGCATTAATTCAATTCAGTTCCACAACTATAAAATTCATCAGTTGTGTATGTATGAGTGCTGTGACAAACTCGAGTACACTCCACTGAACAAGCAGAAGACACAAGTGAGTAATGTTTTACATTTTTCACATCTCGGTGTGTATGTGGCTTATCATTATATGTTTGTGTGTAGAGGTACTATGCAAAAATACCATTTTTAGAAGAGTTAAAATAATTTTGTAGGGTTCTGAGAAATGTAGCCATAGTTTCTAAAACTGTGAGCATGTAAAAAAACAAACAAACTGTAATCGTATTGTGTCACTTATCACAGTACTCGCACACAAACACATGAATCCGCAGGTCTCAGAACACGAGTATACACCTATGAGTTCAACCTCTGACTGAGTGCCAGCAGTTCGAGGACACTGTGACTGTGAGGAGAGTAAACGTTCCTCTAAACTCATTTGACACACAGTACACTTCAAAAGCCTGTTTGTATAAGTGGATCCGCACACACACGTGTTACTCATTGCACACCTTCTAAAAAAGGCAGGCTGGTCTACTGTTTTACAGAACTTTATAGCAGTCCCTGCACAGATTAGATGTGTGAGCGTTTTATCACCACAGCAGACTTCGGTGTTTGACCACCAGAAGGCTGGACTTTAAATCAACAACACTGCCTACTAATGACCAAGAAAAATAACCATGTGCTCGTAGCATAACCTGTGGAGACTTCATTACTCAACCACCACATCACTTCAAAAGCAACACACAGGAACACACAACAAGCACAATCCGTGCAGCCTGTTGATGCAGCAGCCTCTCATTAAACAATGCAGTGTGCTGTACTAGTTAGAGTGGAGAGCTGAGCAGACATCACAGTCGTAGTAGCAGAATCACAGGGGTCACTCAGAGCAGCCCCAAGGGGTACCGTACGAGGTGCCGGTAATGAGAAATCACTGGATGAGCCGCAGCCAATCAGACTGCACCATTGAGCATGTCAAAAGCATTGAGTTATGATTGATTTCTCTCTCAGCTAGGAAGAGTAACAGAGGCATCTGAGAGAACAGGGGAAGCGTGCATGTTATTCCAGCACTGGTAATCAAAAAACAGAGGAATACAGTCTCAAGGCTGATTGATTTTTGATGTCTTTTATATCATTGATCTATGGCTCCCGTAAAACAGCTGATTTAATCCACAGATAAAGAGTTGAAAATCGACTGCATGAAATCCAGACATTCCGGTGCGGGTCTGCGTTTTTACTTACATTTCATTCTGGTATTTCTTACGCCAGGACTGAGAAAGTTTTACACTTATAGTCCCTGTATAGCAAATATTACAATATTGAATGAAATTTGAATGATTACAAAAAAAGTCAAGTAAATGAAATATGTTATCAAAATCTTGAAAAAAATAAGGAGAAAGATGCCGCCTCTTGCACACTAAACGTATTCTCGTCGCTTTGTACTATTAATATTGAAGCACTGTACTCACATGAGCTGTTTTAAATATGTCTTGAGTGCCTTTTTGCATCTTGAGAGGTTTGGTGACATTGCTGGCTATAGAGACTCACTGAGCCGTCGGATTTAATCAAAAATATCTTAATATATGTTACGAAGATGAACGAAGGTCTTACGGGTGTAGAACGACATGAGGGTGAGTAATAAATGACAGAATATTCATTTTTGAGTGAACTAACCCTTTAACGGTCTGACTCCACAATTCAGTACTACATGGTTCACAGTCTTTGTAATGTCTTCCAGCAATATATTTTAGACATTTATAATGTGTTTATAAACAATTCTCAGAATTGACTTTACATTTTATATTTAAAAAAAAAAAAAAAAATGTTTTCAAATGTTTGGGGGCTGCAAGTGTACCAATAAATGTTCCAAGGGTGCATTTAATATTTTCACTTTTAATCAATTGAATGCATCCTTGCTGAATAAAAAGTGTTATTTTTCTTAAAATTCTTACTGAGCCCAAACTTTTGAATGGCAGTGTTTATAATGGCATTGGTAACCAAATACTTGCACAATGCTGCATCCACATCAATATGTGTCAGACTACTCTCATATAAACCAGTAAAACAAACATTTACATAGTACTCTTTACACAGAACATCTCTTTCCCTTGATGTTCTTCCTCACACACAAAAACTGCTGACAAGGCGAATCCCTTAAATACCGCTCTCGCACATTTAAGATGTTTTTCTCTTTTCTTTTTTTTTTATCTGGTTCATTAAAAACCCTGTGAGGTGAGGGAGACGGGGACAGGAGGACTCAATAGGGACTCGGCTGTCACATCATACAGCTGCTTCAGGGCAAGTTCTCTTTTCCTCATAGCAAATGCCGACCCAGAGAATCTCAATGGATCGCTCAGCAGCATCTGAAAGTGAGGTCACAAGTCCAGTCCCAGCAGATCCATTATACCAAGGCCTGATAAACCTGAGGGCACCAAACTCTAATGGGGTCACACACTATATCTATTTTTGCTGAGTAAATGTTACAGCAGCACTACAACAAATGTATCCATGCATCACAAAGTGACTTTGAAAATATTCAAAGCACTGATTGCATAATCTATTATAATTGCTATAATAATAATACTCAATAGATTATACATTCATCGCTTAACCAAAATACAATTCCTGATCCTGAGTTATTGTTTCCATGAGTTTTTCTCTTCAACTGGCACCCTGCAGGCCAAATCCAGCCTGTCAATCATTTTCATACAGACCTCCAATTGATTTTGATGAATTCACTGTGTTGCCTGATACAACAGAGCGCTCTCAGCATGAAACAAGCAACAGGTTCAACTGCATCTGAGAGTCGTCAATTAGTCAAACACAAAAACTCTTCTGGCTATAGTCAGGCACTAGTTTCCTAAACATGAACCATGACTGTCTTGCTTGTCTTAACAAATCAAATGAGAAAAAAAAAAGGACTTAGTGGACAAATCCTCCAACAAAAAGATCATTTATCATTTCCTTGCATCATTGAGTAAAGCATAAAAATCGAATAAAATCGAAGTCAGTATTGAAGGTAACACTTTAGTATGAGGAACAATTGTCACGTTTAACTAGTTGCTCATTAGCTTGCATATTAACTGTTTATTAGTATTTATAATGGCTTATTCTATATCCCTAAATCCTACCAAATACCTAATATTTTATCGAGGCAAAAGTCGTATTAATAGTGGATATGTGTATATTCCCCATAGCAAAGTGTTTCCGTATAAATTGTAAGAGGAGATATTTGTTCATATAGCAGATGCACCAGCTGAAGTATTATGTTTATACATATTACATTAATTATCCAATTATGCAGACAAACACATGGCTGCATGGATTGTATAATCTAAATTTGGTTGTAATGTGCAACTATTTTGAGACTCCGAATTAATGAATCGAATATGTTCTTGTCAGCTTGTGTGCTATTTTAATGTAAGACAGGAGCATAAGGCCCCATTTATTAAGATCAGTAAACTGACAGGTGAATGCGTCTAAAAGCTTCAGCAGAATGGATTTTGATGCCATCTTTTGTTTACAGCGCAGCAATATCAAATAGATGAATGTTGTCAGAGAGAGAAATGGATCAATCAGAAGCTTTATCAAATATGACTCGCAGGTAAACAACATAGTAACGCGTATGTGCGTGCATGTGTGTGTCCGCATGTTTACGTGTCTGTGTGATATGACCAACCAACTATCTATACCCTAAAAGCCATGTAAGTCAGCCTGAGTGACAGAACCTTTGGCTCCATGTGGTATCTTATCTCTCAGGGAATGGGACCTGCTGCTTCCAGTCGTTCAAAGCCCTTTGTTCCTCTCTGCAGTCTATCCCCCTAACCACAAAGTGCTATTCATTTCCAATCACATGATCCTGTAATTGCCGATGGCCTGCTTTACACAGAGACCTATATTTGTGGTTTTCTTTCCACAGACTGCTGCAATGAACGGGAATTTGCTAGGATTGAAATGTGATGTGCACATTTTTTTATTTATTTTTTTCATTTTAAATACTTTCTCCAAAACATTTTTATGTTCTAAAAAACAACCATGCACTATGTAAATTGACTTTTCGAAGATGCTTTCAAAACATTGCTGTTTGAGCCGACTGACTTTATCAACTTTTGTCTCGTATAATAGCATGAGCTGGGTTGGGATTACTTGTTTGTGAGACTAATGGCCAAATGAAACAGGAATAATCATTATTTTTTGTTCCCTTTGAAGACACCAGAAACTAGCATAAAATAAATTCAAGTCAGAAGTAAGAAGCCAGAAGAATTATTGATACTGTACCTTTAAGGGAAAGTGCATCGTTTGTTTGTTTATTTGTTTTGCAATGCCATTCCAGCTTCTTTGACTATTTCTATTGCGAAAATATACTTGAATTATAAAAAATAGAAATGAAGATATTTTTGACTAAATATTGGGGATGTAACGGTACAAGGTTTGAAATGTACCTTGCATTTAAAGTCACGGTTCACGTCAGTTTTGCTTTTTTTGAAAGTTGACTACGGAATGTGTAGGAGAGGCGTTATACTTTCAACTTAAGTTGAATTTGGAAGGTGGTCTGGCAGAAGCTATATATTTTACTTTACTTCATAGTTTGTTAAATATGAATATTTTTATTACACAAACGCATCGCTTCACTTCAGAAGGACTTTATTAACCCCCTGGAGCCATGTGGTGTACATTTAAGATGGATGGATGTGCTTTTTTGAGCTTCAAACTCATTGGCCCCGTTCACTGCCATTATAAAGCTTGGAAAGAATCAGAAAGAAGAAAGTCATATACACCTCAGATGGCTTGACGATGAGTAAATCATGTGTTAATTTTCATTTTAAAGTGAACTAATACTTTAAATTAGGTGGCCTAAACTACTTTGTACTAAACCATTTGCTATATTTTATTTATGCATGCATAACTGACCAAAATGGAGACAGTATCGTGGAAATCAAGCAATGATTGCATTAGGTCTTAATTCGACGCTATGCATATACCAAAATCTGGAAGAGTAAAGACATTAGCCTCACAACCAAATGCACGTTGGTCTATTTCATTGTGTTTCCCATATCAATGTATGGATGTGAAAGCTACACACTGAAAAAAGAGATTGAAAGAGCATTGATGCATTTGAGTTGTGGTGTTGGAGAAGGCTCTTAAGGATACAGCTGACAGCGATGGTCACCAACAGAGAGGTTTTGAAGCGCATCAAGGCAGAAATGTCACGAGGGAAAAATCACCAAACTACGGCTTAATGTGATGCGATCTGTTTCACTAGAGAAAGCAATGATGCTTGGCATATTCAACGGAATGAGTAGAGGCCGCCAAATTTGCACTGGCTGGATACTATCAAAAGTGACACTGGCCTAGACATAGAACAGCACAAAACTAAAAAGAATGGCAAGAGTTGGTCTATAGATTCAGCAAAAGTCAGATTAGACTTTTAAAATGCGCATACGTGTTGGTGCATTGCAGTTGCATTTAAAAGCATTCATAAATGTTTCAAACTAAGTAAAGGACTTTTCCAGAACAACACATCTTTAACCCAATAAATCCATAATCTTGTAAGTAATGGTAGTAGTTAATATACAGTGTGACCGGGTACTGTAATATTGGAAATCAATCAAAATATATGCTCCAAAAACTTGATAAGTAGTGCTCGTACAGCTGATGTAATTTTAGACCTGGGTCACAACTGTTTTTTTTTTTTTTTTCCTTTCACATTCCACTGTGACTACCTGTCATTTCTGGCCCTTCTTTATGATGCCTCTGACACAAAAGAAAAAGTAGTAAAAGGCCAAAAAAGAAAAAGAAAATCTCGCAAGTTACAAGTTACAAAGATTCTGCTTTGGAAACTCCTGGACCCCCCTGGACAAAGTAGATAAAGTATCTTAGCACAGAATAGCCTTCCCCAACTTGCAGACAACTTTTTTTTTACAGGAAGAAGAGTCAGTCAAACTGTTCGTAAGTAGTTGAAAAATGTCTCTCAGTTTGTTTGAGTTTAATGTGAGACCAAATATTCACTGTCGGTTTCAAATCAGGCCAAAATATGAGCCTGACGGGCTTGTTCTCAAGCCATTTGTTAGTTGTCTTTTGAAATTTGAGCAGGAGCATTGTCTTGGTGAAAAATATCATCTGATCATTCTTCTTTAGATAACAACGTTTCATTTGTGGGAAGCAAGCCCTTCTGGAATATTCCCCTGAACGCTAAAGCATTAAATGATTTTCCCAATGATACTCACCAATACCAGCAGCTGAAAAGGCTCTCCACACAATAACACCTCTTCCTCCATGCATTTGTTATTATATTTCTCTGCAGTTTTTTGAAGACACTGCTCTGGAGCATCACCGTGTAACTCGTGTTTCATTGCGATTCATCACTTCACACGCAACTGCCAATATTCTGCCAAATGTTGATGTTTTTCGGAGCTCAAATTTTGCCGATTTCCTGACCGATTATTTACGGTTAAGACAATTAAAAGCTTAGTGTTTAGCCATAAAAACGACGGCCAACAACACCCATAACTGTTTCCATCCCGAAGAGCATAGCTCATGGTCAACATCTTCACAGACGTCATCACCTCTGGCCTACTTCCTTTGGCTTTTCCTGTCAGATGTTGTTTGTGCCGAATGAGGCTGCTCGTGTGGAACTCTCCATATTCAGGTGCTCACCGAGAGGTCACAGCTGGTTGCTGTCCATGACACCTGACAGACAATTGGTGGCCCTGTATCCATAGCAACCTCAGACAGAGATGGGGAGGAGTAGAGGTCAGTGGAAATGACACGTTGAGCGTTTGAGTGATCAGGGGGTGGACTGGATGGTGTAACGCAGAATATTAGAGGACACCTGAGGAGGATGGTGGTAAACTAAAAGACGGATGAGTGCATCAAAGTGACAAGGTAATTGCCAAATATCGACTTAAATCTCAGAACTGGCAACCTAATGGTTTCAAGAGGTACTTTGTGACTACAAATATTAAATTCTCCCCCTGCAAGCTTCTCGCTTTGACTGTGAGGGGATCAAGCAAAATCAGGGTTAACAGATGCTCAATTAACAGGGTAATCATAAGTATCTGAAGCACACTGCAAGTCAATAGTAAGGCACTCTTGTGAGGAAGACACAGATGTTGCATAGATTTGTTTTTTCCTTCTTAATCCCACTTGGGAAATGGGACTTTAGTGCAGATGAGAGACATCAGTGTTTACAGCCATAAAACAATCACTATCAGAGTGAGTGTGCTGAGAGGACCAGAGCCTGAGTTATTGTATATTTTGTAATAAAACTATATTTGAATAAAACAATTTATAAAAGTTTATGTTGTTTATCAAGCAAAATTCATAGCCCCAGCTGTGAACGAAATATGGGCTTTGCTGTAATGCTTTCACAAATCATTTTGTTTCATTAAGCGGTTTTAATGACGAGGGTAAAATTAATGGTGTTTAGCTATGAGTGACAAAGGAGAGCTGAAAAGAGAGAAATGCTACAATCCTAATAGCATAGTACTGTACTATTCACATAATTTGTGATTTTATTGTCCATTTACAGTCCATTAAATGAACTAGAAGTAATATAATCTACAATCTAAATTTTTTAAACAACAAAAATAATGATTAAGATTTTTTTTTTTTTTCTTTTCTTTTCACTTGTCTAGTTCACCGCAGTCCTGATTAACCAAACCTCTTTCTAATTTGGACCAATCAAGGACTGCATTATCGACCAATTGACCCTTCGCAAAGACCCGCCCCCTTTAGTTACTGTTGCTCTGTCCGACAAGCCATGCCGCTCTCACGCCACACATCATGTTCTCACAGTGAAAAATACATCCCAGAGCAAAGAGGACACCGACAACACGTCGACAGACAAGACAGAGCAGGTTACTTTTGATATGAAAAAGTTTTTTAAAGAAGTTTAAACAATAAATAGCATATAGTGTCTCTTTAATGTGTCGTGACAGATCGCTGTCGCTCCTTCAAGCGGCTCGTGAACCGATCATCTCTTCATACTAGTTCATTTATAGCATCAAATAAACATGAATGAACATCAGAAGGAATGTTGTTTCAAGCATGGAAAGATGTGAGTACACACAATTTTTCAAGTTCAAGTTCACCAACATTAATCTACTAACTCCCCTGACTGCTTTGTTGGACAAAATGGTGAATTCTGGGTTATTGGTCAGATCGCCTGCTAACAAAACTTACGGCGAAGGGTCAATTGTTTCCCACCATCAGTGTCTGGACTCATACATACCTCCATGTTTAGGGGCTGTTTAAACAACACCGTTTTCAATAAAAAACAGAAAACGTTTTAAGCATTATAGCCGTTCATTTACAAGACAATGGTGTTTTGGTGGCCTGAAAATGCAAACTTTTGAAAATGGGTTGAAGTTTTTGAAAACGATGTCACTGTCATCTCCGTGTAAACTGCAAAAATACGAATCTGTGAAAACGGTGACGGCATTACGCGTTCAGTCTATTCAACTTATTTTTCAATGCGGAAATGAGGTGTTTTCTGTGAATGTGCGAGACTTACGATTTATCAACCACTATTTAGGGAAATAACGAGACAAAGTGCAATAAACTGTAAAAAAACTAAAAAATAAGATGGATAGGCATGCGTGAGGCGAGTGCTCGTTAAAAAAATGCCTATATGCGCAGGTGTGTAGTCTTTCTTCACAAAGCGTCATCGCCAACTACTTGTCTGGCATGTGCAATACAGCGTTTTTAGTCATTTGTGTGGATCCTTTTGAACAGGCCAAGTTTTGATAACGTTGTCATGAGTACAATGAAAAAACATTTCCATTTTTTAGTACATCGTTGTCGTGTAAACGTACCCTTAGACTCACATACTCTCTTTTTTGGATCTTCTTTTCATTTAGCTCCATGTTCTGTTTACCTCTGTGGTGCCTTCACCTGCCATCCACAAACTCTCAACTGTAAAAACTGGATATTCATTATTTAAGTTAAGTGTATTCACATCATTTGCATTGACCAGTTTATCATCTGTATTCTTTCATTTGCATTTGCATCAATAAATCGCCTCTGATTATGTGACAAAACTGTATAATGGGCTGTGAGCAGTTCCATTCAAAATACAGCAAAAGACTTTGATTTGAATTCCTATCCCCAGTATAGTTAGATGGCCTTATGCACACAGAAGATTTTCAAGTACTTTAATTCCCATTTTGACAAAAAATCTTTGCAAAAGTGCAACTGTGGTATCTGTGGTACCAATGAAGTGGACATATACAGCAGAGAGTCTGAAAGCCAGAGAAAAGCGAAGAGAATGACAGTTTGTGATGGAAAGCAAGAGGACTGAGAGAGGAAGAAGCACACAACTGTCACTGGGATATCCCCTGGGTGAAGGGGTGGAGGGAGCTTGAGTTAAACATGTCTGACAAGCCAGATCAGAACCGCTGACACATGTCCAAAGCAAAACTCAGGACATGCACCAGACCGCCAGGCCTCCTAAACACACGTGTTAGATTTTTCTATCTTCGTGGGGACTCTCCATTTTATATTCTGCTCTTCTACTCTAAACCTACCCATCACAGAAAATTTATGCATTTTTAAGCATTATTTTGTATGTTTAGCAATCCATTTCCTGGCTGGTCTCACAATGTAGACGATCTCAGATTTTACTAGCCTTGGTTCCCACAATGTAGGTTAAACCTATACACACACACACATGTGGTTTACTATCCATGCGGGATACAAACACACAGAGAAAGAGAACTCAGTGCCAAAAAATAAACCGGTTCTCAATTCAAAATGAAACCCGAAACATTTTACTTGGATGGCAACGAGCAAAGACATTACTATATATCCCCATTTATCTGTGCTTTTACCAGGAATCTCAAAAAAAGGGGGGAGGGGGGCTTTCATTTTCTAACTTTGATTAAACGCTCTCTTTTTTGATGAAAGTTTGGCTTTAAATAAGAGGGGAAGGCAAATTGCCAAGGCTTGCTTTGTGTGGCTGTTCCTTCATCGTGTTGACCTTTACTTCAATCTGTTTGAACAGCTCTGTGGACACCCCGAGACCGAGTTCATTCAAGATGAGATTGCACACAACACTAACCAGAGCGGGCTAGTTTGGACAGAACGAGATCGAAACATTAGAGGGAAGATTGGTCTCAGGTTCAGAGAGATTACTTACAAGTTGTACGTTGTAGAGCAATGTGTAACGATTCTCGGTCAATTATAACTACCAATCCTCAGCATCAAGTTTCATCAGCGTTTAGTCTTTGTTTATCTGTTGAACCAACGCACACTTGAAAGAACATTGAATTTGATAATGACAAGTCTTTTTGAAAACGATAACAAACGATGAGCAGGAACCTGAGATTGACCGTGTCGAATTACTGATACTTGGAATTACAAAATCTCCATAAAACTTTAAAAACTATCTGAAGGAATTTAAAGAAAAAAACACTTGAAGGAAAATAAATGGCTTAGCAAGCCAGAAATCCTAGACAGCACTGCATTCTATTATGAATGAGAGTGAACATAATATGTAATTTTTAGCGCTATCATAGCCTCCCTTTTTGTTTAAACTCCGTTTGTTCGGTTGCCTTGTGAATAATTTAAGCTTTGAAATCTGTTCCGTATCTCTGACAAGCAGGTCTATTATAATTATGGGCCGCTACATTATTATGATTACCAATTGAGAGGAAAGAGAGAGAGACTGAGTGGGAGAGAGAAAGACTAGAGGAAGCGAGAGAGAAGCTACTTCCTGGGTAACCATCAGATGATATGCAAAATGAAAGAAATATTCGTTGAATTTCTCATTAAAGTCGGACGTCTATGCTGCAATCGGGAGACAATTTATTCATCTGACAATATGAAGAATGTAAGATGCATATCATCTAAGCTAATGAGACTGAAGCACCCGGAACATCAGCACAATCAGAGAGAATAGCGAATCATTTAGTCAGGT
The DNA here is from genome assembly GCA_037194245.1 of Opsariichthys bidens. Taxonomy (NCBI): domain Eukaryota; kingdom Metazoa; phylum Chordata; class Actinopteri; order Cypriniformes; family Xenocyprididae; genus Opsariichthys; species Opsariichthys bidens. The sequence goes on from CM074297.1 coordinate 14,468,887, forward strand.
TTGTTGGTGGCGATTAGAAAACCTTCGATCGTCATCTTTCTCCAAGTGATTTGATCTGCTTTCCAAATTATCTCTTGTGGGTCTAAGATTGGGATTTCGGATGAGGAATATCTTAATTTCATGTTTGACGAGGCTCGGGAGGTGTAGATTGGAACAGACAGTTCCCTCAGCGTGTCATTATGGCAGCAGAATTATATGCCAATTTCTAATATGACTGGCATTCAAACAAGCACAAGGCTTTCACGATGGATGATAAATACATACAGCAGAAAATTGTATTTTGGGTGATCTATTTGATATTGCCGATACGGATTGTATACAAATTGTGTTATTTATCCATTTTGATAAATATTTGGGAACACTTTACAGTAAGGTTGTACATTAAGAACAACAAACAATATTAAAGTTCATGTTGACTTCTACATAATACATTTTAACATTACAAGAATGAACGTTTTTATTTTTATTAACATTTTATTATGAACATGAATTAACAGTGAAATTACAAGTCGACAGACAGACAGACAGATAGATAGATACATAGATAGATAGATAGATAGATAGATAGATAAAACTCGCAAACGCTAAACTCTACGGAGCCCCTAAAGGGACACGGTGAAGGGAAAAAAATATGAGGTGGGAGATAAAAAATATGTGAAAAGTTTTGCTTTCGGTCACAAAACTTTTCTGTTCCACTGAGAAACTTTGCGTCTGTGTGTAAAATGGCTTGCGTTCCCACGAGTTTTGTAAGGGAAAGCAAAGGCTTTCCAAGTGAGTGCAAAGTTTCTAGGGTGCACACAAAAATTTTCCAAGCAAGTGAAAAATCATTGAAATATATTGTTTCCTCCCATTTCATTTTTTCCATCAACATGCCACTTTAGGGGCTCAGTAAAACTGCAAACACATAACTGATGGAAATCATGAGATGGTAGGAAAAATCATTAAAATCATCATTAAATTATCATTAAAAATCTTTTTTTTTTTTTGTACTTTCTGTGAGCAGCATTCCAACTTTGTGAATATTCATAGCGAATTTTTGATGGCATGATTCTGAACCAATGAAATGTGATTTTCAAACTCATGCCGACATAAACAAAATGATCTTACTCGCGCTAAATGTTGTGTGTATATATATATACACACATGTATATGTATATTCCTGTATATATTTGGTTTTAACGAGGTGTGTGCCAAATTATGTGTTAATAACAGGGATTTTAAGGTAGCCTATGGTTGCTAGATGATTTTTTTGAACCCTCAGAAAAGTTTGAAAAGTTTGCTGGCTCTGTCATATTTTGTCAGATTGCAACAAATTATACATCACTTTGAAGGTTTTTAATCTATTTTTTTTTTTTTGACAATGTGTTCATTGCAACTCATTTTGCCAGTACAGGTCACAAATGTTACCCTTGGTATATGTCAAGACATGTCTGAGTGTGAGCTAACCAAAAAGCCAACTGATAATTGGATGCTTCAGAAGGGCCACAATCCACTACAAACTTACATTCTAGTACGTAACGCCCACTGTTCATAATCTGGTCGAATCTTGATGGATACATTTTATTTTTGTTGAACATCCAGTTTCACCCAGAAAAAACATCACAATCCTGAATTAAAATGGGTTGTGAATGCTATTTTATGTTAACTTTAATTAGAGGATATTGGTGGAGCACCTCAACTGTGAAGAGCTGGGGGACACTAAACACGGTGTGAATGAAGTCCAATTAATGAGATCAATAGATGTTAATTACACTGAAGATCAGTCCCATGTGTTCCTGTTTTACAGTCAAGAGACTGACCTCTCCTCCTCGCTCGCTTTCCAAAAACATCCTACGAGGACCAAACTTTTTTCCTTCATTCCTCCACCCATCCAAACATTCTGCCTGCCTCTGCGGGCTGTGTTTTATTCTGTTGTTTTGCTGACCTCAACAGAACCTGCAATAACAAAGCATCTAAATGTCAGATATTTATATAAACAGCCGCTCTAACTACAGTCGAGGCCGAGCTGCACTTTATTACAGATGTTACAGTGTGATATATCAAATATGACAAGGTTTTCATTTCCTTTTCAGCGGTTTGTATAGATATTGAATAGTGGGTGTCCCAAACTTTAATCTAAACAAAGACAGTTAAGGGCAAGTACTCAGGGGAACAACAGTGACATTTGGAGATGGATGGGAATTGAAGTGACCTCAGAGCACACTACATATGAGAAAGGAAGGCGGACATTTGAAGAGGAACAGACCTGTTCTGGAAGAGTCCATGGTCGGGGTTTCAGATAGCTTTTGGGGGAAATGTCGGGACAGATTAGGTCAGCAAGGGGCAGACGGTGATGTGGTGATATAACCTGTGCAGTCTGAGGCTTCTTGTCTGCGCTCATACAAACGAAATTCACATTTCAACGACATCTGCATTTAGACACGGACTGAGATTTAGCACTTGAAATTGCACACCGTCTTTTTTTCTTTTGACTGTCAAACACAGAAGTGATTGAAATTCAGTCTGTCTTAAAAAAAAAAAAAAAAAGCACACAGAGGGAAACAAATTCTTCCCAGGTTGTTAGCTTGCGATCACCTGTATCTTCAGACACACATCTGAAAAGGAAGTTCAAGTGTGAAGAATTAGATTTGCATTGTAGTTATGAAAAGGTGTAAATTATGTGATGCAAATCTTATTCATCACTTAACAAGCTCATGTCCTTAGATTCACATCACGGTTCATGTGAGTATTTATATGGCTGATTTCCTGCACAGCCTCTTCAGAGATTTCTTATAACTTAAATATATTGTTTTGGCAGCCAAGTAGAAGACAGGTATAAACTAGCTATGAAGGTCTGCGCTGTCATGAAATAAAAAGGCCACAGGTCAGAGAAGAGAAGCTTTAGACTGTAGCTTCCTCCCAGCACCAGTCTCAATGATTCGGGCCAGATATTCCTCGTCCGGACCCTCGCAAACACATCCTGATCCTCATCGTTTGTACTGGCCGGCTACCAGAGGCAGGTTGGAAAGTGTGATGAAGCTCCGTCTGAATGAACTCACTGCTAAAAGGTCAAGTCAAGAAAGAGGGAAAGACAGTGTAAGGAACAAGAGTTTGCCAGTGAAAAAAGTTTCTATGTAAGGAGTCGCTGTGTGAAAGTTTAGAAGTATGAACTCAGAAACCTGAAGTCTGAGGAAAACGATACATTTATTTATTAGTGGTGCTTGCTCAGGCTAGAAGTGAACAAACCCATACAGTATTCAGCAATGGGATGTAACTCGTCTTACAAATTTCAGCTACAGAAATGAATGAAGTGGTGTGGCCTACAGGTGAGGTGTGCTATTACTTTTCTAATCAATCAGACTCAAGGTTTTTACTTCTCAGACAATTAAATGGATGGAAAGCGCCTTAGACTTATATAAACAGAGCAAACGGTTAAATAGGGACAAGAATAGCATTGGTCCTCTTTGATATCAAGATGCTATCTGAATATTTTCTGTCTGGGTTGCATTTATAAATATGTTAATACCAATGATTTTTTTTTAATCTAATCACACAAATGCAAAGCGACATTTACCTGAGATGCTGCGTTGTCATTTACTGCACTTTAAAAACAGTTAATCAACTGCTCATTTTTGTGTTTTCTTTCCAATATTATTAGAGTTAATAAAACTATTAAAATTGTAAATTCACAAAAATTTATATAAATATAACATATAATACAGTATAAATATTAGATGAAGAAATTGAAACGAAGTTTAAGTTGAAATAATAAATTATGAACTAACTAACTAAATGAATGAATGAATGAATGAATGAATTAGAAAACAAAAAGCCTAAAACCGAAATTAAGCTTAAACTAAATTAAAAATAAATGCAGATTTAAAATGTATAAATAAATAAATAAATAATCATAAAAGTACATAAAAATATGAATTATAAGTACATTTTTAATATTTTTAAGCACATCAAATATTATAATAATTATAATACATATATATATATATATATATATTATTAATGTTCTTAACGAGCAAAAGATGTAAAGAGAAATAAATGAAGAAAGTAGAAGAAAACATTATTTGGTTTTTTAAAGCAAATGTATATAATTATATAAATAATTGGATATGTTGAGTATATTGCATGAAAAAAATGAGTATATTGCATGAACATAAAAAACCCCAAGAAACTGCAAAACCAATTTAATTTGGTCTATTAAGTGACGTATATATTATCACAATATATGATTATTTACAGTGCAACCTACATTACATATTGCATTACTGACATACATATGGAAAATGAAAACACATCTGCAAGTAATGTAGTGTAAAGGAGGCAATAGTGACTTGCAGACCATAGAGGGCTTTTTTGATGAGTGTCAGCAAGTGTCCACCTAGTGTACATCACAATACTGGCAAAGTAGTCAGGCCCCTTCTAAGATTGCAATAGCAATACATTTTACAAATGCAAGCGAAACATAAAATTATAGTTTTTATGTTAAGCTTCCTAAACCTGAGACAGGATTCAATCCCTTACACGGCCTCCCCGCCGTCACAAGCCTGCCCACTACTGCTGTGTCACGTTGCCGACACGCTGACATTCTTAATACATGAAAATGAGAGCTGAGTTACAAGTAGATGTGTTTGATTAAGCGACCCACGTCAGAAAATGGGGGCCGCTCGACCATCAAGAACTTCTTCCGCTGGTACTTCTCATATGCGTCTCGAGATGCTTTTTTACAGTAATCAAGTTCGAAGAAAGCATTCAAAACAACAGCACTCCATACACTCCAGAAACTGGACAATGCTCACGACGCACATGATCTCCATGGAAACAGAGAGGAAGAGTAGGATACTGCAAGTGGCCTTCTCCTCCCTCTCCACTTTCATGTGGAAATGTATCCCACTGTTTGAGAGAAACAGAAAAGAGATGGAGGGAGGAAGCCACAAGAAAGAGGCTAAAGAGAGAGATGAGGAGAGGGAAAAGAAACGGAGAAGGAGATGGCCCCTTCACTGGCAGGATGTCTTGCGAGTGCTCCTACTGTTTCCTGAAGAGCTCCAGGAATAGTCGTCCTTTCCGCTGATCCTCTGTGACAGCTGTGCCACAAGGGTTTTGTTTGTTTGTCTATCGGAGTTCATTTTCAGGAGTAATTTCTTCATAGAGGAAAAGAGGTTAAAAAACAGTCTCTCTGAGTTGTTTATACTTTATGATGTTTGCAAAAAAACATTTTTTAAAATGTGATTTGTAGTGATCTGTAGATGTCAGGAATGAAAGAGGATGCAGTGCTAAAATGATTCAAATGACAGCGTAACAAGACCAACCTTTGAGCGTCTAAGAGTGAATTTTATATTTTTGACGGGCAATATTTTCATGCCAGGTAAGGGCTTTTAAAAGTAGATGCATCACACAAACACGCGCACACACTGACAACATTGTGTTTGGCAGAGAGCAGAGTAGGTGTCTGATTTCAGCTAGTGTTTCAGACCGCCGCAGGATATCTTTACTGTCAATGTGATTGTGTATAGTGTGTGATACTAGAAGCTGTGCTAGCGTGTGTCAGAGAGATGCCCTAACCCACAGCCCTGATTTCAGGTCAGCTCAGAGAAGAGGAAGATGGGATGTAATAGAGCACAAAGGATGCAGGGCAGGTGAGACAGTAATCGTCTGTGTTTAAAGGAGCTGCTATATGAGACTGAGTACAGGCATTTGTACCTCAATGGACACAAGCAGCTGTCAAATGAAACTGATACTGGGATGTAAACATCTGTGTGACTTCTGCGTCGTCATCAATGACATCACTCAATCGTAATGCAAAAATGTCAGTGGCCTAAGTGTAGGGGAAAGGTGAGATTTAACAATAATTCATTGTCGACAGCTTTTGGCAGTTTGAGCTACTGCTGTGATGAAATGAAACATAATTTATTTTAATATAAGTTATCATTAAATGATTAAAGGGGCCTCAATGAAAAATCTAATTCACTGATCTTTTGAAATAAAAGCATTCACTCTACTATGAAAACAGCTGTGACTTTCAGAAGGGAAAACTCTGTTTCAAGTCAAGGATGGATGGATGGAAGGATGGATGGATGGATGGATGGATGGATGGATGGATGGATGGATAGATAGATTTTGTGTGTTTTATTTAAACAGAGTGGGAGGTTGTTGGGAGCTACAAGAAACATGGGAGTCTTAGCTGGAGTGCATTTCTAGATTGCAGAAAGGACTTTTAGTGCAAAGGGTTCATGAACTGAATCTGTTTGAGTATGTCATTTTTTGGGATTTTTCAAAAGCGGGGGTGCCGGCTGGTTAAATAATTTAATAATGCAATCAAATGATTATCATCTGCACAAAAACTAGAACAACCAACTTCCCTTCATGATGTACACATGCTCAACAAATTATCATTCTCCACATCTGCTCAGTTTGGAGCATGTTGTCAAGGAAACCAGCACAGGTAAAATTAGAAGAGCTTTTTGCCAAAATTTAAAAAAAAATATATATATATAAAATAAATCATAACCATGATAATTTCAAAGGAAATTCACTAAACGTATGTACTTGTGACCTTGAACATGATTTAGAAAAATGTAAGAGCACATTGCACATTAAGCAATTATATTATAAAGGATGTTTTTTTGTTGTCGTGATTTGGCTGACATGCGCATTTCAGTGTGTTCCTGCATGAGTGTTTACTGCTCTTTCCTGAATTTTTCAGGAAAAAAGACAGACACTCCATTCTCACACACATTCATAATTTAGCCAGAGCCTCTGGCAGTCACAGGCAACATGCCTCTAGTTGTTACAGACATGCACAGCTCCACAGGACAACATATTTCAGCAAACATAAACTCCAGCTCATATATAAACACAATGCTATCCATCCATCCATCCATCCATCCATCAATCTATCTATCTATCTATCTAATGCATGTTTTTTGAGAAAAGTAAAGATAGTTCAGCTTTAAAAAAAAAAAAAAAAAAAAAAAAAAAAAAAAAAAAGAGACGGCCTCATATTCTTTAGTATAAAATAGTCGACTTTATGATGTCCAAGAAGCAGCAAAACACCTCCAAACCACAACACACCCACCATCATCGTGCTTCAGAGTTCTGTTCCTGTTCCTCATGTAGGTGTTGGATGGCAAACTCCACTCTTACCTTCATATTCTTTTTTGAGAGCAGAGCCTTCTTTATTGTTGAGCTCTGATGTAGAGAAGATTTGTCTCTTTCTAATGGTTTTAGATCCCATGATGACATTGTTGGATCCTTGAAACACTTGAACTCTTGGTGGCGCTTGGTTGAATGGCAAACCCTGGGGAGATTGCGTCTGAAAACCCATGAAGCTTACTTGTTGCCTTGCTGCTTTATCAGACAATGACCAGATGAAAGTATCTCACACACAGGAAATGAAGCTAACATTGGATTCTGATGTGTCTTGATGCCTTCCAATCTTGGATTGCATCCTCGGAAGGCAGCATTTTTAAGTTCTCGAACACAGCCCTGATCGGCACCTGACTATAATTATCGATGCACACGATTCTAAGGCACTTGATGCAGCAATAAGTGTTGCTGTTGTTACAATTCCTTCCACATAAGGTTTGTTTCTTATCTGTACAGTTTACTATGAAATGTATGGAGACATGGTGATGGGAAAAACATTAGATGGGAGGAAAAACTTATTTTCAATCCTTTTTCTAACCAGTCTGATTGGTGATCATTTTATTTAAAACATTGGGTCATAAAATCAACTCCTTAATTACGATATTTAGGTTTTTAAGTGTTTTACAATATTTAATGAACTAAAGTATGAATTACTCACCAGTTTACAGGTGCAGTGTTGCAGTGCAGGTCTAATTGAGTCTTTAATGAGTTGTGTGTGGCAGGTTCTGCTGCATTCTCACATCTTTCTGAAACTTCAACATGACCTGAGAATCAAACATAGAAAACACATTCAAAACTAAATCACATTTAATTCAATGTGAACGTAATTTGAAATACAAATTCAGTTGATGGAAAGTGTGACTTGTGTTCATGGTTCATGGTCATTGTGATTTTGCCTAGTAAGCCATGTTCAATTCTGTCTGAAAATTTCGTCTTAACCATACTCTGTCCTGGGGCAGTCTTGGCCTAATGGTTAAGTGATCAGACTGGTAACATGAAGGTTTGAGGGTTTGAATCTCAGTACCGGCAGAAAATGACTGAGGTGCTCTTGAGCAAGGCACCTAACCCCCAATCACTCCCTGGGTGCCAAAAAAAAAAAGGCTGCCCACTCTGAGTGTGTGTGTCCACATGTCCAAGGTTTGCTGTGTGCGTGTGCGTGTGTGTGTGTGTGTGTGTGTGTGTGTTCACTGATTTGTGTGCAGTAACTTGCATTAGTTATACGCAAAGGACAAATTCCAAGTTTTCGTTTGGGTTCGAAAGTTTGGCCTTTCAATAAACCTAACCCTATCCATAAATTATCCCAAAATCACAAGGAAATGAGAGGTGAAAAATAATGTAGAAGCATCTAACCCTGGATGTTACCCTAAACTTGACAAACTGAAAACTTTTCTATCCATTCTGAAATGTTGTCCAGGATCGACAAAGATGGTGAAATCCCATTCGTAGCAGAAAATTGCCCGTTTCTATTGTACCTTGAATCAGCAAGGGGAGACAACAAACACACAAATGGCTAATTAATGGCTGAAAAGAGCTACATAAGAGATGTCAGCATACAATTCATTAGAACTACTGCAAAACAAATCCATACAGAGAATAGTACTGACTGGAAAGAGGCTACCTGAATTATACAGTTATAAATCAGGATTTAAGTGTGAAAGCTCCCCAAAGATTAGGCGAATGAGTATAAGTGAGGTGAATTAAAAACCTTGCTTGCCAGCCCATATTTACAAAACTAATTAAATTCGCACTATTAAATCAAACATATCAGATAGAAAGTACTTAGCATTTTTATAGCTTCGCCATGCATTAACGCCTGTGCGGGCATTTGTGAGCATTGAGAGGTTTTGCTCTCTGCAGGTTTGAGTGTTGCAGGCTGTCTGGAGATAATTAAGACACTGGTGTCCCCTTCAAGTTTCTACACTAATGACACAACATGCCACACCATATGGCCCTATCGCCTGGGTCCACCATGGATCACCGTTCCTTCAGCCCTCCATAAAAGGGCAAAGCGTGTGCCCGCTTGTACAATGATAATGACACGGTATTCTAGGAATACCATGTAAACATGAAAGCATATGATAATAATTCATGGCTCTGTATATATTTAAATATCATGGTATCACCACATCATACAATATACGATAATACCACCACTGTAGGTTTTGTTAAGGACTTAAAATAGTACTTTTTTAGAAGTAAGTATTTTGATGTAACTTTTCACATCAAGGTATTTAAATAACTTTCAGGCATTTTATTTTCTTCAAAGTAGTGCTAACACACATACCCCCGCTTTCACAGTCAAGGCTTAAGCCTAGTCCCAGACTAAAATGTATGTTTGAGCAGTTTTAACTGAAATCAACTTGCTTTTTAACATTTGTTAAGGCACATTTATAAACGATACTTAAATGTTCTAATTAAACTAAAGCCTAATTCTGGCTTAATCTAAGCCCTGTTTGTGAAATATAACACAGAATCAGAATCAGAAAGAGCTTTATTGCCAGGTATGTTTACACATACTAGGAATTTGTTTTAGTGACAGAAGCTCCACAGTGCAACAAGACACAAGTAATAAAAAGAATAAAAGAATATTATACAAATATACAAAATAGACAATTGTATGTACAGTTATGATATAGACAGTATCTGCATGTATACAGTTGTACAGCATAGGTGTATGTACTGTATCGCACTTCTTTATCAGTGTGTGGTTAGGGTTAAATACAGTTAAATCAATCCAGCCAACCATCAATCAACCAAGCCATTGTCAGGATTTGGTATATTGGCAGACCAAAGCCAAACGACCCCTCTCGGTCTAATGTACTGTTCAAATGCGTCAGCCTTTCACCCAGCCAGAATTAATAACAGAGCAATTAAAACCAATGGGGATTTGAGTCCTTCTCTGACGATTACATCTGTTAAAGTTTGAGAGCGTAAACGCCTAAAAATATTAATTAAAGTGATTGATTTGAATGTTAAAATTCTATTAAATAAGAGTGGAGTGCTCAAGTAGCAGAGCTGATTAGAGACTGATTGTTGTAGCGGAGATGCTGATTCTTGTTAACGCATACTTAAAATGAACCAGAAATTTTATCATTCAATCCAATATTAAATTTTACTAAAGTTTGCTGTTTCCACTATTGTGGAAAACAAAGTACATATTTTATTTTTTTTTTTTTTTGTCTTTTTTGAGAGTACCCAGATGTATTTTGCGAATAAGAGAGAAATCACAAAGCATGATTTAAGCAAACATTTATTTTTCATTAAACTACCAGACTGTCATGGAGCTTGCTTCATCGTGCAAAGACAAGCACACTAAATGTTTCATGTAATTTCTCTCTGATGTAGCAAATGTGTGCAATCTCTTATCTTAAAGGCTGCGCAGGACTTTTTTAAAAAAAAAATTTATCTTAACGCTCGGATTGAGTTTAAAGAGAAATATTCACATAATAAGAAGACAGGCTCAGACTTATTCAGCTGTAAGAAGTTTTGAACATTAGGCCACTGGTCAGGCAATAGGACAGAGAATAGAGAGGATTGGAGTGCTTTAGAAAAGCTTTGAAAGAATACAATACTGTAATAGGGACAGGACTCTTTATTTCAATGAAATTGTTGGAAGGTGCACATGCTTTCTACCGTATTGTTTCATTTTTAATTGATGCCTTGAATGGGGTCAATTAAAATCCTGGAGTGTAATTTCATGCATTCACAGTGCCAGAATGTTTCCTTCTTTAAGCATTTGTCAGGCGAGGCATTGAAGCACCCCCCATCCCCCATCCCCAATTTACAATTGATGGCTCCACACATGGCAATTTCTTCAGACACCCATTTCATTCTCATTTGCAGACAGACAATCAGAATGTCATTACTGTGTCCACACTGGGCAGCCACAGGAGTAAATGAGCAACTAGAAAGGCATGGGAGCTTGAACAAGGACCTCAAATACACAGAGGAAGGAAGGGAGTGACAGAGAGGAGAGATAAGAGCGGGAGAGCGAGGGGCCGATGGAGATCCGGATTGAGTGACGACCGAGACTAGACTCGTCTCTCAGGTATCCAGACCTGATCAGGTGGCCTATTACTGTCACTCTGGTTAACCATCTAATGTCAATGTCATTTACAACCGGGTCAGTGACACAGAGCCTGACCTGTCCTTTCAGCCCTTACTCAGGCACCACAGTGAAACTGTTTTACTACTTGACACCCATAAGAGCAGACAAAAAAGATTCCACAGCAGAAACAAATATTTATTTGTAATATAACACACTATGAGATTACATATGATGTAAATAGCAACTAAAGAAATCCTTCAAGAATAACTGATCCTTAATCTTTTAAAAGAATTTTATAATAAGCAACTCAGCTAAATACTCAGTTGTACTGAACTAATAATGGTTTTATAAATCAAGTGAGAGTCAGAGGACTATGAGGCTTTCAAGGCTTAATGTACAAAACTTTCCCATATTTCAACACATATTCAATCTTATCATTATTTACCCAGAAGCGCAATTGAAAGCTCATCTGTGTAAATATGCATGTGAGAGGTACGGATACTAAAAGAACGACTCGCATTATTACATTTTCCCTCATTTGAGTATCCACTTAGAACCGAAATACTCTTTACGACCCTTCCTCAATCATCAAAATTAACCTGTAAAATGTCTCTTCCTCCTGTCTAAGGTAATGGCTTGGTGCTTTAGCTATTGTAATGCTGTAACGAGACGAACTCTTTTGAAACGGTAAAGCGCTTAAGTCCAAGGCGCGACTTGTTTTATGGTAAAGGTTTGTCGGTCAGCCTGTGCCCATAGCCCCTTGACGTACCCACTTGGCGAGGATCCAGAGACCTGTTTGGCCACAGAGGTACATTTCCATCTCATTCATCACGGACAGACAGATAATCAGAAAGTCATTACAGTAGCCTGACACCACCACACGCTCCAGGAAGACAGAGTAATTGAGCAGTGCAGAAGGGAGGACAGCAGCATGAGCCAAGGCCAAGGGATAATGAATGCGAGATGTCTTCCTGCTACGGGAGGAAAAGAGAGAGACGGCCGCTTGAGCGAGACCGAGAGAGAGCGAGAGAGCGGGGTATGTGTATTTGAAGATAAGCATTATCATAAAAAAGGAGCTGAAAGTTATAGTGTTTTTGAAAGAAAGAAAGAAAGAAAGAAAGAAAGAAAGAAATGAGTCTTTAGAGATGGAATCACATGTGAGATCTTTCTTTTTAAAATGGCAGCCCTGTTTACAATGGCTCAACTTCATCTGTCCCGAAGCTTTGTGTCGAGCGTTGGCGTTTTGTCGATACACTGGTGAAGCTTCTTTCTTTGTGTTGTTTTCATCAAGCCACACAGAATGCTATCTGTCCATCTTCAATCAGTCCAAAACATTGGCTACACTTTCATGAAGGATTACATCAACACCCGCAAACATCTTTCTGCGGAGGCATTTTCAAGGTTAATGCTGAAAACTGCAAGACGAATATCGAACATCCACATTGCTTTTACATGAATCAAACAGTGTTGGGGAGTAAACAACTAAAAGTAGCGACACCGTTAACTCAAAAACATTGTGAAAATGTTACATCATTGTTTTTATGCTATTGCATTGAGCGAAAAATGAGCTGAAGCAATAACAAAACACTCTACATAAATGTCCTGTCTCCATGTTGGGAAGTTCTTTTAGTGAATCTATTTGTTCAAAAAGTCCATTTCAAATATTTGTTAGCTTGATTTGTTGGGCATTTTGCTTTTGTAAATTGTAGCATAGCTAACTGCTTTACCGAAACATATAGATCGAGTGTTTCAGAGTGAAACGGGATGTTCAACAGAAGAAAAAGTAGAGTGTGACTTTTACTTAAGGAATTGATTGGATTGTGAAAAGTGGATGTTCCTAACTAGAATGGCAATATGTGGCAGAAACAAAGAGTTATTGTTAACGGCAAGCTGCTTCGGAGGCAGGATAAGGCACCGGACATGTGTGCACGTTATATTTGAATCTCATTGAGAAAATTGAGGGTTTTTTTTTTTTCTCCTATTGATCAGATTCTTTCAGGTCTAAACCACCTTTTCCAATCCGATCAAAATTTCTTCCAGGATCGTTTGAGGTATTTAGATGAATTCTTTTTATTCTGATTGAGCCATCAATCTGAAATTATTCGGTTGCGTGTAAATGTAGCCGTTGAGGAACAATTTTATAATTAAACAGACGTACGCATCCTCTGTTTACAGCTCTGTGTAATTGCATTGTGATGAAAGATGCCAAGCTTTTTTTTCTTTGTCTTTTTTTTTTTTATGTCTTTGGAATAATTAAACCAGGAATGTGCATTAAAAAGTGCATTTGGAGTTTTATCTTTTAGCTTGGCAATCAAGAGAAAATAGATTTTCCATCACTGGAGCTGAATCATTAGCAAATGGCATGAAAACGTGTTCCGGTATTCAAAAGATCCCACAGATGTTTCGCTTTCTAGTGGGAAACTTTCCGACGAGAGGGAAGATGTATTAAGAAAAGGTTTGAGCCATAAACCAAATCAATGTGAGAAAAGATTTTGGTTGGCTCTCATGAAATATTAAACTGTTTACAAAAGCACTTTTGCTGCAAGAGCTCTCATCTCCACAGGCCTGTCACCTTTTATCTAGCCAAATGTTATTCAATGGTTTAGCGATTTCTTTCTGACTTTTTTGCATTGTTATGTGCTCTATACAGAGTGTTGCCATCATTGCTGATGCTCATCTTCAAACACATGTAATTTCACTAAGTGCTTTGAAATTGAGTGAGGTATGAAATCAGTTCGCTGTGTCGAACATCATTGGAAGCGTAGAGTCCAGAGGGTTCTTCACAGTGGAAATGTGAGTCTTAAAAAAGCTGGCATTTTCCTCTGAATAACCCAAGCTGGCATTCTGAATATGGGTACGGCGTGTTTTTGAAGGACCCCCTCTAGGATGAATCGCACTCCCCTGATCACTGCTCTCTTACCAGACAGACAGAGTGGGACCACAGACATCTGTCTCTCTCCATCCTTGTGTTTAGCATTTAAAACCGGAGCACATAAAACTCATTCATACCCACTCAAACATGCACCTGCTTTGCTCCACATACACTTTTTTCTTTTTGATTTTCTACACTCTGCTTTCATGTCAATGAATGAAAAACACATAGGCTCTTTTGAAAGTACTATCAAAACACCAAAACCAATTTAACTGATTTCAAAGCAACAATGCGCTATACAACACTTTACACACTAGTTCACATCATATATTCAACAGATTTAGTCAAGAATACAATGTGAAATCCACTTATCAAGTGTTCTTGGCATTTTCATGGAAATATGACAACAGCCATATATTATTTAGTCAATAAGGAACAATTGCACAATCTTAAAGGGGACCTATTATGCCTCTTTTCACAAGATATAATACAAGTCTCTGGTGTCCCTAGAATGTGTCTGTGAAGTTTCAGCATAAAATATCTCACAGATCATTTATTATAGCTTTGCCCCATTAGGGTGTGAGCAAAAACATGCCGTTTTTGTGTGTGTGTCCCTTTAAATGCAAATGAGCTGCTGCTCCCTGTCCGCTTTCCAGAAGAGGGCGGAGCTTGGACAGCTTGCGCTTACGCAACAACAAATCTCACACAGCCAAAATGAAGATCGTCAGTAACGGTGTTCAGCCTTACATTGTTCAAACCGGAGTGGACACTGATGGAGAGACTCAGGAAGAAGTTACAACTAGAATGAAACTGGACGTTTCTGAATGTTTAGTGGATAAATTTAAATGTAGTTGCACTGGGATTGATTCAACTCATCGACTAGCATGTGCCGTCATGTTAATCTTTTGTGTAAGATCGTCTGTGCAGCCAACGGCAGAACAGTTAGCATGCTTTGCTCAAACTTTTGCAATGGCCTTAGAAATGGCACATCGTTTCGCTTGCGAAAAAACAAAAGGAAACATGCAGATTAATGGGCAGTAACATTATAATTATAATACGATCCCCTACTTGGGTCACTAGGGGAGCGAAATCTGAGAGGCTCGTTTTTTCACATGCTTGCAGAAAAAGGCTTACCAAAGTTACTGGGTTGCCCTTTTTTCATGTTTTCTGAGTTGGGAATCGATAACAGCACTTAAACATGGAAAAAGTCATATTTTCATGAAATGCCCCCTTTAATAAATCATTTTAATAAGTTACACTTACACGAAGAGTGTTTTTTTTTTCTCTCAGACAAACCATTATCTATCTATAAATCTAGCTATATTATATATATACATATAATATTTAAAATAAATTTGTCAATGGTCAGAAAAATATTTAACTTGTGCAATTTTATTGATTAAAATGTATGATTAAAATTTATAATATTTATGCTGTTAATGTGCAGTTTTGCTTCAAGTAAATGTATCTTAATTAAAGTATGTTTAGTTTTTTTTTTTCATGGAAAACAAGATAAAAAAATAATAAGAAATAATTAATATTTTAAATGTGTAAATTAATATTTATTAATTAAATGGAAAACGAGATAAAAATATATGCTATGCTGAAACACACACACAAAAACATGCACATGCAAACCCTCAAAAACCTCATTCATTCATCCAGAAAATCCTTTTAGCAAGATCTTCAGAAGCAATATATGACAGACAATTATCTCTCTCTCTTTCTCTCTCTCTCTCACACACACACACACACACACACTCTTGACAACACTAGCATGAGTACATCTCTCAAGAGCTGTTCTTATTCACGAAGATTACCCATAATGCACTACAGAACATACCACAATTCCTCTTTGTACACTTTATTCGAAATACCTTGCTCCTAACATCAGACCGTTCCTAAAAGGAGTGAGTGATGGATGGAGTACAGAGAAAAGAGGCTTGGATGGAGTGATGCAGAGAGTTTTAATAGAAGCACCGCCACTCAACATCGCAAAGATATCCGTCCGATCTCATTAGACGCCACTTAGACCACCACAACAACTGCAGGCTGCCTGTCCTCCTGCTTATTTCTGAAAACTAGCTTCACGTCCCTCCTTTCCTTTGGGTATGATGCCATGAATATGTGAAAACAATTTGTGCGACTATGATAATTCAGGTTTAATGTTTCTGGTAGTACTGTGCGTTTTAATGCTGGAATGGTTTAGCTCCGTTTCACGTGGAAGATGATGTTCAACACCCGACACAGGAGGAAGAGGCGTCACTTTTTAAAAGTATGCTTAAGTGCACTTCTTTTTCACATGGGTGAAGATGGCACATTCCAGAAGTAATGCTGTATTGTTCTATTTGCACCACAGTTAGTATCATATTCTACGAGAAAAGTGTGTTTGATCTGAAAATACATTTTCGTAAACAATTAAAGTGAAATAAATAACAGATAAACAACTAAAATGAGTAAACGCTATGCTGAAATATTCTGACCCGTTTTGTTTGTGTGGGAGAAGTTCACCCAGCAGATTTTGCCAATCTGAAGATGTCTTTAACACTGCTGTGTCGAGATGCAACGCTGTTGTTTTCTGTCAGCAACAACAGGCAGATACCGTATATTGCACTGTTCGTGCTTACTTTAGATACGATTTACTCTGCTAATGTAATGTTGATTTCTGAACTGATTTCTGTGGCTATATTAAGTAAAACTGAAATTAAAATACATAAAAACAAAATAAACGTGTTTATGAAATAAAAAAAAAACTATACCGTAACCAACAGAGCCACTTCTAAAGCTCACAAAAACTACATTGAAAAATTGAAATTTGAAGATAGAATTTTTAAAGACATTTTAAATTAAACAATAATTAGCTTCCTCAGCGGTAGGACAATTCAATCCAATTCTTGCCCATCTAAAGAGATACCTGGCACGAAGACGCCATTTGCGTGTGTGAGTTGTGCATGTGTGTGTCTGTGCTGGCTAATTGACAAGATGGACGTTTGTCATAAATATTGCCTCAGTCCACCGGGTGCCATTATATAGTCATTTCCTGGTTTAATGTGTATGAAGAGTGTTCATTATTTGTGACAGATGGACTCTTCTTTTCCTCTTTGAATTCCTGCTCTCAGAGAGCCGAATTAGAATCTAATAATTGGACAGGATCTTTATACTCACTTCAATTTCATCTCTTCAGCATGTGCACACACACACACACACACAAACATGCACACATATAGGCAAACACACCTGGTTTACTATCCTTGTGGGGACTCTCCATAGATGTAATAGTTTTTATACTGTACAAACTGTATATTCTATCTTCCCAAACCTACCTGATCGCAAAAAACATTCCGCATTTCTACATTTTCAAAAAAACATAATTTAATATGTTTATCAATCCATTTTCCCCATGGGGACTGCTGGCTGGTCCCCACAATGTAGGTGATTTAAGGTTTTACTATCCTTGTTAGGACCACAATATAATATAAACCTGTTCACACACACACACACACACACACACACACACACACACAGCATGAAAAATAACACTACACTACATTCTACTAAAAGATTTATTTATTTATTTACCTGATGTCCACTTATGATATTAACATGTTTTAACACCAAAAACAGTCATATATATATATATATATATATATATATATATATATATATTTTTTTTTTTTTACCATCTCTCTATGTCTTAACCAAGCATGGTGTTTAGTTTCCAGTGTAAAGAGAGGAGTCTGTTCACACCGAATGTAAAACCGCTGCGACGTGACACAATCACAGCCAATAAGAACATATTTGATGTTTAACATACAGCAATGAGGAGCAGCAATTTAGACCAAAGAGAGTCAAAGTTGGAAGCGGGGCTAATAGTGTGATGCGGCATACAGAGAAACCAATGGGTTATTGAAATGTTCTGTTACTAGTTGCTTATTAGCACAAAACACCACATTTACACAGAAACCGTTTTTCTGCTGCTCACTTCTCACATATAGGAGATTGTGCGTGTTTGCAATTATTATGCATGTTCTTAAGTGAGTATTACTGGGATAGCACACACATGACCTCTTTTGGCACTGCGCAGCATTACAGAGCTTCATTCCATTAGGAGCTCACTGCCTCCATCACTGCAGAAATGATCTGTGTAGCACATATACAGGGAAACCGAGACATTTGTCATAGTTCATTAGGTTCATTGCTATCCTAGAAGACTTTACTTAAAATGCAAGGACCGTGTGTATAAAGATGACAGTTACTGACATGCCCCTATAAATCATAGTCCACATTGAACATTTGGGATTCGAATGCCAATTTAAAACTTAAGCGTCACGTTTTTTAATTAAACTTTTCACTTTGTAAAAAAGGAAAAAAATTGAAATTTATTAAAGAAAATGTTAAAAATAAGCATTTTTTTAAATGTGTACTTTTGAACCCCAGTGTACATATGAGATGTGTTGGTTTGTCAGACAAGAGCTCAAGCTTCAGTAGAAATGTATTTTATCTCCAGCAGCTGTTGATGACATGAATGCATGAATTATTCTTTTGTGTCAGAATGAGGGCATGGCAGTCTGTGCCACGCTCACTGTCATTCCTTTATCCAGCCAGCTGGTGAAATCAGAGGAAACTGCCATTCACACTTTCCTCTCGTCTTGCTGTATGTTCTTTGGACTAATTAACAAAGATCACGCATTAAACAAACGCACCAAATGAAATGCAAGCACTGATGTCCCACCCTACGGAAATCCCTTTCCTGCTTCAGACGGTCCACAGCATCACTGCAGCGTCACGCATACTCAGAAACACAAGACTCCAGATGTTTCACTACAGCTGTAAATGCAATACGGCAATAGGTACCGAGAGCTTTAAATGTGCCATACTTCATTTAATGCATGGTTACTTTGTTATAGCCATTCAAACGTAGCTAAAATGATTACTCAGACTAACAAAATAAGGCAGCCATATGTTTCTGTACATTTATAGGTTAAAATGATGAAATTTGAAACTCTTGAAAACAATGGAACAAAGACTTTTTCTTTTTTTTAGCAATGAAAAAAAGTGACAAATGTTGATATCTTACTTGGTTTTGAGGTATCAATTATGGATTGATGTCAGAGTCATGGCACAGTAGTGCATGTGCTACGTTAAGCCATGGAAGTCATTTAGGTAACGCGGGTTTGAGTCAATTCTGCACTGTGTCCTTTCTTTCCTATAATTCCATATCTCTCAGAAAATAAAAAGTAATTAATAACTCAAGGTGCTTAAAAGGGAGTGACATTATTTATTTGATCATATTATCGTCATATCAATTTACATATAAACGGGAACTTATTGTGTGTTAAAGATTTGGTTTTGTCTCTGTATTAATCTTAAACCAGCTATGAGTAAAAATCAGCATCATTTTCACTGTTTGCAAACTAGTCTTTTTCTTCCACTGCAGACACATTTTCATTGAAAGGAAGCTGTAATTTAGTACCCCTTTACACACTTTGCTAAAAATAAAACAGCCTTAGCGTGATAGGTAATCATCTCAACATTCAGAGATCATATTGCAGTCTTTTATGAAGCACTTTCGCCAGCTTGAAAGCAAAGTAAAAATCATCATTCATCATCCAGTGACACCTAATAAAACATTCATCTGATGACCTCATAGCACTATTAAGGAAGAGTTTTTTATGCCACACTACCTGCATGAGATTAATTTATTTGACAGTTTCAGTAGCATTTAAGAATGAACTAAAACAGCTTGAATAAAAACAGCATAAACAAGCTTATATTCCTTAAGATTTTCGCAATCCAGCTTTGGTACACTGCATCATAGTTTTTTTTTTTTTTTTTTTTTTTCAGCATAACTATGTAATTTAGGCTTAATATAGATAGTGTTATATTCACAAAATCATTTGCCTGCCACAAGGAGTCATAACATAAGAAATCAAATTTGAGAGGACTTTGTACCATTAAAATATGCAGCAAGTTTCATATCTTAAAATGTCCTCCTCCTCATTAAAATTGAAAGTATTTTCGTGATGTCACGCGGGCAAATAAATTTGCATATGACTGCCTCTAGAGCTAGACATTAGGCTTGTTCAACTTGAAGCGGCACTGCACAGACCAATCAGTGTTTTGATATCAAATTATCACGAAACTGATTTAAAAACATACAGAGTCGTCTCCCCTCTGATCACTCTCCCGGTGGTTTGATGTCAAACACCAGCACCGCTTCAAGTCGATCATAGCCGACAGACAAATAGTTTTAAATCACACCGTAGGCCCATCCCGATAGAGCTCAGTCGCTTAATGGCTGACACCTTTCTACACCAGACATGGACATAGTGTCATGTCAAAGATAAAACCCAATAGCTGAACCTGTGTACGCTCTTTAAAAACAGATCATTGACAGAGGGTCAGATTGAGGCTTGAAAATAATGATTTTTACGAATATGACTTTTTTGTGGGGGAAAAAACATTAAAATTATAAATTAACATCAAGGAATATATTAAAATACTATAAATAATATAAATAGTATACTATAAATACTATACACCTTTAAAGGCACAATATGTATTTTTTTCACCGCTAGGGGTCGCTAAACTCTTCGAAACAGTGAATGAGTGGAACATGGAACTTGTCGTCATGCCGATTGATCTAATAATGTTTATGGGGAAATAATGTTTATGGATGAGTGAATGCATGTTTTTAAAATGACTGTGGTGTGAAGCAGTCTCGGACACGATTACTAATGAGAGACAGATATCAGTGCTACACGGGGATAAAGGACAGAGGACATTTCATTCTACCGAACTACTCGCTGAAATACTACTCTTACAGGTCAGTTTATTTGATGAATTAAACTTGTGAGGTAATGCAGCGCTGTTTCACTTGGTCTAACGTTACACTATCATACTAAACTATATTTGAGTGTGTTGAAAGTTGTAATGTTATTTTGTGCATTAGTTTGTTGTCCGTATGGGACTTAACAGTAAGCTAGATCTACATTAGAATATCACACTGATGATATTCTAACACTTTGTTGTGTTGTGTTATATAACATTGATTAGTCTTATGTAGCCTACATGTGCTTACCTTGTCTTATAACGTGCGAGAGCGCAGTCTCTGTCAAGTCAAAGTTTATCCCAAAGCTCTCATCATCTCGGAAACGCCACGCCGATATTGATCCTCGTTTTATTCCTCCTTTTGTCCCAAAGTGTGCTTGCCACGGTCCATAATGTTTGAACGAAACAACAACAGCGTGCCACTAGCCGTTACGCAGCTGTCTGTGTCTGTTGCCACAATTACTATGCAGTACAAGCGGAAACCAGGGATAACGAAGATATTACATCATTAAGAGGCTACAAGTGCCAAGAGAGGGACAAAGCACTATTAAAAATTGTGAATTTCTCTGAATTTAGAAATTCTTTGAAATATTTAGGATAATGTAAGTACACAGCTGAACGAAATATATAACACTGTGCAAGTGGTTTTTGAATATTTTAATGTAAACATTTTGCATATTGTGCCTTTAAAGTCTCAGTATTATTGCTTATGGAGATTGCGTTAGTCTGCTGCAACCAAGACAAAAGAGCACTCAGAAGTGACAGATTTTGGGGTTTATGTGAATTCATTTGCATATTTCATTCAGTGAATTAGCATTAAACGCAGGCAAATACAGAGTCATATGAGCTGGCACAACTCATTCTCAGTGTTTCCCCACTCATTGCCAGAAAAACCCAAGGAGCAAGAAATAGCCAAGTTATTTCAGTGGACTGCAGGGACGCTCTGTCTGAAAAAAAAAAAAACATTTAATGCCAGCAGAGTTTTGTACAATAAGATCTGAAGAAGAGTTGGACTGGAGCATGTATGATGCTGGATGCTCAGAGAACAAGTTCAGATCTAATGGCCTGAGGGAAAGCCCGAGCAGGTGATGTTGGGGTGCTACGGTTAGATCACTCGGATGAAATGGAGAGCATGAAGCTTTCTCCAATAGCCCAAACAGGTGTGGGCGGCTTTGAGATGCCTCTTGGTTTCTCTTCCATCCCGCGCTCTCTCCATGAACACAGACCCACACAATTTGGGATTTCTGTCAGTGGTAAAATGATAGAATGTTAGAGGGAGCCTGAAGAGACACGTTTTTTTTGTCTGTGTAGCTACCGATACATCACGTATAACAAGTATAAGCACCCCAACAGCATGTAGCGCCATCCATCACGGCGGAGCAGTGGTTACCGTACACACGACACTGCTACCGCAACAACTGCTGATGCTAGGAGCGAGCATCATTAAAGAGAGCACAGAATGATGGGAAAGCATTACAGTGAGCTATATAACAGGATCTGTACTTCGCCGGGCCGAAAACAACACCTTACCGTTAACTGGGCTGTTGTGAACCACTCGATGGCCTTGATTGCACTTAGATTTCTATTTAATACTTAATCTGCTAAATAGTTAATGCCAAATTGACAACAATTATGAGCAGCTTAACTGGCACCGGCTCCCTGGGAAAACCCGACACTATTGTGGGGAAATAATTAAACACACAATTAGTTTGGCAGCTTAAGACGCGGATAATAATTATTCTAAATACCTTGATGCATTTCTGAAAAATGCAAGGACAACAAGCACGCCATTAAAAATTCGGCTCTCTTTCTCTTGTTGCTTTCTTGTCTGTGATCACGTGTCATGGTAAGTGTCTTTAAGGGAGTGTGTCATCAGAGAGAGTCCCCTAAAGGAGGTCGGATTAGGCCCTCTCTTTTGAGAGGGAAAGGCTGTCTTTAATTATGCCAGTATGCATCATCAGTTTCTGGCTGTTTTCTGAACAGAAGGACAGTGTGGAAGTAACAATGTGTTGAGGGGGGGGCTTGAGTGCACTGATGGATTTATTAACTGCTAAACAGTTGCAAATCTCATCACATACTCTCCTGAGAGCAGTGTCCATCCGGGAGAACTCTCATCAGGGAGATTTCCCGAGAGAGAAGTGAGCAGCGGAACGCATATGCTCTCTCTCGAGCGCTCACAAACACACACATCTAGAGACGCCGACCACAGTGAGTCACTTTTAAAGCGCCGTTGATGTAATTAATTCTAATGACTCAGAATCTGCCTCTGCTAATTTGGTTCTGATTGTAGAATTACTCTAATCAAGAAGCAGAAGCGACAGGTAAGAGCTCGCTCTTCACACTCATCTCGATACTGGCTACTTGGTGTCTTTAAAGGCGTAGTTCACCCAAAAATGACATTGTTATCATTCACTCATCAACGCGACATTATAACAATTTTTTTTCTTACGTGAAACACAAAAGACAATGTTCAAGCTGCTCTTTTTTATGCAAGGAAATTCGATGGTGAATTACAGATTTAAAAGCATTATACAAGTATAACCTACATGCATACAATCGATAACATGACACATGAGAACCAATGGGGTTTGGCTGCAGCATATTTGCAGCATAAATCACTATCCACTTCCAATGCGTGGAAAAGAGCGGCTTGGACATTCTGCTTAATCTCCTGTTCTGTTCCACAAAGAAAATAATACAAGATCGTTAGAGTATTCATGGTTGCACGACATGGATGTGTAACTCCTGTTCCACTCATTGTTTGTTGTAGAGGTAGCCATCTTACTCCCATAACAGAAACAATGGTAACCTCTGGCACCTTGCTTCCAGGGTGTAATTGAGTATTAATGGAAGCTTGACCCAGCCACTGTGAGAGTTGTTATCATCAGCCCATGGCTGGCAATGCTGGCTGTGTTTTAGAGGATTTGGTTATCTATTATTTATGAGGGATTACTCTCTCTTCTCTCCACTGTGTAATATCAAGGCCCCCACTGGGTCGATTCGCTGCCTACACAGATCCATTCATGCTGAAGCCCACTCATTTTTTAACCTTGACAGTGGATGTCCCATTAAGAACACCACATATATCCGAACACACACGTTGGACATGTATTTGAGGGGTTAAGGATGATGCACAGGGTGCTGATGTCTGAGCAAGTCAGCGACTTGTATTTCCATGTCTCGTCATGCGGGATGATGTAAACCAACCGGTTTCTAATGCTCGAACAAGCTCGTTTCATATGTATATAAATATTAATAAAAACTTAAAATAAAAACCTGTCCACTAGACCACATCCCTCTATGGTTCTTTAATCTCCCTCAATTGAAAGCAAGGGCCCCAGAGATGAGGTGGGCAGAGAAAAATTCACTTTGTCATTCTTCATTCTGTGAATGTCTCCTATGTGGGTAGGACCCCTAATCCATCAAGATCTCTTTTCTTATTAAATTCTTAAGGAGACACTTTCAATGCCCTCCATGTGCTCCTCTGTCTACTCCCATCTTAAAAATAAATAGCCAAAGAAAAGCAGAGGGGAGTTAAAATCCCTCGTCTCGGAATAACCACAAACAGTATGGGAGGAATTCACTAAGGATGAATTTCGCCCACTGCGAGTGTAGTTTATTTGTACTTGCTGGTCTGTCACTAATAGACTCATGTAAATCAGGTACGAGTGCAAACATGCCCAAAAAATGCACCAGTTTTAAAAATTCCATGCATCGATTACAAAATTCAATAATCAATTATGATGACTATAATAATACCATTGTGTTATAGATGCAGTCACAGATTACACATACACTTGTAATATTGTGTGCATATAAGTAAGTTTTGCAATTCATTATGCATATTCTGAAACTGAACACATCTAGTTGGTAATTCTTTGTTTTGCTTGTTTTAAAAATGGCCAATATTGCTCGATACTGTACATGACAGAGCTCATTTATAATTAATGGATCAGTATTTTTTCCATCACATGAAAGTGACGTGAAAGCTATATGGTAACCTATACTTGGAATGTGTCCTCTACATTTAACCCGTCCAGTTAGTGCACACACGCACAGCAAAACACACATGCTATGTGCACTTCAGTCATTACCTGACAGTAATGAGACATGAAACCCACACCCTTTGGGTTACCAGTCTGACTCTCTAACCATTAGGCCATGACTGCCCCAAATAGCTGTATGTTTTATTGTTTTTTTTTTTTTTTTTTTTTTAATCAAATACAAAGATCTGGAAACTCTACATGGAGCAGACTAATAGGTCCTTTAACCTCAACCTGCCCGTAATCACATTGTTATCAATAGGGCACAGCTGATTGGTTCCTGCCATATCATTAGCCAATGACCTTGCGTGCTCAGCATTCAAAATACTTTGGTAGCATTTGCCTTAGCAGTGCAGCGCTCTTCAGAAAGCCTCCACCTTCCCCAGCTCCACCTGTAATTCATGTACGCTATATTGTACAGCAGTAGCATGTTGTGTATGTATCGGAAGTTTGTACCGACAATCTGGCTCAATTTACTACGGCTGGGACAATACATCGATTCTCTAATCTCGATTCACGATACAATAATTCTGGATCAATTCTGATAGTTTCTCTCTCGAATCCATCCTGAGCTTAGTTTTAACATCAGATGGCGCTCTAGGCTAGTTTTTAACTGCACACTCAAATGCTCACGAAGAAGAGTGCTGGAGAGCATTCATGCGTTCGACTGAGTCGTATGTGGTTAAATATACTTGCACCTCGGCTCAGAATGCTTTTATGATGCGAGATTAATGTAAACACAGCCACTGCAAACACCCTTGTAATTCGCTTCAACCTTTTCGAACTTTATGAATGATTATTTTAGGTTTAAGTGGCATGTGTAAAGGAACTGGAAGAAAGCAGAGTACGGGCGTTTCTAAAGCACGTAGTGCAAGCTGCTGTTAAAAGCTCAGAATAGATTCGAAAGATAACCGCGATACATCGGAAAATATCAGAATCGCTCCAGATTCTTTCTATCGTGAATTGAGATTCAATGCACTGTCCCTGCCTTACAATTTAATGTGACTGTACATCACTCATATGCAAACACCTCTTTTAAACTCATTACATTTATGTCCTTTAAACACTCATACATCAACTATTTCAGCACATAAAGTGCCTGGTTAAATGGGAGCGCAGCTGGTTAGTGCATAAGATGCAGGTTTTTGCACTGACATACCAGTAAGAAGCGACACTTTTTAATGAATTTGCCCATATGTTACATGGTTTTTTTCCTAGTTGACTTAGGTGTTTCACTGCTGTTTCATCATTTCCAGACTGACTACAGTTTGTCTCTCCTCTGTATAGTTTTCTTTCCTTGATTATTCCGAAAGCCCCACATTGATCTCCCGTTAAGAATCTCTCTGCACATGTATTTTTTTTTCCAACTGGAAGTCAATTAACTTATGACTTGTAAAATGCAAACATTGATTATTTAAAGAGGTACAGTAAGTGATTACATTAGCTGCAGGATTATTTCACAATAAACATGCCGACAATGAAATGGTTGGTTCAAATAACTGCTGCTAATTCATCTAAACAAATTAACTCTCCTGAGTTCAGCTTTTTTATATGCTGAAGGTTTCAGGATCTTAAATATCAAAGGCTGCCCAGTGAGAAAAGTTAAGAGTGGGCATCACTAAAATGGCAAGAGGCCAAGAGGGAGTGATACTCAAGAGAAAACACCATTCTCATTAAGAGAAGAGAGGAAATGGAGACAGTGAGTTCAACAAAAACAAAATAATGAGTGGTGGGATGGAGTGACCTCTTGGGATTGATCTGATGACAATAGACTTTCCGAGCGTTCTCTGTTTTATCACAGGTGGCCGCATTAGTCTGCTTTAGACAAGCAAACTAACTAAAGTTTGCATATTAAAGCTCCACAGTGGCCATTAAGCCTGTTATGACTGGAACAGAGAGAGCCCTGAGAGAGCTAACGGTCCATTGTCCACACGCTCCCAGTTAAAAGTTATTTATACAGCATTTCGTTCGCTTTCTGAACACAGAATGAAATTGACCTGAAAGCTAATTTGATTTTTACAAGCGTAATGTCTAAGACATTGGTATAAGAAGAGCCTGTTCAGAATGTGACAGACTTGGAAGTGAGGCTAAAGAGAGAACCACATGCAGAGATAAAAGGACATAAAACTGAAATTATGACTTTCCTTGCTATAATGACATGATTTAAACTTATAATGGTCTGTAACATAAATAGTGATGGACTGAGCTACAGCGGGTCAAATAAAGAGACTTCAGCCTCATGGAGTTTCATTATCGTTAGTCAGTCATCCATGGGGAAGTCTGGCAATCCAAATCTGCTAAATCAGGGGTTCTCAACCTGCCATCACAGAATTAAGCTACTTTAAGGCATCACAGGTGACAAATTACATCCTGATGAATAATGACACATTTCACTGTTTAGTCAATTCAATTGTTATTGACTAAATACTAACATGATAGCTGAATCTAAGCATCTAATCTTTGCTGCTATATCTAACTTGGATCTGTGGAAGCTAGCTTGTTATATTCAAATTTGGGTCTTGGTCACGTTTCACATAACATGTTAAGCACAAGAAAAGCTGTATTTTATGTCTTTTATGTCTGTCTGAACTATGACTACCAACATTAAGGTCAATTTAAAAAAAAAAAAAAGTATCATGTATCGGAAGTATCAAGTCCCGTACCGACAATCTAGCTCAATTTACTACGGCTGGGACAATACATCGATTTTCTAATCTCAATTCACGATACAATAATTCTGGATCGATTCTGATATTTTCTCTCTCAAATCCATTCTGAGCTTCGTTTTCACATCAGATGGCGCTCTAGGCTAGTTTTTTAACTGCACACTCAAATGCTCATGAAGAAGAGTGCTGGGGAGCGTCCATTGAGTCATATGTGGTTAAATATACTTGCACCTCGGCTCAGAATGCTTTTATGGTGCGAGATTAATGTAAACACAGCCGACTGCAAACACCCTTGTAATTCGCTTCAACCTTTTCGAACTTTTTGAATGATCATTTCATTATTATAACCGCTATACATCGGAAAATATCAGAATAACTCCAGATTCTTTCTATCGCGGGATTCCTTCTATCACGGGTAACACTTTAGTATGGGGAATAATTCTCACTTTTACCTAGTCGCTTATTAGCTTGCTTATTCGCAGTTTATTACTACTTAAAAAGTGCATATTAATGCCTTATTCTGCATTCCCATATTCCACATCCCTTAATCCTACCCCATTCCTAAACATAACCACTACAACAACTACCTTACT